>OX454416.1:62224563-63440160 GCA_949715475.1 Microchrysa polita
CAGTAGATAGTATAGAGCACAGAAATAGTTTCTTTTTTTTAAATATTCATTTCCGTTAGAACACGTATTTCCAAGGTGTGATTCTCATACACCTTAACATTATTCCGGATAGAACTGAACTTTCAATGTATTGATAGTTCCACAAATCATATAAGTATCCGTGTTGCCGTCTGCCGCTAAAACAAACAAGAAAACACATTTTCAATTTCAAACGCCAGTTGACTAACACAATGTTCCTATTTTTACAGGTCACGTTCTCCACGTCGTTCACGAACACCCCGTTCCCGAAGCCGATCGGTTGATCGTCGAAGTCGTTCAGATTCGCGTGATCGTCGCTAAGTGGACAAACGACAATAGACGAAGAAGTATACAATATATGACAGAAAAAAAATTTGAAAATGAAAACAAAAAATCCGTTGGCGCTGCTAAAAGTAAAATTCCCATCTATACACATACATCTAGTAACTACATTTGATCCCGTCTAGCGTGTATTGCAGGATTTTATCATTTTATTTACATTTTCATGTATTTTTTTATATATACACATGCATAAAACAAAGAGAGGCATTAAGTGTCAAACCCTAGTCGGTAAGATTTCTTAAGAATCCATTAGTATAATGGATGTGAATGGAAGATTGTCAAATGTTCTTCTCTTTATAAAATTCTCATCTTGGAAATATGATCCTAAAATAGAAATAGTTTTCATTTTGTATCAAGTTCAAATTCCATTCACTACAAACTTATCCAACTTACGAGAGTGGTTAATGAGTTAACCATGTTTTTAAATGTACATTTTATTTGTATTGATTTAAAATAAAATAAAGATACTAGAACATAAGATTTCATTCAAGTGTTTTCTTTTTGACAGAATATTTTCTTATTCTGCGCTCAGAAATGTTTGGTAGCTTGACGTCCGCTCTGATCCTGTTCGAGTGCACTCTTGCAATGAAAACTTTTCATGTAATCTCTATTCATTTAAGGAATACGAGTATAAGGTTTGCATTTCAGTATGTTGATAGATTTCCCACGGATATCGTGCTTCGAAATATTGTTGAAGATAGCTCGATAAGCGGCTGAGAAAGTTATTTGTGACTTTCCTTTTTATACATAGATAAATTTTACGAGTGAGTAATTGCTTGCCTATGTTGAACATTAATTCAAAAATTTAGTGTTTCGCAATCGTGGCATATATTATCATGCTGAAGAACACTAACACTATGGAAAAGTGTTGATAATAATTACGAATTTGAATTTTGAAGGATTTGCCATTGATAGTTTCATTAAGTTGTTTTGCGTGTTCTGGTAATATTGCAAATTCTTAGTTCTTGCTATTGAAAACTGAAAAATAATTGAAGTACTATCCTTCGGAATTAGCTAATTTTTTTGAAGTCATTTCCCAAAAGGAAGTTAATGCTGCTGGGATTGTCTAAAACTGCTGCAGAGCTTCGTGTTTGTATTGATGTTTTTCTGCAGTTTGGTTATTGGATGTTTAATAAATTCGCATTTGCGATTGTACTGGAACGACTGATTTTCCATTAGAAAATCACAGAATTTAATTTCAATGGAATTCGGAAAATTGAATTAGAGGCTCCGCCGGAATGTTCGATTATGTTTTTTTAGTACGGTTTTTTTCTTAAATTTGGCTCGACTTGTGAATAGATATTGCATTGTTAACATTGCAATTTTAAAATCTTGTATTTTATGTGTATATAGCCAACCAGATTTGAGGTTAGTTGGCGCTGTTCAATAGCTTTATGCTGAATTAATTGACACAATTGTGGATATGTTGTCATCGTTGTAATTGAATTTACTCATGCTTGAATTGCAAGATAGACAGTTCTTCTGGTATTGGAGGTGATTGTATGTAAAATTGTTGAAAAGTTGATTTATGGAACTGCATTTTATCATGGTTTGTTGTTGGCGCAATTTAGTTTGTCACAGTTTGAGCGGATTTATTTGAATTTTTGTATGCCGGTGGAAAGCAAATATTGTTTCGATTTTTAGCAATTTGGTTGATGTTAAAAAAACTTTCTGGAAGACAGCGACAGTGAATCAGATGTAATTGGACAATTGCGGATGTTGATTAGTCATCTATAGTATTTCTTGTTTGAAGAAATTTCATCAAGAATGATGTATTTGTTGTAGCTGAAGTTCTCAGGTATGGTTGCCGAAAGAAACTTTAAACGTTGCTGTTCGATGTGATATTGCATGAGTGTGAATTGGATAACCACGGCAATTATGTATTTTGATTTATCCGTTTGCTTTAAATCTGGTGATGGATCTCCTCCCAGATCCAGTGTGTATATCGGTATCCACTTGCGGGACGGAGCTCCTCCCCTTGTCGGAATCTACATACTGGGTGTCAAATCGCGTGCTTACATCAGGATCCACATGTTGGGATGTTCACGTTTGTTATGTATGAAGTATGATAATGTCAGGAAGGCAAAATTATTCAAATGGTATTGTTTGTATTTTGAAATTTAAAAACGTAAATCTCCAGAATGATGATTGATTATAATTTGAATGGTAGTGGTAGATCACTATTCCATGCTTTCAGTGATTTCGAATTAAAAATCGTATGTTTCTTTCCAATCTTGCACTGCGTTCGTCATCAAGATCGGCTTCAGAGAGAATGTTAATACCTTGTTTGAAGCGATTGAAATCATCGGTTATACATTCTACAGCAAGTTGTTTATCCTTTTAGTGAGATTTTCAACACAAATAGTTGTTCTTTCCTCATTTATTTAGTACTTTGCATAATAAAATGGGAATTCCCAAAAATATATTCGGCCGTATAACGAATTATTGAACGCATATCGAAATAGTGCCATAATTGAAAAAGGCCGTAAGAGCGAAATGCCGTATAAAGAGAGGTATGAGTACGATTTGAGATTTTATGACACCGAGAGAATTTCTTTTATGTATGCTATGATATTGTTTTGTACGAGTACGATCTAAACGCAATTTGAAAGTTAAAAAAATGTTTGTAGATCATTATTAATGTTATTTATGATGTTATGATTTTAAATTATTGATGTGACAGTCTTGTTGTGGAATTCTTAAGGATTGTTAAGTGGTGTAATAATTTCAATCCATAGATTTATATTCGTATGATTATTGAAATGAAAAAAAAAATTATGGCAAAAATTTACGTTTGTAGCTTTTTCTGGAGTGTTCAATTTCAGGACAGTCCCGTTTTATGCCCCAGCAATAGTCCTCCCTATAATTCGCTTCCCATCTGCCTTAATATGGAGTTTCCATGATTTTTAAATCTTGATAAAATCGCTCTCTCTCTGCTCATCGCTCACAGCTCCAAGATAAAAAATGGACTTTGACGCTCATGTTGCAGCCAAGCCTTTGAAAACTGTCCAATAGTTGCTTGACTACTATCGCATAATTTGATGCACGTATATTGCCTAGAAAGTTTTTGACTATATTCTCAAATGCCAGCCATGCTGTCTTTTCATTTTCTTCCATTGATTCAATAAATATATTTAAAACAATTTTCATCTGTTGGTAAGGTTTTTACAAATGTTTTCATCAGGCCTAGTTTTATATACAACGGCGGGAAAATGATCTTTTGTCAATCCACAAGCTGTTCATGAACAATATTCGGATCACCAGATCAGATCTCGGGGGTCAGTTCCTTTGTGTACAATGTTTATCGCGAGCTCTGCTATCCCACATACACAACAAGCACGGATATTTTATTTATCCACGTTACACACTTTATGAGGGACCCACCATTTATCCTGATTGCAAATTAGAGTTTTGAAGTAGGCAAGATATGCCTGTTGGACAAAGGGGCCTATTTTTGCCCTCTGACTTAGAGATGTATTACTGCCACATATATAGCAAAATAAGTCCGGGTGTTGAGACACTTTCGACGAGGGATAGTAGAGGCTTCCATTACACAAGTTAAGAGCACAATAATAGGGTAATATACTGGAACAGAGGCTTTTAAATACATTTTTTGCTTAAAAGAGCCTTAAAAATTGCCGAATAATTTCACAACTTTTAACAAAAAATCCGGATAGCGACAAATTACTTTCTTTTATTGTTTTTATTTTATTGTATACAAGTACTAGAAGGTCCTGCAGAAGGATGCAACCCCGTAGCTTTAAAAAAAAAGTTGTTTTTTAACGGGGCCTTTTGTAATTTTCCGTAAAATTAGAAAACCCAGATATCTCAAAAACCTGACGTATAGGGAAAAAACGGACTGCATTTTTGGAATCAGTAAGGCTGTTTTACTATAAATTAGATGCAAAATTCAAGAAAACAGAAAAAAGTGTTAAAATTGTTTTCCCGTGAATTAACGTTTTGTTTTTGAGGGATATATGATGTATTTTTTTGAAGAAATTGTTTGGAAAATTAGAGTGGAAGCTGAAACTCCAAAGGTATCAGTGACTTGATGAAAGCAAAATAGTTGTTTTGAGTTTTAGTTAACTATGTGGAACTCAAGGCGAGTTAACTGCAGGATGGCCGATTGTAACAAAGGGTTTTTCTGAACATACATTGTATAGTGTTTGCTGTCGCCGCACCGCCACTGTTATATTGACATACACTTGCACGCCTTTACGAGTGGGTGAACGCCACTGCCGCATCGCTACTGAACTGCATCACACCGACAAACCAGTCCGAATGAACCAAGTCCGAGTGAAGGACAAATTTTTTAAAGCGTTCGCGAAATAATGTAATTTTGAGAAGTAATTTTCTAATAAAAATATTCGTTGCTCTTAAAAGTTGTTTGAATTGTTCGGACTCAACAATTTTTTAAAAAATTTATAAAATAAAAAAAATCATTGTAAAAAATGTGAATTAGTGGATGATGATCGTATGGTACAGTACACATAGCTGATGTAAATTGGAGTTGTGATTGCGGTTTCCGACAACCATTAATATTACGACGTGCCAGCCAAACCAGCGATCCAGGTAGCAACAGTGCTCCATTAGCCACCCAGCAACAGAAGAATTCACCAAAAGCAAAGCTAACGGTGAACACGATAGTTGATACATTATCAACTGCTACGTCATCAACATTAACTACAGCCAAACCAAGTACACACTTAAACACACTCAACACATCGATGAATTCACTTTTAGCGCAATACAGCTTCAATCAAGCCATGACTACGATCCTGAATCTACCGTCGACAAGTGCATACATAAAAGCACAAAGCGCAACGATTGATGACTCTACTGCCACCAACGTAACTAATACTCTCTTTGCGGATCAGGTCATACCTAGTACTTCATCCGACACATCAAACAATATCCAAAACTTCATGCAGCCGCACATATCTACCACACTCGGCGTAAAACAGACTTGTGCAGCAAAAGCGAGTGCACGGCAACGCGACCTGCAATTACAAATGCTGGAGGATGGAATGGTACTGCAACGACAGTACCTGCAGAAAAAGTATGCCATATTGGGAACTACCGAAGGAGGATCCCGGTAACAATTTTCAATTGAATTCTTCGTTGAATCAACCTACGCCAGCGCAATTAGCAGTAAGGCAAGTAATTCCGAAGGAACTCCCGGCATTCGACGGCAACCCTGAAGATTGGCCGCTATTTATCAGTTGCTTTACGCCGGCTATACAAATGTCGAAAATCTTATACGACTACAGTCCTGTTTACGAGGTAGGTCGAAAGAGCTAGTGAGAAGCAGATTGCTTTTGCCATCGATGGTACCCGAAATAATAAAAACCTTGGAAATGTGTTATGGCAGACCCGAACACATACTTGACAGTTTAATCGAAAAGACGCGAAAATTCCCGCCACTGAGAGATAAGCTGGAAAGAGTCGTCGAATTTTCGCTCATGGTGCGGAATTTATGCTCAACCATGGAAGTGTGTCAAATGGGTTCTCATCTAAGTAATCCAAAGTTAATTAAAGAGCTCGTCGATAAATTTCCGAACCACCACAAACTTAACTGGGCGACGAGCATAAAAGATGTCAACGTTCCTATTGTATAATCGTTTAGTGATTGGCTCTACAACATCGCCTTAGCAGCAAGTCAGGTCGTTTCGCCCCTGGATAACAAACGTAGCGCGTCGGTGAATACTCATTTAACTGAAACAGCGGATAATCAAAAACGATGTGACGCTTGTGAGAGTGTCGATCATAAAATACAAAAGTGCAACATGTTCCCCAGTTAACTCGAAGAAACTCTGTCAACACTGTCTCAATATTCATCGTCGTAAATGTTTCTTCGCAAACAGGCTCTGTGGCATAGACAACTGTAGTGATAAACACCATCATCTGTTGCACCGGTACGCTAGCGATGACAGCACACCACTTGTTAGTAAACCTTCAAATACTATTAATGCTCATGCCGGCCCGATAAGTAGCTCGAAGTGCATTTTTCGATTTCTTCCCGTACGTATATATGCAAAATCAAAAGTTATCGAGTCGTTTGCGTTCTTGGATGAAGTTTCGTCCGTAACCTTGATGGATCATGACTTATACAAAAGTCTCGACATTAATGGTGATACAGTACCGCTTACGCTAAAATGGACGGGTCAGACAACGCGAGAAGAAAACGAGTCAGTCCAACTGTCGATTACTATATCGGGCGCTGCAAATGGACGAAAGTTTACACTCAGCGACGTGCACACAATTAAGAATTTGGGTCTCCCAACGCAATCAATGAAGTTCGAAGACGTAGTGAAAGAATATCCGTATCTTAAGGGACTGCCAATAAGGTCATATACCAACGTGACACCAGGTATATTAATCGGAGTCAATAACTGGAAGCTAGCTATCCCATTGAAAATTCGTGAAAGTAGCCGACACCAGCTTATAGCATCTAAGACACGTCTGGGGTGGTCGTTACAAGGGTTCACATTGCTGCAACCGTCTGTTTCGATAGTAAATATGCATACATGTGAATGTGAAAAAGCATATAAAGATTTGCACGACCAAGTCAAGAACTACTTCTCGCTCGACAAATCGCCGGAACAGCAGCTGTTATCATCCCAGGACGAAAAAGTACTAAAAACCCTTGAAGAATCGTGTCAGAAGACAGATAGTCAGTACGAAATTGGCCAGCTGTGGAAATCCACAAACCCGAAGCTACCCAACAGCTACCCGTCGACTTTAAATAGAGCGTTATGTTTACAGAAAAAAGTAAAACAAGAACGATAGCTCTATTTGGCAATGCAGAATGAAGTTGACAAGCTTATCGCCAAAGGTTATGCCAGGAAATTATCGGATGCAGAAATTAATTCGTGTTCCGGGCCTGTATGGTATCTACCCATCTTTATTGCCTCGAACCCTAATAAACCAGGAAAAGTGCGGCTTGTAAGGGATGCAGCAGCTAAGTCCACTAAGTGCATCACTAAACGATTTCCTGCATAGCGGTCCAGGTTTGCTGAAGTCATTATTTGAGATACTAATCCAATTTCGAATGGGAAGAATCGCAATCGTCGGCGACATTCGTGAAATGTTTCACTATATAAGCGTTAGAGATGAAGATATGCACGCTCAAATGTTTCTGTGGTTTGACGACATCAACAGCGACACTCCTGATCAATACGTTATGAAGGCGCTAACCTTTGGTATATCCTGCGCGCCATGCATCGCCCATTTTGTTCGTGATAAAAATGCCGATACTTTCGCCGCTGAGTTTCCACGGGCAGTGAAGTTGATAAAGACGAACCACTATATGGACGATTTCATCGATAGTGCCGACACCGAGGAAGACGTGGTACAGCTCACCATGAACGTCAGGAACATACGTGCAGCCGCTGGATTCGAAATGCATAACTGGGCGTCGAACTCCGTCAGCGTTATATGTCAACTGGTATATGTCAACTGGTAGGGGATTCCATGAACAAGCAGTCAGCCCACAGCCTGGGTACAATGGAAAAAATACTTGGTATGTATTGGGATCCCAATAATGATATTTTGAAGTACATCTGCAGATTCACGAGGCTTAGAAATAACGTCTTTCATCACAGTTGAACCGTCAAACGGCAAACATACCCGCGAAATCATTTCGATAGTCAAAGTTATCAAATCACTTCTTTTTTACCTATTTTATTAAAACAAATGGATACAAACTGTATTTCGTGTACCCGTGTGTTCACCGACCCTAAAAATGTCGTAATATGCAGCAATTGCAACAATTATTTTCATGCTGATTGCGGCAATATCACCATGGAGAAGTACCGAACGCTTCTCACGAGACGTCAAGCTTGGAGGTGCGCAAAATGTAAACCTTTGGAAACGATAACCATCGATACACCATCCGAAAGCGGGACTACAATTGTCACACTGGATGAAGATTCAATTGAAAAATTGAAAAAAGATCTGAAATCGGGCGAGGTTTTGGAATCTATAAACTTCATGTCCCAAAAGTTTGACGATCAAAAAATTAAATTTGATGAGATTCTTTCGGAACTGAAGGATCTAAGAAAAGAAAATCAGGTGTTGAAAAAGCAAGTCAAAGACCTAGTATATGAGAACAATAACATCCAGCAACAACTCCGCCGTAATAACATACAGATAAATGGATTGAAGGTAACACCAAACGAGAACTTGATGGATGCTGTCAAAACCATTGCAACGTTCATTGATATACAGCTGAACGATTGTGACATAGCTAATATCTACAGAAGTGCAGGCAGTAGTTCGACTGCAAAACCTGTTATCGTACAATTTAACAAACTTACAGCGAAAACCAACTTCATCACCATGTACAAAGCGACTGTCAGAAAGAGGAATGATGGCTCAGGCATAGAAGCGAAGCTGATCAAGTCTTTACTAGGCGATGATCGAATATTCATCGGAGATCATTTAACGCCAGCAACAGCTAAACTTTTAAGGGAGTCAAAAGCGATAGCGAAAGAGAAACACTTCAAATATGTATGGGTAAGAGACGGCAGTATTTTTATTAGAAGAGACGATAATACTAAGTCAATAAGAATTAGAGATACAGATATTCTAAATACTCTATAAATATCTTAACTAATAAATTGTGATTTTTGTAATTATGGATAATTTTCTAAATAACATTTGCACAGACACTAATGTGGAAACAGAAATATTTTGTGATAACGATAGAACAAGAACTAGCTGGAATTCTTTTTTTAATTCACCGGAAACAAATATGAAAATATGCCACTTGAATATTAGAAGCATTAGAAAGAATTTTAATGAATTTTGCCTATGGATTGCATCTTTAAAATTAAATTTTGATGTAATTGTCCTAACAGAAACATGGACATGTTTTGAATGTAGTGGATATCAAATTGATGGTTACCATAAAATTACGAAAGAGAGTAGATTTAATAAGTGTGATGGCATCATTGTTTACATAAAAGACAATATGAATTTTAATGTATTGGATATCGTAATTGATAACGTAAATTCACTTAACATTGTAACTAGTTTTGATAATAATGAATTTTTAATCACGGCCTTATATAGATCACCTAACGAAACTGATGTAAATAACTTTGTAAGCAGCCTAGAAATGTTTCTGGAAAATAGTAAACATTTAAATAAATCACATAATAGTTGGTGATACAAATATCGATATTTTAGATGAGAACATTGAACTAATAGGTCATGAATATTTGAATGTTTTATACGAGTACAAATTTAATAGATATCTTTATGGATGTACAAGGAAAAGCAGCTCTCGGGAATCTTGTATAGATCACTTATTTGTAAAATCTCAAGAACAGTATATCTTTAAATCTGCTATATATTTATCTTACATTACTGATCATTTTGCTACAATTGGCAATATTGTTTGTTCGGGAAGTAATACGTCGATGCAAAGTGTTTCAAATAACAAAAGTATTTCTAAAAAATTAAACAACGAGCTTTTTAAAAGTAAATTAGAATCAGAAACATGGACTAATGTGTACTCTGCTAACAGCGCTGTCAGTGCATTTAATGCATTTTACGAAAGCCTTCTGGCTCTTTATAATAGTTGCCTTGAACCTATAAGAAAAGAAAGCCATAAAGTGAAAAAAACTGAAGCCCTGGATGACTAAAAGTCTTATTATAGGAATCAGGAATCGGGATAAAATGGCATCTAAATTACAAAAGCAACCCTTTAACACAGCTCTTTCCACTAAATATAGGAAATATAGAAATGTTTTAAAAACGTTAATTCGCACATCGAAAGATACCTACTATAAAAATCAATTGATTCTTGCCGGGAATGATATAAAACGGGTTTGGAGCTTAATAAATGAAGCTACTGACTCCACGCAAAGTAGGCCATCTTTTACTAGTAATCTAATTAGCCAAACTGGTCAGGTTATCTTAAATGACAACAAAATAGAAATTGCTACTGAATTTAATAAACATTTCACTGATATCGGACATACTATTGCGCATGGTATTCAAACCAGTAGTATGACCAACCAAACTATCAGAATAGAACCACACTGCTCCAATACATTCGGCTCATTCTTCTTGTACCCAGTTTGTGAAAATGAGGTATCACGACTAATACTTGAATTGAAGACGAATGTGTCGCCAGGTGTTGATGGCTTGCAGACAAAATGTTTAAAGGAAAATGCTTTTATTTTAAAGAAACCCTTAGCACATGTAATTAATTTGTGCTTTAATGAGGGATATTTTCCAGAACAATTAAAACATGCAATTGTTGTTCCACTATACAAAAGTAGCGATAAGACTGATCTGAATAATTACAGACCCATTTCGCTCTTGTCAAGCATCTCGAAGGTCTTTGAAAGAGCTATCAAAAATAGATTGGTGAGCTACTTGGAAAAAAACAAAATTCTGTCTGAAAACCAATTCGGTTTTAGGAGCTCTCGCAGCACAGAAGACGCTATATATTATGTCACAAAGGATATAGTGCCAAATTTGGATAAGGGCCGAAAGTGTATGGGAGTATTTCTTGATTTCAAGAAAGCCTTCGATACAGTCAATCATGATCTTCTTTTGCAAAAAATGTATAAGATTGGAATTAGAGGTGTGGCGCAATATCTTTTTAGGTCATATTTACAAAACAGAATGCAAGCGGTTCGTATAGATGGACACACTAGTCAGTCCCTAGGTATTGACATCGGAGTGCCGCAGGGAACAGTACTCGGGCCCATTTTGTTTTTGATATATATTAATGACTTGTTGAAATTAGACTTAGCAAACTGTTCCATGTATGCCTTCGCTGATGATACGGTGGCTATTTTTCAGGGAAAAATTGGGAAGAGGCCTTTAGTTTTGCCAATAACGGTATGGAAATAATAATATCGTGGCTGAATAGCAACTTGGTGTGTATTAATAAAACTAAAACGATTGTACTTCCTTTTGCATTGAATTCCACAGGGGAGCCACCAAACTCTCTTCGAGTGGTGGTACATGAACCATCATGTTCTCCAAACAATTGCGCTTGCACACCACTTACAGTTGGAAAACGCACAAAGTATTTGGGCATTATTATTGACCAACATTTGCGTTGGGACGAACATGTCCTCTACTTATGTACTCGGTTAAGGCGGATTATTTACAAATTTGTTGAATTAAGATCAATACTGTCACGGGACCGGCTGAAAATGATCTTTGAAGCTTTAATACAATCAGTAATTGAATACGGGCTTATTAGCTGGGGTGGAATAGCTATTAGTAACCTAAAACCGCTCATTTTATTACACAAAAAAATAATTAAAATATGTTTGAAAAAACCTATACTGTACCCCTCGGAGCCCCTCTATAATGAATTTAAAGTTTTAAAAATACAAAATCTTTACAAATTTAAAATTTTGAAATATTTGCATTCGCACATTGCATACTTCCCGCGCTTGAACGAAATATATATTGAAACGCGTAGAAGACTCCAGGGAGCTCTTTTCGAGCAGCGTTTTGCAACAAATGTAGCTGCTAATCATGCTTATTATGCTGCTCCGCGTGTATTCAACTGTCTGCCAGAGAACATCCGTCGGCTGCATAGTTTTAATAAATTTAAAAAGGCTTTGAAGGAATTTATTTTTGAAAATAACTGAATTGTTGTATTTTTCTTGTTTGTTTTTAGTTTTAGTTTTAGTTCTCTATATTTGAATTTTGAAAAATTATGCATATGAAAAAATAGGGTAATATTGTAATATTATATATATATAAAAAAAAAAAACATACTTGAAGGTTCAAACTGTCAATCCCAAAGCACGAGCTCTGCTTTTTTTGGGATTCCCGAAACGAATTATTATGAACTTAATGAAAAACTTTTTTTTTTAACTAAATTTAAGTTTTTGTATTTTATATTATATGTAACGAAAGGGCAATAAATTATTATTATTATATATTATTAAAACACGTTGCCAACGAAGAGGGAAGTACTCTAGGTTTTAATGAGCATATTCGATCCAATGGGATTCATCGCCATTCATACGATCGGCCTTAAAATTATACTACAGGAATTCTGGCGCTCGAAGATTCAATAGGACGAGGCGCTGACACACGAGTTGAATAAGAAGTGGCGCCTATGGACACACAACTTGGAGCACATAAACAACGTAAGGATTCTCCGCTGCTACACACATCTACCCAAAGATTCTTCCAAAATCGAGATACACACCTTCGTTGACGCCGGGGAATTTGCGTATGCTGCTGTGTCTTATCTGCGTGTTGAACTCAACTCCGAAGTACATTTATCACTTATAGCCGCGAAATGCAAAGTAGCGCCTCTGAAGCCATTGTTAATACTGAGGATGGAACTTCAAACAGCAGTTGCTGGCGTAAGGCTGGCAACAAAAATAGCGGACAGTATCAACGTGAACATCATCAATAGCAACTGGTGGACCGACTCCAAAACGTTTTTAAGTTGGCTCTCCATGGACCCTCGGAACTTCAAACAATTTGTTATGCATCCCGTAGGTGAAATACTCGAAAGTACGAATCCTTGCCAATGGAGGTGGGTTCCATCGAAACTCAACCCAGCCGATGCTGCAACTAAAGTTGTCCTAACATCGACCAATGGTTTAGTATTCCCGAATTCTTAACCAACAAAGAGGACGACTGGCCACGCTCCACAACGTTGCCACCAATCGATGACACCGAGTTACATTATACAGTTCTTCATATCCGAACAGTACCACATATCATCAATGCCGAGTATTTTTCTCGTTGGAGGCATTTGTATCGAGCTCTTGCAAAATTTATTCTATATATACGGCGTCTGCAATCATTAGCAAAGAAGCAAGTACCGCCCAGCGATGTCGACTTCGAAATGTATCAAGCATCGAAAACGATTCTCATTCAATTTGCTCAACAAACGGAGTTTGAAGAAGAGATCGCCGAAATAAAGCTCAATCGCACTGTTAGTAAGAATAGCAATCTGAAGCAACTAAATCCGACAGTAGACGGAGAAGGTATTCTGCGCGCAAAAGGTAGAGTAGATCCCTTAACCTGTAACCAACCGATCATTCTACCCCATAGTCACTACGTCACGTTCTTGATTGTCGGATACTATCACGAAAGATACCATCACTATTTTCACGAGGCGGTAATATGTAGCATTAGGAATAAATTCTATATCCCTCGTTTGCGAGTCTTGTATAAAAATGTACGCTCACAATGCCAACGCTGTAAGAATATGCGAAATACGCCTGTAGTACCTCAAATGGCGAATTTACCTCCCGTCAGACTTGCTGCTTTCGAACGGCCATTTACCTATGTCGGCATCGATTTCTTCGGGCCATACACAGTAGTAGTCGGAAGGCGAACCGAAAAAAGATGGGGAGTAGTGTTCACATGCCTAACAGTGCGTGCAGTGCACATAGAAGTTGCTCATAGTTTGGACATGAGCTCCTGCATATTGTGTTTTACTAACTTCACTAATCGTAGAGGTACACCTAAAGAGATTTGCACCGACAACGGAACGAACTTCCGAGCGGCAGCCAAAACACTTACCCAAGAACAAAACAACCTGAATCTGCGTGGAATAGCCAACAAATTCAACGAAATCAAGTGGACGTTTAACTCGCCGGCGGCACCGCATATGGGAGGAGCCTGGGAGCGGATGGTAAAGTCTAATCAAGGCGATTCTCAACGTAACTTGCGCCAATTACAAGTTCAGCGACGAAAGTTTGCGAAGCGCGCTCTCGGAAGCTGAGTTCATAATCAACTCCCGACCTCTAACTTTCGTTTCTCTGGACACCGATGATGACGAGCCCTTAACACCGAATCATCTACTTCTCGGGTCATCTTCCGGGTACAAACCAATCTGCGCCAATAACAACTTACGCGATAGGTGGCGTAAAACCCAACTGTTCGCGGACGAATTCTGGCGAAGATGGGTAAAGGAATATTCGACGAATTTATTGTGACGAGGAAAGTGGTTTGAAAAGCTGCCACCACCATCTGTTGGAGATGTAGCTCTAGTAATAGATGAAACATTGCCCAGAAACACTTGGCCGAAAGGTATCATCGTTGAAACAACACTTGCAAAGGACGGACAAGTAAGGAGAGTGAAAATCAAAACTCAGAGCAGCACTCTAGAAAGGCCTATATCCAAAATAGCCATATTGGATGTGCGTCGATAGAAAATCTTAAGGTAAATAATCCGTATTCGATTTCTTTACGAGTGGGGGAATGTTATCGCCGCACCGCCACTGTTATATTGACATACACAAGCACGCCTTTACGAGTGGGGGAGCGCCACTGCCGCATCGCTACTGAACTGCATCACACCGACAAACCAGTCCGAATGAACCGAGTCCGAGTGAAGGGCAAATTTTTTTAAAGCGTACGCGAAATAATGTAATTTTGAAAAGTAATTTTGTAATAAAAATATTCGTTGCTCTTAAAAGTTGTCTTTGAATTGTTCGGACTCAACAGTGTTTGATCACTTTGTATTGTATCTATATGTTTACAATACTGGCCCAAACTGATAAGAAACGCATGGTGCGTACACAGGTCTCATTGAATTGATCCTTCAGTCAGAGGTTGATCTTTGTTTGATCAGTGTGGTGGAGCAAATGTTTGTGGTTTTTGGGAACTATGCATTGGAGGTAAGTTTTTAACTTACTAAGTACGTGTGTGTATGCGTGTGTTTGTGTTTTATTTAAATTACTAAAGGATGACCAGGCTTTGCTATTTATTATCTATATTCTGCATGGTATGTGTTTTGTTTATGGCTCTACGGAATCCGGAGATGGAACTCCTCTCCTGGATAGAAGACCTTGAAATTAGAATATACAGGATCCGGAGATAGAACTCCTCTCCTGAGAAGATTTCTAATAAATATTGGCCCAACCTCTACAGAATCCGGAGATGGAAGTAATCTCCTGTGTAGATGGTTGTAGACAATATGTGGGATGGATCTCCTCCCCTGGCTGAGTGTTGAGAGATAGAGATGGAACCCCTCCTATCTGTTTACGTGTTTTTGTTATAGTTTTGGTCTTGGTCATACTCGTTCATGTGCATGTGTTCTTATGTGTCACCTTTTAAAATATTTTCAGATCCGACTGGTCTCCACAATGCCGCAAGTACCACCTGTTCGCCTGTCCTGACATATAAAAAAAATAAGATCGAGTCTTCAGGTTCCTCTATTTTAAATTCTATCTCTTTTACACATTCGGCGAAGGAAATTCACTGGAAAAAACACTAGAAATGAGTGCATTCAGCGAACGAAATTCACTGGAAATGCTACAAGATTTACCCGCCACCGACCCCTTTCTCCGTGAATGGCCCCTATGCGCAATGAGAATTTAATTGGAGTAGCAGTTTACTGCTACATTTTCCGTTCGCTGAATGTAGCCATTGCTACAAGAATTACCCGCCATCGAGATCTTTCTCCGCTAAAAAGCCATCATGTGAAATGAGAATCTAATTGGAAGAGCCCTGCTACATTTTTCTTTCGCTGAATGCAGCCATTACTTCAAAGAGTTTAGCGAGCACGCGAACGCCAACACGTGTGAAATGTCTAAAGGTGCGTGTTCGTAGAGACAATTCATGTGATGATCGCTCGGCGATCGTAGTTTTGCATCCAATTTCGAGCCGCATTTAAATATTTTTTTTAATAGTTCTACTTTCCTAGTATCGACTATGGACTAAAGGAACATGTCTGTATAGAAAATATACCCATATAGTCCTCAAAACCGGTGGTTTAACTTCGATCGCTGAGCGATGATCCCATGAGTCGTCTCTACGAACACAAACCTTTATTCTGGGGTTTTCTGCGACAAGAAGATGGCTAAAGAGCAAGTTCTGCAAAACAGTTGGTGGTCCCACATTGATGTATGGATCCGAATGCTGGACCATATGAAAGTTACACAAAAAAATGGCAACTACCGAAATGAAAATATTACGCAATATTACACCTACTGGCGTAACTAAAGGAATCATATATATATAGTTGCTAAGACCGAAACCATCGAAGACCGACAAATAGATTGAGAACCCTGCAAAAACCCGATATCAATGAATGTTCATTGAAGGATCTAAACCTAGAGGCAGAGCGGTAAACACGTGGATGTGCTAAGTGGAAACAACAATACATTGGTCTCGGAGAAGAACTGATCGAAAGTAGCCTGTAAACTATATTACCGCTAGAACGGTCAACGGAGCGGTACAGTAAGACAAAGGAGAAGAACCAGAGAGCGAATATTAAATAGGGCGTTAAGGGAGGCAGTTCTTGCTATGCGCGGAAAGCTAATAAGCGAACCTGTCTAAATGGATACACTGCCCTAGAAATTGATGCTCATTTCAAACCCGAATAAACCGGATGGGGTGCCTTATTCTTAACGCCCAACATGTCAACGAAAAAATGAAGAATAAAATGGCTAATTCGCTTTGGAAAACACTGCAATTGTAATAAGCTGCGCCGACTACGCCTTTTCCGCTCTTTGACCAGAAAACTGAAAAAATCCTAATCAACAAGCTCCGAATAAGTGCCTTTGAAAGTCACGTCTCGGTTATTGTGTCATTACCTCTGAGCACACAGAAACAAACAAAATCAGTTAGGTGTATGATTGGCTAAAAAGAAAAAAATTGAACTGCGAACGATATTTAGGCTGCTCTCCTTATATGTGGTATCTAGTTTGATTCACTTATCCACATTTAGATCACCTCCAAAGAATACTAGCTCACTCTGGAAAGCTACAGAGCCGTTTCAAAATGCCTCGTTGGTAGAGTGGAAAGTATCCTACTCGACCATTTACTCGGGGCATTCGGTGGCAGAGATGTCACTCTATCTCTGAGTTGCCGGTGCGTGGGTTCGAATCCCACCGTGGCCCATGCATGTTTGTGTTGTCCATAAAAATGCTCTTACGGCAGCCGGTTCTTCGATGTAAATCGTCCCGGAGCTACCCGTTGTTAAAACGGCCAAGAGCTGCCAAGACCCCGTTCAATTCAAGAGAAAAAAAATAAATCTCTTGAATCGCTACAACGACAACAACCATTTACTCGACTCATGTAATCCGTGCTTTAGTGCACAGCTGAAATAAAATGCTTGAAAACTGAAAATGCAGATTGCTTACCAGTATACAATTTATTAAAATTATTAGCGAAATATCTTAAAATTACTTACAAACCACAGCAAAGTTACAGCGACTGTCCTTTTACTTTCTTTCGTCTGTATTAAGATTAAACTTTGTTTTCAAATTATTGAGCTCTTCCTGTTTCTTATCCACATCGAGCCGTTTGAACGCCTTATTCGATTGATAGTACAGCACCACAAGATACCGATTACAAACGTTGAAGCCCGACAAATGATCGCAAGCATTTTTGGCATCAAAGATGTCTTCGTACACAACAAATGCCGTACCGCGTGTTTCGGGAGTGTTGCCTCTGAAAATATATTGCAACAAATTAATTACTAATTTAGCCTTAGCTGGTTAGACAAACTTACACTCGTATTTGTCGAATAGCACCGAATTTCCCGAAAATATCGTACATTTCATCTGATGTTATTTTGTACGGCAAATTACGAACGTACAGGACACGGTTGACTTCAGGCGGAAGCCGGATCTGTAATGAAGATATGCAATTAGAAAATCGTAGAGGTTATTAACGGCTATTATGGACTTACATTATTCCGCTTTTGCATCGCTAGGGCCATTGTAAATCTTTTTTAGAAAATCTTTACTCGGTGAAAACAACGCTGCAATGAAAAAGGTGATTAGTTTGACGTTTGAAATGTCAATTAGCTCACGAAAGTCAGAAAGTCTACACACCTTGCCACTGAACTGCTTACGCTTTGCTATAAAATATAATCAGCTGATAAGTAGACTATTCGAATGTCGCAATCATGGAATAGAGAGGTCCCAATCGTGTTGTTTTGTTGTGGGTTCATCGGAAGAACTGTTATATTGGAGCAAAGCGTCTAATGCTGGCAAGCGTAAGTATACTTGCAAAGTTAAAAGAAAATATTATAGGTATGATAGTTGAAATAGATTGGATGCATCAGCATCGGCAGAGGCATCGGCATCAGCAAATTTCAATTTAGAACACACGCATTTGCCTTTGATGACCCACATTGACAGCAGCAGCGGCAGAAGCATTTTTTCTGCTTCTGCTGTCAATGTGGGTCATCAAAGGCAAATGCGTGTGTTCTAAATTGAAATTCAACCGTTATGGTTGAAATACATTTCCCGCGTCAGCATCGGCATCAGCAGAAAAATTTCAATTTAGAACACACGCATTTGCCTTTGATGACCCACATGGACAGCAGAAGCAGAAATGCTTCTGCCGCTGCTGCTGCTGTCAATGTGGGTCATCAAAGGCAAATGCGTGTGTTCTAAATTGAAATTTTTCTGCTGATGCCGATGCTGACGCGGGAAATGTATTTCAACCATGATCATATTTGTATTAGGTGTGTTTTTTTGGTTATCCCGTATAGGTTTGGGTAAAGAAACTCCATATAAAAAAAATGCCAGCTGATCCCGTCATTTTTTTTATATGAAGTTTCGTTACCCAAACCTACACCTATATTACCTATTTATACCTAGGTGCTTTCAATTTTCGTTCAATGTTGCTGTTTTGCATTGAATTCAACGTCGAGGGTCGCGTTGCTGAATTGAAAGTAACGGGCAAGTTTGACTATCCTGCGCAATTTGTCGGCGTGAGCGACATGGATGTTCGGCTTGAAGAATTTTAATCAGTGAACTATGGATTCCTGTTGTGATTCGGAAAATAGAGCGGCATCGTATCGTGAAATAATTAAAGGCCTACTCGATATCTGTGCAGACAACAAATATGCTACCATACTATTCACGTTCGTTCCTATCATCCTTGCGCTTTTTGTATTCAGGACGAAAATCTATGGCAAAAGGTAACTCGTAGAAGTGGATTAACCTTAAACTAAATTATTTTTAATTATTTTCTTATCGGATTATTTAAACTGAAATTTTATTCATTTATTTTTTATATTTTACTATCGCAATTTTGAAAATTTGTTAAATAAAAATGAAAATAAAGTTTTGAATATGAGAAAGAACCAATAAACTAAAAATATTAACTAATGATTAAATGGGTCTCTTTGATGAATTGGAATAATACTGCTGGAATTGTTCTCCTCCATTTTGTATGCAGAGTCGACACCTTCGGCGCATGGAAGAAAGGATTTCAGGAGGGGTTTCCTTAATGTTGTCACAAGCATCATTAATTCGCTGCAGCAGCTGTTCCCGGGAGGTAATCGGCTCGTGGTCCTACGGAAACTGCCTCTACGGGCGGACTGCACCCGTTTTCTACATGGAAACGGCCAAAAGTTTCCAATATACCTCCCTGGCAAGAGCCCCGGCAAAAGCCCTGAAGGTTCGATGCAGGAAGGTTGTGTTTGTCTGTGTATATGTGTGGATTCGAGTTATGTGTTTTTTCGTCATATTGGGAGCATTACATCTCGGCGCGGCTGCTCTCAATTTTATTAATTCGCGCCGGCATTGAAACAAATCCAGGCCCAGAGGTATGGTTTTGTAGTGTTTGCGGCCAACGAATCGGTACGAATGCCAGGTCAGTGCAGTGTAATTGTTGCTTGGAATGGGTACATCTCAGGTGTTCTGGCCTGAGAAGGGTTGGTCAGCACTCCACATCATATGTTGCACCGGGATGCATAAATACAGGGCGACCACGGGCTGCTCCTAGCCCTCCACCTCCTCCTCAGCCCCCAGCACCCCCAAACAATATGATCAGGAATGCTAGGCCTAGTTTAACCCCTGCTCCTCCTCCAGCAGTTTTCACTCCACTGTCCTTATTGCAGTTTAACTGCAATGGCATTCACCAAAAAATCACCGAGATCACTCACTTCATGAGTGTAAACAGAATTCTGATTTCTGCCATCCAGGAGACTTTGCTCCATTCGAACTCGTCGCTTAGCGTCCATGGAAATTACGTTATACTGCGCAAAGATAGACCAGCCGCCAGGAATGATTCTCACCCTGGAGGTGGACTTGCCTTCCTAATACACAAGTCCGTACATTACTGTGTATTAGATGTAGATGTCGACGGTACGGCGGAAATGCAAGCCATCTCAGTTTCATCAGGGAGTACTAATATCGAAATTTTTAATGTATATGTTCCACCACACTCTAGTTGCCCTTCTGGCTATCGTTTCGATATTGGTCCTCTCCTATCTGGAGAGCACAGGATCATTCTTGGTGACTTTAACGCGCACCATGAGCTCTGGCATTCTGACCTCAACAACGATGCCAGGGGTATGGCTATTGCCGAATCTCTAGATGCCTCAGATTTCTGTCCACTCAATGAAGACTCTCCGACTCGAGTCACAGGCACTTGCAGTAGCTCTCCTGACTTAACTATTGTAAGTGCCAGCCTAATCAGTGCTACTCGATGGGAGACGCACACTGCTCTCTCGTCCGATCACCTCCCAATCATAATAAGAGTTGACAAACCAGCAAACCTGACTAAGTCTGAGAAGCGAACGTTTGTCAATCACAAGAAAGCCGATTGGGAGGGTTTCAAAGCATACTCGTCGGCGAAGTTCATCGAGCTACCCACACCAACTAACGTTCATAAGGCCGAAAGAAATATTAGGAACGTCATTGCCAAAGCAGCGGCACGTTTTATTCCTGCTGGACGTATCCCGAAAGTTCGACCTAATTTCCCTACCAGTGCCGCCAGATTAGCCGATGAACGAGATAACATCAGACGCGCTCACCCAGGTGATCCCAGAATTCAGGAGCTTAACTCCGAAATCAATCGACAAGTAAAAGACTATCGGAAGGCGAAATGGAACGAGCACCTAAATGACTGCAACCTCAATGAAGGTGTCAGTAAACTATGGTCTACTGTCCGCGCCCTATCCAATCCTAGGAAAGGAAAGGGCAATAATGCCATCAAATTTGGCCATAAGAGCACCAGCGAACCCCTTCAGTGCGCAAGCCTGTTCAATAAGCAATTTATTGAACATCCCAAGTCCGATGGCTTAAAGCGTAAAATTAGAAGACGGATTCGCAGTAGAAATGTTGACACTATACCATCGTATACTGCGGACCAGGTTAAAAAAGTCATTGAGAATGCTAAAAATTCAAAGGCCCTCGGACCCGATGGCATTTCGATGGCCATGTTGAAACATCTCGACCTTCCAGCCATTGAGTATCTCACGGCAGCCTTTAACTTGTCGATGTCCACGCTTGCCATCCCTGAAATCTGGAAAACAGGACGGATTGTCCCCTGTCTCAAACCGGGTAAAAGCGCTGGTCTCTTCACCTGTCGCAAAGACGCTAGAGGCCCTTATTCACCCCACTCTTGTTAAGCATGCTAAGCTAGAACCTCACCAGCACGGCTTCAGGAAAATGCATAGTACCACCACAGCCCTCGATGCGATCACTACACGCATCCGTAATGGGCTAAACCACAGACGTCCTTGCCACAGAACGATTCTTGTGGCAATTGACCTAACGAGTGCTTTTGACAATGTCAATCACTCGATGCTTCTCGCTAATTTACTGAATATGCATATCCCTGCTCAAGAGATCCGTTGGATTGCAAACTATCTAGCTGGTCGGCATTCCATCACTGAGTTTCGTGGCAAACGTTCTAAGCTTAGGAAAATCAAATTAGGAGTTCACAGGGTGGGGTACTCTCTCCCACTCTGTTCAACATCTACATGTCCAGCCTTCCTACACCACCGGAAGGAATCGAGGTGATTTCCTACGCAGACGATTGCACCGTACTCGCCACCGGGGAGGATAAGGATGAAATGCGCCTCCAAATTAATCGCTATCTCGGACGATTACAGGCTTTCTTCCAAAGCCGAAACCTCACCATCTCCGCGTCTAAATCTTCTGCGACATTTCTTACCACCTGGTCGGTGGATTGTCGGTGGGAGGTTGATGTACGTATTGGCAACAATCCGATATTCCTACTGTTGCAAATCCTAAAATTCTCGGGCTCCATTTAGAGAACATGATGACGTCAGCTCATCACGCAGCATCCGTTTGTGAAAAGATGCGCAGTAGGAATAAAATCCTAAAAGCACTAGCTGGTAGCACCTGGGGCAAGGATAAAGAAACCATGCTAGTCACATACAAAGCGGTGGGTCGAGCAGCTGCTGATTATGCAGCCCCAGTTTGGCCACATAGTTTATGTGATACAAACTGGACCAAAATTCAGGTCTGCCAAAATGCTGCTCTACGCACAGCCACAGGTTGCCTCTTGATGTCTGCCCAGGATCACTTACATCAAGAGACAAAATTGATGCCAATACGTGACCACAATCTCCTACTGTCCAAACAATATCTTGTTGGTTGCTACCGTGAGAATCATCCCAACCACAGTCTCATGAACCGAATTCCTCCACCACGACATGTCAGGCGTGATTTGCGAGACCTAGAGAGAGAGGTCCAGGGATACAAGAGGGACCCTTACGACGATGATGCATACCGAGCTGCCATCGCTGAGATTCACACTGCAGAAGTGAGTCGGTCTATTGCGAGATTAGGTGCGAATAGAGTCCTCTCAGTGCGCCCTCCACCCATTTCGCCTGAGGAGATTAGGCTCCCGAGAGCCACCAGAGTGACATTAGCTCAACTTCGGTCGGGCTTTTGTTCACGCCTCAATTCGTACCTTTCTCGCATTAACCCGGACATTCAAAACATCTGTCCAAACTGCGCTGGCGCTCCACACGATGTGGGTCACTTGTTTCAATGCCCAGCTGCGCCCACTGACTTAACCCCTATCTCACTGTGGGAAAACCCTATCGCAGCAGCTATGTTTTTGTCCCTTGACATAACGGACGAAAGCATCGACGAACCATAACTCGAATCCACATAGATGCACAGCGGTTGCACACCTTTCTGCACCGCTAAAAGAAGAAGAAGGTAATCGGCTCGGAATAGACATTGCTTTTTAAGTTACCCCATAAATAAAAATCTAGGGGAGTAAGGTCGGGACTTGTCGCAGGCCACGCAACTGTCCCAAATCTGCCAATCCACTTTCCGGGAAATTCGTTTTCCAAATATTCTTTGAAAGGTCTCGCATTATAAGCGGGCACCCGTCTATCTGCCATAAATAGCAAATATTAGGTGTGTTTTTTTGGTTATCCCGTGCAGGTTTGGGTAACGAAACTTCATATAAAAAAAATGACAGGTGCGTCAGCTGTCATTTTTTTTATATGGAGTTTAGTTACCCAAACCTACACGGGATAACCAAAAAAACACACCTATTAAATTTTAACCGTTATAAGTACCGTTACATTTGCCAAACAATGTACCAAATTTCAAATATCTTACAGTTCTGGTCAAAATAATGTAGCGAGATTCTATCCCGAATTATGATTGCCTTTGTATGTCTTTTTTCGAGTCAAGGGAAAATTGTTAACGATTCAACTGAAGCCATGATTTTTACCATTCTTTGCGTGTTTACCTAAAATTCTTCAATGTAAATAAGAAAAGTGATATACCGATGGAAAGCCAACATGTTGAAGCAACTTTAATCAACTTTGCAGAGTTGTACGTATAAAGCACCGTTATGCAATTACTGTTTGAATTTTCGGAACATTACGCTATCAGCTTCGCAAGAAGAATTTTCTTGTTCTTGTTATCGACACTAGCGACACTTATCTTACCGTCCGCCATATAGCAGACATATAGCGGAAAATATCGGAAACACAAAAGTTCCCCCTATTAAAGCGGATAGCAGAACATGCCGAATTTTCGATGAAAAATCTATTTTAAAATTTCTGTTAAGTTTGAGTAACTGTATCTTGAAAGTGCCGATAATGTTGGCAACAGGAAAAACTTCAGTTTTTGTGAAATTTTATGTAGTTTCTGAAACTGAAATCAAATCTTGGATTAAGTCATCAGGAGTGCTGCAAATTACGATTTTGCGTGACAAGTCACGCTTTTCGATAACTTTCACAAAAAGAGCGATAACAAGGCAACGGTAAAAAAAAAATCCGATTGTATTGGTAATTTTCTTGCTGAAACATGTTGCGCTATTAACCCTTACAGTATTGACCACCCAATGCGGCACACCCTGTATATCATTATACCCTATACCCATAAGGTGGTATAGGGTATATTGTTTTTGTTACGCCGATATTATGTAACACCTCAAAGGAGCCACCGGGGGTATGGCAAAGTACATGTATATACAGGGTGTCCCGCAACCGGTGGTACATAGGATAATGGGAGATAGTACAGCTCATTTGAGGACAATAAATGTTCTACACGACCCCTCTATCTTTAACCGTTAGAAAGTTATAGCATTTTTTGATAAAAGTGTCAGAAACCCCGACTTGCCGAGCAAAATCACTATTTGCCACGCTCCCAAATATTGGATCCGAAATTTGACTTCACTTTCTGAAACTGCACAAAATTCTACATAAAATAACGGTTTTGCCAATTAAATTATTTAAAAACCTACCCAGATACAACCACTCAAACTTTAAAGAAATTTGGAAATTGATATTTTCTTGTAAATTCAAATTGCAAAATCGTAACGGTACTTTGAACTGACAAATGTGCAAAGTTTACAAAAGTTGCATCATTATGTCAGCTTTCGAACGACATATAAAAAATAGGGTCTTAAGGACTGAAAAATTGAAAATATTACGTGTAAAAGAAAAAAAAACGCGAAACTAAAGCAGAACAAATCTAATTAAAATACATACATACTTCAATTATTATTAATGGTTTTCAAAAAATAGTGAAATTAAGGTGTCAACGAACTTTGCCTTGAAGATGTTTCATTCTGGAAAAATGTGAAAATGTACTTGTTGAGAAAACGGTAATATTAACAGTTAATCCTTGTTATTTTAAAGTCATTTGCTTCAGTTCGTTATTCCACCAGTTTAATTCAACTGATTTGCATTGATTATCACACAATTGATCTGTTGCTAGAACGTTAATATTAAAACAGGTATTATTATTAGTAGTATTTATTAAAATCGTTATTAGTGTGATGTTTTATTAGATGGCGACAAAATATTCGGATATCGAGTACGCTGATATGGTGTTGGTGTATGGTATAGCTGGATGTAACGGACGCGAAGCAGTTCGCGAGTATGGTCGTCGCTTCCCCCAAAGACAGGTTCCGGACAGCCGAACGTTTGTTAGGGCGTTTAACACACTGCGACAAACTGGTAGAACACCGAACCATTACACGTTAGAGCGAAGTCAACGTCCTTTAGCCCCCCCCCTCCCCACGTTAGCGCACACCTCCTGACCGCCAGCTTTTAGTATGTTTTACTCCGGACGATCCCTTATAGATCCGTGAAATAAAAAACCGTCACCCCCTCCCGATTTTCCACAATGGTTGTTTTCATTCTGATGAATATAGAATATTACTTCGTTGAGACTTTTTTAACTCTCGAATGACAGGAGACAAGCCAAGAAGAAGTGTATCAAATTAAAGCAAATTTAACGCTTACTAACTTTGCCCTACAAAAGTTCTTTCTTGGAAAAGCAATTCGATGAGACACTTGAGTCAATGGAATGCAGTTGGAATGAGTTTTATTAGCCAATATTGGAAGAACCGTTAGGAGTTTTGCATATGCATGTAGGGGCAAATAAATAGGATATTTAGAAAGCTTTAATGCTTACTCACGTTTTCGAGATATAGGCCAAAACATCAAAAATAGCACCTTTAACCCCCTCTTCCCGCGTTAGCGCACCCCTCAGCTCCGAGTAAAATTAGTACCTTTACCTCCTAACTACTCCTAACAAAATGCCGAAGAAAAAAATCATCACCCCCTTTGATGTTCTCTATAATCTCTTCCCTGATTGGCCTATAAAGGTTTTGGGTAGTTTTGGCATGAGAAATTCTAATCGATTTCGTCCCCAAGCAGGTGATGAACTGAACAGGGTTTCCTAAATACTCGTCCCAGCAATTAATTCAGCGGCAGAGAGAATATTCTCGCTTTGCGGTAACGCATGGACAGATAGCCGGAACCGACTAAATATTCACACTGCTGCGCCTCAAATAAAATGCACTTTATAGTGCAAAATGAAGAGTTATTGGGGACTGTATCTTCAAATAGGAAATATTACTAAAAATAAACGAGACCGAGTTCTAATCGTGCGAATAGCACGATGAGTGTATGGTTCCAACATTTTTCTCGGCCATTTTATGTATTATTTTTCGATTCCCCGGTCATTAGATATTTTCCACCGTGAAATTACCGGGGAATCGAAAAATAATACATAAAATGGCCGAGAAAAATTTTGGAACCATATTCGGATTGTAGCTTATGGAATTCCCCATCATTTCCGACATGTTCCACGACAGTAAGCATGCATTTTCATTGGAAAAATCGCAGCGGACAAAAATTTCATTTTCATTCCGCCCGATGTCTATCGAGACCTTAGGGTCAGTCTCCAGCGAATTTGGAATAGGTACATAAAAGAAAGGAACTGCAATTAAGAATTAAGACGGAACGTAATAGTACCGGTTAACGGTAAAAACGCCACAAGTCAGTTTCAGTCTGGTAGATCTGCCGGATCCAAGCCTTTCAGGTGCAAGGAAGGTTCTAAATAATATATCGGATTTCTTATAAAGCTAGGCGTGATTTTCGCTATTCATTGTGTAATTATTACAAGACTAGTCCTCGTCTGCAAGGAAAAGAAAGGCTTATGGGACTATAGGCGTCAGTCAAAACATGTGTTATGTTTGAAATACATTTGATGCGTCAGCATCGGCATCAGCAGAAAAATTTCAATTTAGAACACACGCATTTGCCTTTGATGACCCACATTGATGCAGAGCTTCTGCTGCTGCAAATGCGTGTGTTCTAAATTGACATTTTTCTGCTGATGCCGATGCCGATGCTGACGCGTCTAATCTATTTCAAGCTTTAGACAGACGTGTTTCTTGTGCTCCGGTAGGGGTTACTTTAGTGTAACTACTTGGGGTTACAATGGGTACGGTTCCGAAACGAACCGGTCGCATATGTTCCGAAAACATGTCCATTCTGATCCTCCAACTGCGATTTTACGAAGAAATGATCTCCGGAACGTTTCGTTTACATATTCCACATAGGCAGACATACGGAAAACACCGTAAGTTATTGCTGATCCGCAAAACCGCAGTTATAGGATCAGATTTGACAACATGTGGGAACATAATGCGACCGGTGCGTTTCAGAACCGCATTCAATAACAAAACAACCTGCCCCATACAGGTTATGTTGCTATTGTAACCCCATGTAGTTACACTAAACTAACCTACATCGGAGTGCAAAAAACACGCCTATTGTTGATTTCTAATGCAGCACACACATGGAGAATCCGAATCTATTTTTTTGTCACTACTTTCTGCCAAATTTATGCATATTTTTGCATTTTGACAGAACGAAGTCGCTGTTTCGCATTTCTGTATATGTATGTAGCGATGATTAATTCAAATCTTTGTTTTGGGGTATTCGCGAAAAAGTTGGCTCCGTGACTTTTAAAAAATGGGAGCCATTACTGTATACCTAGAAAGATATTTTCGGTACTATCATTATTTTGCAACATCCATTAGAGGGCTTTCCATTCCAGCGGAGAGCGAGAATTGATGAATCAAAAAAAAAACTACAATGTTACAATTCTTTGGTCCTAATAAGCTCCTTGCCTCTGTGCCCACCCAATGGGTGATTTTTTCCTTTTTTTAAAGGACGATCAGCAGACGAGCCTTAAGTGAAGCAAAAAGTGTGATTTTGCGAGAAATAACAATTATCTCTCGTGGCAGAATTTCCCCCTAATATCACACGGATGGCCCTCAACAGCGTTTCTTTTTGAACGGTATATCATTCAGGACACCATGCTAAGTATATATTTCCAAAGGCAGACATAAAGCATTAAAAGGACGGAGCAGTCGAGCCCTTAAATGGGGCAAAAGGTGAAATTTTGCGACAATTATCTCTCGTGGCAGAATTTTCCCCTAATATTACACAGATGGCCCTCAGCAGCGTTTCTGTTAGAAATAATGGAGCTCTAGAATAAAATGATGTAAGAAAGATATGATCGTAAGACTATGCGCCAATTTTCAGAAGAATCGTACAAGCACCTCTCCTTGGCAGAAGTTGGAGAAAATTGAGATGAAAAAATATATTGTTTTTGGGTCAAATCACACAAATTTGATTTTGAAGCTCTGTAAAAACCAAACCTCTTATCGGATTTTAGTGTGGTTAGTTTTATTTTATAGGTAAATTTGTTGGCTGTAATAACCATTTTGTTTCACTATTCTAGCTTGTCTAGCTTTGGAAATATTGAGCTTTAAGTCGTGCAAGAAAATTATGTTTTCAAAAATCTTCAAATGCATGTGGCAGCTAAAGGGTTAAGCTAAGGAGGTATGTTCCGTACAACTTTTTTTTTGCCGGAAATCATATGAGGAATCACAATCCGGTGCGTTTATGCGACAGTTTCCGGACACCCTGTATATGAAGCAGCAATAACGGCCCAATGCATTATGGTTTCTGCTGCTGTTGATTTTTGCTGCATCTTATCTGTTTCCGCTATTACTCCTTCAAGGGATTTAAGGTCCATCTAGATTAGTCGCCAAATGATGTCACCTGCAACCAAATGGCTGTTGTCATTGCATCCTAAACTGATCGCCATTTGGGTGTGCGTCCAGTTTTGATATCTTTTGTGTGAAATTGAATAATTCTTGAATGGCCGTGTAATAATACAAACGCGCAGAGTCCGATTTTGATAATTGAATTTAAAAAATTCACCAAAATGAAATTTTGGTTACGTCATTTTCTGTCTCCATTTGGCTGCTAGTGTGGATGCTAAGTAGCAGCCAAATGGCTGCACGCGATGCCAGTTTTTGGACGCGCAGCCATTTGGCGCCTAATCTAGAGGGACCTTTAGCTTATGAAATTCCCCACATATTCCACGACAGTAAGAATACATTTTCATTGAAAAAATCGCAGCGGACAAAAATTTCACTCTCGATGTCAGTACTAGGATTATATTGGAAAATTTAAAATGAAATGTATACATTGGAAGTAATTGCACAGCTTGAAGTACATACATATGTTTAGATACGTGAAATAGCATTTCATAACTAAGTGAAGCTCAAAACAGTTTAATTGGGGTTGTTGATTCGGTAGACCCTTGACAGATTCTTTACGTATACCTACATATTTCTTCATCTGCCACAAATAATGACCATATACAAGGATATTTTCATATCTGATTGAACATACTTATACTGCTACTGCTGTAAGAATATAAGTATCCATTGATGATCCAGCGGTCGCTTTGGAAGTAAAGGATACGAAAAATACGCAAGTAGCCTGTCAGATTCCGACAAATTTATTTTTTGATGGTACTTAATTTATAAATAAAGAAATCCAGATAAAAGATAAGATGCGAACATCGTCACATCACGATACGTACTCATTTACCAGGTTTATTTTGTCAGGCAATTGGAATGAGTAAGAAGTTAGCACGTCCGTTTCGTTTCGTGAAGAGGAAAAAAACTGATGATTAAGTGTACATTTTGTATGAGTATCCACAGTTGTGTATAGAGAGGTATGTATGGTATCATCGGCCCAATCGAAAAGATTGCATCTATCCGGAGTGCGTGAACTGTGCACCGGATTGAGCCTCACAATCGTGGTTGGAATAATAAAGTAATTTTTGGTCATACGACTGGATTTTTTTCGGAAAGAATTATACGAATGTTTTCGATAATTGCGCGAAGCGTAAATTATCATTTTTATGTGGACTGTCAAATTATCGTTACGTTGCGGATAAAGAGTTGATTGTGCAGTACGATGTGAAATCAGAGAATTTAAGGAATGCCCGTACTTGTCATGTATCCTTTTATGTTTTCGTAAAGAATCGTTTTGAACAGTCTGCTAAAGTTCTTTGTATAATGAGTTGGAAGATAAATCTTGTGGCAAATCATTCATTCTAAAGTTCTTGAAAAAAGGTTAATTGTGACAATTTCTATGGGTCTGCTTGCAACGGTTGTAAAAGCTAATGCACTGTCAATTCCCAGGGATTTTTTTTGGCATGCAGATGTACTTGGCGAGATTTAAAAACATGTTTCCCTCGACAGCGGTAACTCCATAAGTTTATCTTGTGTTTTTTTTGTACTTTTTATATTTGTTTTTTTTTTTCTACTCAGTATGGTTAAGACAATTTATCGACACATTTGAAAATTCAAATTAAACTGTATAGTCCTTACAAAGTCTAATTTCTTAACTGATGTATTCGTGAATAAAACAATAAAATACATACACAATTTACTAGAGCATTTCTATTGATGTCAATTGTCCTTTTGTTTTGTCATGTCTTGTTTCGAATATATTTGAATGTTTTTGCAATCAAAATGAAACCCGTTTTTGTTTTACCTATAGCAAGTCTAGAAGAAATACAAGATTACAAATTGAATATGAATGGGACGATTTCATTTGTAATTCCAAAAGCAACTCAATTTGGAAAATCTCCGAAAGTAATGTTTTTGCCAATTGGCGTCGAATCGAAATGATAATCTAGTCCGTCGCGTTGGCGCATAGTCAATGATTTTTTGAATTGAGTATATTTAGAACGATTTTTGAATTTTAAGTCCATCTTATATAAGAATAAATTGTTGTTGAAGCTGAACTGCTGGTTAGCCATGGATGAAATCCTATCGTATTGCAGGGTAAAACGCATGTTCTTGTTTAAAGTAGGTACTAACATCGTTAGTTCACGTGAAATCTATCATGCAAATACTGTCAAAATTTTGATGATCGTGAAATCGAATTCGCTTGGTGGTACTCACTTCACATGAAAGTCTCCACACCGGTTTTTGACATTTCGGCAGCGAAAATAATGCAGTTGCACTTTATTTCACAATGAAAAGATGTCATCGACAATCAATCAGAACGCGACTGAACATTTATCTTACATTGAGTGAATAAAAAGCCAGTCTCCACGGCACCGTTTTCACGGGTAAGGTATGTACAGAGTTCACCGAGCGAAAAACTTGCATATATGTCTCCCGTGAAAACGGTGCTAGCTAGCGGTTTGAAATTTTGGTCAAATGTTTGTTTTGCTAAAATCTTGGACGGTATTGAAAATGGGCCAAATCGGACCACGGGATCCCCTACCTCCCATACAAACCACCCCTCCTTGATATTTTAATTCGGCCATAACTTTCGGTAGAATATCGCTGTCGACTTGAAATTTTGATCAATGTCTCATTCTGACATTACTTTAAGTTAATGGAAAGTGGAGTAGGTCCGACTACCCCTACTCCTACTTCCCCTACAAAGTTATATTCAGCCATATCTTTTGATAGATTGTCACGAAAAACTTCAAATTCGTATCAAATGGTAGCCGTTGGATGCCTTGACAAGGTAGTAAAGATGTGTCAGGTCCGACCCATCTACCTCTCCCCCCCCCCCCCCCCCCACAAAAAATATGAAATTGAATATTTTGGGTTTTGCGTGCCTTCTAGGTCTGTACATGGGTATAGGGTATACATCATCGTGCTATTCGCACGATTAGAACTCGGTCTCGTTATTCACTCAATTTAAGATAAATTTCAACTCGCGATCTGATTGATTGTCGATGACATCTTTCCACTGTGAAATAAAGTGCAACTGCATTATTTTCGCTGGCGAAATGTCAAAAACCGGTGTGGAGACTTTCATGTGAAGTGAGTACCACCAAGCGAATTCGATTTCACGATCATCAAAATTTTGACAGTATTTGTATGGATTTCACGTGAACTGACGATGTTAGTAGCTACTTTTAAGGTATGTACTGAGTTCACCGAGCGAAAAACTTGCATTTATGTCTCCCGTGAAAAATGTGCCGTGGAGACATGCATTTTATTCACTAAATTGAAGATAAAATGTGAACTCGTGGTCTGATTGATTGTCAATGACACTTTTTCACTGTGAAATAAAGTGCAACTGCATTATTTTCGCTGGCGAAATGTCAAAAACCGGTGTGGAGACTTTAATGTGAAGTGAGTACCACCAAGCGAATTCGATTTCACGATCATCAAAATTTTGACAGTATTTGCATGGATTTCATGTGAACTGACGATGTTAGTACCTACTTTTAAAGACAATACCTATATCTTTGATATGGTCAACCCTGTTCAATATAGAATGATTAAAATGAAGAAGTGGATATAATTTGATTTTCGCGGGAAGATTTCTAAGATTACCCCACTGGTAAATTTATTGAAGATTGCATTGAACAAACCTTGCATCATGAAGCGTTTCAATGGGGCGGTATACTTTTAAAACAGTTTAACACGGCATATGGATGATATTTCACAAATGATGATATTGAATAAAGGAGGACCTAGGATGCTACCTTGAGGCAATACCGAAGAGACAGATATGCTGTTAATTTGACCCTGGAATTTAACGAATTGAGTATAATTGTGATCGAAACTTCGGAGACTAGAATTGTGATGTTGGTAGTTGGAGTAGTAATCTTTCAGTTCGGAGAAATGTCGCAAAGAAAATGCTACATATAATATGAACATTTCGTAAATATGGCTATTTTCTTTGATGGTAGATTGCAGTCCTCGAGATGTCAACACCGAATTTGAAACGATGATGATTTTTTAAATAATAAAAATGATTTCAATTAGGCTACACTTAATCAAAACAACATGTTCGTTAGCAATTGTTTTGACGTCGCATAAAAATCGTTAATAAAAAAAAAAGAGTCATATGATACCCACTAATATTGTGTGGTGGCAAAATGCCTAAATTCAATTCAATCAGTGTGCTTGAATAAAAAATTGAAAAGCAACCAATAAAAATCAGAATAAATCGGCTTAATAATTTGCAGTCTGACAATGTCTGCATCATCATTTAAATTCATTGATCTCTTCATATTTTTTTTCTTTTCGGGGGCTATTACGTGGACATCTCTCATCAAAAAGTGTCACATACACACTTGCGCCAGACTGCCTGCTGTTGTTGGTTATTTGATGTGATGCATTCGCGTAGCATAACTAAAATCATATGCAGGCAGACTCGGACTCTGAACTACGGCTGTGAGTCTGGATTGGGGTTCCTTATTGAATTTGAGCGGTGTTGTTTATTTTGTTCTTATTCATTTTTTATTCCTTCTTCTCGTTGTAGAGAACTTGGGTTACCGAATCGGCAGCGCCGCGCGTCAACCGTCCGGAGTCAAAAAACGTGTTCATCTTCATCAGAATTCAATTTATTTACGGTCATGATGCCTGATTTACTTAACCTTTTCAATGCCAAGGACATATTTCGATAACATTCTGGGAAAAAAAGAAGAAAATAAAAGTCAGAGGATTGGATAGACATACGAGTACATGTACATTATACGTAACGGACAGAGAACGCAACAATTATTTTCAATGTCGCGGTAGATGCCACTGTGTCGTGTGTAGTATATGGACGATTTTGAAATATGACTCCAGAGGACTTTAAACGGTACTGTATGTAATGGGCAAAGTGTATGTTATTTGAACCATTATGTGTACGTATAGAATGTTTTCTTTGATCGTATTTTTAGACAATCCGTTTAAATTGATTTAATTTAATTTACGAAATTTTGAAGCCTTATGCGAAGTAGAATATTATTTTTTTGTTTATTTTTATGAATTGGTAAATATGAATTGAATTGAATGTCCCGCTCTGTGGCTCACTTGGTTGAGTCGGACTCTACGATGTTAATAATCTAGAGGTCCGGAGATCGAAACTCGGCGTGGTCCAAAATTTTCGTACATATACGGATAGGAAATATGCAGGGTGTCCCATTCATGGTGGAGAATATTTTAATGGTAGGTAGTGTGGCTCATTTGGAGAAAATTAATGTACAACGGGACCCCTCTATTTTTAACCGTTACAATGTTATAGCATTTTTTGTCAAAATGCACGACTTGCTGAACTAAATCAAAATTTGCCACACCACCAATCATTTCATCCGAGATATGACTTCACTTTTTTGAAACTACATAAAATTTCCAATAAAACGACACCTCGCCCGTTACGAAGTTGCTCGTATCTTCCGAGATCCACCCGTTCAAACTTTAAAGAAATTTTAAAATTGCATACGATTTTATTATTTGAATTTTTTATGAAAAAAACAATTTTACAATTTCTTTAAAGTTTGAATGGGTGTATCTCGGAAGATACGAGCAACTTCGTAACGGGCGAGGTGTCGTATGTATCATAATCATAATAAATGTTCATATATGTTTGAAGTCTAGAGAAACACAAACCATACACTTCTGAATTCATAAATTATTATTATGGCTAATAGAATAAAATCTTCAACAAAATTTATCACTTGAGTCTTGTTAGTGAAAATAGTTGGCTTAACTTAACGCAAACTGATAAGAGAGCAATAGCAAATCATTACAGTAGCCATAATAAAAAATACCGGCGTACAGAGGGCTGCGCCCACAATATGAGGGTTTTTTAGATTTTGGATACATACATAGTGAATAATTTTGCACATATATTTTATAGGTAACAAATAAGAACTATGCACAATGTTAATGAAATGCTTCTCGTAAATCTATTTTTGGATTGGTCTAAATAAACGCGTTCCGTAACACTTTTTAATTAGACCAATCCAAAAATAGATTTACTATGTACATATCATGGCTCCACATATTAACTGGAATTATTAGCTGTAACGCCGTAACCATTTTCATACTCCAAACTGGAAAAAAGCGACTGATATTAAATGTACCCATCGAGTTCTTTGATTTCATAAAAACTAAAAACTTTTTAAAATCTCCGGGACACCCTGTTTGCTTTGTCCTACCAACGTCTAAGTATTTCGCACTAAAGACTGTTACGATTCTACACATTCCTACCAAATTTCATTACGATCGGTTAGTGAACGAATTTGTAAATGTCCGGGACACCCTGTTATCTTGGCCATACCAATTTTTAAGTATTTCATGCCGAAGACTGTTACCATTCTACACATTCCTACCAAATTTCATGACGATCGGCTAAGCCATTCGCGAGTTATTTAGTGAACAGACGGACGGACAGACGGACGGACTAAATCGATTTCATAAGGGTTTTTTGAAAAATCTAAAAAACCCTAAAAAGGCAAATTTATGAAGAATTTGAAAATTGTCTTCGACCATTGATAAGTTTAAAAATGATTGATATATTTTTCTTTATTGGTTGTCACTCACTCACAACAAAAAAAAAATTTGATCATTAAACTTTTGGAGTTAATTTCCACTTTTAACACCTGATCAAATTCAATTCGTCCGAACTTTTCGCGTATGGATTCCTTCAGTTCATTTGACGTGCGTTATTTATCACCAATCGAAACTTATGCATCGAACACTCGATCTTGTCTTAAGCAATCTTTCTGCCGACAGTATTTTACCCTCCTTTCCTACTCCCGAATATTTCCATAGATCCTTACCACCCGCCGTTCGAATTATTATTTATTTTTATCGGGAAAGCCCCCACCATTTGGGGCTCGCAGCCTTAAAAAAGAGGGAAAGGGGTTCTCTTTTGAGTTTTTAGCGATTATTTTAAAAACGACAAGAGATACAGAAAAATGGTCTGACGACGAAAAAAACTACATAAAATTTCCTTTACAAGAATTATAACGTTAGAATTTTATTGGAAAATTCGGCGCTAGACTAAAAAATAAATTAGAATTCAGTTTTGATTTTTGCCCGAAATATATTTGTTTCGATAAACGAAAAAAAAGTTTTATTTAAAACTCGTGAATCGCTTTGGAGGAAAGCCAAATTGCACCCAATAAATTAGAATATTTTCATTTTAGACCTTTTTACAAAGCTCCATAACTCTTGAAAAAAAAAACGCAAATTCAACCATGTAATTTTGTGTGAGTATTCGCATTAAGTTGAAGATTTTTACTCGATTTCGTTTAGTACACGGGTAAAAAATTAAACCGAATGAATCGAGTAGGCTTAATGATATGATAATACAGATATGGCTGTGTAATGGAGCCCTATGAATACAAAGCTCCCTTAAAAGTTTCTTTATATGAGGTAAACCCTTATTTCTTAAGAGAATCCTTATTCCTTAAGTGGGGCTATGAATTCCGCCCTTCTTCTTCTCCCTTGCTTCGTTCTTTATACCGCTCCATGGTTTCGCGTTGCTCGACCTGCGGTGTTGGCACATCGCCCGTTTTGGCGGTAATATCTGAGCATATTTCTACAGGGAGCTCTATCTTGGATCGTGTCATCGCCGAGAATATATCCGCCCTTAATGTTTGTTAATCAATATCCTATGAATTCAAACTCTTGAATGTTAAATTGGTAAATAGTACCGTTTTGAGATTATTTTTCCCTGTTTTGATATCTTAAATAATCAGTCTATGAAGACTGAGACGCCGACTTGTCTCGATATGACCTTGCCGGTAAGCAAATTGCGTAGGACTGCTATTTATTATTATTATTATTATTATTACTTTATTTACAACGAAATAAATTACAGTGTAAATATATAAGAGCGCGAGCAACTAGGGCCTTTGGCTCGGAGTAGTCTTAACAAAATACAATTCATATTCTTACATACTAATATTTACAAACTTTATAAATTAATTTAATATTTTAATATTATTGATAAATTCATTGGTGGTTAGGAGGGTAGAAGGTTTGGATGGTAGGTTTCTGGATGTTTTATAAGTTTGGAGAGACTGGCATTCATCAAGGATGTGGGGGATATTCAGGTGGTGTGATGATTGGCAAAGATTGCAGGTGGGTTTCGGCTTTTTTAACATAAGGTGCACGTGTGTGGCTATTGTGTGGCTAAATCGGAGTCGTATGAATTGCTATTTAGTCTCAGCTTCCTAGAAGTTTTTTCACTCAATGCAATATGGTTTTATGGGAAAGAATAGATACATTGGGATGCATATTTAAGCCACGATTTGCTGTTCAAATAGCTATTACACTTACTTAGACGCGTCGCACAACTAAACACGGTGGTCAATTGTCCCCTATTCTATCTCACCAAATGGACTGTTTGAATCAAGGAATGGAATGATAATTTCACCACTTTCCTACATCCTGCAAAGAGTAAAATGCAGATTTATAAAATATAGTTGATAAATATAGAGAAGAATTTATAGAGACCTGAAAACTCGGTCTCAGTTTTTTCTTTGTTCAGGACAGTCGAGCAGGCGGTGCTTGCGGCATTGTGGAGACCGCAGTCGGATCTGAAAATATTGTAAAAGGCGACACACATAAGTACGCATGCACATGAACGCGGATGACCAAGCCCAAAACAATAACAAAAACACGTAAACAGATAGGAGGAGTTCCATCTCTATCTCACACACTGAACAACGGGAGGAAATCCATCCCACATATTGTCCACAACCATCTACCCAGGAGATTACCTCCATCTTCGTATTCTGTAGAGGTTCAGCCAATATCTATCAGAAATCTACTCAGGAGAGAATTTCCATCTGCCGATCCTGTAGATTCTAATTTCAAAGCCTTCTACCCAGGAGAGTAGTTTCATCTCCGGATTCCATAGAGGCATACACATAAATCACAAAATAGCAAATTATATATAAACACTAAATAACAAAAGTGCTTGGTCATCCTTTAAACAAAATATATAAAACACAAACACAAGCATACACACTCGTACTTAGTAAGTTAAAAACTTACCTCCAAAGCATAGTTCCCAAAAACAACAAAACTAAACGCTAGAACACTTGACTACTTTATTCCACCACACTGATCAAAGATAAACCACTGAGACCAACTGAAGGATCAATTCAGTGAGATTTGTGCACGCACCACGCGATTCTTATCAATTTGGGCCAGTATTGTAAACAAATACAATACAAAGTTGATCGAACACTATACAATGTATGTGCTGAGAAAAAGCCCTTTGTTACAGATTCCGTAAACGCCTCCAAAAGTTTAGTGATAAGAACGCATTCTTTTAAAAGGTTTTTTTTACGGGGTCTCAACAAAAATTAATACTAGAATCGACGCCCCCATTTGTATCATTTGTCCTAAGTGTTTTAAATAAAAAAAAAAAATACACCACAAAAAAATAACTGGTGTGACAGTCCAAAATTGGACTAAGGTCGCAGATGTGTTGTGTTAGTGATATCCAATTTCCAAGATGTTAACTGCTTTTTGTTGAGGTGTTGAGATAAACAGTATGCTCAGCATTGTTATTTATCCCCATGGTCGCATGGGTCGTTAGTTCGAAAAACGCCATAAACTGAATTGGTTCACGGTACGACTCAAACCCACGACCCTGTAAACCGAAAGTGTGCACACTAACCACTACACCAACCAGATCCTGCAGATTATAGAGTTGGAATGATATCGCAGTTATAGTTTCCTTAATTTTTAGAAGCTTCGACCATTTATTTGATATCATTTATCATTCATTTCTAGTCGTTTCATTTTCTCATCCGAACTTAATGCAAACTTTCGAATTCCTTCTTTCTATGAAGTCCTAAGGGGCGGCTTATCAGCAAATAATCTCCATCAGTGGATGTGTAGGATGCGCCGAAGGCACTGGTTTGCGAAAGTTTGCAGCTTAGTTGTTTCTCCATTGGTCACCTTCCACGTTGAACAACCATATAGAAGCACTGATGTCAAAATTGCATCGAAGATTCGGATTTTGGTGCGTCTGGAAATGTTGGTATTTTGACAGAAAGGAGTCAAAGTGATGGAGGTTAGCCCCAACCTTGTTGATACGAGAATACACCAGCATCCACGCCGCCATCTGCTGTAACTTTGCTTCCGAGGTAACGAAATTCGTTGACTTTTCCGACTGCCTGGCCTGAAACACAAATTCCACTTTAACCCCCGTGGAACCGAGCTCAAGTGCTTGGTCTTGACACCGTTTATTTTCAGCCCAGCCTTACGACTTTCGCAATGCGGAAATTTCGGCTAGCTGAGTTACATCATCTTTTTTTTTTGATAGTAGACAAATATCGTCAGTATAGTCTAGGTATTTCACATTATGAAACATTTGCCATCTGATACCTTTCCTCTTGTCTTGAAGAATGCTGACTAGAGCATCATTAATGGCTATGGTGAAAAGAATAGGTGACAAAATGCCGCCTTGCCTCATTCCGCTGTGCACCTTAAAAGGATCTGAAAGCCTACCCTGTAAAACGTGACATTAAGCTCCCTGGTATTCCGTGATGATGGACCGGAAGTATATCCTCTGAAGAGTTCTCCAGATATACTCCCGGTCAACACTAGCGAACGCCTTCTCGAAATCAATGAACATGAGGTCTAATGAGGATTCCCACTCGGTGGATTGCTCAATAATGATTCGGAGAGTCTTAATATGATCGCTACAAAGCCCTGACGAAAGCTAGCCTGTTCATCTCTTAAAGCGCGACCAACTTGATCCGGTTAAACAAATTTTAGCCATCAGCTTAGAGACAGCTAGAAGAATTTAGATCCCACGCTAATTATTAGATATTATAATCCTTAACGTTGCCCTTTTTTCCGTATTTTAACAATTACGCCTTTTTTCCATTCGCCAGGAAGAGTTTCGGTTTCCCAACACTCGGATCAGGGGAATCATTGAAATCCGCTTTAAAAAATTCAACCGGAGTTCCATATCTTTTTCCAATCGTCCTATAATCGCTTCGCCACACGAAATGAAAGAACTCTTTGCCAAATTCCATCTGTCTTCAATTGTAGGATTCTGAAGAGGTGTTTTTACACAAGCTAGAAAATGCACATACGAGTATAGTTGATGGATATTTTGGCTTTTGTACTTGAAATCGTGACAAGACTCGTGCGTTATGAGATTGTTGAATCACTGCCGTTCGTAAGCCCAATTTCGCGATAACAACATGGTGGTCGCTTCCAACATCATCCGCACGCTTAGACCTGATGTCTAAGAGGTAGTTTCTCCTGCAAATTCTTTCATGATATTGAAAGCAAAAAAGCACAACAAATATACTAAAATTGGGTGGCATTATTCAATCAATCAATTAATTATAAAATGTTGACACCGGTTTAACCTGTATTTTCGAAAGGCGACTTCTTGTCTAAAGTTTCAAAGAGTTCTCGAAGTATGCGTTTAAATTTAAAAAAAAAAATGTAGAATACTTAATCCCAAAATAGTTTATTCAACAAATCGTACTCTTAGCAAATATTTATGTTGCAATAAATAATAAAGAGACCATTAATGATTCAGATTTACAGATATATGCACCTTTTAAAAGTAACATCTGTAGATAGGAAAGCGTTCAAGGCTTCGAAACTTTCATCATGCGGAGACGAAATAATAGGGGTTAGCGTGCAAAAATTGGGGACTTCTCAAATTTTTGATATGTTATAAAGACAGGTGGGGTAAGTTAAAATCCAAGTTTGCGTCACTTTCCCCCCTGTGCTCCCGCCGCTATCTTCAAAAAACCATCTAAAATCGGCCCTTTCATCAGTATTTGGCCTGTAACTTCTTCACAGTCAATTTGAGCACAAAATTTGCCGAGACAACTTTGTAGAGGACAAAATTTCCTACAAGCTTAATCTAAGATGTTGTACTCTACAATCAAAATTAACAGAGTTATAGCGCCAAGAAATGGAGAAAATATTAAAAATCATGCCAATTTCAAATTCACAACTAGGGGGCTTCGTGAAATTTGGTTGAAATTGGTGCACAAATAAAAAAGTTTTTCTTAGAAGAACCTAATTTGGGGGGTTAGGTTTGTATGGCAGCCCCATGACCCCATTATCCGATTTGATCCATTCTTAGATATGTTTTGTGTCATCAAGAGAAACACATTTGTGTGAAATTTGGTTGAAATTGGTGCACAAATAAAAAAGTTTTTCTTAGAAGAACCTAATTTGGGGTGTTCGGTTTTGTGTGGCAGCCCCATGACCCCATGGTCCGATTTGATCCATTCTTACATATGTTTTGTGTTATCTATAGGAACATATTTGTGTGAAATTTTGTTGAAATTGGTACACAAATAAAAAAGTTTTTCTTAGAAGAACCTAATTTGAGTAGTTGGGTTTGTATGGCAGCCCCATGACCCCATTGTCCGATTTTACCGACTCAAACATACAAACTGCCTGCAGCAAAAAGAAACACTTGTGCAAAATTTCAGCTTCATAGCTTTCAAATTGGCTGAGTAAAACGCGTCGCAACAGACAGACAGACGGACATCGCCAAATCGACTCCCCAAGTCATGCTGATCATATATGTATACTTTTTATATGGTCGGAGATGCTTCCTTCAATGCGTTACAAACTTCATGACAAAGTTAATATACCCTTTCCCTCAATGAGCGAAGGGTATAAAAACGCATTGTATACCAATAACTCATAGCCTCCTCTGCATTTTAGTATAGAGTTCTCGAAGTATGTTTTGAAATTTGTTAGCATATTCTTTGCGCTATAACTGCCAATTTTGATTGTAGAGTAAAACTTGTCAGATGTGGAAATGCTGTGCTCTACAAGATTGTCTCGGCACATTTCCTGCTCAAATGGACTGGGAAGGAGTTATAGACCGCAAACTGATAAAAGAGCCGATTTTAAATCGTTTTTTCAAGATAGCGGCGGGAGCACAGGGGGGAAAGTGACGCAAACTTGGATTTTAACTTACCCCACCTGTCTTTATAACATATCAAAAATTTGAGAAGTCCCCAATTTTTGCAAGGTAAAATCTCCCCGTTGATTGGAGTATAAAGGCAGCTATTTGGTCCAGGCCAAGTTTTCAGTTATGCATTCCTGTACTACGTCATATAGGGCTGCTGTTGAAATCAAACTTTCGACCGAATTATGAGCATATTTCACGATTTTATATAAATTTTTAATTTTAATTAAATTCTTATTGTGTATTATAAACGCTGAACATGAAAGTTGGATTGAATTTTAAAAACAATATTTTTTCTTTGCTATACATATACATAATTTGTTTGTGCTTATTATGTACTACATACAAAAGTTGCGGTTATATTGAATATTTTCTTATGTTTATATTTTAGTTTTTACCAACTAACATCAAACCCATCTACAGTGGCCTCAGAATCGAAAAATAAAAGTCGCTAAATGCACATTATCTTCAATTAACAATACACGTACATGTGCTCAATCATGCGATGATGTAATTGAATCATAATTTAAACGGATCACGCACTTTTCTACGAAAATGAATGCCACTATAGAATGAACAACCGCGGCTGTCGCAAGTACGAGTATGTACGTTAAGTCAAGTTGTGTGGTGCTAATTTTATGTAATATAATGGGAAATACAAAGAAGTAAAAGAAACCACATATGAATGTCTAAGACGATGTCATTGAATCAAGGTGCATACTCTATTGGAGCCATAGTGCGTGCATGCATGCAAGGCGTTTACTTCTTGAGAATCTATCAGTCAATATTGTATATAGGATAGAGCTAACAGCTAACGTTTTCCGCTTCTATACCGGCAACTACTCTAACCACGGACGGTTGATTGTGGTTCAACGGACTCTAACACTACACTCTTGCATAATAGTGCGGTTGCACTATATGCGCGGTATCGGCCACAACTACCGGCATGCAAGTGCGGGTGTTTGTAGTAATGTTACGCCGCTATAGATGTTTTTTTCTCCATAAAGTTATCAAAATGCAAAACATGTCCACCTTGACTAGGCATTCTGAGACATTTTCTATGCGTGATTGTTGTTTCGAATTAGTAATGGAGACAAATTATAATATACGCGTTTGGCATTTCCCTATTATGCATATTACATACATACATATATGTTTGACTTAGAAAGGACCAGCAGAGTTTCGTTGACATTGTCAAGATAATATCATCAATTCTGGAAAAAAATAAAAGAAATAATCAACCAAGATTCTTTTATTCTATGCTCTAATTTCTATTTCAGCCATTTCCTCTTTTTTTATTATTAGAACAAAAATTATTGATTTAATATCGTACATAACTTACAAAATTAATTATTATTATTATTTATTTATTAGTGGCAAGTATAATGCCTTGCCTTGGCCTTCGGCTTTACAAAAATTTAAATAATTCAAACTTCTAATTTATAATTAAAAATTACTTTTAATATTAAAGATTTTTTAAAATTTTTTCGTTCAATTACAAAATTAGAATATTATTCTACAGACATACAAATACGAGAAAAAGGTTCGCGTATTTTCAAATAATCTGGGCAATGTCCACTTAGCTTAGTCACTGAGGCATATAAACCTCAGTCGTTCTTGTGCTTACGTCAGGTATTAATATCGGGATTCCACGCGAAGTCCATACAATCACATTCTATCCACATTCTAAACCGAATTCCAATGTTGGTTCTAACTTCCTACAAAAGTCTCCATACCCCGATTTTAGACGTTTTGAGCGAAAAGAATTGCATGTACAATTAATTTCGAGTGGAAAAAATGTCATTGATAATAAATTAGATCGAAAGTACACCTCCATCTCAAATTGATTGAATAAGACATTTCTCCACGGCATATTTTTGCGGGAGACATAATACATATAGCAAGTTTTTCGCTTGGTGAACATATTACATACCCTTAGGGTTATATAATTCACAGAGAGCATAATATTCAAATATGTAACTTTTATCATCAAGTAATTAATTAATTAGCAAGAAAATATCTTTAATATTTTTAAAATTTCATAAAAATATTGCAGCAAAATTAGAAAATTAGCTAATTATGAAACGGATGTGTAGACACACTAAATCGAGTTTATCTAGTCTTGAAAACGCAAAAAGACACATTACAGAAAAAATTGCTCGCTCAAATATGAAAGTGTATACGAAAAATACATATCTGAAAGTGAACGAGAAGACGAAACAAACAGAATCATTATACATTTGAAATGAATCACTTCTATTCCGACAGCTATTACGTATCAATTTGATTCTGTTGAGAATTTTAACTAAGATTAACCTTGAATTATACTAATCAGTCCAAAGAACTTGTGGATTTGGCTTAAAGTTGTTCTTGTTCATATTATTCGTACGCTTGTTTTGACTTGCTTGCCTTAAATTAAATCAGAGAAGAATGAGTGAAATAGTAGTAGTATACAATTCGAAAATACTTGATATGAGGATATTGTTTAAAATATTCGATGGTTAAGCGCGCATATGTAAATATTTAACAGGCGGGATAATCCAGCATTGGACTAAGGCCGCAGGATGTGTTAGTGACATCCTATTTCCAAGATCTTATCTGCTTTTTGTTGAGGTAATGAAATCAGCATCACGCTCAGCAGAGTTATTTATCCCCATAAATAGGTACTCGTTTAACATCTGAGTGAGATCATATTCCGTCACAAGCTCGTGAGTTCGAAAAACACCATGATCCACGGCAGTGGCGGAACAACTACACTCGGGGCCCTCCCGCCAACTTCTTGAGTGGGGCCCCCTACACTGAGAGAAAGGCATAGTGCAATCAAGCGAAAACACGCTTAAATCAACTCTTTTTAAACCTGATTTTAACGTTACAGTGTTTCTACTAAAATCAAGAAAGTCGTAAAACAACATCAATCGTTTTTTTTTAATTTATAATAAAAAAGCTTACGCAGCCCAGCATTGGCTTCTATAGATGTAGACGACATATAAGTTACCTCATGACGCTCGCATAATATATTACCTGACTACAGTGGGATTCGATCCAGGAAACCTATGATTTATAGCCTGTAACTTGCTAGACAATTGGAAAAAAACGTCACGTTATTAATTCAACTCTATTCCTTGTTTCAGCTTTAAATTTAACTATGCTCTAATTTAAAACCTTGAATTTTTAGAACGTTTATTATTACAGTCAGCAGATCAATCTTGGCAAGACTCTTTTCTAACCAAATGTTGCCTCTGCACCACAGCCCTAATGACCGTGTATATATCGCAAGCAAGATAAAATATTTTAGTCTTCAACCCCATGTACATACATGTATATTTATAAGCCGTACTAACTAGTTGGAACTAAGTTTAGTACCACTCGCGAACAATTTTGTTCGTGTTTGAGAATTCATGACAAAGTGGATTAGAGTTTTGTCTGGTATAAGCACCCTATAGAAAAGGTACTATGTATCTCAAAAAATGTCTTAAGATAGTTTATTCGCAAAGAGATCTAAAGGATCGTGTTGGCCACATGTTACTTGCAAGGAAAAGGATGGGTCGGATTACAAATCGCGGCTACAGCTACTGCAAATAGCACAGCCATACTACTACCAGGAGCAAATTTATTTCTTAATAGAGGCTTATACCGTGTTCATAGAGCCGAAAGCGGACTTCTTATTTTAGATAAGTTAAGAGTAAATTAAGCAGAAGAATTTTAAAAGTTTAAATCTCTTCACAAAAACCGCAACACAAAATGGTGTGTTTTCGTTGTATACATTTATTTTGAGGTATTTTCATGTGAATTATGAAAGAAGACAAAGTTCTCTTACATAAGGAATGATATGAAACCATAGAAGAGTTTTTTTTTGTGAAAATTTGGGGATAGTCTGATGAACTTTCAAAAATCTTAGGACCTGGTGAGAGAGGAACAATAAAATGACCACTTGTTTTGACTTCGATAAGTGTATATGTATATCTTATTGTCTACAAACAATATCTACGTCGGAGTATTGCTTTTCGTAGTCGGGCTGTTGTTATGGTTCATCAATCTTTCATGTGGGCCCCTAAATCTCGTGGGCCCCCCCGCCACGCGGGCCCTGCGGGCCCTTGTGTGCCGCCCCTGATCCACGGTGAGATTCGAAGCGCGCATATGTGCTAACTGCAAAAAACTAAATTTTACAGGAGAGCAAAAACAAAAAAATGCACTTCTTCAATTGTGAATTCACTGGTTGAAACTGACATTATGGGCTATTAAGATATTTTGAATGACTCTGGGGTTTGTTATATATACACGGAGAGAAATTTCTCTAGTAAATTTTATTAAAACGAGTAATAAAATTCACTAAAAATTTAATAATTAATATTCATTGCATACTTAATAAATTTTAATCGGTTTACTACAAAATGTTGTAAATTTGATATATCGGTTGCTAATATAATTTTCATTACGTTGTAATGAAAAAAGTTATTACACACTATTTCAGTAAAATTTAATTACAAATACAATAAATTTTCACCGAATTCTATTTCCTGGCAAACTTTGTGAAATTATAGATGTCAAAAAAAAATATTTTTTGTATGGAAAAATAAGTTAGTGTGTCGTGTCGTGAAAATTCATTTGAGGATTATCCTTCAATTTAGTCGTGTAATCCGTGGTAGGTAAACAAACATTTACAATTTTGCGTTTATTTTTCTAATTACATTATTATTTTATTACAGGAAGAAGGCAGAATTTAAGCGTAGAAAGAACAAGACAGACGCCGTTAGTTGCGATACAGCTTCAGTCTGAAAATTGAGGTTGAAAGCGGGATTCATTACAATAAGGACAAGGTGATTAAGAAATTCATATTGATTGTAATAATAGTTTGTAGTATGTACACTACAAACTTTAAAATTCAAACCCTCGATTCATCAAATTGTGCATTATTTGAAAGATTGCATCGCAATCGAACTTTATTTTTATATCGAATGTAACTTTTTTTTAACTTAACTTGTTGATTTTATTGTTCCTTCTAGGAATGGACACAAATAGAGGAATGTGAATCAAATGAAATTCCTCTTGGACAAAAAGTTGATTGAAGAAAGAAAAGAGGATTATGATGGTTTCTAATCGATTCCAGTGCAGATCAACCCTGCTTTAGTTTAGTCCGGATTATAGACAATGTGATATATGTATATGTATTTGAAATGTGAATATGTGAAATTTTCATAGGATTTAATAAACAAATACAATATGCTGTTGCATACAATTTTTTTTTTCATTTATTGCCGAGCAAACAATAAAAATTGCAGTAGTTTCTTCACTATAAAATGTGGTTAAATTTTATTATTTTGGATAGTCATTATTTCGTGGCAAAAAATTATTGTAAAAATTGTTATCTTTATTAATTTGTAATGAAATTCGAATTATCAGATGGTTACCTTTAATTACTATCAACGATAAATTATTACTACGGTTGTAGTGAACTTTTACAGTAAATGAAAGTAAACTTAATTAAAATGTAATAAATTTATTCACAACGCGAGCAGTTAATTTTACTACAAATGCGATGGGGTCAAAATTAATTACATTTTTGTAAAATTTACTACGGAATTGATAAATTTTCACTATTTTTTTCTCTCCGTGTACATCTATGTAATAATAGGTAGCCATTTTTAGTTTTTAATATTGTTTTTGGTCAATTTTCAATTAAGTGTTCACTTACCACATTTGGCAACTGTTTTTTTTTTTGCCTCACAGAAACTTTTCTACTTATCACTAAATGATTATAGCTGTAAATATCTCAAAAGATGAAAAAACCCAATTAATTTGGATGTTATATTTATTATATTAATGTTAGAGAATAAGAAAAGACAAAAATTAAGCAAAAAATACAAATAAACAACACTATGTTCATCATGCAGTCCTTTAAGCGCTGATAGAAGTAGTAGGCAAATTTCAATAAATGTTTTGTAATCCAGCAGATATTTTTGAGTGAGCTGAAGTCATAAAAATCATTGAAATGGAGACATTTAAAATCATATGGTTTTGGATTTATTCTTGAAGAAGCAATCAAGATACCCCATCACGTGTTGTTAATATTTTTTTTTAGTTTTTTTTAGAAGGAAGGTAGAAGGAAGAGCCTCAGTGTACTATAAAAGAGATGTCGCGATTTCTGAGTTTTTCTTGCCTCCTGCGCATTCATGCCAGACGGGCACTCCCCGTTTCTGTGATGACCCTCGAATATTGTAAAATTGTAAACATTAAGTTTACGCCGGTAAAATATTTGGTTGTCAGCACAATATGGGCAAGGCAACACTGATTTTTTGGTGATGATCAATCGTTTTAAACAGGTTAATATTAATGTTTTATAGGCGATATACCCAAAAATAATTAATTTGGAAAATTACGCTGTAAAAGTTTAAAATTGTTTTAAAAAAGTTTAACACCGTTATTTTGCAAAAAAAATATTATCCCAAGACAGCAAAAAAATAAGTTATCGTGCTGTATAGCAAGTACTACGAAATTGCATAATTTTTTTTTAAATAAATATGTAAATTGTGGGGCTCAATTCTATTTTACTCTTTGCCACTGTATATCTTTTTTTCTGCGAAGAAGCCCATGCGTAGTATACTGAATAGCCACTACGAATAATCGGTGAAACAGCAAACGAAAACGTAGCTTCCTTCCATCGGAATGTGCACTTGTCAAGTTGATAAAAGTTCCTTCAACATGTTGACTTTCCAACGGTATATCACTTTTCATATTTACATTGCAGAATTTTAGGGAAACACGCATTGAATGGTAAAAATCAAGGCTTCAGTGGAATCGCTAACAATTTTCCCTTTACTCGAAAAAAGACAAACAAAGGCTATTATAATTCGGGATAGAATCTCGCTACATTATTTTGACCAGAACTGTAAGATATTTGCAATTTTGTACATTGTTTGGCAAATGCGGTACTTATAACAGTTAAAATTTGCAATTTATGGTAGATAGACGGGTGCCCCGCTCATAATGCGAGAACTATCAAAGAATATTTGAAAAACTAATTTCCCGGAAAGTGGATTGGCAGATTTGGGACAATTGCGTGGCCTCCCGACCTTACCCCCCTAGATTTTTATTTATGGGGTAACTTAAAAAACAATGTCTATTCCGAGCCGATTACCTTCCGGGAACAGCTGCTGCAGGGAATTAATGATGCTTGTGACAACATAAAGGAAACCCCTCTTGACATCCTTCGGGACGTTTCTTCCATGCGCCGAAGGTCGAGTCTGCATACAAAATGGAGGAGGCCAATTACAGCACCATTATTCAAATTTATCAAACAGACCCATTTAATCATTAGTTAATATTTTTAGTTGATTGGTTATTTCTCATATTCAAAACCTTATTTTAATTTTTATTTAACAAATTTTCAATAAAATTTCAGTTTGAATAATCTGAAAAGAAAATTATTACCTTGTTTTTTTACATCCAATATGTGTAATTCCAAAATCCCGCAATGTAAATATGAAAAGTGATATACCGTTGGAAAGCCAACATGTTGAAGCAACTTTTATAAACTTTGCAGAGTTGTACGAATAAAGCATCGTTATGAAATTACTGTTGGAGTTTTCGATGAAAAATCTATTTTAAAATTTCTATTAAGTTTGAGTAACTGTTTCTTTAAAGAGGCGATAATGTTAGCAACAGGAGAAACTTCAGTTTTTGTGAAATTTTATGTAGTTTCTGAAACTGAAATCAAATTTTGGATTAAGTCCTCAGGAGGGCTGCAAATTATAATTGTTCATGACAAGTCACGATTTTCGATGACTTTCACAAAAAGAGCGATAACAAGGTAACGGTAAATAAAAAAATTCGATTGTATTGGTAATTTTTTGCTGAAACAAGTTGCGCTATCAACCCTTACAATATTGACCACCTAATGTATATAGATAGATAATAGATAGATAAGAATTATGCACAATAATAATGAAATAAAAATAACAGGCGCGACAATCCAGCATTGGACTAAGGCCGCAGGATGTGTTAGTGACATCCTATTTCCAAGATCTTATCTGCTTTTTGTTGAGGTAATGAGATCACCATCACGCTCAGCAGTGTTATTTATCCCCATAAATGGGTACTCGTTTAACATCTGAGTGAGATCATAGTCCGTCACAAGCTCGTGAGTTCGAAAAACACCACTATCCGCGGTGAGATTCGAACTCATGACCCTGTGCACCGAAGGTGCGTGCACTAACCGCTAGACCAGCCAGACTACTAATAATAATGAAATGGTTCTTGTAAATCTATTTTTGGATTCGTCTAATTAAAAATAGTAGTAGTATACAATATTATGGTTTCAATAGTTATTATGCTATTCTGGCCAGAGCCTATTCCAACAAACCCAAAATCATGAAAATCTGTCTACACTGAAAAAGTCATTTGCTTAAAACAAAAAAAAAATACAATAAAAAACAGCGAAGAAAAATGTTTTCCTGATTTAAGATGTATTTTTATGTTCCAAGAAAAGTTTTTCTGGTTCAAGATGCTTTTTCTTATTCCAAGAAAAGTCTTTGCTTAAAATAAATAAATAAGCATTATTGGCTTAGGCTACAGGTAGAAATAAACATAGGGGTCACATCTCTTAAATTCAATTTGAACCTGCCATCATTTTCTTTCATCCGTTTACAAAAACTGTCGTATCTTTCCAATTGCAAAACCTGCCACATTCAAGAAAGTTCCTACAGGGTGACACACGGGAACCTGACGATTTTTCAACTGTCGAGAAAATGATCATGCTACCAGTGGCGGCCCGTGCCTCCTTGCACAGGATGGGCACCTTCACGGAATAAAAATCTTTTGGAAACACCTAAAATTAACGACTTTCCACATTGTATTAGATGGAACCATCAATTTCCGCTTCAAATTTTAGATCAAGCTATTATTTTTTAATTTCGGATCAATTATTAGACTGTCAAATAGATAGATAATAGATGTCAAATAGATTTGCGGGTACATGCGAATTAATGATGTGCGCCTTTAGCATTTTCAATCTAAATGTACATGGTCTAAAACAAATCAAAAATGTTAAAAGTGCAAAACAATAATGTTCATGTTCCCGAAAGTTTATTTTACATTCTAATACATATTACAATGAACACTTCGAATTCATTAATCTAATAATCATCATCACACAAGAAATCCCAAATCCTCCCGTGAAACATGTTTTCCTACATAGCATTGAGCGATGATTGGTTTTTTATTCATTTTGTCTAGCTCATGGTAACCCCAAAAATTGTACTTTTAAATTGTCTACGTCATCATCATTATCATTCTTAGTACACTGATTCCATTCGAGCTTCTATAGGTCGGCCTACCTTGTCGGTATTGAATTCGATGCCACCGCTTCCAAAAGTTTCATAAATTTCGAATGATTTATCGTTGTAATTTGGTCACCGGCGCAAGTGGCCTACCTTTGGACCATTTGTTTCGTCTTTATGTCGATGGTAAGTAGATTTTCAACAATACCTAAAGGTTTGAATATGCTAGTTGAGTATTGCGTACACATAGGCAGTCTCGATTTTGATCGAACAAAAATAGTCTAAAAGCAGCCTAATTTTTTGATTAATAATACAAACACCGGAAATGTTTTTTTGCAGTGGCTCCTAAACAGTAATATAATATCAAATCTATGATAGATTCGCGAGATTGGTAGTACTGGGAAAAAACTATTTATATGAATGATGTTCACCTAATAGTCAAAAGTAAAATTTTGTTGTACATTTCTACTGATGTTAAAAGATGTGAATATACAATAAGTGTATTTATTTATAGGGTGGACCGTGCCCACCTTGCCCACTATGACGAGCCGCCACTGCATGCTACATTTTTATACCCTTCGCTCATAGAGTGAAAGTATATATTTACTTTGTCGTGAAGTTCGTAATGCCTTCAAGGAAGCATCTCCGACCATATGAAAAGTATACACATGATCAGCATAGACTTGGGGAGTCGATTGGGTGATGTCCGTTTGTCTGTATGTCCGTCTGTCTGTCTGTTGCGACGCGTTTTACTCGGCCAATTTAAAAGCTATGAAGATGAAATTTTACGCAAATGCTTCTTTTTGCTGCAAGCAGTTTGTATGTTTGAATCAGTCAAATCGGACAAGGGGGCCAAATTAGGTTCTTCTAAGAAAAACTTTTTGATTTTTGCACCAATTTCAACCAAATTTGACACAAATGTGTTTCTATTGATTACACAAAACATATGTAAGAATGGATCAAATCGGCCCATGGGGTCATGGGCCTGTCATACACACCCAATCCCCCAAATTAGGTTCTTCTAAGAACAACTCCAATCGGACTATGGGGTCACGAGGCTGCTATGCAAACCCAACCCCCCATTTGGATTCTTCCAAGAAACATTTTTTACACCAATTTCACAAAACTTGAATTAATGTGACTTTATCTGAGCAACAAAAAAGGTCAAAACAAATGGAATCGTAGTATGGCGGCATACTCCCGCATCCCCCAATAAAATTATCACAGTAAATATTTTTATTTGCCCACTTATTCCAACCAAACCCCACACAAATATTGTTTTGTCGACGCAACTTTCGTGAAGACGGACGGAAAAGAATGGGGGGAGGGATTAAATACAAGTCGTTGGTACGCCCGAAAAAAACGTTTAGCCCTAGGAGAGCGAAGGGTAACCAAATTTCGGCCGCGCCCGAAATTAGCCTCGGTCCCGTTTTCTACTATAATACTCAGGACAGTTGCGAAATTTAGTTGACACCCCTTTCAAAAATGTTTACCAAGGAATGTTGCCCATTTTCATTACTAAACTTTTGGAGCTATTTACGGAAGTTACCCTAAAATCTTATTCATCGGAATGCATCTGTTCCTCCGCGTGCAACCATATTGCATTGACTGAAAAAGCTTCGAACAAGAGGGTTTCAGCAGTAGGCTCAATACCATTCCTGCGCAAATAGCTTCTCGGCAGGGTCATATAAAAATTCTTTGTCGGTTCCTCGACGTAAGATTTGACTATTTTCTTTGGGTTTTTGAAATTATGCATTTATGTAAAACAAACCACGTTGTGATAACTCAATCCACCCGCGAAGGTATGAGGCAAATTGAAGTTGATTGATTGATGAAAATTACCTAAAACCACTCTAAAAGTTGATGAAAACGGACACCATTTTGTCAAATGATTTTTTTGTAAAGGGTGTCATCTAAATTCCACAATTGCCCTGAGTGTTTTAGTGGCAAAACACATTTATGTAGCATGATTATTCGTTTGTTTATGACGTTTTTAAAATCGTCAAGTTCCCGTGTGCCACCCTGTTCATAATACAGAATAGAGATAGAGGGTGGTTGGCAACAAGTCTCTTACTGGTTTGAAAAGTTAATAACTTGTTGTCTGTGGAAGTTTTTTTTTATTTTTTTTATTCAGTTCGTAAACTTGGGAGATTTTAATATGGAAGCATTGCTCAGCAAACTAAAATACGAGTGTCTCGTTGAGTCATTTGTTTTTTAAATTAACCTCAATTTTGACGACAGGCCGAAAAGATAGAGCTTCTTACGGAAAGTATCGAAGAGTACGATGATGAGTCATCAATACGACGACGTTTAACACATTTGCATTTGCGCCAGATTTTAACAAAAAGGACTTACACTCAGGGAGCCGGGGCAGCCCAATTTTGTTTGCTTCGCTCCGCTTTCCTCTTCAACAAATTTGAAATCGGTCCGCTCCCGCTTCCGGTTCATATAAAAAGTTTATACTAGCCATATGTCTCTTCTGACCGAATCCCTTTCTACGATAAGAAGAAAGATTAGGGCTAAGGATTTGAAATTTCGCCCAAAATTCCGAATTGGTAAAATCTTACATGTCATTAAAAGTGATTAAATCAGGCTAAGGGATCCTCTACCTCCCGAGGAAATGACCCCTCTTTAAATTTAAAATTGGCCATCACAAGCCGAAGCGACTTCGAATATGTAGCCATTGGTATAGAGTTGTCCTTAATTAATTTTCGAATTAAAAATTGTTATAAAAAAGTGATAGCAAGTAATAGCGAGGCTGCTTCATTAAACAAGAAGTGGTCAGACCTAAAGACGATGACACAGTACAGAACGAGATAGAAAGTAAGCGTAGTTGATGCCCCACAAGGGGTTGACAGGAACCAGAGAGATAAAAAAAGTGAAATCACAACGCAACTGATTTACCTTTTTACACGGAATTTTGGTATATTTATTTTTATGAGCGAACGCAACATAAAGACCTCTCTATGCTTAAATTAGGTTTTTATGCTTATAGGTTATAAGTATATAGGCAATAAATAAGTATTGAAAATCTGTAATTTACAAAATAAGCCTATCATCTTTGTTCACAACTTTTAATTTAAAATATATCTGCTCTTTCACTACGGGAATTCGAGTTGCTCCAACCCGCTCCGCTCCAGATCCCTGTTGACACCTTTATCCCTACAGAACGTATATTGTGGATTTAGGAACGTACACCTGATTTGCTAAAAAAAACGTGCAGGTTCATTTAAATCAAAAAGGCTTTTTGCAATCTAGCTTCACTAACCCCTACACATGTCTGGTGCATGAAAGGGTTGTTAAATGTGTTAGCTGGCAGATTTCGGCTTTAAGTTTTATATTTCTTCCTGAGAGTAGGTACTAACATCGCCATTTCACGAGAAATCCATACAAATACTGTCAAGATTTTAATGGTCGTGAAATCGAATTCGCTTGATGGTAATCACTTCACGCGAAAGTCTCCACACCGGTTTTCGACATTTCGCCAGTGAAAATAATGCAGTTGCATTTTATTTCACTCTCATCAGCAATCTATCAGTCCGCGAGTGCATATTTATCTTAAATTTTGTGAATAAAAGGCTAGTCTCCACGGCACATTTTTCACGGGAGACATAAATGCTACCTATTTATTAGAACCGAGATCAATGACTGAAAACATTTCCCCGGAAACACTCGATTTGAATGCACATTACAAATTTAACGCACAAGCGCCAAAAAGAAATTTCCAATAATTCCTCCGCATGACAATAGAAAGTATGTATGCACAAATACAATTTTGCAGGCAGCTCAATTAAAATTAATTTCGTATAAAATATTCGCTAAAAGTATTGCCAATAGAAATTTTGTTTGAAAACAAACAAATTCATTCCTTTTTGTTATAACGAAATTTATATTGAATTGTATTGTTTCTCTCAAAGTTTTGTTGCACGTTATCGACGGCTAGTCGAGCCGACGCGTTTTCGAATGAGTTTTATGCACTATTACAGTTCGTTCACTTATACAGGAAAAACGTGCCTGGCATGAAATATGTATGCAAAATACAATTCGTAAAAATGCTTCTGTAATAAAAGACATTTTCGATATGTAGTTAACAAAGAAATGTAAATCGGATAGTTGGGCTGTGTTATTAAGAAATTTTGTTGTCACTAGCCAAAATAATTGATTTTTATGTAAATCCTTATCTTCCGTGAAACTTTCGTTTTTATTTGGCGGTAATCTTTACTTCTTTTGTACTTTCTATTTATACATTATGTATGTATGTATATAAAATGCGCTCACGCATATTAAACGTGTTATGCTTTGTAAATTCATTAAAATTAATACTAAATTGAGGGCGGAGTTCATAGTCATAGTCACTTAAGGAATCAGGACTCCCTTAAGGAATAAGGCCCGTATTTATGAACATTCCTTAACTCAAGGAGACCTTGAGTCAAGGATGTCGAAATTCAATAAATTAAATGTCATTTTCCATATTTTTTCATAGAATTCATTTAGGTATATTCACGAGTCAATGCATCCTTGATTTAAGGAGAAACTCAAGGAGACCTTGAAATTTTCTGTAGTCAACCTCACTTGAAGTCAAGGTATAGCTACCCACCTTCCTTGAAATATATTATTGTCTATTATTGTCAAGTCTATTGAAAACTTAAGGTATCTTTAAGTTTTGCCTTAAATCAAGGATGCATTGACTCCTGAATATAAATGATTTCTATGAAAAAGTATGGGAAATGACATTTAATTTATTGAATTTCGGCATCCTTGACTCAAAGTCTCCTTGAGTTAATACTATACTAATATTATAAAGGCATTGCCACATTCAATCAAATAATTTAATTGACGAGTCCAATTATTATAGTAACTGACAAAAAACTGTATAAAAAATTATCTTCAAAAAATAAATTTGACTTTTTCCACTACTAGATAATTTTTTTACATACATACATATATATTTTTTGTAGTGGAAAAAGTCAAATTTATTTTTTAAGTATGAACGATTATAATTCGGAAAATTGAAAAGGATCTCCTTAAAGGTATCCTTATCCTTATGGACTATGAATTACGCCCTTAATATTAATGAAAATATTGACAATAACTTGTACATAGATTATATAAATGCCCTTATGAATGATATACATACAACAATTAATAGTTGCTGCCAATAACACTACGCCCGTTTAGCGAATTACAATTACATACTAGCATATATCTGACTATTTTCTTTAAATAGATACGATTTTTATGAAGACTTCACGATTCAAGAGTTACATTACAATTGCCTTTGTGGCAATTAGAATGGAATCCATGTAATGCTGTCAACCATTCTAAAGTTGTCATGTGAAATTGACATACAACACTCTCAGCATACAACAAACTGAACCTACCCTTAGGACTCGTCTTGAATTTTAATTTGAATCGTACCATATGCACAATATTGATTGCACCCTAGACATAAACTCAACACCATAACTGTCAGTCTGATCAGATATTTTAAAAATTTACGAGCTAATTATATGACAGATACTATAAATGGTTATATTCCAGTCATACTAGCATTTCAAATAGGAAAAATAGAGTTTTTGAATCAGTGAGCTGCCGGAAATCTAAAACTAATTTTTCTAAAAAAAATTGATCGGAAAGGTCCCAAAAAGGACGAAAAAGGATACTCTTTAATCCTTGACCGGAGGTCGGCATGCGGAGTATCATATCAAAGGGGATGCCGAGTACATTACATATCCGGTGTTTGTTTCCTGTTTCAAGGACCCTAAACGGAATAAATCGAGCTTGAATGGAAAATTATCTTGTTTTCCGTGGATGTTTCCAAAGCCATAAATACGAGAATACTTCTAGTGGTCACTACTTTTCTCACTTTTCAGAATCTGTAATAGCTGAAGATTCTACGATTAAATTTGCTAAGAAAAAAATTGATCGGAAAGCTCTGAAAAAGGACATAAAAGGACACTAATTACACACCTTGATCGAACGTGGGCATGCGGGGTGTCATATCAAAGAGGACGTCGAGTAAATTCCATATCCGGCGTTTGTTTCTTGTTTCAAGAACCCTCAAAGGAGAAAATTAAATTTGCTAAGAAAAAAATTGATCGGAAAGCTCTGACAAAGGACATAAAGGGACACTAATTACACACCTTGATCGAACGTGGGCATGCGGGGTGTCATATCAAAGAGGACGTCGAGTAAATTCCATATCCGGCGTTTGTTTCTAGTTTCAAGAACCCTCAAAGGAGAAATGAAATGAAGAATTTTCGTGTTTTCCATATCAGTATCTTTCCAAAGCCGTAATTTTCCATTTAAGCCCGAATTATTCCATTTAGTTTCCTTGAAACAGGAAGCGAACACCGGATATGCAATGCACTCTATGTCCTTTTTGATATGACACCCGGCATGCCCAGGTTCGATATAATTAGTGTCCTTTTATGTCCTTTTTCAGAACTTTCCGATAAATTTTTTTCTTATCAAAATTTAACACGATAATTTTCCATTTAAGCTCGATTTATTCCGTTGAGGGTCCTTGAAAAAGGAAACAAACACCGGATATGTAATCTACTCGGCGTCCCCTTTGATTTGATATCCCGCATGCCGACCTCCGGTCAAGGATTAAAGAGTATCATTTTTTGTCCTTTTTGGGACCTTTCCGATCAACATTTTTTTTTAGCAAAATGAGTTTTAGATTCCTGGGAGCCCACTGATTCAAAAACAACAAAAAATACCCTTACTCTATTTTTTCTATTTGGAGGCCTGAATTGGGATATTTTGACTGGACTATTAATAAAAGGCAAGCAAGTAATGATATTGCATGGAAAGAATATATTTTATCACAGCTAGTTTATTGACGTAAATCCACAAGATACCGTAATACAAATTCAAATATGTATTAAAGTTATATGCTTGATAAGTCCATCAAGGGTGGGCTAGCACTAGAGTCTGGAGGACAATGACTGATTGAAATTCGACGATATTTTTTTTAAATATAAGTCTTATCAAGATGTTTTGGGTCAAATGTTACGGAACTCGTTTCTGCGGCGGAAATCATGTCTACTTTTTTTCAGTACATACATACATAAAGTATCACAAATACGCCCCATCTTTCCACAAATTGCAAGCTAATTTATTTATTTACGATTGTAATCTTTTAGACTAGTATTTTTGCCGACGCAATTTCCTTTGTTTTTTCCTCCTCTGAATTGTTAAAATTGCAAAAATAATTTACGTTAAATGACAGCGAGAACGTAAGTTATATTATTTATAAAATGATCTGTTTAATATGAGTATCAACTAGGTTTACTTAAGTCAGCAGCAATATTAAGATGTTATTGTCTCTGAGTTAATTTTATATTTACCATTATGAACCAATATAAGTATGTACAGCATATATGTACATTCTATTTACACATTTTCTCAAATAAGTTGATTGAAGTATGTATGTAGGTACATACATTTTCTTGGCTGTTTTAAATTTCGTTATCGCATTTCTCGTATCTATTCGACTAAAGATTTTTTAAACAATTTTAACATTTCTTTAAATGTACATTTTACATACGTAAGCTATAGCAATCTACACGAGTCTATTCAAATTGCAGATGACATTTCCATTGTATCTCTGCATTTGCTTACATACATATCTCGAATCTTATTTTGTTTATGTACTATAAAGCATACGGGTCAAAACGATCAAGCCTGGCACTGTCGAGCCTCGTGATTTGTATTTAAAATTACAAATAAAAAATGCCCAAGACAAATGGAAAATACGAAAAAAAGGAAGAAAAAGAGAATAAATCGAAATTGAAAGAACATTGAAACGAGTCGAAACCAGCGAAATCTGATTACATATTTTTAAATTGATTTACTTATAGGTCCTCAATTTGCATTTATGCAAAAACTGTTTGCTAGACGAAATGTAAGTCTAGCCTATTTTTACACTGCTTCGAAATTCATTGCTTTATGTAGTCGCGAGAAATTTCATATTTTGTGGAATATGAGTCGAAATAATATATTATATATGTACATACATACATATGTATATGCACAAAATTTAGTACTGTAAAAGTTCACATTCACACAACCACAACCTTAATTTCCTCAATTTTGCCATACTAATTCCAAATGCGGCTATAGTTATGACAAATCGAAAATTTATTTTTTTCTTTATAGAAGAATAACGGTTTAAAATAAAAGGAAATTTTTGTGAAACTTTTTATCTTTTTAATATCCCTTAAGTTTATAGTAAATGGAAGACCTGTGCTCTCTTTCAATTTCCAAGGATCGGCCTGTTTTATGATGCGGCTATAGTTATGACAGGCAGTGTATGTATGATTTGTATATGGTTGGACTACACCCTACTAGCCATGGCATAATGAATGCATCGATGCCGGCATCATGAATCTCTGGATGAACCGAATCATTCCATTTGTTCTAGCCGAGGGACTAAATTCCCTTATATATTTTTCAAAGATATGGTGAACGACTGCATGAAGACCACGTGAACCCAAACATGACTTTCCCTCATGATTTCATTAGAGAGGTACTGATGATAGATGCGGTGCGGATCATCAATGAATTCATCAGAATGGAACTGATGAAAAGTACGATGAGTTTCAGGGACGAATTCATCATGCTGGAACTGATGACAAATTTAATGAATTTCCCCGAAGAGTTCATCAAGTTCGCCCTAATGAAATAATCGATAAATTTCATTCATGCGTTCTTAGACGAACAACGTATGAAATAGTTGATTAGTTTCATTAATTTTTTCATCAGTAATTTATTCATTCAGCTCGCTCTGTGGCTCACTCGGTTGAGTCGCACTCTACGACGCTAGTAATTTAGACGTCCGCAGATCGAATCACGGCGCGGCGTGTTCCAAAATTTCCATACATGTGCGGAGAGGAAATATATAGTGCTTGCAACAAGCACTCCGAAGCTATATGCAATGTAACGTTGACTCGAAATTGCATATAAACGGCTGAGTGAACGCACCATGCCCCACAAGGGGTTACGGTACAGAGAAGAAGAATTTATTTATTTATTCAAATTATTCGATGCAGAGGCACACACTGCGAAGGTCAACTTTAAAGTGAAAAAGGTTCCGCTATACAAAGAAAAATATTACCCATCGGTGCAAAATGACGACAAGGAAGCGAAATTCACCGAAATTTCAAGAAAATGTCTCTCGATGAATTGGCACCGATTCTTCATCGAGACAGTCATCGGGTGATGGAGATTCAGTCGAAGTACATAAGCCAACGCGTGTGGATGAGAGAGTGTTCACGAATACTACGACAATTTTTGCATTCCCCCGTCTCTTTGGATTTATCGTTCACCGATTATGGCTAGTAGGGCAGTGCCTTTTATTTATTTATTAATCGAGAGTAAAACTCAAAACACCACGTATTGGTGTAATTTTTCGTTAAAATATGGTTAACGTCATTGCCGTTGGTTCTTTTGTAAAATTTGGCTGTGAAATTTGAAAAACCTTTTCTAACAATATTTTTGGAGCTACAATTTAAACTGACGGAATTGGTGTGTAGGTTTCTATTCTATACTCCCAACCTCTGAAAAAATTCGTGTGTACGATCATGATGTTGGAAAAGTTTTGGACTGGCCATTATGTATTTCACTTTAAAGGAACGTAGAACACAACGACGTAATAGTAATCTGACCAGATGTATACAGCATTTCGCTGTACAGTACAGCATTTGGACCTGTCGTACAGCATTGGGAAATGTACATCATTTTCCATGCAACACAATACAGAGCTACTTGGTGCAAACATCCAAATTACATGGTCCTAACCAACGCCATCTAGATATACAAGTCAGATCATCAGCAGATTAAAATGAATCTATCAGTCGTCATGAACTCAAGCAACACGTATTGCAACAATAGCAATAGCAACAACAACAGACGAAATTGTGGACTCGAGTGGAACTTAGGTTTCCGCAGTTCGGCCTGTCTATCTAGATGGCAGGGTCCTAACCTATTTGCGTTCGGAAGTTACGGCTTCCAAAATTGGAGTTTTCAGTTGTCTAATTGAAATAATTGTCCATCACTCGGAAATTGGTGAGTGAAGTATTTTGAAATTTAGAAAGCTTGTAGAGCACTGCACTACATTTGGTGAAAATGTAAAGGCTCTAGATATCGCAAGGTTCAGAAGTTGCGATTTAAGATGCAAAGTTTGACCCGATTGATATTATTCAGACAGAAAATAACACTTTTATGTTTGCAAATCGTTAATTTTTCGAAATTTCTGAAATTTGGGATACTTGTAGACTTACTTGGCGCACATTTCCTACAAGTTTGAAGGTCCTACCTCTCCGCGTTCAGAAATTACAGCTGCCCAAATAGCACTTTGTGTTTTCTAATCGAAAATTGTCTAGGCTCTAGCTACCAAGGTTCTAAAGTTAGCGCCATCGAAAGATGCGATTTTTTTTATTTTTCCAATCAAAAAACGATAGAAAATCAGCTGTACTTCATCTGATTCTATCTACAAGGCCGTTTAAAGTTCAAGTCCGTTAAAATTGAGTTAAGAGCTCAGGGGACCGGCATCGCATCACTAATGTAACCATGGAGTAATGTATACTATCCTCCAGAAATATCGCAACCAGGATAAGCCACCCTTCCGTCGCTCTGGAGGTTCTCCTCGGACTCCAAGCCATAGCTACATTGAAACCATGCCTAGAAAGCCACCACCAGCTTAATTAGGGTCGGTTTTAGGTTTCAGGGAGCCAGGGTCAAATAATATCAATTGGGCCCCAAAAATATTAAGACTTTTAGGAAAAGCTAACACAAAGAAATATGTAATATTATTGTATAAATGAAATGAAATTAATTGTGAATAAAATGCTATGAATTAAATTGAATTGAATCTCCTGGAAAAAACGCCGTTTTTTAACACCTTTCTATACTTTACATTTTACATCATAGTAAAGGTTATCAAGCAAGAGATATATTTCTGGTATTTAACCTTACAGCTTACATCCCTTTTTGTCGTTTTTAAGCTTCTCTACAATTAGAAAAGGAAAGGAAATAAAACAAGTTGGATGAGCAGAAAAAATAAGCGAGATTCCTCATCATTACCAACAATTTAATTGTCATCTGCCATGTTTTTCGTAATAAGTAAAAAACGAGACCGAGTTCTAATCGTGCGAATAGCACGATGAGTGTATACCCTATACCCATGTACAGACCTAGAATGCACGGAAAACCCAAAATATTCAATTTAATTTTTTATTGTGTAAAAAAACAGATAAAAAATATCTTAGATAACATTTTAATTCTTCACTTCTTTAGTTGCATTCGGACGACAGATCTGATTAAAACTATATGCTTGTTGTAGAAAATTTTATATGCATAATAAATAAAATGTATTTCTTACAAGTGAAGGGGATATCCTACATGGGTCGGATCTGACACACATTCAGCATTTTACAAGGACATCCTACAGCTTCCACTTAACACAAATTTGAACGCTTTCGCGTAATTTTATCAAATGATATGGGATGGCGGAATATCGCTTTGTTGGGGAGGTAGGAGTAGGGGTAATCAGACCTACTCCACTATCCACCAACTTTAAGCATATTTCACAATTAGGCATTGATCAACATTTCAGGTCGCTAGCGATATTCTGTTGAAAAATTTGTCCGAATTGAACTAACACGGAGGGGTCATTTGTATGGGGGGAGGTAGGGGAACTCTTGGTCCGATTTGGCACATTTTCAATGCCGTCTAAGCTTTTATCAAAACAATAATCTGACCAAAATTGCAAAACTCTAGCTTCATTATTTCGGGAGTTATCGTGCGAACTGACATACACAAGGACGGACAGACGGACATGGCTTATTCCAATCAGGGACCGACCCTCATCATTTATATATATACTTTGCCATACCTCCGGTGGTTCCCCTAAGGTGTTACATAAGTCGGCGTGACAAAAACAATATACATACTCTATACCATCTTATGGTATAATGAAGGGGAAATTTATTCGGAAATACGGCTAAATGCGAAAAATATGACTCACAATGAGTAAACAGCAATCAGAGAGAGATTTCTGGCGCATGTATTACGGTTTCTGTAAAAATACTACCCAAAAAGTCATGAGTAGATCATCCAATTTTCTCTAAAATTGCAAACTTAGTTTACTTAGAAGTTGAGAGTTAATGGAAAATTCTGTATAGTAAGCTGCACAGACATACGTAGATTTTCACGTTAAGCTCCTTTCGTATGGAAGCCTAGCCAGTAACAGGCGTAAATAATTACCGTACCATGGTAAGGGGGAAGATAAAGGTTGAAAGGCTTCGGCTAATTCCTATATCTTCTTCAGTTGTGGCATAACTGCGGACCCTTAGCTATGCAGGAGGAGTTTCATAGGAAAAGGACTTCGGCCAATTCCTATGTCTCTCTACGGGGCGTTACTTTCCCGCATTATCCGAGTAACCGCTGCGCCTGAGTGCTGTATTAACATCTGCAGCGTCTCAGGTTACTTAACGTGATAGGTGACAGAAAACATTCAAGTCAACCACTAAAGCAGCATCTTCGAGGCATGCCCATGATGGCCTTTACTCAACGATTAAACCCTATCATGGTTTAGCGATGTGCCGACAACTCATCCTAAGAAAAACTTCAAGTCAAGAAACCTGAAACAAAAGCCTCGGATTGGACGGATACAAAACAACGACGATCCCGCAAACGAACAACTGATTACTCTTTCGGATCCTGGAATGTACGCTCCCTGAATAGACCGGGGGCCTTAAGGGCCCTCCTGGATCAGGTAGAACAATACAAGCTGAGCATAGTTGCAATCCAGGAAACTAAATGGCTCAAAAGCGAGATTAACGACCTCAATTCGCACTATATTTTTACGAGTGGTAAAGAGGAGGGCAACAAAGAGTTTGGAGTAGCTTTCATCGTGAATAAGCAGTTCAAGGACCACGTTATCGGCTTCAAACCCATCAACGAGCGGCTATGTGCGATTCGCATTAAGGTCATAGCCTCCACGACGAAAACAACAACAACGGTCAGCGACTTATCGACTTCGCGAGCGGCAGAAACCTGGTAATAAGCTCTACATGCTTCCCTCATCGACGAATCCATAAGCAGACCTGGAAGTCTCCAGATGAATACACCGTGAACCAGATCGACCACGTACTGATCAGCAAGAGATGGGCTTCTAATGTCCTAGATGTTCGATCCTATCGAGGAGCCAACTGCGACACCGATCACTATTTGGTGAAGGCGACCTACAGGTGCAGAATCTCTTCGGTGCACCTAACGAGAATCATCCCCGCCAAGATATTCGAGGTTGACAATTTGATCGATGATGCCACGGCGGTTGTGTATACTACAGCACTAGAGGAAAAACTGTCGCCCATGCTTGATGACATCAACAATTTAGGCATCCATGAGTTCTGGGAGGAGCTCAAAGACAGCATCAAGGGGGTCGCAGAAGAGGTCGTGGGCTATAAAGGCCGGCGCAGACGAGCAGACTAGTTTGACGACGAATGCAGGGCCTCGATTGAGGCGAAAAATGAAGCCTATCGCCAATACACACAACGTGCATCCCGAGCCAAGAAAGAAAAATACAACGAACTTCGGCGAGTATCTAATAGGTTAATTAGACGTAAGAAACGCAAACATTTTGACGAGCACTTACAGCAAATAAACCAAAGATTAGCCAGTAAGAACGTTAGACAGGCGTACAAACTTATAAATAATGTTAAGAACGGATATCAACCTAGGACAAGCCTATGTAAGGACAAGGATGGTAACATCATCAGCGACATCGAAAGCGTCAACAAACAATGGGCATGGCATTTTGAAGAGCTCCTCAATGCACCATCAACAACCCCCGCGGAGCCAGCTCTTGAGCAGTTAGCCGAACCAGGCCCTCCCGTTCTACCCCTAACAGTAGAGGAGGTGAGTCTTGCCATACAGTCGCTTCAAAATAATAAAGCGCCCGGCGCTGACGAGATCCCAGCAGAACTGCTGAAGCATGGTGGAACGTGCCTGACCAACGCTATACATGTGCTACTGCTGAAAATATGGAACGACGAGGAAATCCCCGAAGATTGGCGCAAAAGCATAATCTGCCCAATCCACAAAAAGGGTGACAAGCTGAAGTGTGAGAATTACAGGGGCATATCATTAGTTTGTACGGCCTATAAGATATTATCTAAAATTCTTGAAAAGAGAATTAATCCGTACGCAGAACGAATCATTGGCGAGTATCAAGGCGGCTTCAGACCTGGTCGCTTAACGACCGATCAGCTTTTCACAGTGAAGCTACTACTCCAAAAGTGCTGGGAATATAACATCGACGTATACCAAATCTTTGTCGACTTCAAGCAGGCATACGACAGTATCGATCGAAGTGTACTGTACAACATTATGCTGAATTTTGGTATTCCGGCAAAGTTAGTGCGACTCACAAGGATGACGATGACTAATACCGTCTCGCAGGTCAGAGTGCAGAATCGACTCACTGACCTATTTGAAACTCGTACTGGACTCAAGCAGGGCGACGGGCTGGTGCCGACGCTCTTCAACCTTGCTTTGGAGTATGTAATTCGAGCCATGAATATGGACAGCAGCGGAACGCTACTCATCAAGTCGACTCAATTAGTAGCGTACGCCGACGATATCAACATCATGTCTCGAAGGTTGGGTGATGCAGAAAGCCTTCGCAAAGAAAGTTGGACTACATATCAACGAAAGCAAAACAAAGGCCATGATGCAATCGAAAACAAGGACGTCAGCAAATTCAAGCATCACAGTGGGGGACCTTAATATCGAGTATGTAGACAACTTCAACTATCTGGGTTGTAACTTATCAAAGGACGCCAACGAAACCGACGAAATTAAGCGACGGATACAACTAGCCAATAAGACATATTTCTCGGTCCTCCCTATAATTAATTCGAAACTTGCACTGAACCAAAAAATTCGTAAATTCGACGAATTTACATTTAATATGAAGAATATTTCATCAAAATACGGTCAATGAAGCTGTTATTTGGATTGAAGAATACCATAGTCATATTGAATAATTACGAAATTATTGTAAATTGATGAATAATTTGTCAATATGAAGAAATTTTCATTTTTTTTTTAAATATAAAAATTAACATTGCGTCTTGTCTTATTCGTATTGAAACTAATTTCATTTATTATTATATGTCTTCAAGACTCTCACAATATTTATTAAACACTTTTTTATATACAAATAACCATATTACCCATTGTGTTAGAATCAGGATTCGAACTCGGTCCGCTTGCGTGCCAGTCCACTCACACTGCCATTGCGCCAGAAAGGAAATATACATCCAATGTTCTCAAGACAAGCACTACTTGATACACACTGCATGGCGGACGCCTTATTGAGACTCGGCCAGGACACTTTTTATTTTTTTTCTTTCTGACAAATTGTATGAAAAAATTTCTTTTTGGAATTGAGATTTCCATTAAAATTTAAAGGCAAAAATTACTCAGAAAATCGAAAATAAACAGAAAATGCGTTACTATAAATTCATCAGTGTGAAGAATTTTCGTAAAAGAGAAGAATTGAAAAATTGATTTTATCAATATGACTAAATTATTCACTGTGATAAAATATAATATATATAAAATATAAGAATAATGCTATTCTTCCATTTGATTAAGTTTTATCCTTTTGACGAATCTGACAAATTGTGAATTTGTTATTTTGACGAACTTTTGTCAATCTTACAATTGCTTTCAATAATTTAGCGCAAACAAATCGTCAGTTTGAATAATTTCTTCTATACGAAGAAAAACTTTTACAAAGTGCGATTTCTTCAAATTGATTAAAAATTGTAAGCGAATAGTAATAATACTGATGAAAATTTAGTTAATTTGATAAAACGAAAAACCAAATTTTCATATTGAATAATATTCAAATTTTTTCCAAAAATCTACCCGGACTTTTTCAATGGAACAAATTATTATTCAAATCAAATAAAAATTTTATTCAAAAGTTTACGAAGAAAAATTCGTTCATATGAAGAAATATTTGGTTCAGTGTGCGCACAGGAACACGAAGCTCCGCGTGTACAAAACGATCATCCGACCCGTGCTATGTTATGGCTGCGAAACATGGACCCTTACCCAAGCCTCCGAAATTTTGCTAGACCGATTCGAACGAAAGGTCCTTCGGCGAATTTTCGGGGCCGTTCGCGAGCGAGACCAATGGCGTATCCGGTACAACCATGAGCTGTATCAATTGTACGATGAGCTGGAAGTATCGAAAATCGTGAAGCTTCAACGTTTGCAATGGGCGGGGCATGTACAACGGATGGACGATAATCGCATGCCAAAGAAAGTGATGAACGCACAACGAATTGACGGAGCGAGGTTGCGTGGACGACCGAGAGCTCGCTGGGAGAACTCCGTAGGTGAAGACGCCCACCAGCTGCTGGGCTTCTGAAACTGGATGACAAGGTCACGTAACCGCGACAATTGGAGGTCAACGATTCAGGCGGCCAAGGCCCGACGTCGGGCTATCGTGCCACATTGATGATGATGATGGTAAAATGGTTGAGAATTTGCCTGAAAGCTGAATTCCGCAAGTATGTGTTCAGCATTGGGCCTTCGCGGGTCTGGCCACCTTCGAATAGTCACTCAAAGCGAAAGCTTTAAACGCAATTCGTACCCTAGGCCAAAGGCTACGGTCCAGTCAAGTGCTTTCTGTGCATTATCATATTGAAGCCTTTAGTTCATAATCACCCTACTAAAAATATCATTATTTAAGTAATTATTACTTTAAAATTCTATAATTTTGGGTTTCAAACTTTTATTCATAACACAACAATTCCATTTTTTAGTAGGAAGTGCAATTAAACAATGTTATGTAAATCGGTCCAGACAGACGGGCTGCTGTCTGCGATTTGTTTTTTTTTTTACTCAAAAATGAAAATAAATCTCCATCTGCTTCTTCATCCATGACTTAAGAATACTGCTGATGGCTACATAACATATACAGGTTGTCCGGAAACTGCCGCATAAACGCACCGGATTGTGATTCCTCATGTGATTTCCAGCAAAAAAGTTGTACCGAACATACCCCCTTAGCTTAAATCTTTAGCTGCCACACGGCACGCATTTGAAGATTTTTGAAAAAGTAATTTCCTTGTACGACTAAACCTTCAATATCTCAAAAGCTAGACTAGCTATAATAGCAAAATAAGATGATTATTACAGCCAACAAATTTACCTAAAAAATAAAACTAACGGCACTAAAATTTGATAAGAGGTTTAGTTTTTACAGAACCTCAAAGTCAAGTTTTTGTGATTAGACCCAAAAACAATATGTTTTTCTATCTGAATTTTCTCCAACTTCTGCCAAGGAGAGGTGCTTGTACGATTCTTTTAAAAATTGACGCATAGTCTAACGATCATTTCTTTCTAACGTCATTTTATTCTAACTTCGTTATTTCTAACAGTTTTAATCCCATAAGTGCCGAAAATAAATAACAGGCGCGACAATCCAGCATTGGACTAAGGCCGCAGGATGTGACATCCTGTTTCCAAGATCATATCTGCTTTTTGTTGAGGTAATGAGATCAGCATCACGCTCAGCAGTGTTATTTATCCCCATAAATGGGTAATCATTTACCATCTGAGTGATATCATAAACCGTCACAAGATCGTGAGTTCGAAACACACCATGATCCTCGGTGAGATTCGAACTCATGACCCTGTGCACCGAAGATGCGCGCACTAACCGCTAGACCAGCCAGACTACAAAAGTGCAGAAAACTAGTGTTCATTTTGGGTCGATTTTGATATAATTTGCATAACTTTTCCCAAATTGCAGATCTTTAGGGGCAGTTTTAATTGAATTGAATTGAAATCGAGCTAAAATTAACCCTAGTTATCTGCAGTTAAGCCATTAAAACTGTTAGAAATAACGAAGCTAGAATAAAATAATGTCAGAAACAAATGATCGTTAGACTATGTGGCAATTTTTAAAAGAATCGTACAAGCACCTCTCCTTGGCAGAAGTTGGACAAAATTGAGATGGAAAAACATATTGTTTTTGGGTCAAATCACAAAAATTTGAATTTGAAGTTCTCTAAAAACCAAACCTCCATATGAGTTTAGTGCCGTTAGTTTTATTTTTTAGGTAAATTTGTTGGCTATAATAATCATCTTATTTTGCTATTCTAGCTAGTGTAGCTTTTGAGATATTGAAGTTTTAGTCGTACAAGAAAATGATTTTTTCAAAAATCTTCAAATGCCTGTGCCAGCTAAAGGGTTAAGCTAAGGGGGTATGTTCCGTACAACTTTTTTTGCTGGAAATCACATAAGGCATCACAATCCGCTGCGTTTGTGCGGCAGTTTCCGGACACCCTGTATGTATGTACACAAGTAATAAACGAAACCAAAGCGATATCCACAAATAAGTCTTAAGACAGTCATCTTCACCCCATTTATCTTCGCATTTCTGAAAATAGATTTAAATTAACCTTGATGACTATTCATATAGCCGCGAGAGAAGTTCAAGGTTTCCATATGGCATATGTGTGTAGAATCACTCTGTATGCCATAAGAATACCCTCTAATTGCAAGGGTCAATAGAATCTCACGTTGTACAGGTAGAATTACTCTTTATTGGAACGAAACTACGAGTTTTGTATTTTATACACATCGCGAATATCGTCTCCTATTTCTAGACTGCATCAACATATCAAGATGTTCTTTAAATAAAACTTTGGATGCGGTGTACCTTTTTATTGCGCACGTATGAACGTGTGGTAAATTTACCAGTTTCGTTTATTCAAATAAAAAAGTCCTATGCCTATAGATCTACAGGTGTCTGAAAAGCTAAGTTAGTTCAGATGCAAGTAATCAGATCGCAAATACAGTAAAAACCGCCTATAACGATTCCGGGTATAACGATATTCCCGATATAACGATGTAAAATTCGTATCTAGTTTGGTTTTCAATGAAATACTGAAGAAATAAATCCGTATATTGCGATTCCGGATATAACGATATTTCGCATATAACGATCTAAAACGTAAGAAAAGAAATGCTTTTTCATTCCGATTATAACGATATAATGAACAAATATAATTTCAATTGTACTATGTCTTGGATTACCAGGTTCCGAGAGAGACATAACATCGTATTCGGAAAGACAAGTCGGGAGTCATCAAGAACTGGCTTCAGAACATCTGGCCAAAAGTTCGAGAAGACTTCACTGATGAAAATGTCTATAATGCTGATGATGAGATCGGACTATTTTATCGGTTAACCCCGGATAAAACATTTAGATTTAAGGGTGAATCATGACATGGAGGCAAACATTCTAAAGAGTGCATAACCGTTTTAGTTGCCAGCAACATGGTTGGAACAGGTAAAAAAAAACTGCTAATAATCGGAAAATCAAAATCTCCTCGTTGTTTCAAAAATGGTAAAAAACTTCCTGTCGATTACACAAACAACAAGAAAGCTTGGATGACTAGCGACATTTTTTCCAGCTGGCTCAGTAAATGGGACAAGGAACTTGAAAATAAGAAAAGGAAAATTCTACTCACTGTTGATAATTGCCCTTTCCATCCATCGGTAGAGAATCTCAGAAATATCAAACTCCATTTCTTACCACCGAATACAACCTCTGTGCTCCAGCAGGATCAGGGGATTATCCAATACCTCAAGGTGAAATTCCGATTTTTTTCCGATTTTGAAAATGTTGGATCAATCAGACAATTTTCAAGTGTCACTCCTCGATGCCATCCTAATGATTTCCGATTCCTGGGACGTCACTCAAAAAACTATCCAAAACTGTTTCAAGCACGCCTTTGGAAATGCAGATGAAGCTGGTACCGATCATGAAGGCGACTCTACAAATTTTAATGACTGGGCTCAAATACTGGATTTTAATTTTCATGGTGATGTACAGTCATGCGCAGAGATCGATGCTAACATCTATACATCAGAGGATCCGACCGATGAAGCAATTGTTGCTTTAGTTTTGAATGATTGCAAGGAGGAGGACGACGAAGATATCGACGGCGCTGAAGAAGACCTATTTGAAACTCTAACTTTGTCCCAAGTCTAAGGCGCTTTAGGAGTCATTCGGATGTATGTGGCCTTAAACGATGAAATAAATAAACCGGAAACCACAACTTTCTTAAAAGAACTAAACCAGCATGTCAGCAAAAATTTATATTTAAAAAAAGAAAGCAAACTAAAATCACGGACTTTTTCGCGGAAAATTAATGTACTTATGTGTTTAATTTATCTATACCGTTTTATATGCATTTAATTGAATTCTATGTAAGTCTTAAGAAATGAAACCTCGTTTTTCAATAATTATAAACTAGGACCCGAGCTTGTTTGTAGGTATAAAAATTTGGTTCCGGATATTACGATTTCCGGATACAACGATGTAGTTCCTTCGGTCCGCTGAATATCGTTATAACCGGATTTCACTGTATATGAGTGGCGCAATCGAAATCATGTTTTAAAGGGGCTTAGCGAGATACACGAACCACATTTCAGTAGGTACATGGTGTACCATAACGTTGGTAACTTGGACCACACTACTTACATCTAAAAAGACGATTCGATCCATTCATTATAGGAACTTGTTTCGACTGACAACAGAAGTGAATAATAGTTTGTATAACTCTCCTGTTTAAATGTTTTTTACCACAGCTAGGTTGGGTGCATATTTTTCATTAAACACGATTCAATTTAGAGCTAGACATACAGACAAAAGAACACATATAGCTTCAATGTCATTAATAGTCTAGTAAAGTATCTAATATGTATCATTTCCGCAAGACTCTACGTAGAAAAAAAAAACAATATAAATTCGAATTCTTACCTTTATATCTTTAAGACTATTTGTTCATACAAAGATGGTATGCTGATGTGGCACCTATTCTTATCTATGGAAAGCCAAAGTCAGACAGGAATGCTTCAAACATTTTTTCTATTGTTTGACCACGATAGTTGGATTGGACCCACGAAAAGGTGTGAAAGTAAATAGTCTTGCTAATATTTGTTCTTCGTCTGGCCTCCTGTCAACGATAAATAAATACATATTTAGTAAATGTTATCTGTACACATATAGTAATAGCTACAGAACCAACAAATGATTCTATGGCGGAGAAAACCTTTCAGAAACAGAGGGTTTAGCCAAGTATCTGTTCAAACCAACTGCAATGCAGACCTATATCGAAACAACAAAATATTTGATTAATCGTAGTTTCGAAATGTATGTCGTTAGGAAGCATTTTCACATCCGGGAGACATTTATCAGTTTCTTAAACTTTGCACCCTAAGATTGTGGCGTGGACTATCTGTTGTGCCCTACTGAACAGTGCGATTCTATTGCTACAAGTATCACTTGCATGCCTTTTAGCTTTGTGTGATGACCATTATGTTTTGAATTTCTCCTTATCAAATTTCCTGGGCGAAGATTTTACTTTGTTGCATACTAGACAAGCCAAGTGGTTTAATAGATGCTCCACCCAAGAACAAAACATATCTATGTATGTATCTCAAAATTCACACAAACGTTTGAGTCCATGAAAATGCAAAATAATTTTTCATGGATTCAAATGTTTAGTGTAAATTTTGAGATAGATATGTTTTGTTCTTGTCTTCGGAATAATGGAATTTATTGTTTAATTCAAAAATAAGAGTTAGGTACATTTTAGAAGTTTATGTTATTCTATTTTCTATAATTTTCGAAACTTCTTAGAATTTTAAGAATATCTCGCAGAGACGTTCTGATCATCAGCACGCTGTTGCGATCCATAGATACAACTCGGTACTTTATTACAGTCATTCATCAACATCACAACATCTGAGTCAAATTATAGGGTCCCATTTCCTGGCACATACATACGTTTTTTATCTAGTGTGATTCGAGCCAGCGATCTTGCGCCTTTGTAACGAACACGCAACGCGCTTCTCATTACACCACCCAGACAACAAATAATCAATTTGTTTTGATTTATTATCATTTTAATTTTTATTTATTAAAACATAAAATAAAAATATATACAAACTCGTTAAATTTATTTTAATCACTTTTTGTATTGCATTTATGCACAACAGATAAAATGCAACATTTTAATTTGATGCCACCGACACCAACTCTTTTTGCAATACAATAGTATAGTAATCTTAAAGGTTTGAGTAAACCGTGACTACCTTGGCCCCATAAACGGAGTCTTATCATAATAGGAATTTACATTTTAAGCATCTATTTGTGTGCAATATTTATACATATACCTTTTCTTTCTATTTATGCACTACTAGCAGCAATTCAATGCCGAGTAAAGATCATTTTACGAGCAAATGCATATTTTCCATGTGTCGGAAAATAAACGTTAAAATGTGTGTCATGAAGAGATGTTGGTGGATGGGTCTTATCACATCACACATATACACTCGTGGGAACCCATTAAAAAATGTGATTTTTAATACATTTAATTTTGGAAATAATGCCAGCTCCTAATCTAAAACAAATCCTAGACGTGTAATAAATGCAAAAAATCAGATTTGTAAGGTACATGTAAAGTTTGCAGCTTTAATTATAGAAAGTGGCCATTTCGCATGGTACACTTTCAGTATACTTCAAACGTCGAGTCAAAGTTCAAATGTTATTCCACAAAAAAGCTAAACGGCTTTTTACGTTGTATATACTCATAATAACTCATAATAAAGAATGAAAAATATAACTATAATTTTAAATATAGTTAACAATCTTGAAAATCACAAGCGGAGAAAACGGCCAGTTTTTCATGAATTTTTCCTTAGAAATTGGTACAGTCATTCTGTGATAACAGCTACCACCTGTTATTCTTGCGAGTTATGCAACTCTTAAAATAACTAAGAAACTGTCCTGGACTCAAAAGATCAAAGAATAGGGATTGCATTTGATTCTGATGATCCGAAGCCGTACATGGTTCGACCTTCGGCCCTAGTCCATCAAATTGAATGATTTTGCAAAAGTCGTCTTGATTTGACTTTCATTGGAATAGTAAAATATATTCTCTATTTACTATAATATCAAATTCTAATCAGAACTGCAAAATACAAGAAAAAAATTGCGAATACATATATCGGAAGTTAAAAAAAAATTTACTTACGTAAGTACATTCGTGGGGGACCTAAGTCCCCCAAGAGCTTACAGCTTCTAACCTATAAGCTGCAATCCTGCGCTTTTTTTCTGTTTGCAAGCTCTTAGGTAGTGCTACGAATATGAGAAAGTTCAACCGGATCAAATTTAAAACATTTGAGATAAGTCTAAAAATGTTCACCTTGGGGGGACCCTAGTCCCCCACGAATGTAGTTAAGGGTTAACATTTAACTCATATACTCATCCAGACACTTCTGTAGAAAGGCGGACAACTTATCGGCAAGCCTGACTTGAATAATATCTTAACCTTCCATCGGGAAAACTCGACCTGGCAGGCCAGCAAAACACTTACTTCTCTGCTCTACGCTAGTCGAGAGGCTAAAAACTTTGATGCTCCGTTTACTCGTCTAGCTTTGACAATGTCTATCTCCAGTCTTGAACGGACATTTAGACAGTTGCGTGGTAAGTCCTCCGGTTTGACAGGCTGCCTGCACCTAATTGCGTCACAATCCGGATTGTGCCTAACTTACGCGAAAGCGCTACGAGGGTGCGCCTGATTTTCTTTTCATTGGAGGTGCGCCTGACAAAGGGTTAATAAATTAATAGGAGGAGCTAAACTACACACGGTAGTAGTCAACGCACCATGCTCCACTAGGAGTTAGGGCCATTTAAGAACTTTCGACACGAGCAAGACCATTAAAAAAACATCTCTGTTCATATAGCCATTCCAGATAGTAAAAACTGATCAGAGGGCAATTGAGTTTTAAACCGAGTTAAAGCAAAGGGAGTGAGTTAATTTTCAGTTTTTGTTGTTTGCAATTGGTTTGTGCTTCGGAGGCATTTTTAAACGGCTGAATCTTTTGATCGCAGACAGCTAGGACTCTGAAGTTTTCAGCAGAATATGCGTTCCAATATACTGTACCTCAGCCCCCTGAGACTCCTATATTCATTTCATTTCATTTGATTTCAAAATATTCAACATTTTTTATAAATAGACTCTTAGAATTAACATAAAATAATTCAACTTCTGTGTGAAGCGTCTCCAAAAAGCAAAGCTTGTAGTAGGAGACGTTATAAATATAATTTGCAATCTGCCAAATTTTCAATTCAACATTTTCTTCGAACATTTGGTTTATATTCTAATTTAGTTTTCGATTAAACTTTTAAGAGAAACATATATGTATATTTCAAGTAATTATGATATAAAAGTTAATTTAAGAAACTAAATATGTTTATGAATTCTGCATTGGAAAAATTAAGAAACCAGTATTAAATTCTGTATTTAAAAACTAATAACTTAATGCTTTGTCTAATTGACAGTGGAAGCTCATTCGATGATCGAGGTAGGTTAAATATAACTTTAAGAATGTATTTTTGTGTCACTTTAAGTTTTTCAATGTGGGTTTCAAAAGTCCCTCCCCATGCTGCAATGCAATATTGCATTACCGATTGTACCAATGCATAATAAATTGTTTTCAGTTGGATTGTGTTAAGTACTCCACGCATCAAATATAATACACTTATGCACTTGCGTAATTTTAAATTTACATGATCCACGTGTTTGTCCCTTAAATCTTAAATTTATTATCAATTATCACTCCTAAGTAGTTAGTAGAGTCGGTTAGCGTTAATTCTTCACAGGGATTGGAGCATTCTTCAACATCCTCATTTGTACAATTTGTGGCATGCATTATAAGTTTGTTAAATGAGGGTTGCCCAGCGGCTGTTATAGAAAACGCCATGATCTTTGTTTTAGATATATTTAACTTGAGTTTATGGGTAGGCAACCATTTTTGGATTTTTATCAAATGATTGATACTGATTCTTTTACTTTCAATCCAGTGCCGCATAGATGTTAGTAAGACGGTATCGTCAGTGTAGGCAACTATTTGACACGCCTTATCGACTCTTAAGTTACAAAGATCATTGACATATATCATAAAGAGTATTGGAGACCGTTCCTTGCGGCAGACCGGAATCTTTGTTTTGCTGCCACTCACCAAACTCGCTATTAACTTTTGTTTTTTTGTTGTCTAGAGTTAAGGTATGATTTAAATAAGGATAAAGGTTTGTTGCATACGCCAATTTTTCAAACTTTTCGAAAAGTAATGAGTGAGAGATCGTGTCAAACGCTTTTGAAATGTCCATAAATATAGCTAAAGGTTTGTTACCGTTTTCAGTTTCTTTATAAAGGAAGTTAGTGACTGATAAAACTGCGTCTTCAGTACTTATTCCATTACGAAAACCATACTGATTTGGCGATAAAATTTGATGCTCTTCTATAGGTATCATTCGGTTTTTTATGCTTTTTCCAAAAAAAAATTTTGTTGAGAAATTGACCTAATGGAGGTCTATCTTGGGCATGCACCGAAAATGTCACTAAATTTGTTGATGTTTTGCTCTTTTTTCGTTTATAACTGAGGAATTGTACCTGTTAAACTGTTCAAAATCCATTTGGCGGTATTCCAATAACTGATAATCGAAATTTTTCATATTATAAAATAATTATGAGAATGAACGGATTTACATTTTTGGTCGCGGGAGTCGGCATTTTTGTTGGTTTTTATGTATTTGGGGGTGCTACGTACAAATTCCATTGTTTCGTCCAAAATTTCGTTGCTAAAAAGGGTCAAAGTTGCAAAAAAAAATGTCAATGAATGTCAATTTATCGAAAAAAGTTAAGGACAGAATTTTCTGTCCATTCTTACATATTAGCTGATCGTTTTACATGTCAAGAAGAAATTCTTATCAGTGGTTCGAAGCATGTGCGAAAAAAATTGAAGTTGGAGCCTCGGCCCAAGGTGAAGTTTAACGTTCCTCTGAAGGCTTAAGCTGGTCAAGAAAGTGTCTGATGGCAAACAGTCCGTTATCAATCCCGAAAATTAAAAATTATAAAAGGAGTACAATATTAAGTATATATGTCAGTAGGTCAGATGTGTGGAAGCGCGGGCATGCGGCCCGCCTTATCATTTAATGCGGACGAAATCTAAGAAATAAGATATATTTATCAAGTAAATAAAAAAATCCTTACAAAATAAACCATACAAGCTGAAGGAATCTGGACGCTCCCATTTCAATTGCGGGAAAAGTCATTGGTGTGCCCCATCATATCAAAGGTAAATAATGAAATATTTAGAAATGTTTAATATGGCATGGAGTTAAAAATGCGGCCCCTATAGTTAGCCAAGTTTGGTTTGGTATTTCAGTCGAAACCCGTTCCTAATAAGCGAATTATCTGCAATTTTACACCCAAGTTCTGTTACTTTAAACGGATAAAAAAATTCAATTTCGTATTATACAAAAAATTAATAGGATTGAGTCGATATTTATTTGTAATATACCGCACCGAAAAAGGACCATAATTGTTGTGCAAACGATTAGCTGAATTCAACCACCAAATGTTCCGGATCTACATGTCTTCGGGACGATGTGACTCAAAAACACTTTAACACGATAAAACACTTCAAGAACACGATGAAGCATTAAACCATGACTAATCTGTCTATGCAATTTTAGACCCATGGACGAGTACCATACCAAGTTAAATTAAATTCTGGAGATCGCGAAAACTGCTTTATTTTTCATTTCAGCTAGTAGTTATAGAACTTTCACTTGCATATCGAGAGTACAAGGTAACATAATTCGGAAAAATTGGTTTTGAAGCGAACAAAAATTCGAAAACTTCTCATTTTTCCAAAAAAAAAGGAAATTGCATTTGAACGTTAATTTTTTCCTGTTATTACCCAATTTACAAAGACAATGGTTAATGGAGAATAAATTAATTTTAAGGGCGCAAAATTAAAGAAAAAACGAGACCGAGGCTAATTTTGGGCGCGGCCGAAATTGGCATACCCTTCACCCTCCTCGGGCTAATAGTTTTTTTTTCGGCGTACCTATGACTTGTGTTTAATTGGGGGGTTTGGGTTAGTATGGCAGCCGCATGGTCCGATTTTAGCGATTCAAACATACACAACTGCCTCCAACAAAAATAAGCAAGTGCGTAAAATTCAGCTTCATAGCTTTTAAACTGGCCGGGAAAAAGACTTGCATATACAAGCTTGGATTCAGGTATCAGTTGGTTTAAGCAATCAGTCCAAATTTGGACCGTTGCTACCTTGAACTAAAAACACCAACCAAACCAAAAGAAATATGTGTTGATACATGGAAATTCCACCATCACATACACCCTCGTTATACTTTTAGTGTGAAACAACTGCTCGTCCAGGCGACGAAGGGCGGCAATTTGACAACTGCCCAGAGCCGCCATAGACGCTAAATCCCGCCCTGAACACAACTGTAACATCCAAGGCAAATTAACAACAATGAACAATATCTTTGGCGACACACACACACGGAATCCATGGATTTCGTGTGCATGCGGCCTTCGCATGCACTACTTAATAAATTATGTAGTCCTGTAGTTACAATGTTGCCAATGCTAACCATTAGTGTTGCTAATGTCGATAGGAAGAAAACAGAAAATTCATTCGAGAGCCGATATCGTAATGTTCGGCTTTTAAAATTACGTACCGTTGCCGCAATGCGTCGGTGCAATTTTTTACAGTACGGTGATCTAAACTTGCACGAAACAATGAATTTGATCCCTGTTTTTCACAAAGAAGATCACACTTCTCTCAATAGCAAAACAGTAATAGATCACTTTGTTGTGGTTACAGTGCAAAAAGAAAATTTTTGAAATATGTGCTTTTAAGGCTAATAAATTAAAAATTATCGCAGCGCCTTAATTTTCAGCAAAAATCATCTAAAATTAAATAAAAATACTTATGCGAAATTTAACGGCATTTTTATAAGAGTTATGGCGCGTTTTTAAACAGTCAAAAGTGAGAATTCTTTAAACAATTTAAAGCATAATGCTTTAGGCTAGAGCGCATACTTTCAAAAAAGGTATACATAATGTGCATACCATTTCTCGTTCCCAACTCGCAAGTGACGGTGGACCACTTTGCTTGAACATGAATCACTACGGAACGGACCAACATATTTTTTAATGAAAAGAATTTCGCGATTTTTTTTTTACAAGGTTTCGACTTTTTTATTATTTTTTGTTTTTAACGACAACAAAGTAGACAACTTATGAAAAAATGTATAAGGTGAAGAGTTAACCGTAATAACTACCAAAATTAAAGTAAAGGCACAGGCAGTAACGAGTAACATTGACATTTCTTCGGGTTTCTCAGAGCAGGACAGGACACCTAACTTTGAGAGTAAAATGTGCCTAACTTTGTCAGATAATAATTCAATGGATGCGGTCTGCTGGTCAAAAAGACCCCGTCGACAAAGTCGACAAAGTTGAGGTAACAAACGACTCACTATACGTTGAATGCATTTTTATTAATATTGATTTAAGTGCAGTATTTAGATTAGTTCATGTTCTTACGTATTGTATAACGACCAGCAAACAACCCCATAATTCCATGGGGGATTCTATTGCACCCATTCAATATTTTGCGGGTTTCAAGTCATACTAAGTCTAAAACTGATCTATACCTAAAAACCATCTAAATACACTCATCTATAGTTATTCTTAATACATTATTGTTTATCAAGAATATTTGAGAAGTTTATATAGGATGAAAAATACCTTAACATAAACCCGTATACCGGCATGTAGGCGGGTATTAAACAAACTAAAAAACAATCGCGTAAACAACTATGCTCACTAAAATAATTAATAATTTTAAATACCCTTTTTTCATGTCTGACTTATGCAATTTTTAGAAGGTAATTTTGTTATTTAGAATTGTAATGAGATATTTAAGTATCTTCTTCTTTCTTCTCTGTACCGTTCACTCAACCGTTTATAGGCTACTTCGAGTCAACGTTACATTGCATATAGTTTCGTAGTGTACTCGTATATAATGTTGCAAGCACTATATACATATTTCCTGGACCACGCCGAGATTCGATCAAAGGCCTCTAGATTACTAAGGGTATTTAAATATACTTACAGAAAAAGCATAGCATAACTCACTGATGAGGATTACCTGTTTGACAAAAAAAGATTTAATTTAATTTCAGCACTGAATTAAGTATAACGAAGAAAACTATTCCTCAAATTTTAGATGGTAAAATAGTTGATCTCATGTAAAGGGCGAAAGCAATGCGAGTAGCAAAATTTCGACTGCGTAATTTGCATGACTGCGTAATTTGCATGGTGCGTTCACTCAACCGTTTATAGGCTACTTCGAGTCAACGTTACATTGCATATAGTTTCGTAATGTTGCAAGCACTATATACATATTTCCTGGACCACGCCGAGATTCGATCAAAGGCCTCTAGATTACTAAGGGTATTTAAATATACTTACAGAAAAAGCATAGCATAACTCACTGATGAGGATTACCTGTTTGACAAAAAAAGATTTAATTTAATTTCAGCACTGAATTAAGTATAACGAAGAAAACTATTCCTCAAATTTTAGATGGTAAAATAGTTGATAACTCATGTAAAGGGCGAAAGCAATGCGAGTAGCAAAATTTCGACTGCGTAATTTGCATGATGATGAAAAATTTAGCATAATTAAAGAGGGATGTAATAGCGATATTTAAATTTGAATTTTGCAGCAATAAAATCTGGGTCCAGGAACCCCACACAAATTTGAACGCGCTCTCATTTTGTACAATTCAACAATTCAGCCTCAAATTCTTGCATAACATTTTGTACGAAAATTCAGTACGATCGATTAATAAGACTACGTAGACTCTGGCCGCACAAAAAAAAATCTCTTCAGATTTTGCACAACTTGTTTGCATAATTTGTTTGCACAATGTGTTGCGGGCCTAAATTTTGTGAAACATTTTTATCCCCAATATTTATACAAAAACTAGTCAGTGTAAGAATTTAGGTTATTCACTGTCCTTTAAATTGAATTTCCCTTGTTAGAAAAAAATCTGGTCAGAGATTCCCTCCCTCTCCTGAAAGCTATCTACGCCAGGATACGAATCGCTGCAATAAAAATAGTAGCTAATTTGATAATTATAGTTTCAAAAGTTGTCTAAAAATTGTCTTTTGTCTTTTCGGTAAATGGCAGTGCAAAAATATTGGCTAATAGTAGATTATATTGTGTAAGGGCCCCTATTTCGTTTCTGAACACAAGATATTTGTGAAATGTTACGCCACTGGTACATATTGATATACGCAAATTAAATATTATGTAGTTTATTTCGTTCCCAGACTATTTTTTGTATCTTTTACCAATTTTGTGATAATCCCAAGAAAAAAAACACTTATTTCATGTTTCGAATCTCCTATCGGTCAGCACTTTTTTTTCATATTCAGAGAGCAACAATTCTGTAATAATTCAGAGATACATACTTTCTTTTTACCGCACAATGGCCTTACTTTGGTTTATTTTTCTTAGGCTATCATTTTGTACTGGTGATTTTTTTCATAGCATGAACTTTTACCGGGTAGATTTTGATTTGGGATAATTTGATTGAAAGGCTGCAATAAACCTGAAATCTTAAAATAACTAAATCTCAAGTTTACCACTTTGTGAAACATTTTAAATGAAATATTTTCTTGGCGTAGTGCTTTAGGAAGCCGTGTACGATGTACGTTATTTGCTATTATTAAGGACATGCCTTTTCACAACTTCTTTAAGAACGTTCACAAAACTTCATATTTTTCCAGCTATAACTTGTTTTGTTTTCCCAAAATCATACGAACTGTTTCTCTGTTATTATTCTTACAAAACATATTCTTGCGCGTCAAAAAAGTTGACAATTTCATGTCCATTCTAAGAAATTCATCATAGTCCCCGAAAAAAAAATTAGATTCAATTACGGTTCAATTTATATTAATGATAGTTTTATTTCTCGCGGTCGCTGTATCATCATAACAACAAGTCACACGAAATATGTACATTATGTATATCAGCTATGTGTGCATGCATGTGGTGACTTATTCAAAGCAATTCAACGACTTTGATTAGACGCTTTACGTAGTACGTGTCAAATTCATAAAATCTATTTGCATATGAGCTACATACATATGTGTAAAATAAAACATTCGTTAATAGAATTTTATTTTAGCTTCACATTAGTTGATATGCATTCATATGACCTTGACAATTAGAATGTCATTCAACTTATTATTTCGATAGAAATAAATATGATGGTTCGTGGAAGTTATAATGTTGTACCAGTATTATTAAATTTTAAAAATATTACTATATCTTACCTTTTCTTTTATATCTTGTTTTAGGTAAACAGGATTTGCATACATTCTTCCACATCTCAAATTCTGTGGATAGAAAAAGCAACGCTAAATAAAAAAAAAGACAACTCCTTCAATTCAGCGCACTTTTTTGGATTAAAAGCGATAAACGGGATGTTTTTTTTTTAATCGGACATCAACGAACTGTGTATAAATCAGTTTCGATAAATGTAAAGTTTCGAATTTTAATCGCACACCACAAGTATAGGTAAGTCCCTAATTTAAAAAAAATCTTACGATCATGTATTTAAACTTATTCAATTCTCCTGTAGTATAGACAGCACTCCAAATAAGATTTCTAAGTTAGTAGGTACATTATTGTCTACACAGATTAGATATTCTAAAATATGTATGTGATAACATTAAAATGATCGTATATCTGTATGAACAATTAAAATTAACATATAACAACTCCCTAATCTTCGACGCCCAATCATTATTAGGTCTTGTATTCTCCTATATCTAGGTCAGCGCCTCCGGAATTTATAATAAGTCCATCTCGAATAGAAAGTTCAAACAACAAAACCAGCATAATGTTGGACACCTTTAGCCTAATTTATTTTATACTTGTTCAACGTATGTATGTCATGTATGACTTCCAGTATCACACTTGAGTTTCTTTTCGTTAAGAGTAGTGCGTGGAGAATGCGTCAAAAAAACTCATAGTGAAAGTAGAAAAGTCTAGGTGTATTGATCACACTACACAGTGCATACTCCTACAATTGTATCATATATGGGGCTCAACAATTGGAGATGAACAAAATTTGTTCCTACTCACAAAGAATATTATAGATAAAACACCGAATTTCATTACCAGTTACCACCTATCCAGACACGCGTAAACGCGTGAACTCTCTGAAGCACGGAGTAGTTAAAGTTTTTTGTATGTAAATTTTTCACACAAACGTAATAAATAAATGTAATTATCTTCGATTTTTTGCGTGACATGAAAACGTAAAACAAAACCAGGTGACACGTTTTAGTGCTTACTTTTTTTTAGTTTATATTTAAACGCCACCGGCATTTTACGAGGATTCCGTCATGAGTGTACCTACAATGATACTCGAACACAATATAAATGTATGCAATGCCGGTTGGTTTCATTTAATCCGGGCAATTTACGTTCGTGTACACGTAGTATTGTTATATGGAAAAGTTGAATTTGTAGATTTTTACTTTTGGTATTCAAGTTGTAGGAGAAATAGGGTTAAAGAATGGAAAATAGGTTTACAAAATAAAAATATAGACACACAGAGAAACATCCATGTACATACAAGAAAAATGCGTGATCTAACTTTTTCTTAATATGTACTATATTTTCAACCCACACCAATATCAGTAATAAACAGGGTGCTACGAGCCCCAACGTTCTTCCGGAAACCGGTGATAGGCCAAGAAGTGGCAGTTATCAAAAAAAAAGTATTAAAAAACGTCTCCGCAAATTATTTTTTGACTTATAGACCTAAGATCAAGAAAATATACAAGGATGGGGCATGTGGATACCATAAAGTAAGTAATTGGAATAGAGATGGAACTCCATATAACATTAACGTCTACTGAAAAATATTTTACCTTTGAGTGTTTGCTGTAAGTAACGCGTACATACAGGAAAGATATCTTCTATAGCGTATTGTGTAACAACCTAAGCTCCAGAATAATTGCCTCATTTACCGATTTGTATGTATATGAAAATTCATTACTAACTAAAGCTTTCCGGATCCCCATCAAAATTCCTCCTCTCGCGCGTCCAAATCTGCTATAACGATGTGCATATTTCCATTTTAAATCATATCCACCAACAAATTTTGAAAATTGTCCTGCATTCTCTTCTGTGATATGCGTTTCAATAAGTATAAAGATATCAGAAGATTTTAAGAATTCCAAGAATTCGGGCTTATATACTTTTCCCGAGAGGCCTCTTATATTAAAGGACATTATGTTTAGATTGTACAAAGTGGGAGATTTAGTTAGTGAATCTTTGCTTTCATTAATATTACTAACTACATATGAATTTGGACTACAACAGACGTGTGCTACCTATTGCCGAAAAATTTTAGTAGATATAATACTATAGTCTAAATTAATATTTTGTAGATTTTGATTACCATAAATGCTATCCAGAACCGTCCTGCCGTCGTCGTCGTCACACCTCAGTTGTTTCCATTCCAGTAGAACCACCTGTTTCCAATTTTCATTCTATCATCTCTTACGATTATTTTCTTCTCTCTGTGGACTCCAGTCAGGTCCCTCTTCAGTTTAAGCATAACCGATTTTTTTTTCTCTGCCATCCCTTGGTAGGTCTCGATCAATTGCCACATTAGAGCCTTTCAATTTGGCCGAATTCCTCAGGAGTGTGCTTACCGTAGCCTCGTCATTCACTTCTGCTACGAGTGACACTTTCCCATCTCTTTGGTGGAGAGTTTTCACCTTTAGTGCTGATACTTCTAGATTCAACTTTACGATTTTATCGTAGATATCAGCATTGTACGTTGTGATAACTTCTTCATATTCTTATACTGTAATGTCTCCTAGCTTTCTACCCTTTAGGTGATTCATTATGTTCTTGTTCTTTTTGGCTTCGGGAGAGAACGATGCCATTACTTCACGAGATCTTTTTCAATTTTCCTCCAGTTTGATAGTGTAACAGAGCTATTTACTTCAGCTTTTAGTACAACCTTTGATTTTGTTAACGATGGCACGCTTTTTACACTGGGGGTCACTGAACAACCTTATAACGCACAATTTTTTAAGTTTGTTGGCACAGTTATTTTTTGCTGAGTTCGATGTTTTACACAAGCACGATATGTACGCGGTAGTTAACTCGTACAGTTTACTGTATTTTTGCTTACAGGCAATTATTTGCTACTGGGTTCGACGATTTCCGAAAAAACAAGATATGTATGTACACAATAATTAACACGTACAGCTCACTATATTTTTGCTAACGAGATATGTTTTATATATATAAAAAAAAAATTTGCAAATTTAAAAGCCACTCGAATCAAGAAGACAACCGATCGTTACGGAGGTTCTAAACAGACTCGTAGTAAGTATATTCTGTTGTCAGCCACACTACCTCGCAAGTCGATTTTATTTAAATTATTATTAAAAATTTCTAAATAAAATGTAAACGGGCCCCGATTTTTTGCAGTGGTGAGTTTTGTAATTTTTTCACTGTGAATCTCTCGAATTTCTAGTTTAATAAAGTTTAACTGTAACAAAATGTACAAAATTATGCTTTTATGCGAATTTCAGCGAAATTTCTAATATTCAAAATTAGTTTATGCGAAATTTATATTATTTATTTGCGAAATTTCCGTACCTCTATTAATAATAAATTAATACTAAATTACACTGACTCCCAATATAATAATGTCCACGCTACTGCCATTATGAATGAGATAGCAAATGGTTACCTATTTTTTGGTCTATGACTCTATCCTTATATTTTCTTGATCTTAGTTATAGACATTCAAAACAACTTTGTACTCACAATTATCACTTATCTCAACTTCAACTGACTACACTGTAAAAAAATACACCTCGCGGTTTTGGCAAGTAACTGTAAAAGATGGCGCATTTTATCCAGATTCCCAAATGGTACCACACTTCCTATATTATCTCTTAATTGAGGTGAAAAGAAGTAATAATCTCATTTAGGCAAAAGTGTAATTTATTGAAAAAAGAAATCAATTTACAATTAAACTTTAGAACTTCAATTTACAACAAATGTTCAAAATGTTTGCCTTTAGCAGCAATGCAAGCACGACATGTTCTTAAAAAGGATCGAGTTATAAGCCGGGCGAATCTTAGGGGCGATTCAGACTATCGACAAGATTTACTAAATCCAAGATTTAGCTGACAGTTGTACAATATTGTACTGCAATTTGAATAATACAAGTACATTCTGCGATGCATTTTGAATTTAATGACATACGATTTAATCTAGTAGGCGGGTTTCGACTCGATTAATTTAGTGGTTTTAGTAAATCCTGTTCATAGTGTGAATCCCCTCTTACGGAACTAATGGTTTGACCGGCTTCCGTAATTTTTCGGCGGAGTTCCTCCAAATTTTCTATTTCTTTCGTGTGAACCTTTTCTTTTACCGTTCTCCAGTAAAAAAATCGAGGAGATTTAGGTCAGGTGAACGTGCCGACCACGAAATTGTACCAGACCGCCCTATTCACCTCTCGGGATATTCTCGATCGAGGAAATCTCTTACTGTACGGGCATAATGCGCTGGGCAGCCATCGTGCTGATACCACATATTTGCAAAAGTACTGAGTGGTACGTATTCCATTAGATTGGGTAGATGATTGCTTAAAAAATGTAAAAATGTCTCGGCACTTAAGTTCGAATGGTCCAATAATTTGGCCATTAAAAATTCCAGTCCACATGTTCACTTTAAAGTGATGTTGGATGCTGCACTCTATTTTGCCGCATTAAGGCCTGAATAGACCTCGGGCGGAATGAAAATGAAATTTTTGTCCGCTGCGATTTTCTCAATGAAAATGCATGCTTACTGTCGTGGAACATGTCGGTAATGATGGGGAATATAAGCTACAATCCGAATATGGTTCCAAAATTTTTCTCGGCCATTTTATGTATTATTTTTCGATTCCCCCGTCATTAGATATTTTCCACGGTGAAATACCGGGGAATCGAAAAATAATACATAAAATGGCCGAGAAAAATTTTGGAACCATATTCGGATTGTAGCTTATGGAATTCCCCATCATTTCCGACATGTTCCACGACATTTTTCATTGAAAAAATCGCAGCGGTCAAAAATTTCATTTTCATCCCGCCCGAGGTCTATACTGCGCTTTAAATGTAGATTTTCAACGTACCACTCGTCTAAATTGGGAAGGTTAATGTTAACATCGATCCATAGAATTTTGTCAGAGAATTGGGATCTTCTCTGTACTTACGCAACATCGTTTGACAAAATCGAACTCTCTCCGGATAATCTCGAGGTAGCAGACTTTGGACTCGTTAAACATGGTACGGGTGTATCTTGTTTCTCCGTAGAATTCATTGTACTGAACTTTTGGGTACCCCTGTGCTACGTTCAATTGCACGTATTGGGGTCTTGTTCGACCCCTCGTAGGGCATGGTGGAATTTGCTCTCTTGTCATGTGGTCTGGAATTGGACCCCCTAAGAATGACTGGTGTACGTTTATAAATATATACTCGATAATCCGGATAACGTTCAGCACTTGGATATCTCTCACGATAAAGTCTGGCTGCAGCACTAGCATTGCATTTGCATTCCCCATAAATAAGATGCATGAAAACATATGTATTTGCGCGTACTATATCGGTGTGGCATAATGGCAGTTAAATGCGTCTAATAAATCAAATTGTTACTAAATCATTCATAAGGTTACATGTGCTTAAGAACAAAATGGGGGAGATTTCAGTATCTGCGGCGCCAAATTTTGATGATGCCATCTCATTAATATTGAAACGATCGAATCTGCAATCCTTATTCGCGAGATCGTAACGGTTCTCCAGATATTCAGTGTCAAAGTTTCTCTTTTCTATGTAGCTAGATAAGTAATTTCATAAGAAAGGGGGGATATTTCCGCTTTACAGATTGGGGAAATTGTTCGATGCCAGCAAATTGACGTTTTAAATTTAATCAGTCCCACTAGAATAGTAAAAAAACGAGGCTAATTTCGGGCGCGGCCGAAATTTGAATACCCTTCACTCTCCTCGGGCTAAAAGTTTTTTGGGGGAAACCTATGACTTGTATTTAATCCTTCCCCATTCTTTTCCTTCTGTTTTCGCATAATATTTGATATTGACAAATTCTGTGGCGTCGATAAAACAATATTTGTGTGAGGTTTGGTTGGAATAAGTGGTAAAATAAAAAAAAAATATCTCAGAAAACTTTATTGGGGGGATGCGGGAGCATGGCCCCATAGTACGATTCCATTTGTTTTACTTTTTTTTGTTTTGATAAAGACGCATTGAGTTTTTTTTTAAATTGGTGTAGAAAAAATGTTTCTTAGAAGATCCAAAATGGGGAGGTTGGGCTTGTATGGTAGCCTCATGACTCCATAGTCCGATTATTTATGGCATCAATTGAAGTGCACTTTTACGAGTTTTGGTTGAAAGTGGTGCACAAATAAAAAAGTTGTTCGTAGAAGAACTCAATTTAGGGGGTTGGCTTTGTATGATAGCCCCATGACCCCATCGTCCGATTCCATTCATTTTTACACATGTTTTGTGGCATCAAATGAAATGCACTTTTATGAGGTTTGATTGAAATTGATGGACAAATAAAAAAGTTTTTCTTAGAAAAACTCAATTTGGGGGCTGGGTTTGTATGACAGCCACATGACCCCACAGTCTGATTCCATTTATTCTTACATATATTTTGTGGCATCAATAGAAACACATTTGTGTGAAATTTGGTTCAAATTGGTGCATAAATGAAAAAGTTTTTCTTAGAAGAACCTAATTTGGGGGTTAAGTTTGTATGGCAGCCCCATGACCCCATGGTCCGATTTGATCCATTCTTACATATGTTTTGTGTTATCAATAGAAACACATTTGTGTGAAATTTCGTTGAAATTAGTAAACACATGAAAAAGTTTTTCTTAGAAAAACCAAATTGGGGGGGTTTGGTTTGTATGGCAGCCCCCACGGTCCGATTTTAGCGATTCAAACATACAAACTGCCTGCAATAAAAAGAAACATGTGTGCAAAATTTCAGCTCGATAGCTTTTAAACTGGCCGAGTAAAACGCGTAGCAACAGACGGACAGACAGACAGACGGACATCGCCCAATCGACTCAGCTCGTCATGCTGATCATATATATACATATTTTATATGGTCGGAGATGCTTCCTTCAATGCGTTACAAACTTCATGACAAAGTTAATATACCCTTTACTCTACGAGTGAAGGGTATAATAAATAACAGGCGCGACAATCCAACATTGGACTAAGGCCGCAGGATGTGTTAGTGACATCCTATTTCCAAGATCTTATTGCTTTTTGATGAGGTAATGAGATCAGCATCACGCTCAGCAGTGTTATTTATCCCCAAAAATGGGTACTCTTTTAATATCTGAGTGAGATCATAGTCCGTCACAAGCTCGTGAGTTCGAAAAACACCATAGAACACGGTGAGATTCGAACTCATGACCCTGTGCACCGAAGGTGCGCGCACTAACCTCTAGACCAGCCAGACTACTAGAATAGTAAGTTTTACCAATTTGGCAAAGATGTTATTAGTATAAAAATAAATAAATAAATAACAGGCGCGACAATCCAACATTGGATTAAGGCCGCAGGATGTGTTAGTGACATCCTATTTCCAAGATCTTATCTGCTTTTTTGTTATTAGTATGAAAAGTCCAAATATATTTGCGAGCAAGAATTGTAATTTGCTAGACAGGGAGGCAAATGAAATTTAAAGTGTTATATGTGTATAAAAATGTAGTATAAAAATACCCCCAATTTCCCATTAAAAACTGAACTACCCCATAGAAATGTCAAATTTTGACATTGAATATCTGATTTCGCGAAAAAGGATTGCAGATTCGGTCGTTTCAGGCCAATATTAATGAAATGGCATCAACAAAATTTGGCGCCGCAGATGCTGAAATCGTGCCACAAAATGTGCAAAGGATCAAACGGTACATTGACAGGTACACAGGTACACTTTTGCCTAAATGAGATTATTACTTCTTTCCACCTCAATTAACAGATAATATAGGAAGTGTCGTACCATTTTGGAATCTGCAGAAAATGCGTCATACTTTACCTTTACTTGCCAAAACCGCGTGGTGTATGTTTTTACAGTGCAGTATAAGTGGAAGTTGGGATAAGTGATAATTGTGAGTACAAAGTTGGGGGAAAAGTAATATTTTATTCAAAACTAATACAGTAATTGTTTACTTTTAGATTATGATTTGTGGAACGGTTAGTCGAAATTGCGTCACGTAAAAAATCGAAGAAAAATTAAAATTTGTAATAACAGTATTAGGCCAGTCATTTAACGATTTTAGGTCGCAAAAAATTGCTCGGCTCTGTTGTTTTGGGATATTGTTAGGATAGATACCAGAAGTGTACCACCAAGCTTGCAACTTCGAAAAACCTGTGCTAACCCCGTAACCCTCAAAAAACCTCAAAATTTTCGGACTTTTTTCATATTTTTGTTTGTAATTTCTAAAAGGTGCTTCACTGAACCAAATCGCCTGCTAAAGTAAAGAAAATATGGCTCAAATCAAGAAAAAAAGACAATAAAAAACAGCCAAGAAATATTTCTCTTCATTTGAGATTTAGTCACACTGATCCAAGTGAAATGCCATTAGCAGCGCTTTAAGGAAAAGTAACTTTGAATCAAGCAAACTTTTCTTATGAAAAAGACAAGAGAATCTTAAAAAAAAAGAAACTTCCATCCAACCAACGTCGAACACATAACCCCATTCTTCCCAGTCAAACGCGCTACCCACTGAACCATAGACACTTCTGACTAATCTACTACAACGCTCCAATATAAGCTAAAGCTAAAATAACGCTTTTCCACGAGCTTTGCATGGAAAATGTAAAAAAAATTATTATCAAGCATTTGTTTGCTTGAATTGAGAATAATGGTTTAGGCTTGAATCTACTTCCTATTTCTCAAAAGAAGGTCTTGAAAATAGGATCAAGAAGAAATTGTCACATTTTGAGAAATTTTGTCTAAATTGGCGAATTTTGCAAATGAGAAAAGAGTTTCTTAATTTTAGATAGCCCAATTTTTTCAGTGTTCCTACAAGTAAGTCGTCCACCGCTATTTTAAAGCTAAGAAAATCTTCTTTAATTTGAGTGTAACTCCAGCTTTGTAGGTGCAAAGGATCCCAAATACAGCACTTTAAAAAATGTGCTTTTTTGTAAAAAAAGTCCGAAATGTTAAATGTGAAAGGGGTGGTTAGCCCCTATTCCGATCCATCCATTTATCCGATCTCGGCAAATATGTACAAAGCATAGGTCGTCTCGTAAATCCATAACCATTTCCAACATATTGATCTAGAGATTCGTTATAGGACGGATGAAGCATATTTTGTCTAAATTTTCATGTTTGAGTAATCATTGTTAGAGAGAGATATTTTTTGACCCCCTGAAGGTAGGTATTGTGTGTTATTCTAAAACCTGGATGAATAAATGAAGCGGTACAAAAAAGGAGTCTTGCTGTCTTCTGAGGCCCACTGCCCGCGAATAAGGGTTAGTCAAGCAAATATCGGTAGATTGGACAAAAATCGCAAAAACGGTTTCACAAATAGGATAACGGGCTAAATATATCCCCGGATTCGGATGAGCGTGAAACAAATTTCGAATCCAAGCAATACCAACGATTAGGTATTGCTTCGTACGAAATCATGAATTCATTCTCTTTATTTGTGTACACATGTTTGTAAGCGTGTTAATCAATAAATTGAAGATGAATAGGATGAAAAGAAAGTCGTACTCTGTACAATCTAACCCGTCACTCTCCTACAAATCAATAATCCGGAACATTTCTCCTCTTACCAATTACCATCCAACAATTTTAACTGGCTTTAGTTTATTATGCTTGTTCATACTATCTGTAAACAATCGAAAAATCTGTTGCTTTTTAAAGGGAAAGCTAACCACCATATGGGCCGGTCATGTTTCGTATCTTTTTTTTTTGTCAATGAATGGGTTTGGTGTGCCGGCATCGGCATGGCATAAAGTTAGTATCGAAGTGGTGCACGCGGTCTAGGTTAAAATAAACCGGCTTCCGCCAACATTATGTATAGCCTCTCCAAAAATAAACTGTAAAATCACCGGCTGATCATGATGATGATCATCATCGTGGTCGTCGTCATAATGCCATTGTCGATAGTGAAACAAGCTTCCAACATCGAACAATTCTCTAGGTCACCCAACAAAAGTACATACCCATAGCCGCAACAGCGAAAATAAAAAAATCCTAAATTCAGGTCAACATGAAAGTGACATAAATTTATTACGCTAGCTCCAGTGAAAGAAAGAAATGATAGCGAGAACGAAGAAATTTTTGGAGTACACGACCGCGTGGTTTGAGATGCAGCGAAAGAGCTAAGAAAAAGTCGGGTGTTAAATTTCCTGCATGTCTCGAGTTTTTTTTTTTTTGTTTCGAGTGCTGCGAGTTATTGCGTTTTTAAGAGGTTTACTTTCTTCGATTTATAGAATTGATTCTGTCTGAAATATGTTTATAGACATTTTTTAAAAAGCCATAGAAAGTACAGAAACACCAGACTGCATTGTCTGCAAAGGGAAAGAAAGCTGAGATTCTGCGGTTACAGAACAACATTCACTTTCTGTTTTTCATTTAGTGCGGCAATGAAATAGAATAAGAATCGATTTGTAATTTTTATTTTAATAGCAAGAAATAGCAAGGATAATAAGGGTATACAATTTCATATTCAATACAAATTTGGAAAAAGAGCATGGGACATACATAGTTCATATGTGATTAATGTCAAGTGCCACATTCTTTAGTGACTTAATACAATTTACATACGTTAGTAGCGAAAATGGCATAATAATTTTCATCTCCTAGTGAGGGGAATTCTAGACGATCAGAAATAAAAGTAATTTCTATCACAGAATGCGTCTGACAGATCTAGGAACATGGTTTATGAAAAATCGTTACTCAAGCCAGTAGCTAATGCTAATCGAAAGAAATTGTTTGCCTCATTATTACACATAAAGCCGGCCCCATACCGACCGAAGTGTGGCAAACACCGCACAAAAGATTGATGCGAAAAATCGTGCAGCAGCAGTGCAGCAGTGTGGTTGGGCGACTCCAAGGTATCATTCTTGGAACCGGTCTTTTGCGCGGTGTGTGCCACACTCCGGTCGGTGTGGGGCCGGCTTAAGAATAACAATTTGGCCAACGAATAGACCGATATGACTTTCGTGTTATAAAGTTTTTTATGCTGAGTATACGCCCACTAGGACGTACCTGTGACACAACGGGTTAAAAAAGCTGCTTCTTTTTTTTGTAAATTATCAAATACAGACAATATTTTATCAAATATGAAATTCTTTATAAAACCTTGTGTTTAGAAAGAGTTAGTAGGATTCAAGCATTTGGTTGCTTCATAAATAGATTTTTTTTTGCATTTCCGTCAAAAATCTATGCAGATTATTTATTGGAACAGCAAGCTAAGAAATGCCCTAGCTGGGAGGGAGGTCCCGCCACTGATAATACCATGGAACTAAGAAAGATCATTCCGCTCGCATTAAATCCCGCTGACAAAAGTACCAAGTTAAACAATAAAAAATCAATATTTTTGGTGGATTTTCCTAGTAGTCCCATTCCCTCACTGTCTTGTGTATTTGATAAGGGCATCAGTTTGGCAAAGAAAAATGATTTTCTTGGAAGAATATTCTTTTAAAATTGAGTTTCTATGGCTCGGATTTAATGGATCTTTTCGGCATATTTTACATACATTTTGTGAGTTCGATATTTTTCAACTAGGATTCGTTGACAAGAAAAAAGTTTCTCCTAGAAAACCCTAGTTTTGATGGTTGGGTATCAATATTAGTCCCATAACCTACAACATTTATGTCATAGTTTAAAACCAGCGCAAAGCTGCTTCTGAAAATACTCAAGAGATATGGAGTTAGGAGCTCCAGGTCCTTTTGAAGGAGAGTCGGAAAAATCCCGTCGGTGCTGGCGGATTTAAAAGGCTCGACCAAGCCTATAGCCCATTTTATTTTATCTTGTGTAAAGATTAGTCTAGCTGTTCTCCAGTCTGAAGAATTAGCTCTGTGCAGACTGTCCTCTTTTGAAGGCCAATCAAATCCTCAGTATTTGGCATCCCGGAAAGTGGGTGTTAAGGAGTAACTCGCCCGAGTTCAAGACATCAGTCGTGTGGCGCCCATCAGGGTGCTTTAAGGTACTGAGGTGTTCAGTGCCCTTTTTAGCCATAACTCGATGAATTCTAGCAGCTGTGTTAGTGCATTCGACACCTTCACAGAATTTGCCCCACGAGTTCGTTTTGGCAGACCTGATTTTCCTGTTGTATTCATTAAGTTGGGAGCGATACGGAGTAGGACCCCTGTCCTTTCAGCTCTGTTAAAGAGTCGTCTTGTTAGCCTCCTTAATCTCGATAGCTCTGGAGTCCACCAGGATACTCCTTTGTTATCCTTTGTCCTTCTGAGGGGGTAGTTTTCCTCGAAAGAGGTCACTATGGCCCCGGTGACGCTGGAGACCAAGCTATCCAGACTTAGCCAACTGGAGGCAGTTCTGTCAATGGTGGATAGCCTTTCTCGTAGAGAGATTTCGTAGTTGGCCCACTCGGTGAGCTGTGGTATTCGCCTTTCTCGCAAACCTGGTGTGGGCACTGAAAGCTGAAACCTGATGTGCATGTGGTCTGACATCGATGTTTCGTCAGATACATGCCAGTTTCTTACCCAGTTATCAGCCCGTTGGTTACCAAAGGTAAGATCGAGTACTTTCTGCCTCTAGTGACGAAGGTAGGTTTGCAGCCTATATTAAAGATGCTAAAGTTTAAGGTAGAGAATACCTCTAATAAGTACCCTTGTGTTGATGTCTGTACTTCCCCAGACCGTATGATGTGCATTAGCGTCACATCCGACGATTAGAATCGCCTTGCTTTTCCCGCAAAAGTCCGCCAGCCTTTTGAGTTGTGAGGCTGGTACCTCCCCATCACCAGGGAGGTAGGCTGACACCACAACGAGCTTCGTTTTGGTGTCATCATTGAGTGTGATGCTGACTACAGTCAAATCACTGTTGCTGAACTCTGAAACATATATAAAGTTTATGCTGGTTTTAATAAGTACACAAGCTCGAGGTCTGCTAGAACTGGTATCATATACAATTGAGGACCCGCTTACCTTGAGTTCTTTTATTTCGCCTCGTATTTGCCAGGGTTCCTGGATTAAAGCTAATCATTTTTTCGTTTTTTTTTTTGCGATTATTTCAAAAACGGTAAGAGATAAGGAAAAATGGTCTGAGGACGAAAAAACAACACAAAATTATCTTTGCAATGATATATAACACATTGGAGTTTAATTGAATATTTCGACGTTAGACCAGAAAAGAAATTAGAATATTTTCATTTTAGACCTTTTTTAAAAGCTCCATAACTTTTGAAAAAAATACTAGTTTAGCCGTGAAATTTTGTATAAGTATTCACAATAAGTTTAAGATCATTTTAAGATAAACATTGAGTCGCTCCGGTCAAGGACCCCCATTATCGCCCATTTAAATTTGTCAAAACGGCATGTCCATAACTCCCCCCAAAATTGGAGCAGAATGCTAAATTTTGATTTGTTGCGAATGGAGGTCATAGTCACCCCACCCACCAAAAATCAGCTCATTCGGATAAAAACTACGGGTACCTCCCATACAAAGTGACCCAAGACAACTTTGTTCTACAGTTTATAAAATGAGTAGTACGTTAGAACAAACTCCTGATGGGTCACTTTGTATTCTAGAAGTGGCTGACAACCGTATCACACTCCGAATATGTAAACAAACTGTCAAAATTTTAATGATCATGAAATCCAAATCAAATGGTGTTATTCAGTGTCATTGCGACAATCAATCAGGACTGCGAGTGGACATTCATCTTAAATTATTTGAAGTTCAAGGCGAGTCTCCACGGCGCATTTTTCGCGCTTTTTCCCTCAGTGGACATACATATGTATGTAGTTACATCACTTTACGAGTAATTGAAGTTTATCTTTATTTCCTTAAGTGTGTTGAGTGTTTTTGTGGAAAACATTTTTTGCATTGATTTTCATTTTTTTTACAACGGTTTAATAGCCGCCAGGTGTGACATGTCTACGTGTATTAATTATTTGATGGCGGTGAAAAAAATTTTGCTCGAAGAACTCAATACATACTAAGCTTTAATTTTTTGCATTTTTGCGGTTTTAATTAATTTTGTCGTTTTTTGCTACATTAAAAATAAAAAAAAATAAATTTGTAATTCTAAACAAACTGTCTATAAAACCCAGCCTAACTATGGTGAATTGCGCTTGAGAGTTTACATACTTGCCCGGGGTGGCGTGAGTACTAGAGCGGGCGCTGTTTCCCAATTCCCAATTATGGGCTCCTTACATATGATACTCCACATGCCTCCTTGTTAAACTGTAATTTTGAGTCCTATTCGGAACTTTTCTGCTAAATTTTGTATTAAATTCTTTCAAACAACAAAATTTGTGATGTTTTTTTTTTAATGGATAAATTTGTGATGTTTTCTCTTTGAAAAAATGGATGAATATATATGTACATATAACAGCAAAAGACTTTTAACCGGGAACAATTACGATGCTGAGGGCTATTTTCTCGTCCTTTTTTATGCTATTATTGTTGGTGCAATTTCTATTCAGTGTTTCCAAAAAAAACTAAAATGTTTGATATAAATGTCACAAGTTTTTAGCATCATGTCATGCCTGGTGCATAAAGTCGCTAAGCTCCAAATTACATGGTAGAGGCTCTAAATATTTTTGTTGTTGACCTAAATTTAAACTAAACCAAATGCACTGGAAGAGCATCAACTTGAAATTGAGTGCACACAACAATGCAGTCAAATGAATGATTAACATTTTCTCTTCGGCTCGTTCGGTCGTCATAGGTTTATTTCCACAAACTTTTTAACACTAACACATCAACTTTCTATTTTCCTATTAACCCGTTAAATTGGAAAATTTTAAGTCGTAATGCATTTATCCAGCTCCCATTTAAAAATGTACATTGTACATCGACTCTTGTCTGGTGTGTAAACATACCCAAAACAGAAAAACTAATAATTTCGGTGTCCAGCTCAACCAAAAATATAAGTGTGGAACTCATCATCACCATGCAGCAGGGACGTAGCCAGGATTTTGTTTCGGGAGGGGTCCAAATATTGCCCCCCCCCCGTACATTTTTTTGTTTTCTATAAATTTGATGAAAACGATTTTAACCTTTAAATTTAAATTATGGTCTGTGTGATTAGGTTAATTTTAACAGGGTAGTACACCAATTACTACAAGATTCCATGTGTACCGAAAAAAATTAAGGGGAAGTCCTTTTCTAAATGAACAGTGTGATTTTGTAAAATACGTGTTACTGGAGTTCTTTTGCTAGAACGGTACAGTATTTAATAGCAAAGATTCTAAATTAAAAACTCAAACTTGTGTAGTTCTTATTTTCATATTTTCCTCTTTCACAATTTCTCGGTCTACCCCTCCCGTTGTTGCGCCACTGTCTCCAACCAATAATAGGGCAAATTATTGATTGTGGCTGCATGTTTCACAATGTTGGTCATCAGCATGATTTAAATGCCGAGTTTCCCTGACACCAATGTGGTATAAAGTTGTATTTGGTTCGCATTTAAGGCCTTGATACTTTCCAAGAGCATCCATAATACACCACCGTCAAACTTATATAGTTTAAGTTTACTAAATTCGGAATGTGGCGAGGCTACAATGGATGTTTTTCTATCTGCGGTTGTTTTTTTATTAAGGAATCGTGGGAAGAAATCTGGGATTCGAACTTAAGTTCGTGACATTTGGGCTGGAATGGGGAACACAGAGAGTAAAAGCATATCATATCCACCTAAAGAGAGATGTCTGGCCACCCTATACCATGCAAATTTTCAAATGACTAATACATTAATTTAGCCATAGGTGTAAGCAGGAAATCTCGACTATGTTCCATTCTGGATTTTCTAGCAATGCTCAGACTAAACTATTGTTCATCGCGTTCTGAAATTATTTCTTAGCAACATTTAGGACCTCAGCAGCGGAAAGTTCAAAACACCAACCTCTTAGGCAAATAAGGATAAATAATAACGAGAATTCAGTCTCTCTTTATTACCGTAACTCCTAGTGGAGCATGGTGCGTTGATGACTACCGTGTGTAGTCATATTTCTTATCATCTTCTTCTGAATAATAAACTTGCGACGAGTCGTGCCGAGTTTGGAAACTCGTTTCTCTATGAGTGTCTATTTCACAGAGTGGCGACCGAACGATCACGGCCACAGAGCACGACAGAATTCAGTACCGAATCCGAATAGTAATTTTCTACACATAATTAGTAGTGTTCAGCCGCATCACTGCTAGCGGCACTTTCAACTAAGCTAACAATTTGAAAATATTGATTAAACTCTGAAATCGACTGCTATTTAGGTGAATGAGTAATGATGTCTAAAAAAACAGCGGAGCTAAGAAGACGTCAATCTTTTTCAAAATTATGTTATCAAAACGCTGACTCCGATTATTTCTGCAAACATTTCGGGAGGGGTCCGGACCCCCTGGACCCCTCCCCTGGCTACGTGCCTGCCATGCAGCTTCCACGACTCGTAACAAGTGCATCTCTGAGTATTTTAGTCAATATCTATGAAATGGGAATATATTTTTGAGTATGCATATCATTAGAGTGTGGTACATATAATATTTATAATGGCATTCATACCTATACATATTTAAATTGTTTCGACTCATCTATATACATACATCTCTTATGCTGAGATTCAGCTACTTGAGAAGCTTGATTCTGCATCTTCATATTACCGTCTTTTTCCTAGCGTTTTCATTTTACTTTCTTTCGAGGCGAACGTTGAGCCGGTTTTTCACGGTCGCATTACTCAACTTGAAACTTTTGTTCAAGTTCATACTGCGCTGCTTACTACATGCATACGAGTATATCTGGCAAGTGCATATAAATATGTGCAATGTATAACAAGGCAAGACCGCACAAAGTCAGTAATATTATTTCCGACTTTTGCTTTTCTTCACTTTTTCTTCTACGGTATAGTTGGTCGAGGAAAAAAAAACTTTTCCTTTTTTGGTGGACCGTGTTTGATAATGGAGTAGTACATATTTAGTTGATGATGCCGTGGAGATGAATAAACGTAATGCAGTAAGATATTGTGGAATTTTAATTACAAGCCGTAATAAAACTAAATATAGGGTGGTCCATCTAACGTTTGCTTTTTGAACTATCGATAATTTTGACTTTGATATTTCGAATGTCATTGTCAATGTGTCAGATATTTAGTAGAAGGTTTGCGGTTTACGAAATGGTTAAGTTTAAGCAAAACTGTCGCATTTGGGGTTCAGAAAATCCGGCGTAACCGTTAATGGTGTCCGCTATCGCGGCATGTTGGAAGACTTTTTCTTTCCCCGAATGGAAGAGGAAGACATAGACGACATATGGTTCCAGCAGGACGGCGCTACGTGCCACACAGCCAACGTCACAATCGATCTTTTGCGCGGTACGTTCGAAAATCGCATAATCAGCCGAAACGGCGATGTCAACTGGCCGCCTCGCAGCTGCGATTTGACCCCGTTGGACTATTTTTTGTGGGGTGCCGTCAAGGATAAGTGTTACGCCAACCACCCAGAGACGATTGACGACCTAAAGCACGAGATTGAAGTCGCCATCAGGGCCATTGAGGGCCATACCATCGAAAATGTGCTTAAAAATTGGGTCGACCGAATGGGCTACTGTAAAGCCAGCCGAGGCAGCCATATGAACGAAGTGGTGTTTCATACATAAACCGCAATGTTAAGGCTATCCAATAAAATAAAAAAAATTGAAAAATATATACTCGTTGTTTTTTTATAGCGATTTTAAAACGCAAATCTTTCGTGGGCCACCCTATATAATACGAATATTTTCTACATACACATACATGTAGTCTTAACTTGATAATCCGGATCAATTATTGCATGGGGTAATTCGAACCAACGGAACATCCGGATTAGCATAATCATTATTTTTTGAGTAAAAACAGTCCAAATAAATGATAAAGAGGAACCAAAGTAGATAAATGTATTTTTTTCTTGTAATTAGTCAGCATCATATCATTTGCCCAAAACGCCCCGTAAGACACTCTGAAAATCGCAAATATCCGGATTATAGAGTCAAAATTGCTGCCGAAATCCGAACTATAGAATACATTGTCGAAACATTTAGTAGTCCGGATTAGCGACATATCCGGATTAAAGGTGATCCGGACTACCGGGTCAAGACTGTACTTATGTATGTTTATTCATACATCCCAGCCATAGCATCGGCGTCATGTACCGTGAACATAGCCACAAATAAGCTTTACTTCATGAATCACGAATCGGCATTACGTATCGATAGGACGCATTGAAAGTTAGATACATGATGGTCAGCTGAAGGAATGTCGACGGATCATGCATATAGGAAATATAATGGTTTTCTCTTCATCCTCAAGTGTGATTTTTGTTGCTGGGGTGATTAGAATCACGAATAAAACATGATCATTCGTATAGTCTGGCTGGAGTAGTGGTTATGGCGCGCACCTTCGGTGCATAGGGTTATGAGTTCGAGACTCTCCGTCGCACGTGTTTTTTTTTTTTATTGATGCATTGAATATATATGATACTTAGCTTTTACATAATGTTTACGAATAACGATTTTATAATGTTTATCCGTAATAAGGCGCAAATGCGTATATACATGAAATAGGAGGACATCGCCACATACTGCTTGTATGAAAACGTGATGAATGAATAAGGTATATGTGCTTACGCGTGGTGCATGAAATAAAGATTACAAATGTGTTAAATGCTGGCTGGGATTTTCCTCAAAAAATGTCAACGAGTTTTGTTAACATCATGTGTGACATCCATACTATACATGTCCTATAAAGGGTTAATTGAAGCCAGAGAGTGTCATTATTAAATTTATGTCCATTTAATACGTCGCATATACAAAATGTTCCTAGTAGTCCATTACGAGATCTCAGCATAATCATTTACTCAACCTAACCACATATCACACATGATTTCACATCTGACCACTTCCCATACATACATAGCTGTCCTTCTACTCTTCAACGTTAATTTCAATGGACGCAAGCATTTCAACTTAATGCAAAACCTAATTGACCCTGCGCTATTAATCCTCGAAAACATTCCGCATGTCTGACAGCTCATTGGTTCCCAATTCAATTGTTCATAATATGGTGTGAGACATTCAAAAACAGAAGTGCCGAATTGGACATGTTGTGCATTTTTTGAGTGATGCTAAATACTGTGGACATTTGATTGGAATTTCGATTAGGTGATCAGTGTCTGATTGGCTTGGAGGTCTGAGCTGAGACTGAACTAATTATGGTATGAGGACTGTGGTGGTTTTTCTGAGTATTCATATTAAGTTAGAGATGATTTTTGGCGATAATTGAGTTGCTCCGATCAAGGACCTTCATTATCACCCCATTTTGAGTTTGTTAAAACGACATTTCCATAACTCCTCCAAAGGACCATAGGAGGCTAAATTTTAGTTTATAGTCATTTATTATTATTTATTCCAACATTAACTTAAGAAAAAAATCTTCTAAGTGTGAATCAGTGGCGTAACGTACGGTGTTCCATGTGTCTTATCGAACAAGGACCCAGCCACAAGGGCCCCCCTAGCGTAGTGGCAAGGAGTGGAACATTTTTAGCTGTGATTTAGAAATAACTTTTAGTAGACTTCTGAGTCATTCGAATATTGAATCTTAATTTAGGACGGTTGATGCGCTGAAGAACTGCATTTCTTTTACTAAAGCTGGCATTAGCTTTTGCGAGGCCCCGGGAGAATAAAATTTATTGCCTATTTCGTCTCTCTCATTCAAAAAGGTTACACTTAATTTCAAAATAATACCAGAAAAATGTTATCCAATTATTGCACCTTTTTTATCTTATTCAAAAAGTACTAAACACTCAGAGTGGTTTCAAAAGCACGAAATTTTTCATAAGAACGTAGAACCGTAATTCCCCTCTACAGTAACTAAAATGAAAATGCAGACTTTTTGCTTCCACTTTATTGTTACGTTGTATTTTCTATTCTCAACAAAAGTTTGGTTGAAGAGCTGATTCTTCTTCTTCTTCCTTGCCTCGTTCTTTATACCGCTCCATGGTTCCGCGTTGCTCGACCTGCGGTGTAGGCACATCGCCCGTTTTGGCGATAATTTCTCAGCATATTTCTACAGGCAGCTCTATCTTGGATCGTGTCATCGCCGAGACAAATGCGTTGTTGTTGCTTTTTTATTTGACACATCCAGGTGTTCTTCGGTCTGCCTCTGGCCTTGGGTCCATCAAGTGGAACTTCCATTGATATCGCTCTCTTTGCGGGGTTCTCAGGCGGACGCCTTTGAACATGGCAATACCAATCCATTCGTCGGTCTTCGAGCTTTTCGGTGATTGGTTGGTCTATGGACAAGCTGCCTCGGATGTAGCTACTCTTGATGTGGTCCCTTTTGGTTACACCAACTGACATGCGTAACATTTTCATTTCAGTCGCTGTCATTTCTTTCGGGTAACCTTCATACATGGTCCAGCATTCTGATCCATACATGAGTGCGGGACGTACAACCGTTTTGTACAACTTGCCCTTTAGCTTCAGTGGCATTTTCTTATCGCAGAAAACTCCAGAGTTTTCTCGCCACCTCATCCACCCAACCTTTGTGCGATGTTGTTTGATGTCATCATCGCATGTAGCTCCGCTGTTCACCATCGAGCCAAGGTACTTGAACTTGGTACAAGACTTAAGCTGCTCTCCTTTGACGTACATTTCTGGTATCGGTGCATTTGGGTCTGAGAATTGGCAGCATAAGAACTCAGTCTTTGTTATACTTACCCTCAGTCCATGCTCCTCCAGAATGTCACACCATTTTGTAAGCGCAGCTTGCAAGGCAACGATGTTTGGGCTACTGAGGACTATATCATCAGCAAAAAGAAGAGATATTTCTAGGCCGTCGGAGACACGTGTTAATAAGTAGCACATGATGATGTTGAAGAGCAACGGACTCAATACACTGCCCTGGTGTACTCCGACATTCACCGGAAATTCTTCTGATTCACCGGCTGTGCATCTAACCTTAGTCGTAGCTCCATCATACATGTCTCGTATCATCCTGACGTATGCCTCGGGGACATTAAGTGCTCTCAAGGCCAACCATATCAGATCACGAGGTACTCTATCGAATGCCTTCTCCAAATCGATGAACACAAAGTACAATTCCTTTCGTGCTGCTCTATACTTTTCCATCGCAACACGAATGCACTGAATCGCATCGACTGTAGATCGACCTTCAACAAAGCCGCATTGATTGTCATTCAACCGCACAATCTTTCTCAATCGGTTGCAGACAACTCGCTCGTAGATCTTTAGTGTATGAGGTGTTAACTTTATAGCCCTATAGTTGTTGAGTTAGCGTGAGTCTCCCTTGTTCTTATAGAAAGGAAGAAGAAAACTTTCCCTGAAAGCATCAGGCCTCGGTTGCCCACCTTTGATTTTGTTGAAGAGAACTGTGAGCCAACTAAGCCCGACATTTTCCATTTTCAACCAAAATTCCGCGGGGATTTTGTCCGGGCCGACTGCCTTTCCGCGTTTCATCTGATGCATTGCCTCCATCACCTCTTCCTCTGAGATATCTTCAATATTTGTGGTATTCGGCTCAACATCTTGAAAAGCTGCTCGAGGAAATTCTTCATTTAGAAGTTCGTCAAAATACTCTCGCATCCTGCTACAAATTGCCGTATCGTCAATCAGCAACATTCCTTGCGAGTCCTCCACGTACTTTGGCGCCTGTATTTCCCGAGCGTTCCTTCTCCTTTGGGCTGCGACCCTAAATATCCCGGCGTCGTGCTTAGGTCTCTCGCGCAAAGACGGTCCTTCGGTCGCAGTCTGAGTTTCTAATTCTTGGTAGAATTTCTCAGCTGCCTTCGCCTTTGCTTGAGCTACCAAGCGCTTTACTTTCTTCCGGCATTGCATATAATTTTCGCGAAGTTGAACCCGTTCGGCTTCACTGCTTGACTCACATTTCGTCCATGCCTTAAATGCGTTCGATTTGGCTTGCACTGCTTCCTTAGTTTCGGTGTTCCACCACCATGTTTCTTTCTTCGTGTGGAGTGGACCTTTCGAAACTCCAAGTGCCTTTTCCGCCTCACCTACTGACATTTCAGCGAAACTATTCCACATTTGTGTTGGACTGTGCTCGGTGCAGTTTATGTTGTTTTGAAACCACTCCGTCATTTTATCAATGAATGGAGTTACTACAGGTTCAAAGTTGTCGTTTGTGAGATTGTGCCACTTGATTTTTTCGACAGGCTTGGGAGTTCTTCTATTTCTTGCTCCTCCTGCTTTCAAAATAAATTCTGACAGGAGCAAACGATGTTGGCTGACGACAGATTCACCCAAGATCACCTTGCAGTCTCTTACCCACCTTCTCATAAAATCGAAACAGAGGTGGTAATCGATCTGCGTTTCGTGTTTCCTATCTCCGTGTCCACTACTGTAGGTGATTAGGTGTCTCTCGTTTTTCACAAACCATGTATTTAGGATGACCAAACCATGCGATCTGCACATGGTCAGAATAGCTTCACCTTCGTCATTTCTGACCGTTGAAGGGCTACCCTTTCCACCATGGCAATCCTCGTAATCATAATTTGATTCACCCACATGGCCATTTAAATCTCCTCCCAAGAACACCAATTCGGTATCTGGAATGGTCTGAATTAGGGTGTCAACGTCGTTCCAAAATGCCTCTTTTTCTTCTGGTGGCAGTCCCACTTGGGGAGCGTAGGCACTTATTACGTTGCACACCCTTCCGCAGATAACCAATTTGATGCTGATCAAGCGATCACTTCTCTTCGCGACACTTATTATGCTGCCAAGTAAAGACGACGCCAGAATAATGCCAACTCCGTTTCTTTGGTTTGTAACTCTATAGTAGTACAATTTGTACTTCATGGAATTCGTAAGAAACCGGGCTCTGTCGATATGGGTATTTCGCCACTTTGTCTCTTGCACGCACATAATGTCTATCCCTCTCCGCTTCATGATATCCTCAATCTCCTCGCTCTTTGACGTCATGGAACCGACATTCCAGCTTGCAACCCTCAGCTTCTCCACAATGTAATTGGACTGCCTTATATTGCTCGCCCCCGGAAACCGTCGAGCTCTGGCGCGAACTAGGTTCGCCCCGGGATCACTCAACCGCATAGCAGAAGTAGTGCCCGGCGGGGTAGTGCTTGTATTTGCGTGAATTTCCATAAGGCCTTCCATTCTTTTACACCTTTTGGAGAAAGGTTGTGTTTTTGGCACTAGTGTGTGGAAATAAGTAAATTTATGGACTTTCCTTTTACGTCCGCCGGCTATCTCCAGACGCGGCTACCCATACACACACACACTAACCTATGGGAGGTCTTGTTGATGTTAAAACGTGCCTCAGGCTTCAGATGTCATGGTTGCCTGCGACCTTCGCATACTAGCGGCCAAGCACCCTCTTGACCATGCATCCCTCGGCGCATGCTGATCCACCTTGGATTAGGTCCCTTTTTAGTCGCCTTCTACGACACGCCGGGAAAGGCGGTGGCATTATTCGCGACCCATGCCACAGGGCCACAGGGAAGAGCTGATTGAACTACTATAATAAATTCACCCATTACCAGAAGAAATAACTTCACTCATTAACAAATAACTCCTGTACTTAAATTCAATCAGCAGAAAAAAGTCCATCCGGTTCAAATCCACCAACTTTTTTTTCTTAATAACAAAAGTGGATTTCTCATACTTTTATAATATGTTCACAGTGAGGGAAATCATGTAATTTGGGGCTATTTTCATGTTTTCGTATGAAAACAGCCTGAAAACATTTTAATTCCCATACAAATTGACACATTGAAAATACGCTAATTTGCGTGTTTTCTATGAAACCTTGATTTTTTTAATGAAAACGTATAAGCACCCAGGTCTCAAACCTAAATTCCCCTATTCAGCACATTTCGGCTCATTCCAATATTTTAATTGACACCCGACCAAATTGTTCAGTTTCGTGTGTTTGCCAATGATCATAATTTCTCCATGATAAGAGAATGGACGGTCAGTTTGAAGTGACGAAATATGTTGCAAATTACTATCGATGACTGCACCAGCACATTTTTAAACTTGAACGATTTATAGGCAAAATATTATTGTCGGTTGTCAAATGAAATTACAAACAGTGCACTGTGAACACTTTTCGGTGATTTCTGAAAATGTACGGCGAAATCAATCCGTTTTCGTCCACTGTGGATAGAATATCAGTTAGTGAATCGCCGATAAATATAGTCCTGGATTTACTTTATTTAAAAATTTGTCCAAATATACTCGTACTACAGTGTGCAGTTTTCAGGAAAAATATTGATTTAAACAATTTTGTTTAATTATTTTGTGGGGCCCCCATTTCGATCTCGAACACAAAATATTTTGGAAACTTTACGCCACTGGTGTGAATCGATATTATGTACATATATACATATATTAAGGCCGCAATGTAGAAAAATCGCCTACTAAATTTGCACTGTTTTGTTGTTCCTTTTAATTACGTCATATGCTTGTTGTTGTTGTTTCTTCGTATCTTTCCACAATTTAGTAGGCAAACGGCACAGCTGAGTTACGGCCTTGATGAATCTAGATGGCGTTGAAGGCACCCATATTTTCAGTTCGTATCCGTAAAGGGCTGAATTAAGATCGAGAGTGAAATTTTTCGCCCAGGGATTTTATCAATAAAAATGGATACTTATTGTCGTGGAATATGTCACAAACGGTGGGGAATTCCATAAGCTACAATCCTAGACCGGTTCCATAATTCTCCTCTGCCATTTTATGCATTATTTTTCGATTCCCTGGTCATTTGACATTTCACGATGAAATAACCGGGGAATCGGAAAAAAATACATAAAATGGCCGAGAAAAATTATGGAACTGTTTTCGGATTGTAGCTTATCGAATTCCCCAGCATTCCCCACATATTCCACGACAGTAAGAATACATTTTCATTGAAAAAATCGCAGCGGCGAAAAATTTGACTTTCGAGGTCAGTACTAGGCTTAATGCAGAAGTGCATGCATGCATACATAACATATGCTTTCTCTTAAGCTTAAGAATTGAATGGACTTATGATTTTAGTGATTGATGAAATCTGTTTGTCTCCAAGAGAATTTTGACCTACTTGCGTCATCATGATTATTCCTATTATACAATATATATACATAAGAACCTTATATACTTACATATCGTAGATAGAATACATATTTATGAAAATGCAATCTATTTTTGATAGTGTACTGATAGTGCTCTATGATAATTCTATACAGAGATATGTTGAAGCTTGCGCATGTACATACTATTTCTACGTATGTTTCGTTTGTATCAACTTTATGTTTGGCCTATATACGCGCGATGGCATTTATGTAAAGTGGGTTCAATGAACTTTTGCAAAAGGGGGAGGTTTTATGCTGTTATGTTGTTCGTAAGAGCATTTCAATCGATAAATGGAATGTTTTCTATTACCACGAATGTGTATTGCCACGTGGTTGTGTGTATAGTAAAAGCATAGAATAGGATAGTTTTATTGATTTCAGGTTCAGTTGAAGACATTATTTGCTTTTTGTTCTCATGTCATTTGATGGAATGCAGAAGGGTGAATGTAATCTTAATTCATGTATGTACATATTAATGGGGGATTGGTGGAAAAAGTTAACAGTAGGACGGAAACTATTGTCATTAGGGTTTAAAGATTAAAAACTTTCCTTTTTATGCACCGACCGACCCGATAAAATCTATACAGAGTGCTTAAAAGGTCAACGTCAATCCGGGAGTGGATGATAGCGCACGTTATGGCCGCTACGAAAAAAAATTAAATAAATTAAATAAATCATTCGCCTACAGTTACACGTAATCAAAAGATATTCGAAAAACTGCCGGCCTTGTTTTAATTTCACTTATTGTAACTAAATCTTAATATTTCTCAAATTTTCTTTTCGCACTAAAACTGTAACAAAATGCTTCCTCAATTGCGCAGCTTGCCCCGAAAAGGAACTGTTTTAGTTTTGAGGCAAATCTGATCTTTGGGAACTAAGAGATCAAAATTGTTAATTCCCCGAATGTAAAAAAAACATCACAAACGCTTTGCGGCAGGTAATTTTAAAAGTTTGGGCTGTTTTTCTAAATTCCATATCGGTACATTTGCTTCATTATTCCTTATTTTAGTCAGAATATTTTTGTCAAATATCAGATTCCGTAGTATTTTTAGCTAAATACATAATTGCAACACTCAAAGTGTAAAAATGCCCCTACATTTCTGTAAAACTCCAGTGTTAATAAAAAATGCCATTATTTAACCAAATTTACAGTTTAGTTGAACTTCCAGAGGCCTATTTACATTTTGTGTCTTGCAATTATGTATTTAGCTAAAATACCTTGAAATAAGATCTTTGAAAAAATATTCTGATTAAAATTATACCGCTATGGAATCTGCCCAAACTTTTAAAAATACAGTGGCGTAACATTTCCCCAATTTATTGTGTTCGAAATTGGAATGGGGGCTCCTCATGTTAGATTTCAACCCAGGAAATATTGACAAAATTTGTATTTAAAGCAGTCTACAAATTTGCAAGAGCAACGAACATCGTTTGTTTTAGTAAGATGTTTCAAAAGTTTTTTTTTTTTATTAAAAAAAATTAATTTGTTTAATTAAACGAGAGAATTTATAAGATCATCTGCAGGACCTATTAACCATTTATCATTAATTTCAAGAGGAGCAGCGAAAAACACTCCATTTCGATACAAGGACGCCCAGCGTTTTGTTCTGGGAAGGCCCTCCTGGAAGCCACAATAAATTCTCAAGATTTGATAATACCTGCACTCAGAGAAATATTCACTAATATTGAACGAAATATATTTAATTCAAACGATTTGCGCTTTTGATTTGGCTTCACACGCAAATGCGTTTAATTCTAACGAGTGGCGTTTCTTTCAAAAGCATAATGAGTTGTAAAAAAGCGTTTGAATTAAGAGAATTTACGTTCACCTAGAAAGAAGGAGCCAGTCGATTTAAACGTACTTTTCATTGAAAAAAACACTTATTCTTTTATTGTAAACGGGTAAAACATTTTAAATAAATGAAAGGCAATTGTATCAAACGTCTTCGTTTTTATATTGAACATTTTTGTTATTTAAAATAAACGAAGCATTCTTTTTAATGAAACGGTATGTATTTCGAAAGTAACGCATCGCGTTTTCATTTCATAGAAATTACCTCATTCAAAATAATTGAGTTTTACATGGAATTAAAAGCAAACTCTGCTGAAATAAAATAATACATTCCGTTTGATTGTCCATTCTCCATTCGATTAGATACTTACTGTTACCTGGGTTGACAAATCAATAAAGAATAAAACTTATGAAAACTTTAGAAAAACACTTTATTTTTTATTTAGGTCTAATTTTAATATGGTTAATACATTACACTTTTATTCTAACACCCGCTAAACTTAAATTGCACGTGTGCAAGCGTCCTTTCCTCCAGATGAATGCAAAAGTAAATTATCGAAAACACTCTTAACATCGACGAAGATTCTAATACGCGTTTGTTGTTAGACACTACACATTTGTTTGGAATGAACATGAACACGCGAGACTCATCGGACCGGCCGGAAGTATTTAACTACCTGTTGTGCTACGTTGAAACAAATGATATTTTGGCATCGCGTCCTTTAGGTATGTGTATTTGTTACGTAAAGGAATGTATACACATTACTATGTAATGCGGAATCTTTTGATTTAAACGACCGTCGTTTGCGGTTTGGCTGCTCTTTTGTTTTAAAAGAAATTCTCTTAGCGTAAATGAGAATTCGTTCTAATCAAACCAGATTTTTCAAACGAATACTGCGTTCAATTTAAATGTGGAGCTTTTAATATGAATGTGCGTTTTTTTCTCTGAGTGTAGTAACAACAAATTCATTTCGAAATTATCGTGTGCTTTTTCCAATTAAATTACCTCTTTTCATCAGAAGATTGCATCGGCTAAGGAACTTTGTATGACCATTCCGTAATAGTTTGGTAATCCTCACACGACAGATGAAGCGAACTCGGGTTAAGAGTTTATTTAGTTCCTTAATAATTATTCTTGGCAATGCTCTGGCTCCGTGTAACGGAAAACTTTAAGTTAAGCTCCACTCAGACAAGAGATCGAAAAGTGAAAAATATTATAAAATAAAGGAAATTCTGTTGTTGAGAAATGGTGCGGTGTCAGTGTTGAAAGCCACTTCCTAATCCTATTAATGATGGTTTATAACAATCTGGAATTTAAGCTTGGTGTTCCATGGAGCGCTTAATTCATTTTACCTTTCACTCGATTAGCGAAACATTTGTATTTGTGTGTTATTCCCCGATTAAACTGTTTTCTTCAAGTATTTTTCATGGATTACGGCGTTAGAAAGTTCTGGCTCCTCTGCCAGTTTTACCAACGACATCAAACAATGGATGTAAAAATTTAAAGTTTTATTCTTGTAGCAAAAGCACCCGATCTAACCGTATTTTAATAAGGGACACGGACAGCCTAGGTCAGCGTTATTTAAGTTTTGATATTATTCTTTCTGAAATGTCAATGCACTCAGAGAAATATTCTTTAATATTGAACGAAATATATTTAATTCAAACGATTTGCGCTTTTGATTTTGCTCCACACGCAAATGCGATTAATTCTAACGAGTGGCGTTTCTTTCAAAAGCATAATGAGTTGTAAAAAAGCGTTTGAATTAAAAGAATTTACGTTTACCTGGAAAGAAGGAGCCAGTCGATTTAAGCGTATTTTTCATTGAAATAAACACTTATTCTTTTATTGTAAACGGGTAAAACATTTTAAATAAATGAAAGGCAATTGTATCAAACGTCTACGTTTTTATATTGAACATTTTTGTTATTTAAAATAAACGAAGCATACTTTTTAATGAAACGGTATGTATTTCGAAAGTAACGCATCGCGTTTTCATTTCATAGAAATTACCTCATTCAAAATAATTGAGTTTTAGATGGAATTAAAAGCAAACTCTGCTGAAATAAAATAATACATTCCGTTTGATTGTTCATTCTCCATTCGATTAGATACTTACTGTTACCTGGGTTGACAAATCAATAAAGAATAAAACTTATGAAAACTTTAGAAAAACACTTTATTTTTTATTTAGGTCTAATTTTAATATGGTTAATACATTACACTATTATTCTAACACCCGCTAAACTTAAATTGCACGTGTGCAAGCGTTCATTCCTCCAGATGAATGTAAAAGTACATTATCAAAAACACTCTTAACATCGACGAAGATTCTAATACGCGTTTGTTGTTAGACACTACACATTTGTTTGGAATAAACATGAACACGTGAGACTCATCGGACCGGCCGGAAGTATTTAACTACCTGTTGTGCTACGTTGAAACAAATGATATTTTGGCATCGCGTCCTTTAGGTATGTGTATTTGTTACGTAAAGGAATGTATACACATTACTATGTAATGCGGAATCTTTTGATTTAAACGACCGTCGTTTGCGGTTTGGTTGCTCTTTTGTTTTAAAAGAAATTCTCTTAGCGTAAATGAGAACTCGTTCAAATCAAACGAGATTTTTCAAACGAATACTGCGTTCAATTTAAATGTGGAGCTTTTAATATGAATGTGCATTTTTTTCTCTGAGTGTGGTCATTCGAAAAAATAATCGGGTTGTATCCGGACTCATGGACCCTCCTCTGGCTACATCCCTACTTCGAGGAGTGCACCTTCCTGCTTACTTCGCAACAGTCTTCAACCCTAGACTAGAAGTGTTTACCCTAGATCTGAGGATCACGTCAGCAGCACATGTAGAGATTTGAAGACCCTGGCCAAGTTTAACTGTACCACCTGTCATTTGCGTATCCGTCCGAGTTGAATTAAATTCATGGCAGCTTCTCCAAAGATAAACGCGCAATAATTATCAGGAGAAAAGCATTGATCGGAAGGCATCTGTTTCTCGATTTCATGAGTCCTAGTTAAAAAAAGGCAAATCCCCACTCAACAACCTTGGGAAACGCTTTCCTTGTAATTTGTTGATTGATCTGTTAATTTTTTGTTTTATTGCGGTATACCACCAAAGCCACTAACGAAATTTGTTGTATTTATATTTTCCGGCTTCGAGGGCCCCTGAGAATTGGGGGCCCGTTTTCCACTGAACACATGGAACACCGTACGTCACGCCACTGATTCTAGTCATGGTTTGGTCAAAGGAGACGGGACTGTTTTCATCCATCCATCCATCAGCTACAATTAGACACATATTTGAAGTTGTTCGCAACATTTGATCAAAAGATATGGCTGAATATAGTTTTGTAGGGGACGTAGGGATAAGGGTAGTCGGAACTGTTCCACTTTCCGTCAACTTCAAGGATATGTCACAATTAGGCAATCACCAAAATTTCAGCTCGTTAGCGATATTTTGTGGAAAGTTGTGGTCGAATTAGAATATCAAGGAGGGATAATTTGTATGGAAGGTAGGGGAACCCTTGATCCGATTTGGCCCATTTTCAATACCGTCCAAGGTTTAATGAAAACAAACATCTTACCAAAATTTCAGAGTCCTAGCTTCATTATTTCGGGAGTTATCGTGCGAACTGACAGACACACGGACGGACAGACAGACAGACGGACATGGCTTATTCGAATCAGGGACCGACTCTGATCATTTATATATATACTTTGCCATACCTCCGGTGGCTCCTTAGAGGTGTTACATAATATCCGGTAACAAAAACAATATACATAGGGTATATTGGTATATTATCTTATGGGTATAGGGTATAAACATAAGGGTTCAGAGGTATTTCTTCATGGAAGGATGAGCCTGGTAAGCTAGTTGAATGCATTTGTGAAAATTTCCAATTTCTTCAGCAGAGGTCAAACAATCATCATAAACAATATTCTTGAAGTTTTAAACAGACTGGAATGTAAGTACGCCAGATCACACACGACGTTGATCGCCGATGGCGAACTAAAGTGTAAAGTCCACAATATTGCAGGCATCAAGTGATGCGAATTTCAAATTGTTATTTGGTACATTAAGTTTTAGGGTATAGCTACTACAATGCGAACTAAATCAACGGTTAAAAAGCGCTTCGCGGACGACTGGTGGTCTGTAAAGCATTTGCCAGATAATTCTATATGAACATTCTCATGTACCTTCTACTTCATTATGTAATCACGCCACCAAGCAGAAGTGTTACGAGCAAAAATTGGAGAACTATTCTTCCTGGATTTATGCACTGATTGATCCTTAATATAAAATAGAATTTCAGACGTTTGTGGTATCAAAACTTTTGTGTAATCGCCCGCCATATCCTTGCAGTTAATCATATATACATTGACCATAATCCGATTCATTCCGTTGAGACAACCTGTATATGAATGGAAAGATCATGGGGAAATGGGGTTGTCATAGACAATCTCTGTAGAGTTTTGTAAGAAAAGTGTTGTTTTTTTATGATGGTGTGTTTTTTTTAGAGTGGAATCAGAAGAAAAATACGTCATAGGGCTGCCGTTGAACTATTAACTTTTTTTTCTCGACAATTCCCTTATAAGGGTGGACCAGAAGTTGAAATGTATGTCGGTCAACGAAATTTTTCTATTCTAAATAAAATAAAAATTTATAGGAGGAATTATTAATTAAATTAAAGGAAACTTTATTTTCGCTCAAAGCAAGGCATCATCTTTTTTATTCTTGTATCGTTTCAGTACCTATACATATCAGATGGAGCACGCATGACTTACACTTCGTCGGGGTCGAAGTCGATGCCGAGAGGAAGGACCGCACAAAAGGACATCGCGTTTATAAAATTGAAACGGAGTTTTTATGTTTTCAAAAATATACGAAATTTTTGTGATAATATGGACTTTGAAATAATGCACATAATTTTAGTTCAACTGTTATCAGACTGGGATCCTGAGTGTTGCTACGAAATCATTGCGGCACGTACTTTATGCGGAAACTGCTGCATGAGCGTTGCTATAAGAAATTAGGCTACTTAGGGCAACCTGGTCATAGTCCGAATTTAGTGAACTTTGAAATATTGGCGGCGGCATATTATGGTCCAATCGGCGGCGATACGCTTGAATGAGTCACGTATTTGGGTCAGTTTCAAGCTAAATATAATAATTCATAGAAACGTAATGCAACCACAATCGAATTAAGCTTATTATTAGATACAAAATATACTTTTGTATCGTCGAACTCTAGATCTGACAAGATAAAGGACAGCGAATCTGGAACTGACTCCAACACAGAGCAACCCAACAAAATATTAAAAGGGTGAAAATAGTTTCCAACAACAAAAATTCGCATTTCGACTAAATTTAGAAAAAAAACTAAGAAACCGACAATTTTGTATTCAGACAATATTTGGACACTCCCAAAACAAAATCCAGGCTACGTTCCGGAATGGAGCTCATATGATAATAAACAATTAATGAAATTAATGAATGAAAAGTTTTGGCTTCTGTTACTGTAAAGCCTCGTCTCCATTGTAAACATTTGTTGATGAACAGTTGTAAAAAAGTTCAAAATATTGTCTGCGAACAGTTGCGCAACATTTTACTGAACTTTTTCTGAACAGTTCCCATGTTGTTTATGAACAGTTGCGGAAATGTTATTATTTCGAGAGAAATGTCGCACCGGGGAATGCAAATTTGTGCAACTTCGAGAAGTGTGACTTTTCACATTTTGCATGTCCGAAGCTATACAACACCAATGGAGGTAACCACACTATCGTGACTATTTATATAATATAGTTGTAATTGTTTTGTATTTTTTTAATTTCAGGGAAGAACTGAACTGAATTGTGGCATCGAACGCCGAGAATCTGTCTTTCTGAACCAAAAAAGAACTTTCTTCTCGGTAACTAAATTACTTTTAGTAATGTTAAATGTGTCCTCTTTGGGAGGTTTTAAATTCTTTTGGTAAAGGGGTACTACTTAAATACATTCAATAGCTGGTCCAGATTACAACCAAATCCTGGATTTAAACTAAATAAATGCAATCAGAATTTGCCTTCTAGATTAAATCATTATTTGATAGTGATATTTGATATTTGGTACATCTTATTTAGTGGTTAGTCTTAACGTATAGACAAGACGCACACCATCTTCTCAAAGCTTTTACATAATATTGAATTGCATTTTGTTTACTTTGCATAGTTAAGCCATATTTTTCTTGGTTACGCCATTGTGTGAAATTGCGTAATGATTTTTTTTTTTCAATTTTAGATAACGTTATGGCGTTACTATGCAAAGTAAACAGAAATTCAATTCAATATAATGTAAAAGCTTTTAGGAAATGGTGTGCGTTTTGTCTATACGATAAGACTAGCTACTAGATAAGATGTACGAGTAATCGGCCCTACGTCAATTTAGATTTTACTAAAATTTATAATTCGCTAGTCTATTTAAAAAAGAAAAAGTTCTTGTTTTATTGCATAGACAAAGTAGTCGAATGGTCTTACCAATAATTAGGAAAGGGTAAACTTTAAAAATCATCTGAATGTAATATAATATGTCACGCAAGAATATTAAAACCCCTTCCACGTTTTGTCAAAATGAATCCAATGTTTTCATCAGCATTGGAAAAATCTGAATAAATGTATCTTTTCATAACAGCTGTCCATTCATGAACTTGATAGCGTGTCGTTCTTATCATCCACGCGTTATCAATGAGCGTGGGGAAACCATTTTTGTACTTGCGCCTTACGTCTCATTGTTTTCGCTGAATCTGCATATTCAGCTAGCATGATACACAAATTGGAATAATAATAGTGAGACGGCTGAGAAATATTTTTCCGGCTCCACAATGAAACTAGCTCTGTGTATTGTGGGGGCTACGTATTGTGCTCCAAGCACGAGTACATGTTGTATTTGCTCCAACCGGCGACCAGTGTGGGTTACCGTGAATACCGCACTATACAGAGCGCAAGTTGTTTTACCACCATGATGTTCTTCGTCATACATTGAAAGTAAAAGCGAGCCCGCGTCTAGTCGTGCTAGAGTGTCTTCCACACTATACAACACCTTACCTTGCGAGCGGGCGCGAGTGATGTGGATCTGTATAAGGTCGTGGGGTGGTGTTGTGAGCGCCCAACACGTTTGCTGATGTATGACCGGCGCTCTGCCAGCTATTTTTTGGAGCTGTTAGATCCAGCTCAGCGCTAGCATGATGGAGCTCCACCACAGCAGCGTAATAGTAGAGACGAGAAATCTTGACTTTTGTGTATGTATGGATTTTTTGAGAACGCACGCAGTGTGGAGACACGACATCATGCGGCAATGATATGCAAACAAAATTCCATTTCAATAGTCATAGCTCGGTGAATCTTGTCTCGGGCGATAAGATACAAAAATCGAATGTGGAATTTCCCCTGGCTGAAGAAATCAAGTTGGAAGATGTTGCCTGACTGCTAAAAGTTAAGCGCCAACTAAATAATATTTTGTGTAGACGTGTTTCGGTGGATAGTGTTAAAGTTGTTATTTTGAAGCAATACGGCGACAATAAGGCCGGGCCCGTCCAGTATGTATATATTTTCCTTACTCACTCTCGCCGTAATATAATGGGGCCGCGCACTCTGGGCTCGCTGCCGCTGTTGTCGACGTTTTTCGTTTATACTATCTGTTTGCGTATAATTGTAATACCACGACGATGACTTGTGGGAACTGTTGTGTGAAGAAAAATTAATTTTCGTACAGAAAATATAACCGAGAGAGCAACTTATCTGCGACAGAACAAGTTTTGCTTTCATTGAGTTCGGTTCGAACGCGTTGCGCCCTCTTTGTGAAAATCAAAACACGCCAAGACGACTATAAATTTTTTTTGGGCTGATTTTTTGGTTCCTCCAGTTCCAGGGGTTGCCCTTATTTTTCTTGTATACGTGCATTTAGCTCTGGAGTCGCGATCAAGTGACCTACGTGCTTTTTATACGCCTGTTCGGTACGAATTGTCGTCATTTCACTTTTGTCGTTCGTCGCGCGGTGTCATACGATTTCGGTTTGAACCATATCGGAAACGGAAATAAATAGAATTATCTAAGAAGAAGTGGAGATAGTTCAGAGCTGATTTTGTAATCTGAATTAAAAGTGCCTATTGCATTTTTTCTTTGAATATTCATGTGTCAAGGACTACTCAAATTTTCCAGTTTTTTTTAACGGGGGTGGAAAAATACAAGAGTGACAACCACTAAATACAGACCGGTTTCCCATATTATTTTCGTGTTTTTACTATCAACAAACGTAAAGGCGACGACGCTATTTTTTCTTCTTTATATATATTTTTTATCTTATACCGATAAACGGACTATAGAGGACAACAATCATCCTCTTGAAAGATATATTCCACTCCACACATTGTATATATGGACGCTGTTCTCAAATGCATTCTGATGCACGTCGGTTGCGTGCATAAGGAAACGACAGACACTTGATATCGATTTCCCAGTAAATGCAGAAGATTGGTTCTTAAAAAGAGAGTGTGTGATGCATTCTGGCCATTCTGTTAAGTGCACCAACACCAACTAGTCCCACAGGACGCTCATTCCTCATTCCTTGTTGTACGTGCGTGATATCAAGAACAACACACTCTGTGCGGTGGTTTCCTGCGTTGCGTCCGTTGTGTATTTATAGGGTTGATATGCGTTTCTTCATTGCTCGAGGAAATCCATTAACATTCTTCGATATTAACGAGTGCGATAAATTGTAATTTTTTATTGGTCCGACGAAAAGGTGCGCGTCACTTGTGCGTAAGTCCGTGGAAAACGTTGCGTTCCTTTCCTTGTGTCGTTCAAATACTTGCTGTAGATAGTGAAAGTGTTTCTTATGCAAGATATGTACATTTATTTTTGAAACCACGCAAGGAAATTCATCTGAAATTTATGTAATATATTTTTTGCCAAACAAACAATAAAAACGATTATTTAAATAAATGTATGCAATTAAAGCTGACGCGTTGATGCATAAAAATAAAAGCAAATAGTCATCGTGAAGAGTGAAATCGTTTTGGCCTCTGCGCGTATTCGCAGACAAGAAAAAAGTGAAAATATACTCAAAATAAACAAAACTTACAACAACCAATTTATTATATTCAGTTTTCAAAAATCACATGCAGACAGCCTAGCCGTGTAAGAGAAGGCATCATCTTCATCCGGCAACAATCACCACACTTCATAATATTCAGCAGCTGATTTTTGCTGCGGCAAATACATACAATCTCGCGACTTTCGACAAAAATAACGTAAGTTTATAAATATAGTGACCGAAATTACAAGCAGCATATTAAAATAAATAATTTTGAAAAACATACGCTCTCACTACCAGTGAAAACAAAAACAAAAAATGTTGTAGGTAATATGTATTTTGAATAAAACCGGAATCATAATAACATTGGTCTGAAAATGTTAGGTGCCCATTTATTATTATTCATCATTACCAAAAAAAAACCCCTACATTCGCGTAAAATCTCGCGACTTTCCTTATTCAGATAAAACATCATTTTTAACATGCGGGCCCATCTATTTTTTCGGATTTTCGGAATCTTTTTTTTATGAACGTGCGCCGATCGTACTTTATACCTGTCTTGGGCGTGTGTATTTCTGTGCTCGCTCTGTGTTCAATCGAGTGTAATAATTATGTTTTGTATACAACCAAACTTGATTTTAAATTATGGTAAAACGATTAATGACTGTTGATTGGAGAGGCACCCTGCGCGTTCGTTTGCACAGATCAAGTTTTAGCATTTAGCCCTCCACCATAATTTGGAATTACTGGACTGGACTGGGATGGTCAGCGATGCGCCAAGATACACGCATGTTGTATTGTATGGAATGCGGAAATCAAATCGAATGATTGCAGATGCAGTTGCATTTTATAGGGTACAGAAACTCATGGTTCGGTCTAACAATTTTTATTTTATGAACCATCATTAGTCAATGATGTTTTTGAGAAAAGTCCAAAAATGCTTCTGGTGTTTTAGGAATTGGTATCAAATATGTGTATTTTTTAGTACAAAATACATACACAGTGGCGAGAATTATAGTTGAAGCCAGTTTTATAGTCCATATAGGTTTGCCACACAGACCTGACTTTTTCTGCCCTTGCACTGGCCCTAAAAAAAGGACTTCATATGAAGTTGTGGCAAATACTGGAATTTAGATAGTGGCGGATTTACACATTTGCCGCTAGTAGGCTGTTGACATTTTGCCGGCCCCGTCAACCTCTACGAGAATATTGCTGAAGGGAATCGGAATCATCGTTTCCCACCAAATCAAGTTGTGCAAAAATGTGGAGAAAACTATTTATTTTGTGTAAAAAATTAATAGATCTACTCCAGAACGAATTTCTCCGATTGACCTTCTTTTATTCTACTCTTTGCACTTTAATAGGTGAGTGCTTTCCACTTCGTCGGTCCTGAGCATTCTTCAATCTTTAAGTAAATATAAAGAAAAGCGATACAATAATTCCATGGTTGGAGCGTCGATTTGAAGGGTATGTTCTTCTTCTATATAGTGTTCCGCTTTTAATGCACAATTGAGCAATACTGATAGAAACGATGGTAAAATTTATTTGAGCAAAAACGCCATCAATAAAATTGGTATACGGAATTACAAAATTTCAGATGAAATTTCGCATGAACCGTTTTTTTTTATTTTTTGTTTCATGTATTTTTCTATCAACGTCATTTATAAATTACAATTGTTATATCTTTAGAGAAATTTCAAATTTGATTTTCAAATGAATATTTTTAAAACAATTTTACAACGGTACTTTTAACTTATGAATCTGCAAAGTTGCTTTAATCTGATTGCTTTCAGGCGTTATGTTATTACCTTTGACATTGGTAGATTGAACAATTTAGATAGAACATTCTTTTAAATTAAATGATCTTACTACAAACTTTAACTTGAGTACAAAATCGTATCTATCAGCAATTATTTAATTTAAACAACGATTAGTTAAAGATTTCCAAAATTAGAATACAAATTTAAATCTTTAAATCAACCGTTGCATAATACAACAACATACAACAAAAAATGTTTCTCTTCCCTCTTCCTGCTTAACCCGTTGCGTCACAGGCTATGAAAATCAGTTGTGATCACAGGTACGTCAGACGTATATGAGGGAAATTACATTATTTTGTTATTTTTTTGTGCTTTATTCAATATTTTGCTTTAACCAATGATTAACCATTGTTTTTTTTTAATTATTTTACCAAAGTAAAAAGCAATAAGAAAAAAAATTAGTTTTTAATTTATAATTAGTTAATTCCATATTATGCGTTTTCGGCTATTTTTTAAATACTCTTCACAAGAAAAAGAACTATTTCTACGTATAAAAATATATCAGAAATTGTTTCGTGAAGAAAAAATAAAGTTTTATAACACAAACTTATTTTTATTTTTTTAAATATGTATGTATTATAATTTTTATGCGCGCTTTTTCGGATTTTAGAAAAAATATTCTGTGTTTTAAAAAATTACGGACTTACGCAGTAATAATTATATCACAAACTTTATGTTTTTTTTTTTGATTAAAAGTTATCAATTTATGAGATTTATTTTCTTAAGCAATTTCCCTTTTTGAATTTTAAAGATTGATTTGCACATTGCACATTTTATGAAACTCACAAGAAACCATAGGATCTTCAGTGCAAGCTTAAGTTGTTGGAGTTTTTTATTTAAAAAATGTGTTAGACCAAGAGACAATTAAAAAAAGTGCTTGGTATCATATTTTAGCCTGTAGAGGCTTTTCGCAGATTCATCTTCAACATGAAGGTCTGAGATAACGGTGGTGACAAACATTTCTTCACTTATGTGTCTAACTCACGTACACACACAGTTCACACACTGTTCCCAAAACGTATCTCATGAAAAGGATAAATGCTATATCTGGTGTTGAAATTCGTATTCGGAATTCGGTTTTCCACTGTATGAAATGTGTATATGTAATGTCTTTAACTTAAAAAATAAAATATATTACCCAAATATACCGCCACTTTAAAATCTGCCACCCTAGGCTCCAGCCTACTTAGCCTACTGGTAAATTCGCCGCTGATTAGCTTGCTAATAAACTTTTGCTACAAGTATGTAATTAAAAACGTTGCTTTTACAATATTGTTTGTCTTTGAAAATCAGACCTCGTTTCTGTTAAAGAAAGTAATGATGCGGCTGAAAACACAGGGAAATTATCGATATTTTCTCTACTCTGGGAAAATGCAAAAACCCAATTTGATTGCTATACCAGAGCTTTCTCGAATATACCGATATGTATAGGGTAGCGCAATATAACCTTCACTTTTCAGCGCTCTTTTTTTACCTAGAATTCTCTGCGTGGCGATGAAGAATGTTTTACATGTTTAGGGTGCGGTACAAGTGCTTTTAATTAGATTTTAGTCAAAGACATGGAGCGTATAAGGTACGCGACTTACGCATACGGTCAATTCGAATACATTTTTTTGGATTTTCATTCTGTCAAAATCTAAGAAAACGTATGAATTTGACAGAATGAACATAAAAAAAATGGATTCGGACGCTTCGTGTGTGGGCGGCCCTACATGGGTATATTTAAATCTCGGAGAGGCCCGGTGGCTTAGTTTGACAAAAAGGTGGCCTAGTCTTTCGGTCGTGGAGATTTTAGTATTCCATGTGTGACAGTCTTGTTTTGTAGCGCTCGATTATAATCTTACGTTACGAAATAAATATTTCGACCGTTTTGTGCAAATTATGTACTATTTTTTTTTTTTCACAATGAAAATAATTTTTTGGCAGTATTTGGTCGGGTTCTTTTCACTGTCCACCAGCGGGATTTTATAATGGCGGGGTAGTAATATCGGGTTAATGTAAAGCGGGATTTTTCTTTTTTTTCCCCAGCGGGATTTTATAATGGCGGGAAAGTAATATCGGGTTAATGTAAAGCGGGATTTTTCTTTTGTAAAAAGCACGACTATGAACGGACGAGATTTGTTTTTTGGGATTATGTAAGTATCCGGATCTTGACACTAAAACCAATAACACTTTTTCCGTCAATAAATTGTCGGCCTCAGAAATATATCTAATCAGAAAATTAGTAAAGGGTTCCATAAACTACTGCATAAACGCACCGGAAAATGAATCTTCGTGTGATTTTTAGCAAAAAAAAAATTGTTCAGGACATTTTCCGAATTTTTAACCATTTAGCTGCCAAAAGCTTGAACAAATTTTAAAAATGCATTTCTCATACAACTTAAATTTCAATATCTTCAATTTTTCGCTAGTTAGACATACAATTATTATAACAGCTAAAGATTTCTACAAAACAAAAGTAATCGCACTAAAATCGGATAGGCAGATTTGAATTTTACAGAGATTCAAAGTAAAATTGTTGTGATTTAGCCCTAAAACAAATTATGTACATACATATCTGAATTTTCTACAAATTATATCAAGTTGATGAGCTTGTATGATCATAGGCGCATAGTCTGTCGATTATTTCTCCCTCGTTTTAGTTTCATTATTTCTAATGCCTTAAATGAAGAAAACTAGGGCCATCACCAGTGTGGGGGTGACAGTCTCTTAGTTCCATGTCTCAGAATATCCGAGCTCCCTCCCAAAACTGAAATCTCTCAATTTAATGAAAATATTAAATTACGGATTGAGACCAGACCAAACCATAAAAATATTTTTTTATTTATATGTAGTGCGAAAATTTTTGCGCCGCCCCAATCAACTGGCATTTTACCGCTTTCAAACAGTTTAGACTTCAGAACACTTCAAAAATAAGTCGGAAACACTGATGGAGGCTGTTAACTAAAATTCCTCCTGAATTAATCGTATAACGTTGAAATTCTTTCTCGCTCTATTGGTAAGGATTCCAAAGGATTAGGATAGTCCCTCGCGAAGAACATAACTGTAAAACTATGAAAAGTTCAGTTTATCATGTCAAAGATTCTGGCAACAGAATCAATGTCAAAATGACGCTGAATTCCTGTCATATTACAGTTAACTGATACAGTAATACATTTAAATTACAAAAACAACTATAACAGTTAAGAAAATGAGAACTACCCATTTTATCTCTTGTGTTGCAAATATAAATAGTAATTTGAAACGCGACCTTAAAGTAAACACCACCTAAGTTTTCACTTAAGTTAATAATTTGAAATTTGCCACAAACATTTTTCTTTTAAATTATTTTAAATTAAAAAGCTCGTTTTGTCCTTAATATTTATTTTAGTTAACATACTTTTAAGTATAAATTTTCATTGTTTTTCCATTTTTTATTCCGCCGAAGAAATGTCTAGACATCAATTTTTAGTTCTTTTTATTTTGTACACAATTCTTTGTATCTTATCGAAACACAAACTTTTCCGGTGTATAGTAACCGCTCAGTATAAGTATGAGCATAATAATGGGTGTTTTTTCTTTGTCGTTTAGGAAGTTTAGTGGTTTTGTTCCGGTAATGTAAACAAAGAATTGCGAATACAGGGATACCCCGATTTAAGTCGCTTCGATTTAAGTCGCTTCGCACTTAAGTCGCTGAATAATTCCCACCTCACAACTCGATTTACGGCAATTTTGCTTCGCACTTACGTCGTTTCGTGATTTTTTTTTAATATTTTGGAAATCAAAAATAGGAAATCTTTGGCATTTTAGAAAATATCTTGGTAAAACAATCACATCCTTTCAGAAAAAATTTATTACATTACAAATCAGACCTTTCGATAGATAGTCGGGTTTCGGAAAGTGTGCACATGAAGTTGTTACAGGAAAAAGGACTACTTTTCATTGTGGAAAAGCTACTCAACGGGTAGATCAATCGTAATTCCTATAGTTTTGTTATCATATATCAAATGTGGATTAATGTTCTATGAATTATCTTATCTGTAAACTACAAGCAGCTATAGTTTTCACACTCTTGAGTAAAGGTGTCAACCGCAAAACATGGCTTGGGCCAAATAATTGATGTATACTGTCTTATGATTTGAGTGCAGAATGAAAATTTCGAAAACATCTGCAGAAACTCACTTTCCAGTTTTAAATGTATTTCAAACCCCTATGAATCTGATTCACAAATGATTTCAAGCTTACTCCGAGTTTCACATTTCCATCTATTGACAGTGTATGTACCTACTTCAACCAATTTACAGAAACTTTAGACGAGAAGTCGTTTTTCGACAATTGAGTGAGCACCCGCTCTAAGGAGGGGCAAGCCGGGCAGTCGCCCGGAGCGCCAAATTTTTGGGGCGGTATTTCGGCTAGAATTTTATAGAAAGAAGACTACAACAAAGCTGGAATTCATGTTCGGTAAAAAAATAAAACACTATTAAATTAATGGTAACAAACTTGACGCTGAATCAATTGTTACTCAGAAAGGACAGCCGCTCTATAAACTCCAACGGGGAAAACTGACATCAACGTAAACGTAAGAAAAGTTGTTGTTAATGAAATACCCTTAAAACAGTTCGTAACAAAATTGCTAAGTGCATCGTTCTCTTTCGAAATGAGCACCAAACGTTTGCGGTTGAAATAAAATAAAAAATAGTTGATTCGAATTTACATGAAACTTCGATATTTGGCATTTCAGCTTTGGTAAAGAAAACAAAGCACCCGAAGGAAGGCACTGTGTTCTTGTATCTTAACCTTAAGCTAGAAGCTAGAGTCTGAACTGAACAAGTGCCGAGAATATAAGAAGGTTGGTTTACTTAGGTGGTGCTGAGATTGGCCTTTCTTTAATCCTAAGATTCAAAGGACCTATATGGTCCTTATATGTATAACCTTCAATATTATTCCAGTAATGTAGTAGAATATTTTTCCACTAACGACTTAGTATAGTAACACAACCCAGACAGGTGTTAAATCTATCTGACAAATTTTAATTAACGACAGAACAGAGCGACATTAGTGTAATTACGTTTCTTGTGTTAAATTAATGGCGCAGTTCTTAACGATTCTATCACCAACACGATCTCTCAATTTATTCATAAGGGTTCTTATGTTTTAATCCCCTCCGTTATTTCTTACAGAATAACTAGTTCAAAATTTTATCAATCAGCACACCACGATGACCATAAAGAAAGGATCGCTGAGTTGGAATATGGCTGGTCTTTCCCTTAGTTTTGTATCGAATTTTTGGAACGGAGTACTAATTTCTAGGTGGGATCCAAATTTTAAATATGTCAAATAAACATCCTGTCCTAATACTGAAATCAGTGCATCCCAAGAAGCAAAAAAAAATCCAAATGTTTAGGGGCTGGATTTTGTCGTCTTGACCGGGGCGGCATAAGTGCTAGAGCGGGCACTGATGTGCATGTAACTGATTTTAGTGGAAACGCGAAAATCTTATGTATCGGTCTGGAAATATATCGATCAGATGACTTATACTTGTCAAATTACCAATTGATATCCCGAAGACGATGGAAATTATTTGCCTTATTAGAGGCTCAAAACCAAAGGAAGGATGAATGATTTGATTTGATGAATGTCCTGATTTTATTTCTTGTTAGAACGAAGAATTTTAATTCTTGCTTTGTGGAGGAGCATACATCGTTATATTTTATTGTCTAATTTCTTACGGGGTGAAAATCACACCTCCACTGATCCCTGAGTGAAAAATTTAAGTTTGTCTACGTTTCACTTTCTCGTTACCACATTTTTTTCACTCATACCTAAATTTGATTCGATTTAAGTCGTTTCGACTTAAGTCGCTTTTTTCTGGAACGTAACCCTGACGTAAATCGGGGTATTCCTGTACAAGATAAGAAGGCATGGATACTTAAATAGAATCTCCGGTACTATATACGAGTATTCACACAATGTGCATAAAATACGAATAAATGTCTAGGTTGGGTAATTATAAATAAATACATATTCATTTGTAAAATGCTAATTAATTTAATTTAAAGGGTTGGACCTTTTTGCTTTGCATATTGAAACGGAAAGACGAACTTAAAGTTTGTGCTCGTATAGACGACTCATACGATGACCGCTCAGTGATCGTAGTTTAGCATCAAATTCCGTGTCCCTATTTACATTTTTTTTAATATGGCTACATACCCTGCATCGACCATGACCTAAAGGAATGTGTCTGTATACAAAATATACGCATGCAGTGCTCAGAACCGGTGGTTTAACTGCGATCGCTGAGCGATCATTACATGAGTCATCTCCACGACCAGAAACATTTACAATTTTTTATTGAGTTAATGGATTTGCCGATAGATTTAGTGTTACTTGTATTGTGGCCATTTTAATTAGAATCTCATAAAAACGCTACGTTTAGCTATGTTGTGTTTTGAACACTCAATTCACTAAAGGTTTGTGTTCGTAGATACGACTCATGTGATGATCGCTCAGCGATCGAAGTTAAACCACCGGTTTTTAGCACTATATGCGTACATTTTCTATACAGACATGTTTCTTTAGTCCAAACTATTAAAAAAATATTTAAACACGGCTCGAAATTGGATACAGAACTACGATCGCTGACCGATCATCACAGTCAAAAAGAAACGGCTGTAGGATCACGGAAACGAAGCAGGAAAACCAAAATACGCATAATAAATCTGTTTTTGGCTTTAAATTTTTGGTTTTCATATGCTGTCAAAAAAGGCTCGAATTCAGAATTATAAACTGCCGCATAAACACACCGGATTGTGATTCCTCATGTGATTTCCAGCAAAAAATTGTATGGAACAGACCCCCTTAGCTTAACCCTTTAGCTGCCACAGGCATTTGAAGATTTTCGAAAAAATATTTTTCTTGTACGACTAAAACTTCAATATCTCAAAAGCTACACAAGCCAGAATAGCAAAATAAGATGATTGTTACAGCCAACAAATTTACCTAAAAAATAATCAAATTTTTGTGATTTTATCCAAAAACAATCTATTTTTTCATCTCAATTTTCACCAACTTCTGCCAAGGAGAGGTGCTTCTACGATTCTTTTAAAAATTGGCGCATAGTTTTACGATCATACCTTTCTTACATCATTTTATTCTAGCTTCATCATTTCCAACAGTTTTTATACGTTAAGTGTAGAAAAAAAATAACAGGCGCGACAATCCAGCATTGGACTAAGGCCGCAGGATGTGTTAGTGAGATCCTATTTCCAAGATCTTATCTGCTTTTTGTTGATGTAATGAGATCAGCATCACGCTCAGCAGTGTTATTTATCCCCATAAATGGGTACTCGTTTAACATCTGAGTGAGATCATAGTCCGTCACAAGCTCGTGAGTTCGAAAAACACCATGGATGATGGTGAGATTCGAACTCATGACCCTGTGCACCGAGGGTGCGCGCACTAACCGCTAGACCAGCCAGACTACAGTGTAGAAAACTAGTGTTAATTTTAGCTCGAATTCAATACAATTCAATTCACAGTGCTCCTAAAGATCTGCAATTGGTAAAATCTATTCAAAGTGTGCCGAAATCGAGCCAAAATTAACCCTAGTTTTTTGCACTTAAGACATTAAAACTGTTAGAAATAATGAAGCTAGAATAAAATGATGTAGGAAAGAAATGATCGTTAGACTATGCGCCAATTTTTAAAAGAATCGTACAACCACCTCGCCTTGGCAGAAGTTGGAGAAAATTGAGATGAAAAAATAGATTGTTTTTGGGTCAAATCACACAAATTTGACTTTGAAGATCTGTCAAAACCAAACCTCTTATCCGATTTCCGTGCCGTTAGTTTTATTTTTTAGGTAAATTTGTTGGCTGTAATGATCATCTTATTTTGCTATTCTAGCTAGTCTAGCTTTTGAGATATTGAAGTTTTAGTCGTGGCAGCTAAAGGGTTAAGCTAAGGAGGTATGTTTTTACCACTTTTTTGCTGGAAATCACATGATGAATCACAATCCGGTGCGTTTATGCGGCAGTTTCCGGACACGTACTATCAACATTATCAAAATGTGATTTGGGTTATAATAAATGCAGGAAAAGGTTACCAATACAAATATCAATTTTCAAAATAACCATGATGGGATAAAAACTGCAAATTGAATTGAATTTTAAGAGGTCGAATACGTATATGTATATTGATTTTAAAAACACCTAAAACTTGTTTAAAACTATATTCAACAGATTCTTTGAGGTTTTTATAACAACGCATTTTTATCCATAATACCATCTGATAACATGCAAGAAATTTTGATGTAAACATATGAATAAACTTTGATTTGATATGACAATTTGATAAGTACGTGTAAGAAGACGCAATGACGTTAAAAGGAATATAAAGACATTAACTTATATTATTCCTGAAGACACATAGCAAATAAGCGCATGACAAATAGAAAGCCGAAAAAAATCCCTGCTTAACAGGCTTTGTCTGCTTTACTGCATTTCAGTCAGATAACTCATCATCAGAACTCGAAAAGAAGACAGTTCGTGCGTGATACTCGAAGTATGTACAGTTAAACATAATTAAGTATCTCGGTTCAACGACACAAAATACCCTAAAAAAATACAAAGCATTCTTATATTTACCTACCTGAAATCCGTGATTAAATATTCCAACTAATTAACATCCTTGTGAAAATCAGAAAAATTCATTATTTCTCATATTCACAATAAGTTTGTATGTACATATAACAAAAAATATTTTAACCCGAAATGTGGGTGCTTGTAATTAGCAAGTTTATATTAATAAGATTTCTTATTTTGGCATGCAAATATAAATATACTTATTGCCAACCGCAATTCTTTGCGTATTTCTTCTTTAAAGCAACATGTACTAAAAACTTATCAATAATAATAATTCTTTGTGCATTTGCAAGATTTTTTTTATCTACAATTCATGGAAAAGCGCTGAAAAAAGTGCCAAAAAAGATTTTTGGGTCGCATTGTGTAAAATGTGTAGTCTCTGAGTCATAATTATGTTCGGCGAATTTCTGTGTTGTGTATAGCCATAGAGTCACCTCGCAGCAGAGTATTCAGACAAAGGGGTGGGTTGGTAATTTTTTATGTCTGAAATCATCATAACCTGTTGGCTATAAAGAATACAAGAGTATGTATTTGTATCACGAAACCTCTGAATAAACGAAATGGTTTTTCTTTTCTGAGTCCGGACAAAATGCATATGCAAATTGAGAGTTATATATAAATTTATTTATTTATATCCTGACCATATCATATAATTCGGTCAAACAAAACTCAAAATAAATGGACATGGACCGAGCAGTACATATTCATACATAAATGTTACACTGCCGAACATGCTAAACACATTCTCATAATAACCTTAACTTAAAAGCATGTTACGTACTATACTTATGAAAATTAAACACTTTCTAAAACATTTGATTCGGTGATCGATTTCGTAACCATCTGACTTTTGTTTTGTCTATTTCAATGTTGTTTAATACATTTATTTATTTATAATAATGAGAACGATGCATTATGAGAGTTAACTTGTTAATTTATTGGTTTTTATTGCCATTTTATTCATAAAGTCTAGTACTGACATCGAGAGTGAAATTTTTGTCCGCTGCGATTTTTCAATGGAAATGCATTCTAAGTAGGTATTACACTATCAAATAAAATTTGATCCATGACGCAAAAAGTTTGTCCCACTAGCGTAATAGCAAAATAAATGACCAAAAATGAATGACCACCGAAAAAATCCCCCCTTTTTTTAAGGTTTTTGACCCCCAATCGGTAGGGACTTTTAATGCTATCATCTGGGGACCATCCCCAACCATAATCAAAAAAAATCCGATGTAGGATTTTTGCAGTTCGATGGCCATATTTTGGCCCAATTTTCTTAGACTATCAGTGAACTCAATGTTGAAATCTTAGATAATTGGGATGTAGTAAGTAAGTAGGTTCATATGCGCAAATAGCAAATAGGGATGATGGCCACAAAATAAAAAGCCAAACTTGTTCGTGGGAAGCAATATCGGCGCAAATTTATGTTGGCATCGGATAAATGGGGGCGCGCTTTATAATCCGCTTTATGTAGATACTGTTGTTACATTTTTTACCCTGTAGAAATAGACTGAGGCAATGAAATATTTTGTTCGCTTAATATATTTTAGCTAAACTTGAAAAAAATGTAGTTAGTGTCAGCACAAACAAAGAAGTGGAATTGCAAAAACAGGTTTACCAGTACACCTTAATTATCCATCAACTCAATTCCCTTGAAATGGCTTCCTCATGCTTCAGTGTTCAGTCTGTTAAAGATTTCATCTGAGTATTGCTTCACCTTTAGGGACGCGAAGGTTAGTGTAACCAACGAAAATTTCTGGTGGAAAATGTTAGCGAATAAAGTAAATGACTAGAGTTCGAATTTGAGCGCAAAACTTCTGTAAATTTTTAGATAAATCATCATTGCAAAGACTTGCATGCTTTTATCGAAACATACATACATACAGTGGAACCTCGGGTGAAAAGTCGGATTTTCGCATACATAACATATATTATTTCTCAGAGATATAATTCTGTCAAATGAACATTTTTGCCTTTGAATGCTGTAATCGATTTCATTACAATCGAATCAAACGAGAAACAATTCATGTGATGATCGCGCAGCGACCGTAGTGTTGCATCCAATTTCGAACCGTTTAAATATTTTTTGAATGGTTCTACTATCCTTGTATATCGACTATGGACTAAAGGAACATGTCTGTATAGAAAATATACGCATATAGTGCTACAAACTGGTAGTTTAACTTCCATCGCTGAGCGAATTTAATTATCAAATTCGAAATCTGCGCGCTGAAAATATTTTTAGGCCATTAAAGAATTCTACAACTGAACGGGAAACCAAAGAATTCTAAAACTGAAGGGGAACCAAATAGCAGTCAGTGTAGATGCGATAACAACTGACATATTTTGAGGTGGTACTAGTACAAACCTGTTTTTCCCTTATTTTCGTCTTTTGTTTTGCTATTTTATTTTCATGGCGTATATCTAGTTTATTAGAAAGTTTGATCGCATTTTCCCAATTCCAATATCTTTGGGGAAATATTATTTGCACAATAAAAACAAATTACAAATAAAACCTTTTAACAAACTACGCATTTATGTCAGTAGACCTAATTTCTTGCATCCTGGGGAATGTTTCCAGTGTAATTTCTCCCTAATGCTAAATACATATACAGTCGCCTCTCGTTAATTCGAACCTCGGTAATACGAATTTTTCGATAATCCGAAATAGTTAACCTGTCCCTTCGATAAATCGAAAAAAGAGCCAAGTTTGTATGAAGTTGTATACACTCGATAAAGCGAAATGATTTCGTTCAACTGAGTGATCGCTAGCATTTTATAATTCGAAATTTGCATTTAGAAACTCTTTATAATTAAAATTTTTCCTGAAGTGTTCCTGTTGCTGTCTTTTAAATCTAATTGTGAAAAGATTACACATTTTCTTTAGTTTATTGTTAACTTTCAAGTGAAAATGGTTTCGAAAAAGTACCCGTGCATATACGTAGATGTGAAAAGACAAATTATCGCGGCAGTGGAAATGGTGATAAAAAAAGATTTGACAACGAATTTAAAGATTTCAGCATTTACTACTATTTTAAAACAAAAAAATAAAAAAAAAGTTTGGAACCACATTACAATAAAAAAACGCAAAAGAATGCGATAAGGTATCCTATTTTCTCATTAAATTTAGTGTATCTCCAGTCGATCACAAAATAAGGACAAGAATTGTTTCGATATTTTTTCATAAATTAACTTTAGCTTGACTATTTAATCCCATGATACGTTTAGGATCTACCTAGTGCTGTTTCGCTTTATGTTGGAACAAAATTTAATTACAGGTAAAAGCACACTATTGAAGGAAAGCCTTTAAAATGGTTGAGGCAGTGTCGCGAAAAAATGTTCCGATTGGAGGAGCTTTGCTGAATTATAAAATAAATTATTTTATTTACATAGTCCCCTTTTTCGATAATTCGAACACTTAATAATTCGAAATTTTTTCGTTGTCCCTTGGGCTTCGAATTATCAAGAGTCGACTGTACTATGACATGACCTCCATTTATGTATGTAGGGTGAGTAACCAACAATTTTCGCAGTTAGACAGGAAGAGAAGAAATGTATGTATCATTATTTTCAAGGACATTATTAGAAACCTGCGTAGTAAATACACGTGTCAACTGAAGCAGAGTATTACGAAACATATTTTTTTTGTGTACATATGTATAGAGGTGAAGAAGGGAGATAGAGAGGACAGAGTTATTTCAGTAATATGTACTATGTAGGTACATGTTTAATTTCCTGAGATTAGGTACGTACGAGTATGTTTCTTTTTCTTCTTCCTTGCCTCGTTCTTTATACCGCTCCATGGTTTCGCGGGGCCGGACCTGCGGTTTAGGCACATCGCCTGTTTTGGCGGTAATATCTCAGCATAGTAGGTACGTAGGTACATTATGTTTAATCGTGAAAAATTTCAAACATTTTTGTTTTTATAATTTAATTTATGAATGAAACTGAAAATAAGTATATACATATATATGTTGCTTCTTTAAAGGTAGAGAATTTAACAACTCAGGTCAGAAACCTCCAAAGTTCGTTAAACTACTCTATTCACGCGACTAAATTCTAACCACTTTTATATCATCAACATTACAAACCTCTACCCGTTTATTATTTACAACTATTACTTACCCGATTCCCATTACGTTCTGTTGCTGCATTTCACGGCTATATTTCCCTTTTAGTACACAAGGCGACATTTTCAACGTTTCGTTCACTTCCTTATCGCTGTTGCCTTGTGCACAAACTTCTTATAAAATCTGCGTTTTTGTATTCGATATGTGTCTATACTCTAATAGCGAAGACGTAGGAAAGTGCATTCCCGATAAACTCTCTTTGAAACAAGTTTAAAGTCATGAACTTCGATAACGATCATTTAGTATATTTTTGCGCGTTATGCGTTTGCTGTAACAAAAAACATCCGACAACATTCTAGTACTACGACGTAAACATGAGATGTGTAATAAAATCATAGTGCTGCACTGCAACTGCAAGCAATGCACAAAGTACAATCGGATGCCAATATATTACGGACAATTAAACAATTTTAAAGTTTAGCAGGATATTTTAAGTGCATAATGGATTTCTTCAAAATATATGTTATATATGCTGTAATTTGAAGAAGCCTTAACTCAAGACCACATCAAGTCAAGGAAAGAATTAAGGAGACCTTAAGTTACTTTCAATTTTTTTCGAATATCTTTTTTCTACGAGTATTTTAGTTAAAATATTAAATATTTAGGGAACACATTAGCACTACCTTATCGGAAGATAAATTAACTGGAAATTGATGACTTAAGGCAACTTTACGAGCTCCTTTGACTTGACGAATTTCAACCTTCCCTGAAATTAACCTGATTGTCAAAGAATCCAAGAAATTTTCCAGAGACACTCTCACGCGAACTACAGGTAGCATGTTATCTACCTTTAGTTATTATAATTTCACTTCACTTAACTTCACTTTTTTGTGTTTCATTGTTAAAAAGAAACTTTGTGGTTGAATGTGTGATGTTAGTAGAAAATAGCTTGACATCAATTTTGTCAAATTAGTCGTTTTTTTTTAAATAATTCTGAATCAACATGCCATTCTTTGACTTCAGGTCTCCTTGAGCTAAGGTCGCATTGAGTTAAGGGCGCCTTAAGTCAAGGGTATATTGAGATACATTTTCAAGCATACGGATAACGATTTTCAGTTATCAGAAGCACTAATATTTAGTTCCCAAATTATTCATACCGAGGCTAATTTCGGGCGCGGCCGAAATTTGGATACCCGTCACATAGGAATGAAGCTTAAGCTTCTTTTGTGCCGCAGCCATATGACGTGTTCCGATTTCATCAGTTCCTGGATGCGCTGAGGCTAAGCCAGGGACACACTTGGATGAATTTTGGTTAAGACTCAGAAAGGAAACAAAAATTCTTACAAGAACCTAATATTTGGGAGTTGGTTTTTATGACAGCCCCATAACGTAATATTCCGATTCCATCCGTTCCTGGATATGTTTTGAGGTGTTACTAGGAACATACTTGGGTGAAGTTTTGTTAAGATTTGTACATAAAGAAACAAGTTTTTCTTAAAAGAACCTAATCGTCAGGGGTTGGTTTCTATGGCAGCCCCATGTCGCCATGGTCCGATTCCGTACGTTCCGACATATATACAGCGTACACTAAAAAGAAATTTGCATACAAAATTTTAGCCCGATAGCGGGACTAATTTGCATTGCAACAGACGGACAGACGGACATCGCTCAATAGGTTTCTCTCGTCATACTGATCAATAATATATATACTTTATATAGTCGGAGGTGCTTCCTTCTGTGCGTTGCAAACTTCATGACAAACTTAATATACACTTTCACATAGTGACGGGTATAAAAATACTCGTAAATTTTTTTGAATAAAAAAATGCTGAAAATGACATTTCATTCCTTCATTTAAGGTTTCCTTAACGTAAGATTGGCTTTAGTAAAGACAGTCATTTTATTATCTAAATTGTCCAATATTTTAGTTCAAATACGAATTTTTTGGGTATAAAATATTATTGCTCTCTTTAAGGACGATAAATAAACTTGTTTTAAGGTCCCCGTAATTCTTTTTTTTTGCTTAAGGTCACCTTGACTTAAGGATTCCTTGGAGTACGTTTATAAATATGGGCCTTAGTGTCCCTAATAAAATAACGACCCATAGTAGATGTTTGGTTATAGTGTTGCGGTAGTTTGTGAATGAAATGAATGAGGAAAAGAAAAATACCTTTCGTGCATCGACGATGATGCTAGAAATAGACTCAAGTTGCAATGAAAAGGAAGTTAAATGCTTGTAGTTGCTAGACTGATAGACACCATTATCACAAATGCAAACAAAAACCGGCATAGAGGTAACAGCTCATCACGTCATTGCGTATATAATATGTACATACTTGGAAGACCTAAAGCAAATGCCTGCCAACTACTGTAAGCACATCTATTAAAATTGCATAAATTCAAATTACCAGTCTTGTTAACTGAACAAACGCATGCCACGCCAGGGTGCTAGTGAATGGTACGAATGGTATATATTTTATGACAACGTCTATGGGTAGTAGTACTGTAAGATTCCGCAGTTATTGACATAGGAACATCCATGGGATTTGTAACGCTCAACATTTACGTATTATCATCTCTTTTCTAATAACTACCATAGTTATGACCTATGAATATGAGCAACTTATTCTCAACATGACCATCCATATCCACCGAATGTTTGTACGGATCTAATTGGAAGTTAAAACATTTAATAGCATGTAAGTAGTAGGATAACGATTTGAATCTTGCAATAGAGTTGATTTTATGCAGATTTGAATGTTTTAAACAGACTATAAAAGTGTACTAAATGTTTACAATTGACAGCTGCAATGGTCTATTATAGTTGAAATTTATTTTATTGTATCGAAATTACACATAAAAATTTATTTTAACAGAGAAGGGTGGTGGCATCACCATTTTATAGCCTGTTTAAGAAATATAAATACATACATGGACAATTATTTGCCACTAAGTATAAATATGCACATAGCTCACGCTCTGTGATTCAAACGGTTCAGTCGCACTCTAAAATGCTAGTAAACTAAAACTATGGGCCTGAGATCGAATCTACTTGGGATAATATGTCCGTTCATGCTAGACAAAATAATATACTCGCTGACAAAAAAAATCCGAAATTTATTATTATGCCATAATTTTCCGTAATACCTAATTATGTATAACGAAAAGACTCGACCCCCTAATGAATGGACCCTTCTCTTGTGCTTACGTCCATTCTCCCAATGCAGCCCCTCCATCGCTTCGCCCTGGAAACTAAAGACTTAGTCAAGGTTTAAAACGAATCCAAGGATACCCAGGGAACGGAGTGCTTGCTTTAGTTCAGTCTAAGGAGTGAAGGGTGGGTTCTGTGCCATTCCGTTTTATTATATTTAAACATTAATATAAATTGAAATTTTGAAATTATATTTATTTAGAGCAACTTATTCAATAAATTTAAACATATTTGAGTAAACTAGGGCTGAAGTTTTTGAGTCATTGCTCTATTTTTCTTCCGAAATTGGTTTTGACGTTGATTTTTGATTTGAATGCTTCAACTACAGAAAAGTGCTGTCTCACTGGACACGAAATCACGTGGGACAGCGTCAACATCATTCATGAAAGAGCCAATCAGCGAAAACTCGATGTCTTAGAAAACCATTCTCAAAGAATCGGAACACCGTTGGATGGCCCTTGACACCGGCAACATACAATCAAGGTTGTTAAAGAAATTGGTCGTCCCTTCGTTGTAGGTGTACCGGCTCCCAATTTCCCCAGGTAGTAGATACTGTTACTTGTGAATTTTCAGGTATATCAATCCAGCCAACACCGAATGGAAACCAGTGGATCTGCACGGAAGAAGGGCACAACTGGTGCCCGAAAAGATCATATGCAACCAAAAATAACAATACCGTCGTAGGAAGCACAACCTTTTTTTTACATAATCAGATTTGCAAAATTGTATATTGCATGCCTTTCTGCTCCTGTTACTTCTCAATAGCCCGATATTCGTAGTCGTCACCAATGGAAAGGCAAGATTTCTTAAATACATACTCCCAACACTCAATATCCAAACGGCCAAAAAATTACTTTAAGAGGGGATTCACACTATGGACAAGATTTACTAAAACCACTTAATTAATCAAGTCGAAACCCGCCTACTAGATTAAATCGTATGTCATTAAATTCAAAATGCATCGTAGAATGTACTTGCATTATTCAAATTGCAGTACAATATGGTACAACTGTCAACTAAATCTAGGATTTAGTAAATCTTGTCGATAGTCTGAATCGCCCCTAAAACACGTTAAAATACGATGATGAGCAGGGCCGGATTAACCCTCTCCCCTGGGCAGTAAATTACCGCCCTCAGTCACTATAAAAGCATGGGAGTAGAGCAGTCATTTCGTATGGAAATATTCACGAGGGTATTGCGAAAATTCATTGAATTTTAAATTTTTAAACAATTTTTGAAAATTGTAGTTGGCTCCCGGCCGGTTCAAGGTAGGATAAACGATAGAAAAAGTCAAAACATGGATTGATTGGTAAAACCATTGCTGAATATATGTTTGTATCCTCCAGTGCGTTTATGCGGCAGACAGCATAAACGCACTGGAGGATTTTTCACTAATGGGCCACCAATGTTAGTATGCGGTGGGGCCATATTATGGTTAGTTAGCCTATTGCTTCACAACATTTTTTGGAGCCACCATCGCGAAATTTTTAATCTTTGAAATGGATTCACTCTCCATAAATCTGTAAATTACCAGTTTTCTTTTGTCGAAGAGATGATACAATTTCAAAAGATATTTCTGACTAAAGGTACGTGTTCGTAGAGACAAATCATGTGATGACCGCTCAGCGATCGTAGTTTTGCATCCAATTTCGAGCCGTATTTAAATATTTTTTGAATGGTTCTACTTTCCTAGTATCGACTATGGACTAAAGGAACATGTCTGTATAGAAAATATACCCATATAGTGCTCAAAACCGGTGGTTTCACTTCGATCGCTGAGCGATGATCCCATGAGTCGTCTCTACGAACACAAACCTTAAGATCCACAACCTATTCTGCAGGGATACCAAATAATAGATTTTACGAAATCTCGTCACCTCAACTACTTTCTAGGTGCAAATGAGCAACAGCTTTATGAAACTAATCCTTTCCAAAAATTATAGGTAAAACGTGTAGAGGTAATAGGGGGGCAAAATTTAAAAACCTCCTGGCGGCAAATACGTAAATCTGCCACTGACAAAGCAACCGCTTCACTAGAAGGGTCAGAGTCGTCAATTTGACGGTTTTGTAATTTAAATGATCCGTAACTTCTAAACTACAATGTAGCTTTTATATTTATTGACTTTTCCTAAAATACATATATATTTGAATAGAAAACAAAATAAAAAATTTTAGTTTGTGAGATATTTCTTGTTATACCTATTAGGGTCAGAACCGTCAAATTGACGGTCAAGGCTTATCATCACAAAAATCCATAAATCCGTCGTTAAAAATGTTTGTTTGTGGTTAGAGTGCTCGTAGAAGTAAATAATCGTTAATATAGGTTTCACACTTGAACTTTTTGGGATATTTTGTGCTTTTGCAGCACTCGTGTTCACTAGCCCAGGCTACGTCAAGGCCTTAGTCATTTTCACGGTCCTTGGCGTGTTTGCTTGCCCAGTTATGATCTGTCGTAATGCAATAAACGGTTCGTTGCGACAGTACTGATACTTTTCCCGAAATGAATGCACGCCAGGGACTAAGGGTCATGTCGAGATGGAACAGCTGTTTCTTGAAGCGTTCAACACAACGATCTGACGGACACCAGAAAAATGTAGGTCATTTATGTTGAAATAACTGGTAGTAAGTAACTTAAGTGAAGTAAAATACTAAGATAATCTAAAATATATTGAAAACTCCAATACAAGAAATCCACTGCAAAGCAGAAACACTTACAAAACTAGCGCCACTAGTTCTGATTTTTTGCTGGGCGACTACGATGCTTGTGGAAAGTATCACATCCTTCCGTGGCATGGGTAAAGTTTCAATACCAAATCCATGATCTTGTTGGTGATGAGACAGCTATATGACCACAAATTTAACCTTTGTCAGTCCTACCGAACGAGTGGAATCCATATATTTAGTTGACTTCCTTCCGAGCAACCCTTGCGATGTCTGCAAAACGATCCTAATTTAGCTGTCCGAAGCTATCTCCCTCTTCATGATCGAATCACAGTTCCGTGCAGTACAAATGGTTCGTATATTATAATCCAATAAATGAAATACCTTTATGTCGAGTTCGCCGTTTTATTAAAAATTTTAAAAGTTTGCATGCATTTCGGACGGTTTTCCGTCCATTTTCAGCAACACGACTAAAAATTATTACGTGGAAACTGTCAAAGAGCTAGTGTTGTTAAAGTATGTAACCAAAAATTGATTGATTTATAATCATCAGGTGTTTCTCTAGGAGTACCACTGACTCTTACTATTGATACTTCAACCTACATAGTGGTCTGAAAAGTAGATGTCACAAGTTCATAATATAAATAGTATTACCAAAAACAGAATAGGTTTGGGTCTGAGAAGTACTCGGGGTATACGCTCTTAGCTACTGGGCGATTTGATTTTATTACTAAACACCTACACCTCGTACAACTGGATGGCTAAAGCAACAAGCAAAAAGGATCGCCAAAGAATATCAGTGTATATACATGTCAGGAAGACTAGAAAAGAATGACTTTATTACTTTTTTACCATCTTTAAAAGGCTGTTTAGAAGAATGTACTAACAGTTAACTCCAAAAAAATAAATATTTTTACAAATTTCACTAAAAAATTATTCAGAAATACATTAGATTCTAATTAAAAGTAAGAAAATATCTCATATTTTTATTTATATAAGCATTTTATATTTATATGAGTACCATTTCAGCTATAAACACCTTGCCGTCAAATTGGCGGCTGTGACTCTTTTAGGTATATAAAATTTTTGACACTTCTAGTGTTAAGGAGTTGAAGTTACTTTTTTGTAATGGAACTTTAAATCAATGGAAAGTATGAAACTTTCAGAAACATACCTACCGCTCCTCAAAATTTGCCGCCCCGGGCAGTTGCCCAGGTTGCCCAAATGAGAGCTAGGAACAGATTAACACCAAACCGCGCTCCAGGTCGTCGCGGCGCAGAGTTTGGAAACTCCTGAGCTATTTATTATACATTTATTTATGTACATATGTTTCCTTTTGCCAATAAAATTGTATCTAATCTATGTCCGCAATTTACTCCTATGTACTTGTAAAAGAAATTTTTAATTATCGAAGATGAGCAGTATGTAATACCCGAACAAACAGGACACAGCCATAAGTATGATTGGTATTACAAAATTTGGGTCTCTCTCTCTTGATTACCGTAACTCCTAGTGGAGCATGGTGCGTTGATGACTACCGTGTGTAGTCATCAACGTTACAAAGACAATTGAATTCGGAGTGTGATAAGGTTGTCAGCAATACCACTTCCTAGTCGCATTGTAAGTTTATTATTCTACGATAAGAATATTTCTTATCATTTTCTTCTGAATAATAAACTTGCGACGAGTCGTGTCGAGTTAGGAACTCGTTTCTCTGTGAGTGTCTATTTCACAGATAGTCCAGTACAATTGGTTCAAAATAGCCCCAAACCTAAACATCCAAAAAGAAAAGAAATTTTGGATGCCAAATTGTTGAATACACTGCCTAATATACGCAGTAAAAAGTTACACTAATTTGCGCCATAGGTTAAGGGGGGAGGGGGTGGCAAAGGGGTGAAAATTCAGTTTCTTGCAAATATCTGGAAAACTATGAGTCTGACCTTAAAATGAGCTGAGGACAAAACAAACAACATAAAATTACCTTTGTAATGATATGTAACACTCTAGACATTTTCTCAGAAAATTATACCCTAGACCCAAAAGTATTATAGTGAATTTGGATTTTTCGAGTTTTACATTTCGCACTGTAACTCTTGATAGAATAGACCTACTGTCATAAGATCTTGTTCATATATTGATAACAAAATTTATTTGATTCGTACCAAAAATTGGAGTGCTCCGACCATTGACGCCCCCCTCACTCCTCTTAACATTTTTCAAAAAAGCATGCCTGTAGCTTCTTTTTAAACTGAGCCAGGCAGATCAAATTTGGTGGGGTGCCTAGTCTAAGCTCCATTATGCTCCCCACCAAAAATTATTACCATCCGATCAAAACTAAGGGTACCCCCCATACAAAGTGGACGAAAATTCTAACAAATTTCACATTTTTTCATTTCTAAATTCTATCTAAAACGGAAAAATAAAATTTATCTCTTAGAACATCATTATAACAGTTAATTGTAGTCCTCTGAATGTATGTTCAAAATTTTGCATCAAAGCGTACACTACAAGTATCAACAAATTGTGTTTGAAAGTCATTGGTACTAGTTCAAAGGCTAGTTCCAAATAAATCGAGTAACGTGTACTAGCAAACTTCAAACCACATTTTTCGTACTTGTAAGGCACGCTCCGGTACAAACTTTTGAATATACATTTACAAGACTACAATTAACTGTTATAATGACGTTCTAAGAAATAAATTTTATTTTTTAATTTTAGATAGAATTTAGAAGTGAAAAAATGTGATTTTTTTTAGAATTTTGGTTTACTTTGTATGGGGAGTACCCTTAGTTTTGATCGGATGGTAACAATTTTTGGTGAGGAGCATAATGGGGCTTAGACTAGGCACCTCACCAAATTTTATCTCCCTGGCTCAATTTGAAAAGAAGCTACAGGCATGCCTTTTTGAAAAATGTTAGGAGGAGTGAGGGAGGCGTCAATGGTCGGAGCACTTCAATTTTTGGTACAAACCAAATAAATTTTGTTTGTAATAGAATGAACAAGATTTCGTCACCCTAGGTTCTTTATGGTCGCAGCTAGCGCCGTTGGCGCAAAACAGAACGAGGTGGAGAGTAGGCGTAGTTAATGCCCTATGCCCCACAAGGGGTTGACAGGAACTAGAGAGAGGTTCTTTCTATCAAGAGTTACAGTCCGAAATGTAAAACTCAAAAAATGTAAATTCTCTATAATACTATTGGGTCTAGGGTATAATTTTCCGAAAAAACGTCTAGAGTGTTATATATCATTACAAAGGCAATTTTGTGTAGTTTGTTTCGTCCTCAGAAGATTTTAAGGTCAGATTCATAGTTTTCCAGTTATGTATTTGTAAAAAAGTAAATTTTCACCCCTTTGGGACCCCGTCCCCCCTTAACCCATGGCGCAAATTGGTGTAACTTTTTATTGCGTATATTGGGCAGTGTATTCAACAATTTGGCATCAAAAATTTCTTTTTTTTTTGGATGTTTGGGTTTTGAGCCATCTGTACTAGACTAAGAGTGGCGACCGAACGATCACGGCCACAGAGCACGACAAACTTACAAAATTTGGGTCGATCGAACTAAATATAACCAGATCATAATTTAGAGCGTAATAATTTTAATTTAGTGATAATAATCCACCAAGTTCAATAACCTCTTGTTGGAAATCTATCGTGTACTTACATTTTGTTTACATAATAAACATAGTTTTTTTGATAATCATATTTATGGAACTGAAAAAAAAACAGAGCAAACAATAAAAATTGTAAGACATATGTATACGACCCAGCGAGATTTACAGAAATTGTTACAATGAAAAATACATTTTGGAGAATTACCACTAGATACAGTGTAAAATATGCAAAAACAATCCTCTGATTTATATCCATGTCATGTTTCTAAGGACCTATTTAGGTATTTAAACGCATTTTCGAAAAAACCAAATGTCTTCTTCTTCGTATTTACAGAGAGTTTATCAAAAACAGAGAAAAAAACAACGAAACGCTAATCAATCAAAAGCTATTTTTATTTTTGAATATCATTCTCTTAAAAATTAAGTACGTAATTTTTCTCTTTTACATTTTTCAAGTTTACAAATAGTACAAATACATAGAAAATGGTATCATAAGACCTCTCTAGAGAATAACATTTAGTTTAAGTATATTTAACTTGGCATTATACTCTGCGTACATTGAACATTGCGTAAATGAAAAAATACACATATGAAAGATATCAGCACTCTGGGAGCAACCATGTCAAATATTTATCAGCAATCGACCTAGTTAAATGGGGCTTTTTTCTCAACAATCTTCGCGAGCATATTATAGACAGAGCACGCCCGCATATTCGTACGTGTAAGTTGGATTAGAGTCTGATGATAAGGTTTTGTTAATAAGACAATAATCGTATACATACATATATTGCTTCAACAACAAGCTGTTTCTCTGAAGAGCTTTACGTAAATCAGTCAGTAGTTGTTATGCGGCCGGATGGTTCAAATGTCAATCCGAAACAAATGCATTCATATGCGTGTCTCCAGATGCAATAATATCAATGGAAACGTCCTAATAACAAAACAGATTCATTTTCATCTTACTGAAACGCATAGATTGTATGTAGCATTCACTATATGACTATGTAGTCTAAGAAAAATGGCATATTTGGTCGGCAAAAATCCTACATTGGAATTTTTTTTGGATTATGGTTGGGAATGGTCCCCAGATTACGGCATTAAAAATCCCAACCGATCGGAGGTCCGCAACCTTAAAAAAAAGGGGGAGAGGGGGCCACTTTTTCGGTTTTTTTGCGATTATTTCAAAAACGGTAAGAGATACAGAAAAATGGTCCGACGACGAAAAAAACTACACAAAATTATCTTTGCAATGATATATAACACATTAGAGTTTAATTGAATGTTTCGGCGTTAGACTAGAAACAAAATTAGAATATTTTCATTTTAGACCTTTTTTAAAAGCTCCATAACTTTTGAAAAAATGCTAGTTCAGCCGTAAAATGTTGTATAAATATTTACAATAAGTTGAAGATCACTTTAAGGTTAACATTGAGTCGCTCCGGTCAAGGATCCCCATTATCCCCCATTTAAATTTTTGAAAACGGCATATCCATAACTCCCCCCAAAATTGGAGCAGAGTGCTAAATTTTGGTTTGTTGGGATTGGAGGTCAGAGTGACCCACCCACCAAAAATCAGCTGATTCGGATAATAACTAAGGGTACCTCCCATACAAAGTGACCCAAGACAACTTTGTTCTACAGTGTATAAAATGAGCTCCTGATGGGTCACGTTGTATGGGAGATACCCCTAGTTTTTATCCGACTGAGCTGATTTTGGGTGGGTGAGGTCACTATGACCTCCAATCCCAACAAACCAAAATTTAGCACTCTGCTCTAATTTTTGGGGATTTATGGATATGCCGTTTTGAAAAATTTAAATGGGGGGATAATGTGTTTTATTTTTTTCGTCCACAGATCATTTTTGTGTATCTCTCGCCGTTTTTGAAATAATCGCAAAAAAAGAAAAAATACCCCCCTTTCCCCTCTTTTTTTAAGGTTGCGGACCCCCAATCGGTTGGGACTTTTTACGCCATCATCTCGGGACCATCCCCAACCATAATCAAACAAAATTTCCGATGTAGGATTTTTGCCGTTCGATGGCCATATTTTGGTCCAATTTTCTTAGACTAATAGAGAACACTATCGCTTAAGTAGATAACAAACATGTCAACTATGGGGTAATTGAAGCAGCAATGTTTGTACGATAGCTTACATGCATGTACTCATAAATATATTTGCATCAATTGCTGCATCACATGCATTTATTATTGTTCTTCAAATAGTGCAATGCACTTTTTATGACTTCACTTCACTATATGAATGAAATTGAAAATAGACTCTTAACGTCATCAACTAACGAGTATGCACTTACACTCTGGTTCAATAGTGTGATATCATCAATTGATTTGAAGATGTTACTGACCCATTTTCATAGATTTTATTGCACTTTGTACATACTACTGACATTACCGCGATTAATTCGTTCAATTGCTCCAATCGATAGTGCACTAGATTTTACAAGAGTACGAGTAATAGTCGTAGTTGTACACATAATGTAGGACACGAACGATCGCAATTGAAAGTGATTCAACTTTAATTGCAACCAATAAATTTAACTTTTAATAGTCCAATAGCGAACAAAGGTAAATAACAAGAGTGAAGAAAGTAGTAGACGGTTTTGCGTGTCGTTATCTGGGAATATTTAACCTAATTTTGGAATTGCGAAATTAATCAACCTGACGTATATGTTAGCTATAGAGCAAATTCTCGGGATATGATAAAAGTTGGTATGTATTTGATAGTAAAAGAGAGTGACACGTGCTCTATTCAAATCATATAGAGAAGAGCTATGTCTAGAAACTGTTTGATTAACTGGGAATATTTAATGGAGTCACAAAAAATATTTTGTGTGTTACGTCAGATGTTTCACAAACGGATAAGAATGCAACTGAAGCTTAACTGATTTATGGGCGAAGTAAAACTTTAAAAATTACGATCAAGATTAAAATTTCTTGCATTCTATCACCAAACGCCAAAAAAAAAAATTCTTCAGCCGTGATGTGTCCATCTTTAAAGCTTTACGGATTCCAGTAATGTAGCCAATATATTAGTCAGTTATCCTGTTGTGGCCCTTTCATAACTCCTCCACAGCTCGCTGACATATCAAAATCGCAAAAAAATGATAGACTATCAGTTGTAGGCAGGATCAGCAGATCTCGTAAAGGGGGCACGAGCTGAAAAAGATTGGGAACCACTGACCTAGATGACCAGTAAGTAGCTGGGAGCGTCACTTTTGTGCTGTATACCATACGCGATAAATGAACAAATGATGCGCCATTTTCACTTTCCTAATACAGTGATCAGCTCAAGGAAAAGCTGGACTTCTAGAGGACTACACCACAAGAGAATCCGAACACTCGGTAATCCGAGACTATCTGTATCTACTTTATATCTTGCTTGGTATACGATCTATGTGGTAGATTTAAGAAAGCGAGACCAGCTTTTATTTCACTAACATCTGCTTTTACGTATAAACGTCGCTTTCTAAGCGTAAACTTCGTCATGAAGTTTGTAATGGATTGAAGGAAACATCTCCGACATGATTAGCATGACGAGGGGAGTTGATTGGGCGATGCCCGTCTGTTGCGACGCGTTTTACTCGGCCAGTTTAAAACCTATGGAGCTGAAATTTAAGGTCATAAATATAATATAATAAATTATGCTAAAACGAAAGGAATCAGATGGAAAGTTAATAGAGCTGCCGCAGAACACAAGTTACAAGAATTATTATTTAGGAACAAACGAAATCGGAACATAAGTCATAGGGTCGCCGAAGAAACTATTAGCCCAAAAGAAAATGAAGGGTATTTAAATTTCGGCCGCGTCCGAAATTAGCCTCGGTTTCGTTTGTCTTTGCACAATTACTCGCCGTTTGCCAAGGGGGTACACAGAAAACTATTTCGGGCTACTAATTTAGATTTGCTTCTATACAATCTAATTAACACAGATCTATTGATATTGTTTTGTTGTACGTACACTGACATAGGCAGAAACCACTTAATATATGTCGCATTTGAAAAAAAAAAACACAAATACCCACCCATTCGTTCTCTACATTATTCTAATAACTACCACATGGAAATTATTCAATTCATATTCAAATAGAAAAACGATAACCAAATATAAAATACCATTCAAATATGTATATTGCACCTGTTTCGTTTTGAATAAATTTATTTAATTTTGTGTGTTCACTCTTATTCACGATCAGGTTCCGGTTATGCTAATTGTTCATATACTACGCATTATATTTTGTATTTTTGGCATATACAAGTATTGGGCAGTAATTTCCTAATATGCATATGACATAGACAACAATAAATTGACTCGTGTCTAAGCATTTTGCACTTATACCAGTACATTTATTGCTTTATTTTGTAGGGCAAATTGGCAAATGAGTAGGTAGGGTTTCGTGAATAAATGAATGAATAAAATTGAAATTGATTATAAGCAGCTACGGCAATAGAAACGCTTTCATTTGATTTTATTCTATTTGAAAATATATATGTGTCACGAGAACCACATAAATATGCATGATTTTGTTCTAAACGTGTGCGAAATTTCGATTTTTGAAAGATAATAATAATAATTTGTTAATTATACATAAATTAGTAGTAGTAATATTGATTTGATCAAATTCAGATTTGCCATATAATAATGTTGTTATTGGAGAGTAAAGAAAAAAACAATTTGTAAATTTAGTTGATAAAATAAAAAATATGAATTCGATTTGATGATTGTTTTGAAAAAATTAGCCTCTACTATGATATTATCATAGTTTGACCCGTATATTTACGGTTATATTCATTTAGTTAAATTACTTACAATCTTCTAGATTAAGAGATGATTCAAATGTACATTTACAATTAACATTGTGGGATTTATTCACAAACTTATTGATTATTCTACAATAAAAAGTAAGGCATGAGTGCACGTATGCACTTAAACATTAAAAAATCGAATCACGCTACGAACGCCTGTCCATATAGACAATTTGTACTACACATTGTACATTTGTACATGTCCATATATATTTTATTTACATCATTTACACATTACAATACTATACATATTCGAATTTCTAAAATGTAATGCATCAACCTTGATTTGCTATTAACAAATTGCAAACCTCGTGCCCGATCGTGCAAACACGCACACACAGTGCACCATACATTTACTCGCACGTATTTTTCATTTTGCCGTAAAATCTTATAAAATATATTAATTTACGGCATTACTGCTGGTATGTAGCAGAATATGTAGGTACATACTCTTTGGCGAAAATTAAATTATATTTGTACAGATATGTATTCTAGCTCTAAACTATTAGGCAATTATTTGATTGGCGACATATTTCAACTGAATACTCGTATTGAGGACAATTACTTTATTTGTGCAACGTTTGTAAATTTATTCATAAAATATGCCTACATTTTAGAATTTATCGTAAATACCCGCAAGCTAAACGTGTATAACATTGATAATGTGTGTAATATGTTTATTCAAGTTATTATACCCGTCACTATGTGAAAGGGTAAATGGAATCGGACCATGGGGTCATGGGGCTGCCATAGAAACTAAGCTCTGAAAATTAGCTGAGAAAAACTTTTCTTTATGAAGCAATCTTAACCAAATTGCTCCCAAATGTGTTTCTAGTAAAGCCTCAAAATATATAGAAACGGATGAAATCGGAACACTACGTCATAGGGCTGTCATATAAACCAACCCTTGGAAATTAGGTTCTTCTAAGAAACATTTTTTTCTTTATGAACTAATCTTAACGAAACTTCTCCCAAATATATTTCTAGTAAAGCCTCAAAACATATCTAGAAACGGATGGAATAGGGACTTTACGTCATATGGCTGTCATGCAAACCCTGCAAACTAAGCTCTTCTAAGAACAACTTTTTCGCTTTTAATCCGACATTAACCATTACCCCGAAATATTAGGTTCTTGTAAGAAAACCTTTTTTTCTTTTTGAATATTTCCTGGATTAGTATTAAAGCATTCAGGAACAGATGGAATCGGAACACATCATAGGGCTGCGGTAGAAATTGTTAACACAAAAGGAGCTTAAGTTTCATTCAAATGTGACGGGTATTCAAATTTCGGCCGCGCCCGAAATGTAATTGATAAACTGGTATTAAGATACTAGCTGTATTCTGTGTGTTAAATTTAATTTCTATTATTCAGTGGTGGCAATCCAAAATATGCAGTAATATTACGAAAAATCTTAAAAGAATAAAAAATTTAAAAAAAGGAATATCGATACCTTAAAGCACAATAGTGCTAAGTCCATTTTTCAACATTTGGAGAAAACGCGAAAATAACATTTCAAACTTTGTTCCCATCTCCGATAACTTAATTTTTGCAAATTGTTTTAGCTTTTCAAGCAGGTTACACTGTCAAAAGGATAATTGTATTAAAATCTGGCAAGCAATCGTCACAATTTCAAAGAAAAATCGAGAAAAAAAGAGGAAAGTACGGACTTGGCACTATTGAGCACTTAATTTTATACCAACCATGGACTTGACGGAGAAATGTTCGTATTGTTGTTACAATATTTTAAAATGTGGATGGTAGTGATAATATTTTTAATATGTACATACCATGAGATGCAAGCAATTCATTGAGTTTCCACCAGTTCGTATCCATGAAGCAAATGTGTCTCATCAGTTTATGCTTTTCGAAAGTGGTAATGATCGCGAGATGACCAAAAGATGATCTGGTCAAAACTCGACATCGTCCTTTCTATCCCACTACTGTCATTGACCGGGAAGCTAATTTGTAGTGTTATGAATGAGGGTCATAACAGCACATGGTGGTCCTATTATTTCTCGTAGAAATAGAGTAGAAGCAACAAAAGCAACAGCAGCAGTGCGAAATGTCAAGCATAATGCATTTTAAATTGCAGACAAAAATGCTGAACAGCATTTTTGCTATTCAGCATATTTGTCAGCAATGCAATGCTGCTGCTGTTGCTGCGTCTATTCTATTTTTAGCATTAGACTCAACTTCATCACAAAATTACTACTGCAGAAGTTGTGAGGATAAAGAGAGGGTGATGTACCTGCTCTGTCATTGCTCGGCACCAGCAACGCCATCTAGAAATATCATAGCCGCAACTCAGCTGTACAATGACGTCATAGTTTAGCTCTTAAATTTTAGATTTACACGAACAAACAACAACAACAAGCATATGACGTCATTAAAAACAAGAACAATGCAATGCAATTTCAGCTCTTAAATTGACGTTTACGGGTCTACATTGCGGCCTTAATATCTAGACGGCGTTGGCACCAGCCACACTTTTATGACACGGATGATCTTAAGTCGTCATTCCATTGGGCGAAGCCAATGCCACAAGATACGTTGCCTCTTTGTCAACGGCGACAAAATTTTAAACTCCTTCAATATAAGATATAGTTTTTCTTTTAGTTAAACGCAAGTCGCCCAGTGCAACATATTGACGAACGAGGCATAGGACGACCTCCTAATTGTCGAATCGCGTTTTACCAGTGCGATGGCTATGTGACCATCATGTTATGGTCAAAGATGTTGCCCCAAAATTCCTGCAGTGGAACTGCGAATTTAGAGATGTAAGTTAAATAAGATTGCCAGAATGACATCTTTTCAAACAACTGATTAATAAATGTATTATTCGGACCTATCTCTGGTCTAATTGGGCTAGGGGTAACCTCGCCGGACTTTTAGAAAGAAATACATACATAGTTATACATTTACTTTTTCTAATTTGGCAGATCTTTTTCAAAGTAGTCTTTTATTTGAGTCAGCTTCAATTTACTCTCGAAATATGTCGATCAAGTCATAAATAAATAAATAGCTGCCCTTCGCATCTAATCCCTAAGATTTAAACCGCTTAGATCAACAGCTCGCTCTGCAGAGGTTTTTATCCCCATAATTGGGCACTTGTTTAACATCTGAATGATCCGCCACTTGGATCATGAATTGGAAACTATCATAAACTACGATCCTGCGCTTCGAAGGCGAGTACACTATTCACTGCACAAACCACTGTTAAACTCTGTTAAAATCCAATTTGCGTATATTTAGTACAATCGTCGCTTTCTGGTTGTTTTAAATGCAAGTTTATTGTTTGGTTTTGGTAATACCCGAATTACCCGTGTTTATGACTGCACAATAAAGAGCTTCCAAACATTTTATGTGGACATAGTGAGTAATTCTTTGGCCTAAAACAATTTTTACTTTTTCGTAAATTTTTCGTGATCAAACTGTTTTCAACGGGTCTTTTGGAAAGTATATCTTTTGGAGCACAGTGGGTGAGTATAGCTGATAAAAATATGTCGTTACAACGCGTTGAACATATGCGAATGCCAGGTGTCAAGCTGAACTGTAGATTTTGGAGAGGGATGGCCTTACACAAAATTCAATGTAAGCTGGCACGAGCCCCAATGTATGTTATGAAGGTTTCATTTTGAAGAGAAAATAGAGAATTCAAATTCAGCCATTAAATGTGAGGGCTTAATTGAACACCAGTGCTCATTTGAACCTTTGCATCGGAGTTAGACGATCAATTGGCTTTTACCCATTTCAATACAATTCAAAGAAAGAATACGCCCATGTAAACATTTTACAGACAATTCATCCCATCTAGAGTTATCCTGCAATCCCGCAGACAAACCCGCCTTATATTAATCGGGAAGCAACCCTGGCTATTCCTATTTATGTCTCATAATGATATACATTCGTTTTATGGCAGTTATTACCAAAAATTTAACTTCCTAATTGTTGCAAGTATGGACTTAGCACAAAATAGCACTATAACTGGACTTAGCACTTTTGTGCATTTTTTTTTGGCTCAACCTAGGACATAGCGCTTCTTGTAAATGTTAATTTCCTTGAATTTAGCTGAGTAAATTTTGTTTCAAGATTAAGTACTCGATGGAGAACTTGACAAGGAATAATACGATGCAAAAATCTCAAAATCGAAAAAAGTGGACTTAGCACTTTTGTGCTTTAAGGTATCGATATATGCTTTGCTCTCCCTTAATTGTATTAACATAATGGCAAAACTGCATTATATTCCTTTTTAATCTTGTAAATCATATTTTTTTAAATTTATCTATGTAACTATAGTTTTCCTTTCTTTTTCAGGTAAGTTTCCATCCACGGATTTGTATAGAGACACATTTTTGTGAGTTACTTTGTATTCTATTTTTGCATATTTAAAATAACTTTTGAAATACATATAAAACAATTTCAACACCAAAAGACAATTAGCTTCACCTCGATATCTCTCTTACAAAAAAGTGTAAAAACTATTTTTTTATTATTCGCATAAAAAGATTTTGCTAAAAATGCACCAAAGAGCAAATTATTTTCTTATGAGAACCTTCTTTTTGAGGTACTGTTTCAATAGTAGGCCGATGGAGCGACGGAATCATTCGTTAGTTGGCGTTCCTTTAAGTACATGTTTTGTGACATCGATAGAAACACAATCATGTCAATTTTGGCTTACATTGGACCCTAAGAAACACAGGGAGTGGAGTTTTTAGGCACCCCTTTCTTTCTCTGTGTTTTGCGGCTCTTATATGAACACATTTACGTGAGGTTTTGTTATGATTGGTCCATAAATAAAAATGTTTTTCTTACGAGATCCTTCTTTTGTTTGTAAGGTTTTCAGTAATGGGATTGCCCCCATATGACTCCATATACTCGAATATCGTCCATTTCGACATAAATGTTTTGTGCTTGTGACATTATTACGAAGCTTCGTATTTATGCGAAGTTTGATTAGGATAAGTCCAAAAAACAAAAAAGTTTTTCATATAAAACCCTACTTTAGGAACGCTTATTTGTGTTTGATCCTCTGATAAATTTATTCTAAACTTTATTTACTGAGTATGAAATCTTTTAGGATTTGAATTTGATATGAACGCTGTCTTATAAGGGTCGTGAAGTCAACGAAGTATTTGTAGGGAAATAAAACATTTATTTTTTCAACTAAATCCTCGTATCCATTGTTGACGAACTGTTGTAAAAACATTCAAAATATTGTCTGCGAACGGTTAGTCAACATTTTACTGAACTTTTTCTGAACAGATGCGGAATCTATATTGCTCGTAAACAGTTGCGCAACAAGCTCGAATACTGTTTATAAACTGCTCCGTAACAAGGTCAATTATTTAATTATTATTTATCTATCAGTTCTATTTATCCGTGAAATTTGTGAATTTTTTGTAGTGCATATATGTATGTAACTTCTTCTTCTTCTCAGTACCGTATAGCCCCACGTGGGGCCATGGTGCGTCAACTCAGCCGTTTATAGGCAATTTCGAGTCAACGTTACATTGCATATCATTTCGGAGTGTATATAATGTTGCAAGCACTATATATTTCCTATCCGCACATGTACGGAAATTTTTGACCACGCCGAGATTCGATTTTCGGACCTCTAGATTGCTAGCATCGTAGAGTGCGACTCAACGAAGTGAGCCACAGAGCGTGTCGCTCATGTAACTGTAGCGATTAATTTGTCGATTAGAAGCAATATTTTTGTCTTTAGTGACCTAACCCATTTATTGCCGTCTCTTTAACAAACTTTATAGCTAAAACGCATCAGAAGAATAAATCATTCCGATGCTGGCGCTTCGGCGGCCAGCGTTGCTTTTTTTCGAGGATTCGAAGACTATGGCTATGAAGTCACCAATTAAGTGCATTTCAACATTGACGGTCGCAAGCCGGTAGGGCGTATTTTTCGTCGGTTAGTTCGGCGTAACTTTGCCAAAAATCGTGAAGAACTCCTAGGAATTGGCCGAAAAAACGAGACCAAGAGACCGATCGTCATTATCAGCCCATTGAAGAAGCTATGTTCGTTGATTTCGGTACCTTGCCAGTGGACGAGCTATTCTTTATTACCAAAATCGTTGCTACCGATCCATGAAAAGGGGAAGGTCAAAAGTACACTGTAGCCGCGAGGTATTCTATTGAATATGTTTATCACAAGCATAAATAAATAAATAACTCATATAAATAAAAGGAATTTTAATGCATTTATATTAGAAGTATTTAAAATCTTGTTTATAGGACCCGCCTATACATACATACGTATATATATAGACCCAATAAAAATACATACTATAATGCCTAAAATTTTTTGCACTATAGAAATTGTGAGCAATTAAGCGCAAATATCTCCGAGGGTCGATACCAAATTTTGATCATACGTTATTTAAAGAATTGACAACAAGTAAACAAAAGAAAAAACAAAGCGCGGAATAACACCTTAAAAACGTGAATGTTAAGGATATATAAAACTTAAAACATTCTCTACTAGAGCGGTTATCTAGGTAAAGTTAATAGTCATAAATTATTATTAAATCTTCCCTGTACAAACAACTTTTCACATCGCAAATTCGTATAAGACAACTGAGTCAATATATGCTCAGAACAGAGCTCGTAAATTTACGTACCCATGTTTTCCAATATATTTCATCCAAATACTAAGAAAAACAGAGCTTACATAAGTAGTTTCTTGATACGAGAATTGATACCCTTTCGCTTCATTTTACGAGTTGATTGCAATGCGAGTAGAGCTATTTTGCGGTTGCATGTGGGCTACCTATCGGAACCAATAGGCTAGCCCATCGGCACATCAATGGATGACGATCCATTTGTCTAAGATTTTGTCTGTCCAAAAAGGAATGATTTGTGCATTAATGGTGTACAATTTCCTTTTTCTGTCATAATCATAGAAGTTCCTTAGTTCCATAGAAGTTTTCATTTGAAGAGGTTGGGATCTTTTGGAAGATTACATCTGTTCATAAAGCCTGCGGATGGGAAAAATCCTACCACCAATTTCATTTAGAAATATAATTCGGAACACTGTGACATCATGGTTGTCATTGATGGGAACTGCCCCTCAAAAATAAAGTAATAGGAGATACACTATCGACAGGATATACTGAAATCACCGAATTTATCTAGTCCAATCCCGCATACCATATTGAGCCGTATGTCACTCAATTTAAAATGTTACGTAATAGTGTACTTGCATTATTAAAATTGCAGCATGCATTGTAGAACTGTTAATGAAATGAAAGATTTAGTATATCTTTTAAAGGAAGAGAGACGTATGGTTTAGGTGGCAACCCTATTTGTATTTTTAACATAAAAAACTTTTTTTTTATATTTACGAGTATATTATTTTATTTCCTTAATACATATTTATAAAATTCATTGGAAATCTGTGTCATTAGCCATATAATTTTGGCAAACAATCAATTTCAAATATGTATTATGTATTGCCTATTTAAACGATTCAAAAAGTTCAAAATTTAAGAAATATCTTTGGACTTCAAACGAATTATGACAAATGGTAAATATGCATAGTTATTTATAATGATCAAAGAAATGGGAAAACATACTAATTAAAAAAAAAAAGAAAAAAAATTGCTAGTTTCAGATAATGCAATGTTTGTCTGGAAATAATAAGGAGAGAAATTCTCTCTTTCATTGATAATATGAAATCTAATCAGTAAATTGGGCGAATAACACACTGACATACAGAACTTGATCCTATTGACTTATGCTAATATATGGCAGCACATGATATTAGGTTAATCGGTGATAAACGCAACTTCCTACGTGCAACGTGCACGCTTGTTTTTTATTCATAGTACAAAAAACAAATTTTTCTTAATTGGGTTTGGCGAGATCAATCGATATTGAAATTGAAATGCATTTTTGTACATATTTGTATTTTGACGTGATATTCAAAATAAACTTTTGGTTGATAAGACTTATTTTGGCCTTAAACTGTCTTATGTGTACATATGTGCGTTCATTAATATGTACGTATGGTATATGTTCTTATCAAATTGCAAGAGTGATTGTTTTCAGTACAGTGCGTACTCGATAGTCCGAAGCCTCGAAACCTCGAATTTCCAGTAATCCGGATCACCTCAAAGATTGCATTGTACACTCTGTAGTCCGAATTTCAAGAGCCTCTCTAGTCCGAATCTCATTTTTTTCTCATATTAACAGCAATATTATCGTCCGAAGTAAAAACAACTTTTTTCTTTCTCTTGGAAACAACAATAAGTAAAATAACAGAGTAACATTCTTCGAAAATAAAAAGTCGATTCTCCGAAAAAATTTCTTAAAATCGTCAATTTCCTCGAAATTCAGAGCAAATAAAAGGCTTCCACTAATCCGAACTCCTCTGTAGTCCGGATCGACCCCGGTTTTTTTTAGTCCGGATTATCGAGTACGCACTGTATATGAGAAAAGTAAAATTACGAAATATAAATAAAAATACTTGCACAGTTTACTATAATGGTGTTTGCAATGCATTTTGTTGTTGGCATTCAATTCAAGCTTTATCTATCTACCAACAAAAGGTATGCAGATAAAATTTGTGTTGTATATTATACAGTAGAACCTCGATTATCCGAACTAACTGGTCCCAGGGGTGGTTCGGATAATCGAAAAGTGCGGTTAATCGAGGTTGTTTGATACACGTAAAAAAACCTCGGAAAAATGAAAAAAAAATTATCTATTATGTATGTACATATTACTTTAATAGTAAATATTGTGTATATACATACAAAGAAATTAAGAAAATTAAAAAAAATAGTAAGAGGCGAACAAGTGTTGAGATTAGGAAGGGTGGAAGATTGATTCATTATACCTAGGAAAAAATTGCCTACTCTGGCAGTTCGGATAATAGAGGGTTCGGATGATGGAGGTTCGGATAATCGAGGTTCTACTGTATACGTATGTACGTATACATATTTGCAATACAAATATCGATTATCAACTATGTATATATGAAATTTTAGTATGGTATGATGTATTGAGACAGTACATGCATAGTGCATGCTATTCATAATAAATAAATAACAGGCGCGACAATTCAACATTGGACTAAGGCCGCAGGATGTGTTAGTGACATCCTATTTCCAAGATCTTATCTGCTTTTTGTTGAGGTAATGAGATCAGCATCACGCTCAGCAGTGTTTATTTATCCCCATAAATGGGTACTCATTTATCATCTGAGTGAGATCACAAGCTCGTGAGTTCGAAAAACACCATGGAACACGGTGAGATTCGAACTCATGACCCTGTGCACTGAAGGTGCGCGCACTAACCGCTAGACCAGCCAGACTGCTATTCATACCTAGACAATATGTGCATTTGATAGTGGCCGATTAACATACCTTTTAGTTACAGGTGGTGCAACCAATGAATAAGAAAATCTAAAAAGGAAATGCAAATAACCGCAAAATACACTAGATATGCGACTTTTTTTCGGGACCAACATATTTTCTATGGTAACTTGATTTTGTAGCTCCGATGACATTTCTCATACGAATTTTATATGGAAAATTAATTGTAAACAAAATCATGCACATACGCAGCTTAATGCTGTAACTTCGTAGTAGGGGCGTCGGAAAAATGGGGGCAATTACATAGTACGAAATTTCAAAATTAATAGATGCTTAAAATTAATTAATCAGCAACGTTCCTGTTGCATAACTGTATACCAACAGCATAATTTTGCATTAAATGGGATTGCAAAGCGTTGCGTGGTATAAATTCGTTTAAATACAAAATTTTAAATAGTGTGTATTCCAGTGCATTGCGGTTGAATACTCCAACCCATGAAAAAGCCAAAAAGTATTGAATAATAGCAGCCCCAAACACTAAATTTCCTACGCCACTGCTTCTTCATTGGGTACAACTGCTTGCGAGCCACATGCAGCTTTTTGGTTCATTCAGTGTGGCTCTCTAATGACTCAGAAAAAAATTAAACAATAAAACTATTTTTTCGTGTCAGTAATTCTTGGAAACATTTTTTTGCCTAAAGTGTAAACATTCGTAGTGTTATACATGTACACATATGGCCAAAAAATATGTACACGTATTTTTCCTTAACACCCTGTAGTCAAGTATAATTATTAAAGTAAATCAAATCGTTTTTTTAATAATTTGTTACTTAATTGGAAATATGTAAATGAAGAAACATGTAATAAGAGCTTCCACTTTCCTTTAAAAATAATGAGACGTAGAAAGACTGTACAAAATAATAAGTACATTTCAATTAATTGAATTAAAACCCGTTTTAAATAAAATGTTAAAATGCTCTAATTCGACAAGAATTTTATTTATTTTTCATGCTTTCCATTATTTTACTGACATTTCCAAGTTTGGAGCTCAAACACCTTTCTTTTCTTTTTTTCTATTGGATGTTAGCTGTTAGCCAAAAGGAATAAAAAGGAAATCCTTACGAAATGTCAAAACAAAACCTATTGTGACGATGGCGTAGTTATTACTTTGACTAAACTCATTATCCACTTCATAGAAAATTTACAGAAGAAACTGGGGCTTTCTCCGAAGTTCTCATTTTGCCTTAGAGAGCTATTCGCACTTGTACTTAATTTGTGGTGAATTGAAAATTGTATAAAATTTGACTGCTTAAATTAAGTAATTTGTACAGATAACGTAATCTAAATGGATATAGAAACACGTAGAAATCGGTGCATTGTATACCTTTCCGAATTTGAAGATTTCGAAAATCTGTATACAGGGTGTCCCGTTCATGGTGGAGAATATTTTAATGGTAGGTAGTGTGGCTCATTTGGGAAAAATTAATGTACTACGGTATCCCTCTATTTTGAACCGTTACAATGTAAAAACAATTTTTGTCAATTGTATCAAAATGCCTAACTTGCCGAACTAAATCAAAATTTGCCACACCTTCAAACATTTCATCCGAGATATGACGCCACTTTCTGAAACTACATAAAATTTCCTATAAGACGACACCTCATCCGGTACGAAGTTGCTCGTTTCTTCCGAGATACACCCGTTCAAACTTTAAAGAAATTTTAAAATCGTTTTTTCATCAAAAATTCAAATGATAAAATCGTAACGTTACTTTCAACTGACAAATCTGCAAAGTTCACAAAAGTTGCATCATAATGTTAGCTTTCGAACAACATATAAAAATTAGATTCTTATGATATGAAAAATTGCATATCTTACGTGCTAAATAAAAAAAAACTGGTTCCAAGAGAAAACCAAAGTAAACGTTTCCACAAACGAGAGACGAGTTTTATTTAGTAAACAAGATTTTTTTTTAATAAAAAACGAAAAAAACGTGAGACGTGAGTTAATTTCGGGCGCGGCCGAATGCCCTTCTCGGGTTAATATTTAAGAGGCACCCAATTTGATCTGCCTAGCTCAATTTAAAAAGAAGCTACAGGAATGCCTTTTTGAAAAATGTTAGGAGGAGTGAGGGAGGCGTCAATGGTCGGAGCACTTCAATTTTTGGTTCAAATCAAATAATTTTTTTTTAGTAATATATGGACAAGATCTTATGATAATAGGCCTATTTTATCAAGAGTTACAGCGCGAAATGTAAAACTCAAAAAATATATAGTCTCTATAATACTTTTAGGTCTAGGGTATAATTTTAATGTCTAGAGTGTTGTATACTATTACAAAGGTAATTTTGTGTAGTTTGTTGCGTCCTTAGAACATTTTAAGGTCACATTCATAGTTTTCCAGATATGTGCAAAAAAAAACGCCATCTACAATAGAAAAAAAAAATATTTATCTGTTCGAACGTTACTATAACAATTAATTATTATAGTCTTCTAAATGTATGTTCAAAAGCTAGTACCAAGGTTTGCACTACAAGTGTCGGAAAACCGGATTGAAAGGTCACTAGTATAGTACATATATGTCGATGATCTTTGAAAAAACTCGTAGCTTAAAACCCGAAACTAGTGACCTTAAAACCAGATTCTTCGAGACTTTAAGGACACAACTTGGTACGAACTTTTGAATATACATTCAGAAGACTATAATTAATTGTTATAGTAACGATCGAACAGATAAATATTGTTTTTCTATTTAGATGGGTTCTAAAGGGAAGAAAATGTGCAATTTGGCAAATTTCGGGTTCACTTTGTATGGGAGGTAGCGATTTAGCGATAAGACTAATCGTTTTTAAGATATTCTCGAAAAACGTAAATTTCCCTCTTCGTCACCCCCTCCCCTCTTAATGTGACGCTCAAATTAATGTAGCTTTTTAGTGCGTGTAGAAGGGAGGGTGTGCAACAATTTGGCATCAGAACTTTCCTCTTTTTTTTTTGGATATTTGGGTCTAAAGCTAAAATCACTATACTAAAATGAGTCTGAATGAGCCTTGATTCCGTAAGGTGATAGGCGACCAAGTCGGTTTTTCATATTGTCTAAGTCCTGCAAAAGAAGGGAATCGCTAGGAATTATTGCTCCTTTACTAAGTCCTGGTGCATTCTTGATAAATACAGTGGATATTGCTTATAACGACATTGGTAAAAACAATGTATCGGTTAGAACGACGGAGTTAGAGGGTCTCAAGATTTATGAAGCCTCTGCAGAGTAATTTTTGATGGATATAGCGATCATTGCTATAGCGACCGATCTTATAACCGATCGGCGGAGTTTTTACGGCCAAAATATGGAGTATAAATAGAATTTAAAATGCACCAAATTCCTCATCTGCAAAAAAGTCACAAGGCTTCCCCTGTCGTCCCATATTGCATTCACCTTTTTTCTAGCATTCCGATTTTGCTGCAAAGCTTTGCTTATGGGGAGGCTTTGTACAGACTGCAAGCGGGAATCTGATGGTTTTTAATACATCGCAAAAGATCGAAAATTCATGCCACAAAAATTGTTTGGTCGCTAGAACACTTAGCATAATATTTGGATCTTAGACATCTTTCCCCTGTGGAAAATTTCAATTCTGTAGAAATCTAAACTCTTTGCATCATAACAATTTCAATTGGGTACCGACGGCGACCAGGTAGGATAGTGGAGAGAAGGTAGCATTTCGTTCCTTTGTTGAAAGCGTTTCAGTTGGTAAGATGGGCGGGGGGAATGGTCGATTGAGCACCGTCACTTCAATATTTATCGCGATGCAATCTGCCATTCGCCCAACACACCATTGCATTGCGACAAAAAAAAAACTTCAAAACAAGATGGGATTTGTCCACGACCCAGTCGGTCCACCAATTTAATCAGCACTGACCCTATTTGAAATCACGCAATTGTGAAAATAAACCATACACGTTGAAACGACAACTCTTCTGTGAAGAGACCGTGCGAGTGTTTAAAATGCTCTATTGTGCTGAGTAGTTTACTGCAAATAATATTTTGTGGTATGGATTTACAATTTCTTACGACACGTTTGAAAAACCGATAGGTTCGCGTTTGTCACCCTGTAGAAACTTAAACAAAATACGCTGCATCGGCAGTTGAAAGAATTAAAAAAAAAACAACCACGCTGCCGTTTCATCGACGTCATCCGTATAAAAAAGGTTTCCAGAATTAGGTTGGTAATCCCCGGTTCTTTTCGTTTACATGTTCCACAAAGACAGACTAACGAAAAGAACCGGAGATTATTTCTGATCCAGAAAATGGCAGTTAGGGAATCAGAACGGCAAAAATGTTTGCGGAACATACACAACTGTTTTGTTTCGTAACCTTACCCACGGTAAGCAGTTCCCCGTGAAGGCATGTTGAAAATCCTATTTAGGGCATGCAGAGGCCTAAGATTGATGACCAAGTGATTCTCAAAGAAGTGAGGATTAAATAAAATTGATACAACTACACTGAAACAATCGTTTGAGTTTGAGAATATACGAACGTTAAGTATAATAATCAATTTTCCCAAACAACGTGCCTAGCGCACTTACCATGATCCTTCATAGGTATTTTATAAGTCACGAATGATACGGTGGGGCGTCGCGTCGTGGTATAAGGTTCTAAAAACGAATTGGAAAACAGTTTCGTGAGACAGAAAGCAACAGTCCTAAAGTCTGGATTTGTGGTAATAATTTTAAAAATTCAATTAAAAAAAATCGTCAAAACCAATAATATCTCTCCTTTAAAATATATATATCATGAAGCTGTACGAACTATAGTTTTTCCAAAATAAACGGAGCGGGGTTTGAAAAAAATATTTTGGCTCTTTAAAGAGAGACTAATCTAACTAATAATAATACATTTCTCAATTTGGCTCTTCGGGCAAATAACTTTGCCGACCACTGAGCGAACATCACACGAATATACTCTAGTTTCCGCGGCTAAGCGCAAGGGTTCTTGTGATACGATTGCATCGTCTCAAAGACTGCGGACGCAAAGAAATCTTTGTCAATGATCTACTAGAGACCAACGTCAAAACTAAAACTTTAACGAATTTACTTAGAGCATTAGTTTAAGAGAAAAAATAACATTTTTCCGATTCTTTTTTGATTTCATTCATTTCAAACTCACTCTCCCTATGTGTTACGAAAGCCTAAAATTCCCTATTATATTATGCATTTGTATCGATTATACACATTTGTCTAATTAAAACGACTGAGCCTCACATGGACTAGTTAAAATCGTAATTTGGCCTTCCTGTTCAAGGAAATACTTCAATGAGTCACTTTTACGTAGCCGTAGGATATACGAGAATTGCTAGATGGCAGGTGTAAATTCTAGGAATTTATTAAATAGTTACCACCTGTTCAAAGGGTATTATCTTATGATGTAGGTCGGCTGCATTCATCGTTTTATAACATCATTATTGGTATTTGCCTAAAGATCAAGATAAATATCATTTTGATATATGTACATAACTTCGTCCTTCAGTGAGTTTAAAAAATCAACCAAATTATCTATGTAAGCAAATTTTTGTCCATACGATTTGTTTAGAATGCATGCGTGAGAAATTCCATCCGACAATAAGCCCATAAATACAATTACGATTAACAATTGGCTTAATAGATAAATTACAATAATCACTTGCGTTTAACTTAACAAAACGAATTAATTTAAAATGTACTCTGTTACAATACAACCAGATCTTGCAAATGGAAGGCTTTTCTTAGACTCGATCCTATTCAAAAGCTGAATGCATTCTTGCATCCAACAATAAAAGCAACCGTCTACGGTCATTTGTTCAAATCACTTTCAATTATCCTATTGAATCCACAATGATCCGACACACAACCGGCTTGACTCTTTAAACGTCAACTTTCCCTTGATCTAATTGCACCGTGTCATTGACGGAGTTGATGATGATGCAGCATGCAGTCATAGTGCAGGAGCAGCCGGTCGGTGGATTTGGTCGTCCAATCGTCTGAACCTGTCGACGATATAATAATTATGATGATCGCGTTTTGTTGGACACTTTAATATAAATGGATGTTGTTAAATGTTGTACGGACTAGTTGCATCCGTCACTTGAGTTTGTTGGACTCGTCTCGCGGTCAATGGACCATTGTGTCACTATGCAAGTCATTATAGTGTTGTTGCATATTCTGTCGAACGATGATCTGCATTCAGTATGGACAGAGTTACCATAAGTTCACACAATCGATCGATAGCAAAGCAAAAATTGTTTCCATTTAAAAATGCTTACAATAAGTGTGGAGCAGTAATTGACGAAATGCCTTACTTTGTGTACTGTTTGTTTCATAGGTAAGGTACTGAAACTCCGATGCGATACTTGCTACTTATGGATGCAAGAGTTTCGTCATACATCAACCAATCGATCGTCAGATAAACAGGTGAGTGTTTGATCGTCAGATTTATATATGTAACCATCGCATGAAATTCTAGTGATTTGACGATAAATACTGATCTGACGATATTTATTTTTGCAATTTTCTTGCTACCGACATTGCAGATAAAGAGTAATCGCTAAAATAAAAAACGGAATCCCCAGCAGAAGGCCAGTCGCTTCGATTTATTAACTCAGTCTTTATAAAGGCTTTCCCTAAATTCATTTTCTATAGTATGGGCCGTAAATTACAGTATATGGAACAACTTTTTGGACAAATTATAAAGGAACAATTTATTTTTGTGTAGATGTTGCTCCCAAGTTGTGAGTCTGACACCAAAATTATTTTGGATCAATTGCAATGACTCAATGACATTTGTCACTTATCTAAAACAATGTGGATAGGAAAATTACTTTATATCGAATTTGAAAAGCTTTCATATTCTCGGTAACTAGAATTATCAAATTTGGAACTTTAGTGCATCGATTTTGATTTACATGACCGAAAACCACTCTAAAAATTAATTTTCCCAGGGTTTATATCAGTCTCAAGCTTAGGCTGCTGTCCATCCGAAAACCGTGATAGATTTTTCATTCAATCACCGCTTTGGTGTCATGTTTACTGAAATCGTATTCACAATAAATTGAAGCATCTCCAGTGATTTTGTATTACGACCATTTACCGGATTTGTTTTTTTATAGCCTCCAATCAGCTACTAATAGCCAAGTCTCTCTATTGAAACAATAATGAACTGCAGTCGCTGCTGCTGCTGAAACAAAAATAGACGAATCTGTAATAATAATCCCGAATTGGCGCCTCTAAACGCTAATGTCCAGGGCGAGCTTCTTGTCTTCTTACACTGTGTTCGGAAATTGTTTTTATGTTTTTAAATCAATCAGAAGATTAACATGAAAAATTTAATTTATATTTTTATGATTCTGAACAATAATGAAGGTCTTTTTAACATTTAGATAAATGAACCTACCATTATTTTCAGTGGCGTGAGCCGTAAGGATCCACGTGTTCATTGGAGCACAGGCCCCAAGTCTCAAAGATCCTTAAAGGCCGAGACTCATGTTTGTTTGAGATATACGAGTAAATGCTCATTCATTAGTCAAAAGCACAAAAATGTGGTCAAGCCGCAAGATAAGTACCGAACTAATACCGTTGAAGTTATGCTTGAAGTTCACAAACACGTTCAAAATTGACGAATTTTCAGATCAAATTGACGAAATTCCAAATCATGTTGTCGAATTCCCAATTCAAATTTTCTTCAAAATTCCATGTCGAATTTTTTAATTTTCTTTGCTAAATGATGTTGATGAATTTCAAGATATCTTCGAAAATCTTAGAATTTCCCGATATTGACGAAATTTCATTAGAAATTGTTGAATTTTGAAATCACGTTGACGAATTGTTATTTCAAATTGACCAAATTCTATGTTAAATTTAGGAATTTTCATGCCGAATTGACGAATTTCAAAATCATGTTTTCAAGTTCAAATTGACGAATTTCTATTTCAAATTATAGAAATTCCAACTCATGCTCACGAAATTCCGTTGCAAATCGGCTAATCGCCGTGTGAAATTGACAAATCATAAAAAAAAGTTTTCATTTCAAATTTATGAATTTCAAAATGGGTTGACGAATTCCCATTTCAAATTGACAAAATTTCATGTCAAATTTATCAAATTTAATGTCAAATTATTATCAAATTTCATGTAAAATTATAATTGTCGAACTTTAAAACTATGTTGACGAATTTACATTTCAAATTGATGAATTTCCATTCATTGGATAATTGATGAGTTTGTATGTCAAATTGTTGTATTTGCTAATTGCCACATCAAATTTTAAATTTCAAAATTGGTAGTAAAACTGCAGCCACTTTTACAAATCGTCCGTAGCCCAAAAAGTAATTTCAATTTTTTTTTATAAATTCCTTGAAAAGAATCATTCTTCTTTCTGTGAATAGCTAGGCACAGTCCTTGAATGAAATATTAAGTTATGTCTGGCTGATAGATGATATCAAATCAAACACGTGACTCCACTTTCTGGATAGTTTCGACTAAAACTCCATATCTTATATCCTATTTCAACGTTCACCTTAACCGTATTATATCGTAGTTTGTTTTTAGACAGCGCTCCTTCAAGCATATATTCAGGATCAAATATCGTGAAAAATTTGAATTCTTTCAGTTCACTGGTCAAACGATTGTTCAGACTCTAGACAAGAGTTCGGACAAGATGACTAGTGTCAAATTGAAGGTGTCACCATTACTTAAAAAAAATGTGAGGGAATAGCGTGTTTTATTCAATATGTAGTATGTACTCGTACATATAAATAGTTTCGTTTTTCCTTTTTTTACTACACTTCAGTATGTATATGATAATGATAACACTGGTGCAATCATTAAATCTTGTCTGGTGTTATTTGGTCTCGTGTCGCGCGATTTATGCATATTTATTATGTCAGCCACCCATTTGCATTCCAATTAGTTTGGCATAGTGAAGCGCATGCTATTGCAATTACGACCGATATTGTATCTGAATGCAAATTGACTATGTTCACTGTTCAGCCCATCAGTCAGCTCCCATAAAACAAAACGCAAAAATGAAATAAAAATAATTAAATCATCTGCAACATGGCATGCCTCTTTCGCATCGAGAATTCATTCACTTTGCACTCCGAGACTACGAGCAGCAATGGCACCCCAATGTAAAATTTGTTGAGAAGGTTCGGAACTGGGTGTGCAAATCAGCAGTAAAATTATACATACTCGAATGCATGCATGCATGCATGCATGTAGTATGACAAATTTGCTCTAATATGCACCCGTAAGAGTCTTGTGCTTAGATTGACGTCAGCACAAGGCATCGCAATTACGACCACCCGCCCTGCATGGCTACATAATCGTGCAGCACACAGTCTTTATTCTACCCAGCCAGGCGATATGTTTGCAATGTGTACTTGTAGAATACTACACAAGGAAAATTCTGTTGGGGTAGGTCGTCGAGATGTGGTAATAGTGGAAACATATAACTATGTGTTGGGTGGATAAACTTAAGAAAATGAGTAGAAAATACAATTGCAAAATTGACGTGACAAGGTGGTGGTGTGGCAAATTGCAAAAGCGTATTATTGGCTTGGCGGTCTCCATAGTGCTGTGCAATGGTTTTAATTTTAGTTGCACACTAACGGGTGAGAAGATGCACTCTCTGCTCTTGCGCTTTCAGAGCCAATCAGCCGTGATATAAATGTGCAGATAGTTTGCCTACAACTTAGGCAATGCGCAAATAGAAGGGGACTATGGGAATCGGATACTTTGCAGAAAATCGAGCGAACTGAGTGATATTACAGATTTCAGAGAGAGAGAGAGAGGTAATCAGCTTGCAACAAAATGCACCTTGCAATACTATGGTTATAGAGACATAGTAAAGCAATGTTCTGATTTTTGCATAGTTGGCGTAAAAAAAGAAAACATTAGTGGTGATTCTGCATACAGCAGTACATATTAAACGATTATTTTTGTATGAAACATAAAAAATCGAAATGCATTATAAATGTTCCATAAGACTTACATGCATACATAATTGCATTTTATATTGATCCCAAAAGCCAGAACCGTGAATCTGCAATTTAAAATTTTCACAAAAAAAAAAAACAAGCGATCTAAAGTTTTGATTCTTTGCAAAAATTGATTTTTTAATAAAAGAATCTAAAAATATTTAAATGTGAGGTTTATTTTATGTTGGGTCCATAAAAGAAGAGATTTTTTTAGAAGAATTACTTTTTGGGTTGGTGCAGTTCTTGACCTCATGCCATGATTCGATTTCATCCGTTCCTTCATGTGTGTTTAACTCATTGAAGACACACATATCTATGTTTTGGTTAAGATGGATCCATGGAGAAAAGGATATCTTCGAAAGATCTTGGGATAGGGTTTCTATGGCAGCCGCATGACTCGATTCTTTCGATGCAGCCATGCCAATCGGCATGGTGTTTCGTGAACAGTGCGGAAAGATCAGAACTAACTGTTTGGAATGTTTGGAACGAACGAATTGTGTAGAAACGTACTTAGGATTGGATATTCTGAACGAAAAAATTGCACATACCTATGGGAATCGGCGATAAGAAGCAGACAATTTCTCGACTTGAGAGATATATGAATGATTGTCTCGTCCAGGAAATTGGTAACGATGGAGGTAGATCTTTGGTAGCCAGCCCAAATATCGCAAATGTAGACAAGCTAAGGGTTGGCAGCAATTTCAGCGTTGGCTAGACAAAAATTCGGCTGCATTCTTTTCTTTTTTCAGTTCTGGCAGTTGTTCGGCATTCAGAATGGGCTTCGTCTGCGCACAGTGGGGCGACTATTTTATATTTTGTAGGCATGTTTGTTCAATAAGAAAAGCATTTTTAGCATATGCCACCAAAATTTCAAATACCCGTACCAACCACCTTAGCTAATAAAATGGCACATGAATATACTTTTCACGTTAGGCCTTTGGATAAGAAGGCCTTGTTCTGGTAATTGTGTATCTAACAATGAACATAATGGTACATTATAAAGATACTCGCCAAAAACCTGATATTTTTATTATTTAATCAAAAAACAATCGGTAAACAAGGCCAAGAAGCCATATTATTCTGCAATTTATGGAGTCAATAAAAACACAAAGTGTGGCTGCGACCACCTAAGACCCCGCCCACAGTAGCTATTTTCGTCGACCAACCTCTGTTTTTCATGTTTGCATTTTCGCATAATAACTTTCACTCTGATAGACGTATGTAGCTTTGGACTTTAAATTGTGTTAACATGTTAGCAAAGTTGCAAGCTCATCTGGTACTGAAAATGGGGCAAATCAGAGCAACATATCCCGCTTCTAACCTACAAATTGTAGGTAGAAAATTAGAAAAAATAGTCATAACTCTTGGCCAAATTAAGCTAATTCGCTATAATTATGCTAATAAGTTTAATCAAATAACCTTCGACATAAGTTCGATTCAATCATAAGGAAATATTTTTCTCCAAATTATGTACAGTCAAACCTGTCAATCGGACCACTCTATAATCGGACCACCTTCTAATTGGACCACCCTTGGTCAATTTTATTTGGTTTTTCATACAACATAACCTTTATAAACGGACCACCTCTTAATCGGACCATGGACCACGATCGGAAATCAGTCGAGCCGTATCGGAGGCGTTCGAGGACATGTCGAAACACTTGTTTGTCAAGATATAAAATTGGATATGTTCAAAAATGCAGCTTTAAAAAAATACTAAAGTAAAGATTACAACAATAAAGAAAGTCGGTGGCTTATCTAAGCTTAAACTCGGAATTTTAGTAATTTGCTTATGGTTATTTGACAATTGACAAAAAGGGCTTAATTGTCAATCAATCAATATTTTCCAGTTTTCTCTTCTCTTTTTTATTTTTATTAATGCTCTAGAGATAAATTTTCGAAGTTCTCACGAATAATCCTGAAGCCGCTATAGAGTGGTTAAGACTGACTGGCATATTTTAAAAGTAATATTCCGGAATGTACTTTTGTAATAAAATTATACGAAGGTTTCCAACATTTTCCTTCTGCGGTCCACTCAAACCTGAAGAGAGCGTCATTTGGCCAGGACCATGTTTCAAGTTTGACACCCCTGTACCTACTGTGTTTGTACTGTAAAAAGAAGAAGATAGACATTACTGCATCGCAGTAATGTATAAAATAATTATACCTACATATATGTAATGTATGTACGTTAAATCGGATTCTATAACGATGCGTCTTTGTTTGCAAAAGTTAAATAATGTCTAAAACAATCACCCACATTAAATTTGATGAAATAAGTACATATTTACATATGTACATACATACTCCCAATCTGTTTACGATCTTATTCTCCATCCCTTAAATCCTGCGCAAAAAGCAACCGCGATAGTGTACCAAGAAATCAACCGGAAAAACATCCGCCTCAACTATTTTCCAAGACCTTCACACTTCGTTTACCTTGAAATCCTTGTTGATAAACAAAAAAGAAGTCACAACAATCTTAAGTCCGTCGTCTTGTGTATGTTTAAATTTTTTCCTTTTTTCTTTTTCCTTTTTGACCGATCAACACTCTTAGAATATACGTAGTAAAATTATATGTGCCACCAAGGTTTGTGCCGGCACATACGTTTTGGCGGCGGCTGTATCTTGGCGACGAAATGTCTACGCGTAAGATTTTTTTCAGACAAGCCATTATCAATGTCATTTGATCGCTGCACGCAAACAAAACACACACCGCACATTCTCGTCTACACAACAAATCGATCAACACCATACATTTTAGGTTTTGGAATCTTTTTGTGTTTATTATACCCTATACCCATAAGATGGTATAGGGTATATTGTTTTTGTTACGACGATTTATGTAACACGTCAAAGGAGCCACCGGAGGTATGGCAAAGTATATATATAAATGATCAGGGTCGGTCCCTGATTCGAATAAGCCATGTCCGTCTGTCTGTCTGTCTGTCCGTCCGTGTGTCTGTCAGTTCGCACGATAACTCCCGAAATAATGAAGCTAGCGTTTTGAAATTTCGGTCAGATGATTGCTTTGATAAAAGCTTGGATGGTATTGAAAATGGGCCAAATCGGACCCCTACCTCCCATACAAATGACCTCTCCGTGATAGTGTAATCCGGCCATATTTTTCGACAGAATGTCGCTAGGTACCTGAAATTTTCATCAATGCCTAATTGTGACATATGCTTGAAGTTAGTGGAGACGGTCTGACTTCCCCTACCCCTACATCCCCTACATCCAATACAAAGCAATATTCCGCCCTATCTTCTGATAGAATGTCCCGAAAAACTTGAAATTTATCGCAAATGATAGCTGCTGGATGCCGTTATAAGATATTAACGATGTGCGAAATTCAGCCTACCTACCCCTCCCCCCTTAAAAAAATTAAATTGAATATTTTCGGTTTTACGCGCATTCTAGGTCTGTACATGGGTATAGGGTATACACTCATCGTGCTATTCGCACGATTAGAACTCGGTCTCGTTTTTTATAGTTTTTATTGTTTTTTCTTATGTAGAACGCAGGCAGCCTCAGACCCCAGACCACGATGATATTTCTATAAATTTTTATTATGAAAAGCCGCACAAGTGACTTTCATTTGGATTCATTGAAAATAAAAAACAATAACACAACACCCTAACCAAAACCTCAAGGATATACAAATGCGTCTTCTGGACCCTACAGTACAGTCCAGCCGTCCAGCCTAGCCTAAATCGGTCTCTGCATACTACTCGAAATATCTTTCAATCAATCCATCTGGTATCGGTATGGCATGGCGCTTTGATTAACATTTTATTGTTTATGTTTTCTGCTGGTTCAAATCCACCCAGTGACCATGGAGTTCATTTTGTCTTTGTTTTTATTATTTTAAATATCATATTAGTATCTTGAAACGTTGAAGATGATCTGTTTATGGTAGGAATAGGATGATATTTGTACACGTCTCATATGAATGCACTCGACAGGAATCTTGTGCATGCGGTTACATATGGTAAAATATGGTATGACGTGCAATTTGTTTATGGATCATTTCACTTTCGCTGAACAGTAATTATGTGGTGTGGTGTGTCGAAGTAGGCTTTCCATGTTAAATAATTCAGTACAAGGCTGACTGGGTAATTAAGTCAGTTCATGGTTATTATTACGCTTGTATTGATTTGAATATGGTTTGAAGTTATCATGAAGATAATGTTATTATTTATGTGTGTATGTATGTCTGTATATACATATAGTTCGATTCCGAACTTTTGGAAGTACTTTGTGAATTATTGTGAAGCCTAATATGGCACATATTTCTTTGTCCAGAGAATGCACTCTCCTTGAGGAATCCAACCCCGAAACTGCAACTCTAGATGGTTGGTTTATATAAAAACCTTCAATCGCTTCCATTTTAACGCCTTTATGGGTAGGTCCCTTGGGCATGCCCAAGTCCAAGGTACACTAAAGACTGGCGCTTCTCACCAGGGTTTTGTACGCCTTGATGGAATGATTTCAACTATATCAGAGGAGACATGTAAACACGCACTGAGAACAATGGTTAATCATAAACATTTAACGGACGGGCATGTTTTCTGTCGAATTGGAATGCTCCATTATACATTTTCAAGAAATTCTACCAACATCAAGAACCACGGTATTCTTTATGTTTTTTTTTATGTTTTCTTTTTTTCACTTTACTGAACAGCGTCCGCTCCAGCACTTACGTAGGTACTCAAAAGAAAAACAGAAACGACTGCATGTTTTTATAAAGACAACACAAATATGTCTGATCACAGTATATATATATGTATAAAGCTGCAGTAATTTAGAGGATGGAATCTTTACATATTGAGTTATCGAAGGCCCAGATAGTACCCAGTAGAAACGTAGTCCGCTATCATTCAAAACCTTAAACCTAATTCACCATAGTTCAGTAAGGCTTTGTAAGGAGTTTTGGAATTCCAAAAATTAAAGCCTATAGTATTGAATTAAGAAAATACAGGCACGTAGGAACCTGGCCGCTTCTAAACCGACGTAAAGCTATATCCAAACTGGCTGCTAATGGAGGCTCGTCAAAAAACTGGCATCGCCTGCTGCCATTTGGCAGCTACTTACCATCTTCACTAACTACCAAATGGAGCCTGAAAATTACATAACCAAACTTTGGAAGGTAATAATAATTTTGAAAATCTGACTCTACGCGCTTTAATTATTACTAGGTCATTCTAGAATTATACAATTAACAAAAAACTAACAAAAGTTGGAAAAATATCAATAGCGGACGACCAACCGAAAGGCAGTCAGTGTCGATGCGGTGACAACTGCCAGTTGGCATCGCGGGCTGCCATTTGGTAGCCAGTATGAGTACAGCTTAATAAATTGAATATAATTCCACTAAATCACAAACACATTTTAGAAAACGACACTCTAGAAAACATAAGACATAAGAATCTAAGATGGAAGCCCAACATTGAATAAATGGTGAACAAGGCCACTGTAGGAAAACCTGGGGCTTCCAACCAAAAGTTGTATTGTGGTTGTATACAACTATTGTCAGGCCAGTCTTTGTCTTACTATACGGAGTTAGTGTATGGTGGAAAGAACCTATAGCAAAACCACCACCTATTATAATTTGCTTGTCAAAGCGCAAAGGTTGGCTTCTCTTGTCATAACAGGAGCCTTTCGCACCACCCCACCCATTGGAAATTACTCGGAGTAACTGTACATGCGTCTTCGTTTTCCTGATTTCTGTAGTGTCCTCTAACCGGAGGTCTCTGCGATTATAGAAGCAATAACTTGGGTTGGGTAGTCACGTCATAACTGAAAGGGACGTCACTCTGTATACTGACAGTCAGGTTGCAATACGATTACTCGAGAACTGTTGAAAAGTGCCGCATTGTTCTTAAAGAGATGGGTTGCTTTTTTAATATAACACAATGCTGGATACCGGGGCACTTTGGCTTTGCGGGCAACAGCTGTGCGGAGCATCTAGCTAGTGCTGCAATAGCTGGTAGATTTGAAGTCGACCGCGGTAGCATTAAACTGCCAATTATCACCTGCAAATTGGTGTTTACGGCGGATTCTGAGAGCAGGAGCAACGCAAGATGGATCAATGGTAGCACTTGTACTATGAAGAAGATGATCTGGACTAAACTAGATTTTATCCGCTCCAACATCCTATTGTCATTGGACCGGATACATATATTCGAAGTGTGGTTAGGGTTATAACGGAGCATTGTCCTATCGGGGAGCTTGCCAGGAGACTCAAAATTCCTCACAACAACTACTGCGGAAGCGGAAGATGAACAGGAAGAGGAGAGCGTATCATCATCATCTTTTCTGTGGTTGCTCGGCTTTAGCTGAAAAACGTTTAGGTAAGGATTCTTGGTTCTAGGTTCTTTTACGATCTGGATGATCTCAGAGATGTGAGCCCAATTTAATATTTGAAATTTTCTACTTTTTCTGGCAAAATGTCACGATTGATTGTTTGATTGATATTGGAAATGATGAAAATTTCAACCAAATTGGTAATGTTACATTCTGTTGTACTTGTCTTTCTGTTCGTTCTTTAGCATACCTATATTAAATATGTAATAATAAAAATTCATTTTTTGAAAATACGAGCCAAAAATACATTTTAGTAAAAATGAGCTTATACATATTGGACCAATTGGTCCCTAACCTAAAAAATAGTTACTTTTCAATTTTCCCGGATTATGTCAGGCAATTATTTTTTTTAATATTGTTTCGTAAAAAGACACCGTGAGTCAAAATTAAGGCAATACATATCGCCGTTCTAAAGTTACAAACAAAATGAGCCCAAAATTTGACCAAATGGGCTTAACGTAACAGTAGGGTTAAGGTGGCATTTTTCACTTTGTGATGATCAACGCAAGCAAATATTTTGCACTTTTTACTTCGCTTGGGATGGCTGATGGCGATCTTCAGCTAAAGTTATGTGGGAGCAAGGGCAAATTTTTATTTTCCACCATATCAAGTCAAAGTTGTAAATTGTAGCTAAAAAATGAACCTGTATACGAATGTGAGGAAAGGGAAATGAGCCGTCGGGGAATAAAAACTAAAAAAATTTAAAAATTTCATCTGCTCTAATATTAGCCACATTTGACTTCTAAATTTTCTTACAATACATGTGAAGAGATAAAACAACATTTGCGTTGTTCTATGCACAAGAATAAATTATGCTTTCAAGTAAAAAGGTGAGTAAATTGAATACTTTGTGTATAAAAAGGTCAATGCATTTTGCCGTCAACAATTCAACTACTACACGACTATACTAACTCATTTTTACCATATTTTATAATAGAAAATTTTGTATTCTTTTGATGCACAAATCACTTAGTAAAAACTACATCTACTTACACTTCATATGATTTTCGGCTGAATTTATTAGACATACATAGCTTCTGAATATTCAATCAACACTTCATCACTGGGGAAAAAAAACCGAAAAGTTTGTTTTGCCAAAATATTCACGTTGCATATTTATATTTTCTGTTCAATAAATCAAGAACAAAACTGGGCGAAATGAGTTTTCATGAAAAATACACACATTTTGGCAAAGTTCCCATAAACAGATTAACCTAAATTGGATTTGATTGATATATGTATGTAGGTACAAGTAGTGCACTTTTTTATAAATATCGGTCGAGGAAGGAAAATAATTTTCAATTATTCCTATTAATAGAATGGATTTAGTTTGTAATACTTTTACAACTACATGTACAAATTTTAACGATTAAAAAAGCTAGTACTAGTGTTTTCTTAAAAAATACTCTTCATACGAAAATATAATAATCCAAAAACATCGACAAACGCAATCTTTCACTCTCAGTCTCGTTTATTGACCTCAAAAAATCTTGCCGTTTTTCCACTAGCGTTGTGGTGGCTGGCGCGATCATCTTTATTGCTTCCTTTTTATTCACTTCATTTCATACGTACATCTTCGCGATGATGCGATGGTCCAGCAGCAAAAGAATGGGAATAAAGAAAAATAAAATGAAATGATCATCATCGCCATTTCTTGTGAAGGGAAAATTGATCAAATATTCCTGAAGAAGAAGCAACAATAACAGCAATAAAAATAAAACGACAAATACCACGTTTTCAATCTCCCGAGAACGTGAAACGTGTTAAAGAAAGAGTCTCCCGTGTGAGTTGTTTATACTAAACGTGTAAAAAAAATGAAGAGTATAATGTGTAAATAATAAAAAAAAAAACATTTAAATAACAAAAATTAAATAAAAATAAAAGGAAGTAAAAAAGAATATTGGTCTGTAATTCTGACAGATGTATTTGTTCTACCCAGATGCAGATACAAATATCGAAAAACATCAGCAACACCATCAGATAAATCCGAAGCAGATAGAATTCCCTCTGGCTTTGCTTCTATAGTGCATGCACGCACGTATTGTATGATGTGTGTAATTCGCATAAGGTAAAATTACAGTCATCTCATGATGAAGTGACTGATCGATTGCGATCATGATCTTTGCGATGTGTGACAGACGTGTATGTACATTATAAGATGCTAACCAGTCCAGACAGACCACTTCAACTTCGCTTTTTGCTTGGAAACACGATGAAAATATCTTCATTCCGAATCTCAACCAGTTTCCCTTGCAATACATTCGACATCTTATTATTGTAGAACCATAGAATAAGAATAAAGAATGTACCCGTGTCCATTCTATGTATACAGGAAGGTACATTGAGTATGTACTCATCTATAGCAAAACAGATGCTTCCATGACGAAGCTTAGCACATCAACCCGTATTTGTAAAGCCATTCTTTCATACCTCGTGTATGGTTTTTGGATCTATTTTCTCTATTTTTAAATGTATCAACATTATGTACATTTTTATACATATATAGTTTGCAGATTGGCGTTTTTTGTTGTTTTTTTTTTTGTTAATTTATTACTTTCTTTTACGTCTAGCATGAGTGGAAGGCAGGAAATGATCTGTCCGTGAATATGAAATCGAAGAACTCGACTGTAAGAAGTCGTGGACAAAATGCAAATTTATTTTAAAATTTGACAGAATACATATAAGAAGAACGTCCGGTGGAATTTAGATTAGATGTTTGATTATAGTGTAATCGGGACATCAATATGGGTATCTGCGCAGTGACTCTTGGAAAATTAAAAACAAAGAGCTGGCATACCGTAAGGCGATCGCCACTACAGCCACATTTATATTTGTTGCTACCTTCTAACTCTAATGCGGGTAATATATGTAATCAACGTGAAATTGCTACTTATTGGTACCTTTGATGATACCAATGAATAAGAAAATCTAAAAAGGAAATGCAAATAACCGCAAAATACACTGGATATGCGACTTTTTTTCGGGAACAAAATATTTTCTATGGTAACTTGATCGAAGCTACAAGATGACATTTCTCATACGAATTTTATATGGAAAATTAATAAATAAACAAAATCATGCACATGCGCAGCTTAGTGCTGTAACTTCGTAGTAGGGGCGTTGGAAAAATGGGGGCAATGAGTACGAATTTTCAAAATTAATAGATGCTTGAAATGAATTAATCAACAACGTTCCTGTTGCATAACTTTATACCAACAGCATCACAATTTACACTATTGCAAAAAGTACATTTAAATGGGATTGCAAAGCGTTGCGTGGTATAAATTCGTTTAAATACAAAATTTTAAATACTGTGTATTCCAGTGCATTGCGGTTGAATACTCCAACCAATGAAAAAGCCAAAAAGTATTAAACCATGCCAGCCCCAAACACTAAATTTCCTACGCCACTGCTAGCTATAAAAAAAATCAAATTGTACCCTTTATTTTCAGATATTTCGTTTCCTTCTTTTTCTTCTTCATTGGATGATACCCATCCATTCCAGGCCAATTGCCAGATTCAGCGTAAGACAAAACCCAAAAAATGAAAGTGACTGTCGCCTATCGCCTCACAGAAAGCCAGCTCTGATTTTAGCAAATCCTGGAAAGCCAGTGACAATTTGCTATTATAGAACTAAGATTCCTTTAAAAATCGTTACCATTTTAGGCGAAAAGTAAAAATCTGTGGACGATACCTGTCGATGGGTATTGCCTTCAATTGTGTGTATTATTTACCGTTTATCCTGTAACTCCCGAAGGACCAAAACCAAAATTTCTGTTTTGTTATCTATTCGTGAAGGTTCAAATTGTATCCGTAAATCCTCAATCCAGTTCCTTAAAAAAAATTAAAAATAATTTGGTAGAAATACTAATTTAGGGTACATACATGTTACATTAAATTTGGTTCATTTTACCTATTTGATTCAAATTTACAACTTTTTTTTTGATCCAATTTTTCTAGCTTTTTGTTTGTTTTGATCCTTAGATTTTGTCTTAATTTCTGGCTTATCCAGCACTTTTTGAATATATTTTTAACAGTGCGCTGTTGGTAATTTCCTGGTTCCTTTGACATTTAATGTGCGTAACGCTAAACAAATTAAATTTTCATACCGAATTTTTGCTCAAACTTCCATGCAGTTAAAAGCTAGATTTACACTACTAATTCGTTCGATAGGATAAAAAGGGAAAGGCGGTAAATGAGTGAAAATTTACCAACTACCGGAAAAAATGATAATGACTAAAATTTTGCTAGGACTAGCAAGAACTTGGAATGTTTAAATTGGCGTCGAGCCATTTACTTATGTAAATTTTTTTAATTTGCAAATATGTACATACATAATTACTTTTGTTTTTGATAAACTTGTTCTTGTTTCTCTTAAGGCGATCAACCGTTCCGGATTCTGCGGGAAACTTTTGAATTTAAAATTATTAATGCGGACTAGAAATAGACACAGAAATAATTTGTTATTTTTTAAATGCAAACTTCTATGTTCTTATCTGATTTTTTTTTTGTTTGGTTTAAAAAACGTTGAGAGCACATCGGTACATATATGAACTTATTCCTTCACCACATCCTCCCAACTTTACAATAGATTTAAATAAAGTTCAGCATTCATTTCTTGAATATTACTCATAGTTCATAGACGATCGTATAATTTTCTTTGGAAAAAGCAGGACAAATGCATCAAACGTTAGGCTTTTGAAGTAACAAAAACTCTGATACAAAATAACGGTGGAATTTCTATGTATTGCCTAATATCAGCCATACACGTATTTCAAGGTGTATCTTGCTAGAAACTCCTCAGTATAGACACATATTAATAACTAGATTGTCTGATCAATATAGCACCATTTTATAAGAAGTTTTCCAGGATTTACAAAAGAGTGAAACTCGCTCAGTGTATATCGCATCAGTCGCCCCAACTAACTGGAACACATTCAAACAATTTTTTATTTGTAAATTTAAAACGACATTTAAGTGTAGTTTTAATTAAATTTGTCCGTTATTTGGTGAGACGGCAATACGCCGGCCGTCCAGAAACAGGGTAAAGCCAAATAAAAGCGGGACTTTCGATATTTTCGCAGGACGGCAGGTTAAGGTCCAAAAAGCAGGACTGTCATGCCTAAAACAGGACAATTACGACCATTACCATAAAAGATCTTTTAAATTCACGCTAAAAAGATTTGGAAAAAGTTTGTCTTAAAATTGTGTCTTATTGCCGGAGAAGTAGAAAAGCAAATTTCTTTCAGGATAATTGAGTTCCTGAGTTAAGGTTGGTTTGAAGTTTTCGAAAGATAATGGAGTGCATTAGTGGTGCTCTGTGGAAGTGATCGTTCGGTCACCATCACCACTCTGTGATATAGAGATTCATAGAAAAACGATTAAGTGGTATGGCCAGTGTTGCCAGGTAGGCTGTGTGACTTCCCCCTAAATGAAGCGTGATTTCCCCCTAAAATTATAATCTTCCCCCTAAATTTGAAAAATGGTGGAAAATTAAAAAGGGCCCCACGCTCGGCACCAAATGTGATCTGCTGACGAGGGTATCAGGCCTAATGGTACCCCGAAGATTATAGTGACACAGCTATCGAGGCGACTTTTCTACAGGTGTAGCGAAGACATCGATTTAGTCGGGTTAATCGGAATAGGAATTTACCGCCCATAGCCCAGTTTAAAAAGGAAAAACCAGTTTGAAGTTAGCTCATCCTCTTATTGCCCCTATAATATGTTGGGGGAAAAGAGCTTTGATCCGGTGAACATGAAATCAGAACTACATCAAGTTAACTATACCCGTCAAGTGGCAATGTATGTGTTTTGTTTATAATACAGATGTCCCTTAAGACATACAATTTGGGGACATAGGGTTTTGAATATTTATTTATTTACACGTAGGCGATAACCTCCAGGCAGTGCCCCTCTTATATTATCTTAATCCACGTAACGTCTTCATTTCACTTGATTTTTCTTCAACGTGTACCTAAAAGCCCCATAAGAAAAGATGTTGGACTCTCCCAAAATATATCTGTACTATATCTTTCACCGATCCCTGTCAACAGATGCAGGAGGTATTTAAATAGAAGCTGTCACAGACACAAATTTTCATGGAATTTGCCGATTTATGTTAAAAAAAAACCCGAAATTCCCCTATGGTGTTTTAGGTTCCCCCTAAAATTTTCCCTAAAGAAATTCTCTCCCTAAAATTCTCCCTAGGAGGTTCAAAAAACCCTAAATTTAGGGAACTTTCCCCTAAATTGGTAACACTGGGTATGGCTGACAATCTTATCACACTCTGAGTTCAGTTGTCGTTGAAATTCACTCCACTAGGAGTTAGGGCAAATCAAGAATGTGTCAAGAAAGAGTGCATATAAAAAATTTTCAAAGTTTCACATTATTTAACATTCCGAGTATCTTGTAGGCTGGGAGCTAGGGAATGGGAGGGAGTGTAGTTCGGACATCTCGATATAAAAGTTGAAAACAATTTACGGTACCGTCCAGCTTCATGATTTACAATTATTAAACGTGGTTTTTATTTTTTTAATCCGTTAAATAACTGATTTACGCTTAAAACTAAATTGAGTGAGAGTTTCAGAATATACATATCTAAAATCTGCTGTGAAAAATCGTGATTAAAACTGAAGTTCACATGGCAGTAAGACCATGCTGAATGATGAAACACTGCATTAAGCGTTTTGTATACTATTTTTAGTGTATGCATTTTTAAATCGTGACGTTTTGCTTTTAATTATTTTATAAACCGCAAAACCTTTAAGGTCAATCCACACTTTTTAGTCATCAGCCACATACATTTTTCATACAAGTTGACAGATTGGCAGTCACCGTACACGGTATGGTATAAAAATCGATGGTAAGGTCCATTCAGGATTTCAGGCATGACACAATAGGCGTATGCTGGTTATGAACGTCAAAATAAACTCATATAGAGCTTTTGATATGTGACTTTTACTTCCAAAAAATATTCAAAATTCAGTAGACACCCCCTAAACGAAATCAGGGGCCCTATCATGTAACTCGAAACGAAAACCCTTAGTGTGCTAGATTAAATCGACCGTCAAATGAAAAATATTTTAATGTTTCGGAATCAATTTATCAGTGCTTAGAACTAACGGACGCACATAAATTATAAATCAAGAGTCACGAGATTTTATAGTTGCGTAAAATAAAATTGTGAAAAAAGTGAAAAGTGTAACAATAAAAAGTGTGAGTTTCGAATTGGATTTTAACTCACGGTCTTATTCGAAAATGCAGGAAAACCTTCCTCCAACGACGGAAAATAAAGTAAAGGACACACCCAAACCGACGGTAAATTTATGATGAAAATCTCATTAGAAGAACCGCTATTCGTTTCTCGTGTTGTAAGATCTTTAACTCCAATTTATTATCTTTAAAACTTTATGAATAAAATGTTACTCTTTATAAACAAAACTACTGTTTTAACCTATTTTTCTTAAAAGTTTTGCTGTTTCTGATAAATTCTCCAATATTTCATTCCGAAGCTAGTTGCTACAAATACAAAGCGATTCTATTCCTCCCCAGAAAACTGGCTATAACATTAAATGTGCGTTGCTTTATGTATTATTTTAAGAAGCTCATTTAGTTGAACTAAAAGACTTTTTAACATCTGAAAACGTCTCTTTGCAACCAAGAAACATATAACGGTAGCTTCTCGAGAGTAGCCTATCTCTCGAATAAATTGTCGATGCAATCGTTCATATTCTCAAACGTTTTCGAATTACATGATAGGGGACTTTATTTTTCGTATGGTCAAATTCGAAAGTCTATTCGTTTTCGAGTTACATGATACCACTTTGGCCAATTCGAAAGCAATCGCTTTCGAATCGAATTACATGATAGGGCTCCAGATCTTCTGCGTGTCACCAATAATACAATGCACAGATCTTGGAGCTAGTAGTATGTTTACTCATGTCATTTTTTGGCTATAATTTGCATTTGATCGACGAAAGCTGAATTACAAGCCGGTCGGGCGTGAATCTGAAGAGTAAACTCAGCATTTTGAAGATATGCATATGTATGTACATGGCTTTTACGAGTGTGATTGTAAAATATTGAAAAAAATAAGACTAATAATTTTCACAATTTATTTTTCAAACACATTACACTTATACACATTTTTTTACATAAATATGTATTTAATTGTTCCATAGCAGTCTGGCTGGTCTAGCGGTTAATGCGCGCACCTTCGGTGCACAGGGTCATGAGTTCGAATCTCACCGTGTTCCATGGTGTTTTTCGAACTCACGAGCTTGTGACGGACTATGATCTCACTCAGATGTTAAACGAGTACCCATTTATGGGGATAAATAACACTGCTGAGCGTGATGCTGATCTCATTACCTCAACAAAATCAGATAAGATCTTGGAAATAGGATGTCACTAACACATCCTGCGGCCTTAGTCCAATGCTGGATTGTCGCGCCTGTTATTTATTTTAATTGTTCCATGAATAAATTGAGAAATCCGGCGACTGACTATATCAGTGACGAATCCATAATATGTCGCTTCTGATTTATTCCTCTCCTCGAGCAAGTAGTTCACAAATCTTCTTTATTGTTCATCCTTGGACAAGTACCGTCTACAAATCTTCTCTTCCATATTTTCAAATTTCTAGAAATAAGGTAGACACAGAATTTCATATAATGAATTCTTATGAATGAACAGATAAATTTACTTATTTTAATTAGCATATTACAATGCTTGTAATTAATACCAAACACCAGACAATGACAGCCAAACTTTGACACACCCAGCGAAAAACGTGTATTAAAACCAATGAAGTTTTTACTTTACTTCTAGTAAACAGAAAATTTCTTTAAACGTATGAATTTTGAATATAATTAATTAAAAATGCCATTGGGTCAAATACACTTTCATAGAATTTATGATTTCAGTAGTAATAGAATTATAACCTGCCCACATACAACTAATGCAACAAATTACATAGAATGAAGTAAATCAAATTCATGGGAACTATGATAATTTTCCATAGCCTCAATGCAGCCTCAATGTATAAACATTTTAACTTTGTATCGCACCGCGTATCAAGTAATTAAGATTTTAGAAACGTTGACAACATTCCACTTCTGGTCTCATGGCAATGTGCACGGACTGGCACGCAGGCAGGGTTCGAATCCAAGTTTCGGCATAAGGTTTTTTTATGAATAAAAAAAATATAAGAATTTGAAATAAAATTAAATCACAATAAAAAAAAAATAAAAAAGAATAGAAAAAAAAATTAAAATAAAATATTCTTTTTATTTTTTTTTAAATAAAATTCAATGAAATTTTTACATAGAATCGATGAACAATCTAATTGTTATAATCGAATTTTCACTTAATATTTTCAATGATATTTCTATCATTGTCCCAAAAAGGCTATTTCATCGGCTCCAAATCATATAGCCAAAATTTCATACGTCCTATGCAATTTTTCTTTAATAAAAGTAATTTTTTTCTGGGTGCATAAGAAGACGTAAGATACATTGACTTTTTGAATAATCCTAGGCTAAGGCCTCCATTACACAGTCATATATTATCATAATAGATATTATAATAAATATGCTTAAGCCAACTTGATTTCGTTTACTGAACGTTGAAACCGAATGAATCGAGTGGGCTTAAGGATATGACATACATATTATAATAGAAATATGACTGTGTAATGGAGCCCTAACTAGGAGAATAAAAGGCTTTTTGGTGGTTATAATGCAAGTTTAAAATCGAAAGCTCCACTGAATTGCGGTTTACAACGTGGTTATGAGAGCTTTCATAAACGGCATGTAACCTAGCTATAAACCGCATATAAACTCGTGCCTACCTCATAAACTGCATTCGTTCGTAAACTCGTTTAGGTGTGTCAGGACTATTTTTGGGAAATTCCTGGCTATGATAATGAAAAACAAAAAAATTGGCTTCCCTGACATAATAGATCGACAAAAGTGCTACCAGACCTTGTCATTCCTTGGATTAGACCTGAAAATTCACAAACAAATATTGCAATTTAAACTATTTATCCGTCTTACCCGAAATCTTTTTATGCTCTTATACTAAATAGAAAAATTCCAAGTTTCAGATCACCTCTAGGTCTTAGGTCGAAACTCAAAGTAACAAAAAAAAAAAAAACGAAAATTGGCCAGGTTAAATTGAACTTTTGTAGCGAAACACAGTCATTATTGTTCGTTGTTTTGCAAGATTGTTGTCTAACAGATATATACGTACATGCCACAAGACTTCCTCGTCATGCCAGTATCAAGTTCTATAGCTTCTATTTCTTACACCATACACCTAGCATTAGCATTTGGTACTTTAGATTTCGAACTCGCTTTTACATTAGTGAGGCAAGGCAAGTGGTAAATCTTCAATTACAACAGGTTTAGAATTCAATCTAAAAAGAAATAAGTACATATTATATTTGTACACGTGTTTTAAGCATGTGGGTGTTTGTATGTAATTTCAATTTCATTTTTTGAAACGTCAACAAAATGTCTATGTACATATTAGCCGATTCTAATTGCATTTAATGAATGTTTTAATGTTTACAGCTTTTTTGTCTTATTAACCAACAAAATACCAATGTACCTACGTACAGCGTACATCTACATACTAAGCAAAATTAATATTCAAATATGTATGTAGGAAAATTCGTACATTACTAACACACATAATTATGTAGTAGGTATACCGATAGAGATTGAATTGCAAAAATATTCAAAACGTCCATTCTAACAATATATGTAGTCAACTGCCCCCTACGGTCTACCACTTCCTCTGCTACCAAAAATCAACCAAATCCCATTCTTCCCATCTCCAACTAATTTATTTCTGCTATCAACTGATGATTTAACACGAATATTATTACGTACTTATCTGGGTATGTACATATAAATAAAAATATGCATATGTACCAGTACATGTCTAGTTTACATGTACTCAGTCTCAGCTTAATTCAACAAAATTATGAGTGATTTCTCCTTGAAAATATCTGCAAATTGAGCTATTTAAACGTTTGCCTTGACCATATATACGAGTACATATCAGCGTATATATTTGGCCACTAATATTGTGCTCTTATATAAACTTTTTTATCTGACCTTAACATTGATCTTGAACGAATCAAAATTTTGTACGGACTTTTTTTTTGTTTTTATTATTCTTTCGGGAGGGGTACAGAACAGATTTTTGTACGTTGTTTTTATCAATCTATAGATTGAGTACAACATGTATTTAAATTGCTCAATATCTACAGTGTATAGCAAGGCTATGTGATGTGTGTTAACAAAAAGTAAAATTCTATATTGATTGTCCACACCAAAAAAAGAGTGGCTGTGTATAGGCAATTACTAAATGAATTTCGCTCCACACGAAATGTTTGGTGCTGGTTCTTTTGGTCGGTTGGCAATGGAATTATTCCAGAGAGAAATTGCTAGCATGAACGTTGGCACTGTAATCAAGTTATGAATATGTGTATACATAAGGATGATAAAAGTAATGATGAGTGGTGGATGATGGAATGATGGCTGATCGTTATCAAGTGAATATTACGCATTGCACAAAATAATAATAATTTTATTGCTGTTATCGAATTAAAGCAGTATTAATTTATAAATCTTGAATATTGTTTACTTACTATACATTTAAAGCGAAATTTGACTTGATGCATTGGTTATAGTCTAATTGACTTCAAATCACAACACAATAAAACAAAAGACTTGGGCGAGTAACAGTTTTTTTTTAAATCAAAACGAATATGGCGGCCACGTCCACCACGTGTCTCGCCCGGCGGCTACTAGAAAGAAGGAGTTATCAAAAGAAGGATTTTCATCAGAAATGAACTTTATTTTCGAGGAGCGGTTGATGTGGCAGCCCTATAACTGAGTTGTCCTATTCCATCCTTATCTATTACCGGTGGCGTAGCGTACGGTGTTCCATGTGTTCAATGGAACACGGATCTCCAAAGTTTGAGAGCCGTATTTGTTTCTTATATAAATTATCATTCATTAGTCAAGAGATTTTCAAAACCATGTTGACGAATTCCCATTTAAAATTGACAGAATGTTTTGTAAAATTTCCAAATCATGTCGTCGAGGTCGAATTCCCATTTGTAACTGACACTATGTCAAATTGACGAATTTCTATTTTCGACTTTCCATATTACGTTGACGAAATTCCATTAAATATAGACGAATTTCCAAATCACGTTAACGAGTTTTCATTTCAAATTGTCGGTACACGTATTATGCCGCAATTAAAACAAAAAACAAAAAAAAAATTCATTTAAATCAAGTACCTCCGATTAGAAAGTATGCAGTTGCCCGAGGCAATTGAAAGTTTCTCATGTTTTTGTAGTAAAATTGGAGAGATTTGTTTTTCGTTTTGAATAGAAGTATTTTTTTTTTTTGCAGCTCTTGGCCATTGTAACAAGGGGTAGCTCCACGACGATTTACAAGAACTGTCTGGCGTTTAGTTAAGTTAGCTTGTTATTAATCTGTTAATACGCTGTTAATGGTCTGTTGAGGTTGTATTAATAGAATCATCTGTCTCTGAATGTTTTGTAAATCGCTGTTAACACTGGTATGAATCTACAGTTAATACTTTGCTAACCTTCTCTTGACTCTGGTAATGCTCAGCTAACGGTCTGTTAATGCTATTGTAAAGAATGTATCGGCACCGAGTTCCATTAAGAACGAAGCTCTTAAGGTCAAACATACAAAAAACATAACGAGCCTCTCTGCAAGCTGAGCAGTAGAATGTGCTTACTGTAGCTCAGGGCCGGCACATATTTAAAAGGATATAACATGCCTATAAGTAAGACGAACGCATACACAGGGAGAAAAAAAAATGGGAAAATTGGCCAGAAAAAGGTCATTCGTATGCGTGCTCCAAGATCCCCATGGCAATGGGCCCTGGCCGTCTTTACCCACAATTATACAGAGATCCGTCCGTGAGGCCCCCATGGTCAAGACTTTTTAAAATTGTCCTCTTTTGATATATACGTCTTTGCAAGTGGAAAGCATGAAAGTTTACTGCATTGGATTTCACTAAACTCCCGCACACGCAAAATTCAAGACCCAAACTTGCCGACCACAGTTCAACTGAACGAATCAATAACGGTGTAGCTAAGTCAATTCTTTGGATCAGTTTGGTGAGTCATTCAAAATACACATCACTATGCGACTCCCCATTTTTTTTAATGTCCCTTGACATGATCGCCACTCACGCCACGACACGGCGAATACGAAACCGATCATTTGAGATTTTTGATGACGACACCGATCAAGCAAGTTTTGCATTACAGTCTTGTTACTGCAGTTTGAAATAGGGTTTTAGATCTTAAATTTGTCCGAGATCAAAATAGCCGTGTATTGCATAATATCAAATCGTTAGTTAATCGAGAAAAGAGTTTGAAAGCATAATAAAAAAATGGTTGTTGTTGCCAGGAAGTCTGTAACCCTATCAATGAAGAAACCAACTTCGATCCGATAAATCTTATACTTGTTCGCTTCTTGTTTTTATATGGCGGGCGAGACGCTCGCTCGTCTCTTCATAATAATTTTTTGTTGGGCTAATCTAATTAAATCCTTCCAACAAAATTGGTTCGTGTATCTGCATTTAATGTCGATGTGTCTGTATTTGCCGGCCAATCGTATCTGAAACTTATTATTAACGTAACTAAAATTAGTTGGATATTTTATCTAATAAATTTTCTATTTTTTTATTTGCAGACACATCTCTCAAACATCCTTCACAACAATCACCATTCCGCCCAAAATTGTAAGCCAACCGTGAAATGAGTCCTGATGATGACACGCTATCAACGCCACATTTGCTAGACAACGATTTTGACGTCATGAATGATCGCAATCAACGCAATGGCGGAGCATTCCAATCACCACAAAACGGACATGCTCGAAATGGCAAAACGAATGGATATCATCACAACGGCCTGGAAAACTTGAATGGTAACGGTCACGATCCGCACATTTTAGCACCGCTCCTGCAAGATTCATCACTGAGCGATAAGGCCGTGATCCTATGTCCGAGCAATAACAACGAATGGAAAGACGCTGAAGGAATCAATAATCTTAAGAATGGCATGCAAAAATCTCACGGCAACAATAATGGATCTCTGATGAATGGCAAAAATGGCTTGGGAGCGGATAAGCTCACGGAAGAGGAGGATCCACTCACCGGGATCTACAATAAGGCCAAACTGATGGAAGATGATGATCCATCGTGTGGACTGTTCAGTTGCCGACCGCGATGGGCACGATGTTTTGCCTCGACGAATATGTTTATGGTGGTGTTCTTGTTCGCCTGGGTGCTGCAGGGCATGCATCAAACGTATTTTGTAAGCACAATTACGACAATTGAAAAGCTGTTTCAGATCAAATCGAAAACAATCGGAATGCTCATGAGTGCCGGTGAGATTGGGCAAATTTCGACAGCATTGTTGCTGACCTATTTTGCGGGGCGTGGTCATCGACCGCGCTGGATTGGAGTTGGAATGGTGGTCTTTTCAATTGCCACCTTCTGCTGTTCACTACCTCATTTCATTTTTGGCAACGAATTGATGAGTTCTAGCCAATTTGCTGTTAGTATTGGTTCGAGTCATACGACGAGTAACAATAATTTGATGCATTTGAATAATACCGGTGCCATCGGCAGTAGTTTACAAGATATGCAAAGTTTGTGCTTCCTGTCGAATAAAACTTTTGTAGCTGATGATGATGAAGGTAGACGATCTCACTTTGCCAGAAAATCGTAACATTTTAGACTCAATTGAAACTCTCTCTTTTCAGCATGTCAAGATGATGTGAAAATCGAGCAAGCTTCTCATTCAAAAATAACTGTGATAGTCCTTTGTATATTTGCTGTAAGTTTACTGAGTGCTGGCGTCGGTCAGACGGCAGTCGCGACACTGGGCATACCATACATAGACGATAACGTGGCCAGCCGCGAATCTCCAATTTATTTAGCTATAACGGTAGGCGTGCGAGTTCTTGGTCCGGCTGCAGGATTTATTGTTGGATCATTTTGTGCTCGCGTCTATGTCTATTTGGGCGATCCCGGTTTCGGACCAAACGATCCACGATGGATCAGTGCATGGTGGTTGGGCCCGGTTATAATTAGTGGACTCATGATGATCTCTTCGTTTGCCATGTTCTCGTTTCCGCGCGAGTTACGTAAAAATCGTGTCACAAAACCGGCCGCTCTTCTGAGCGACGAGAAACAACCTCTCGAAAAGGAGAGTACGCCAAAGCTTAAAGGTCAGTCGTTGTTTGACGCTTTTTGGAACAACAAAATTTTTATTTAATGAAATTCGTCTTTTAATTTATCTATTGACAGATTTCCCCCGTACTGTAAAGAGGCAACTAAAAAATGACATTCTAATGTTCAGGACCGCTTCGTCCGTCTTCCATCTGTTGCCAATTGCCGGGCTTTATACATTCCTTCCAAAATATTTGGAAACACAATTTCGATTGCCGGCAGCCGATGCCAATTTGATTTCTGCGTTTGGTGGTATCCTGGTAATGGGGGTGGGCATCTTCTTGTCGGGCGTGTTTATTCTGAAGTTCAATCCGAATGCACAAAAGGTCGCCGCGTGGATTGCATTCACGGCATTTGCCTACTCAATGGGCATGTTCTTGCTGATGTTTATTGGGTGCGATATGAATGACTTTGCCGGATTGAAAATTGATGAAGACACGTCGTAAGTAGACTTTAAAATTATTATCGTACTTTATGATAATATCTTATTTAATTTAATATTTTTTGTAGGATGAAAGTTTTCAAGCCTACATGCAACTCAACGTGTCATTGTGATATAGATAAATTCGAGCCAATTTGCGGAGTTGATCAGAGAGTGTACTTTAGTCCTTGCCATGCCGGGTGTAGCCAGTCCGTGCGGAAAGATGGACAAACGTTCTATGACAATTGTGATTGTATACCAGAATGTATGTTATTTTTTTTTTAAATGCATAATTTACGGAAATTACAATTTTGTTTTTAATTTTTGCAGTCATGGCGGCCAATCAAACGTACGAAGCTGTTGGCGGCTATTGCGATAGCAAATGTAAAAATTTCATTCTGTTCATATGTTTGTTCACAATTTTGGTGTTTATCCATTCTACACAAGAGGTCGGAAGCATATTGTTAATTATGCGATGCACGGATCCAAAAGGTATGGAATATTTGATTTAATATGTATTTATTTATTCCTTGTGTGAGAGATGCACTAATTTAATTCAATCCCCTTTCAGATAAAGCTATGGCGATGGGAGTGATACAATCGGCTATAGGAATTTTCGGTAACGTTCCGTGTTCAATATTGTATGGAGCCATTATTGATTCGGCATGTCTAATATGGAAAACGGTTTGTGGTAAACCAGGCGCTTGTTCTCTATACGACACAGACATTTTCCGGCATTATTTTCTGGGTAAGTAGATACATATTTTGTTTTTGTTTTAATAACGGATGATCCTTTGTAAATGAGTGTCCAAAAATGGCGTCCGATGTCCTATCGCTTACGTGCTTCCGATTATCTCTAAAGTTCAAGTTCGAGTCAAGCATTACCCCTATGTACCGAATGATTTGCATAAAGCTCTGATATTCAGATGACATCCTTTCGTGTGCTTGCCTATAAGGACTGCCTCCGTTTTTAGTGCCCCAAGTCCCGAATCATTTATTTTTATAGTTTTTATCACTTTATTAGCTCAATGCACTCCAAGTTCTTTGTTACTACCATTGCCGCGATATCTTCGCGATCCCTATCACAGCCATGGGAAATTCCTGGATGCTATCATACCTGCTGATCCACAGCAGCGAGTCAGAAATACACACCTGGTGAGCATGCGTGGTAAACCTATATTCAACGAGCCCTTTGCTAGTGTCGTATTGAAGGACACGATTTGAAAGGTAGCTTATCGAAGCAGAATCGACTAAGCTACGTTGAAAATGTTTCAACGGATCCGAAAATACCGGTTCGGAGTGAATATTTTGCGAGCCTATTCACCATCAGTATTGCATCTACTGTAGACCGCTTCCGTTTAAACCCCGACCATTTTTACCATGGTATCGATCAGGCGGATTGGTCGATATGAGTTTGGCTATGCGCTCGGTTTTTTCGGTTCGATTTGGAAGAAACAACTGAGGAGTTGTCCGAATTGCTACTTTCAGCGCTCCATTCGGTGCCGGAGCTTTTCCGTCATCCACCCTATAGGCAACTTGTCGCAGTCAGTTATGACGAGAGTGTAATTTACGTCGGGTACTTAAAGTTGTTTTTTTATTATGTTGATGTCAAGGCTTTAGGGGACAACCCTCTAATACAAGAGATCGAGAAGGGGACAACACAAACATCCATAGTCACGGTGGGATTCTTCGAACCCACGCTCAGGCAACTCAGAGATAATTGATTTAAGATCGTTTTTGTAGGACTCCAGTAGGACGTCATGTTCGCCTTTTTGTGCAGACTAATGACACAGCCGTCAGGCTTTTAAACAGTTTCGTCTAAGATTCGAAAGAATGTTTTCAAACGACGTGTAATTTCCCTTCATAGACTTAAAAGCTTGTCAAAAACGAGTGATCTTGGGAGTGCATCCGGCAGCATGATTTAAATACAGACATGCGATTGTGATGTGGCTTTTGACTCTATTCTATATTTACATCTATTTTACGGAAACATATTAGCCACTTCTGTATTGGCCGAATTCCATTTTGTCCTGGAAATTCAATCAGAAGAAGCTGAATATTGGCTGGCCCCAAATAGCGTGGGATTCGCCGAACTGCGTAAAATACTTAAGCCCAATGATCCGCCAAAGTTTGGCTGAATCAAGCGCGAAAGATCAACGAACTATCTATCATCATGGGACGGGATTGATTGCGCGTGATTCGACTGAAATTTTGCTCGCGATTTGTTTGAAATTTTGTGCGTTGTATGTTTTTTTTTTTTCAATTTAAGATCATTAGGTCACTAGAATTTTTTTCTGGGGTCATTTAAATATATGTATATAGATAGGCGACACCACCCTGTTTATTCTAAACAAAAAAATTAGACTCACATCTTCTCATTAGTTTAAAAACAATGCTAAAATTCTTTTTCCTAATCCATATCCTAACCAAATAAAATGTTCGCCGAGCGATTGTATCGATACAATCTGAATATGCCGAAAAAACCTCGCGTGCCCCGTATGTCTTACAATTCCACAAGTGCTTTCATATTTGAATGATGAAAATTGTTGAAAGATGGGAACACGTCTGTGAGAGGTTGAATTCAATTTTGTCGTCATTTTCCTACAGTACGAGGAATTGAAGGTAGTGTACCTCGTTTAATTTAATGTATTGATGGTTCAGGCGAACTTCTGCGCGTAGTTCGGCGAACTTCGGATATTAAAAGCAAAAAAAAAACGAAAACACAATTAATGGAATAATGAAAGAAATGTCATACCGTTAAGAAACCTTGATATTGGATAAGGAAAGTCAGATATAAGCCCAATATTCAAGAACATGTAGACAAGGCTAAGAATGCACAGTATTCATGCTGTAAAGCTATTGCGAAGACCTGGGTATTGGAACCGAAACTTCTAGATTGGATATATGTATAAGGGGGCAAACTTCCAGAAGCCAATAAAGCAACAAAAAAAACAGTAGACAAAACGTGTTGAAGTTACACAGTCTCGCCGTATCCGAGCCTTTGGTATCTGAGACTTGAATATCCCCGCGTGTGAGTGTTACCATTTGATTATACATGTAGAATCTTATCTACATAGTTGCTTTACAGTGGAGAATTTATGCAGGAATACAGCCTCGATTTGTAAAAAAAAACTCTGGATCAATCAGTTGTCTGCATACAAAAGTTACATTCGTTTAAAAATGCGATCCAAGAACCAAAAAAAAATTGGATAAAGAGTAATCAGACGCCGATGTAGTAGTCGGAGTTTCAAAAATTACAGCCATTCAAAGTTGCGACCCAAATAGAGTTCAATTTTCCAATAATACGGAACTTTGTATGTTTGTCGGGAAAGTTTCGGGAAAATTTTCAATGCGGGATGGGTTGGTTGGGTTGTCCCGCAGAATCCGGGACGATTTATTCGTCCTATACTTCTGGATGATGTGGTCGTTTTGTGGAATGCATTTAGGATTCAAACTAAACCTAATTTGCTGAAGAAGGTACAAATAACGGCTAGCGTGGTAATCTGCGAAGTATTTAGAATGACTCCCTTTGGTTATGTAACTGCATCTCCTTCATTTGAATATTTTCGGTGGCTGCATATGTGGCTCTACGTCTTGGCGAGAAAGGCCATTGGAAAATACTTAACATTTAGCAATTTCAGGTTATTCCAGCAGTTACGAATTTTTTGTTTGGCAATAGTTTCAAAAGCTTGATATATTCCAATGCATTGCAATAATGATCTCCTGTTGGCTCCAGACTTGGCTCACTTCCACTTCTGGTTCCAACCAGAAATCTAAGGACATATTAGTATGCAAATAGATCATCAAGCCAGGCGAACTTGAAAAAAGATGGTGTTCATCAAAATTAGTAACACTGTTAAATTGAATTATTGGAGTTGATGTCGGCGTTGTCAAGGGGCACTCACCTATCGGGGTGCACGTCAGGAGGCTTAAACTTCCGTATAACGATGTCTGTAGAAGCGCTGTGATTGGATGGGGAAGAGGAGGGAAGTATCGGCCACTTTCTTTGTGATAGTCTATTTATCAGAAAGATTAAGATGGAATGCGGGGGCGTACTTGTTTTGTCGATTTGGGAGATATAAAGAACGTCAAGCTCAATGTTTAATTGCACTTTCAATATGTTTTCAGGATTAGTGTGGTAAGGATAGTATCTCGTAGATGGGTGCAACAACGAGAACAATGGTCGTAGCTTTTTTCAAAATAAAATTATGCTGAACTCAAATGGGCCATCGATTTTTAACGCATCGAACTACCGAATAGACATGCATACAAGATGAAAAAAACTATCATTCGAATTTTTATAATCTAACCAAGAAATGTTTCCCGTAGCACATAAAATAAAGTCATAATTTTGCTAATACTGGTGTCCCTTGTATGTAATATGTGGATGCCTTGTGGGCTATCGAATTTATATTGTGTGGATCTGATATCCAAGCTCACTCTACTGTTGTTCTAGCAACTATTCTTTTTTGGCCGTTTCTATCTCTCAAATCACAAGTCATCATCAATGTGGCACGATAGCCCGACGTTGGGCCTTGGCCGCCTGAATCGTTGACCTCCAATTGTCGCGATTACGTGACCTTGTCCTCCAGTTTCGGAAGCCCAGCAGCTGGTGGGCGTCTTCGCCTACGGAGTTCTCCCAGCGAGCTCTCGGTCGTCCACGCAACCTCGCTCCGTCAATTCGTTGTGCGTTCATCGATTATCGTCCATCCGTTGTACATGCCCCGCCCATTGCAAACGTTGAAGCTTCACGATTTTCGATACTTCCAGCTCATCGTACAATTGATACAACTCATGGTTGTACCGGATACGCCATTGGTCTCGCTCGCGAACGGCCCCGAAAATTCGCCGAAGGACCTTTCGTTCGAATCGGTCTAGCAAAATTTCGGAGGCTTGGGTGAGGGTCCATGTTTCGCAGCCATAACATAGCACGGGTCGGATGATCGTTTTGTACACGCGAAGCTTCGTGTTCCTGTGCGCAAGTTTCGAATTAATTATAGGGAGGACCGAGAAATATATCTTATTGGCTAGTTGTATCCGTCGCTTAATTTCGTCGGTTCCGTTGGCGTCCTTTGATAAACTACAACCCAGATAGTTGAAGTTGTCTACATACTCGATACTAAGGTCCCCCACTGTGATGCTTGAATTTGCTGGCGTCCTTGTTTTCGATTGCATCATGGCCTTTGTTTGGCTTTCGTTGATATGTAGTCCAACTTCCTTTGCGGCGTTATTGAGGTTATGCAGAAGGCTTTCTGCATCACCCAACCTTCGAGACATGATGTTGATATCGTCGGCGTACGCTACTAATTGAGTCGACTTGATGAGTAGCGTTCCGCTGCTGTCCATATTCATTGCTCGAATTACATACTCCAAAGCCAGGTTGAAGAGCGTCGGCGCCAGCCCGTCGCCCTGCTTGAGTCCAGTACGAGTTTCAAATAGGTCAGTGAGTCGATTCTGCACTCTGACCTGCGAGACGGTATTAGTCATCGTCATCCTTGTGAGTCGCAATAACTTTGCCGGTATACCAAAATTCAGCATAATGTTGTACAGTACACTTCGATCGATACTGTCGTATGCCTGCTTGAAGTCGACAAAGATTTGGTATACGTCGATGTTATATTCCCAGCACTTTTGGAGTAGTAGCTTCACTGTGAAAAGCTGATCGGTCGTTGAGCGACCAGGTCTGAAGCCGCCTTGATACTCGCCAATGATTCGTTCTGCGTACGGATTAATTCTCTTTTCAAGAATTTTCGATAATATCTTATAGGCCGTACAAACTAATCACAAGTAGTTGTGGCAATTGTTGACGGCGTAGAGCAAAACCTATTTTCAGAACTCAAAAACATTCATGAATTACGTTGAATGAAATAATAGTATAGTACAGATAGCTCAAAACCCAAACATCCAAAAGAAAGAGAAATTTTGTATGCCAAATTGTTGAATACACAGTAAAAAGTTACACCAATTTGCGCCATTTGTACAAGCTTCCTTAAGGTACGTACGGGGAAGAGGGTGGTAAAGGGGTGAAAATTCAGTTTTTTTGCAAATATCTGGAAAACTATAAGCTTGATTCTCAAATGTCCTGAGGACGAAACAAACTACACAAAATTACCTTTGTAATGATTTTTTTTTTGAATTTACATTTTTTGGGTTTTACATTTCGCACTGTAACTCTTGATAAAATAGACTTAGGATCATAAGATCTTGTGCACATATTGCTAACAAAATTTATTTGATTTGTACTAAAAATTGAAGTGCTCCGACCGTTGACACCCCCCTCACTCCTCCCAACAATTTTCAAAAAGGCATGCCTGTAGTTTCTTTTCAAACTGAGCCAGGCAGATAAAATTTGGTGGGGTGTCTAGTCTAAGCCCCATTATGCTCCTTACCAAAAATGATTACCATCCGATAAAAACTAAGGGTATCCCCCATACAAAGTGAACCAAAATTCTTACAAATTTCTCATTTTTTTTTTCACTTCTAAATTCTATCTAAAATGGAAAAATAAAATGTATCTCAATTTAAAGCTCAAAAATTGTAAATGCACTATAATACTTTTGGGTCTAGGGTATAATTTTCTGAGAAAATGTCTAGAGTGCTATATATCATTACAAAGGTAATTTTGTATAGTTTGTTTCGTCCTCAGGACATTTTAAGCTCAGACTCACAGTTTTTTTCTTAAGCTCAGCCTCATAGTTTTTTCTTTTGGATGTTTGGGTTTGGGGCTATTTTAACCAATTGTACTATGTATACTAATAAGTGTCAATTCAGAGGAATAGCCTCTACATATTGAGCTTTCGTTTCATCCTCGAAATTTGTTTCAATGTTTTAAATACTTATGGCTAGGCATCTTATGGATATACTTGAGTGCCGGCTTTCGACACAGTTGCGTTCTCTTCCGCAGGGGAATGTTGACTTGGACTTTTTTTTTGTACAAGCTTCCTTAAGGTACGTTTTCCTCGGCACGACCCCAGCGGGCCTAGCGACTGCGACTCGCCCATTGTGCATTGCATATAAAAACTCTTTTTTAGTTGATAATCGCTTGGCATAGCTCCACAATGAAAATTTATCGTCGAATGCACCGCGAGGCGAGGCTCTTGTTGTATATAATGCCCGCATGAGTGGTGAACGTGGTGCACTCGCTTGTTTATAGGCTTCGGGCGACGGCTGCTTGTGCTTGGGGTAGGGTAGGGTAGTTGTTTCGCACAAAAGTCGTACTGATTCGGCTGATACACGAATCTGTCTGTATATAGAAAGCAGTCGCGGCACTGTTGTTGTACATAATGCATGCACGAATGGTGAACGTGGTGCACATGCTTGTTTGTGGGCTTCGGGTGACGGCTGCTTGAGGTAGGAAACTTGCACTAGAGCCGCTGGAGTCGCTAGAATCACTGCGGCCTCGTCGAGGACAACGTACCTTTAACGCCACGCAAAGACCAAAGGAGTTTAGTCTCGCACAAGGGAGTAGGGTAAAAGTATGATTGAAGGGGCTCATTTGTAAATTATGAACATGATATGTGTTAGTTCAATACAAAGAATGCGTAACAGCAACATTTTATAAAGGCACACAAATCAGATGAACTTTTATAAAACTAGTGAGATTAGCTTTCATTAAAACTCAAAACCGGCGGGAAAATGAACACCTATAAAGTTAGTTAATGGAAAAAATCCATCCGCTCTGTATACATCTCATAGTCGGTAAGCATCTATAGAGGCTGTAGAGGCTTAATATCCAGATTACATCCAGATCTAATTCCGATGGTAGAAACGGACTTGGACACGAACACAACCTTTGAAAGGCTTTGAAAAAAAGCCACTACTTACTAGGATAACAATTTATTCCCATTTGAGAGCTTTTATGAAGCCTTCTGAAATGAGTTACCAGGTTTTTCGATTTCCAGGTGACACAATTTAATTGACAGCACATTTAGATACCCAAAACCCAATTTGGACAGCATTCTGGAAATTGCGCGCACTTTGCAAACCAGTTAATTTATATTAATGCATTTTCATTTATTATATTCTTTTGGGCATGCAAAACATCATAGTCACCTGAATCTATTTGGCTTTTAACACCATAATTATCTCACATCTGTATGGCAATGGGAACTTTTGCACTGGGTGGAAAGCGGTAATTGGTCCAATTTTAGATTGATGCGCCAGTTATCTATTTTATTTTAAAATAACCAATTTTATTATATTTTCTTTTCTTTCCTTTTCAGGCATGACGGCCAGCATAATGTTCTTAGCCTTTCTAATTGATCTTGTCGTATGGCGTAAAGCACATCGAATAGATATAGCTCCAGAAGCTCATATATCCCAAGAGACTGATTCGGAGAAACCGGCCATCACACCGGAATCTTCCGTATAATTTTAATAAATTTTAATAATAACTACTACGCCTAAGTGTATACCTACATTTAACAATATAGTAGAATTAGAAAACAGGAAACACAAAAAAAAACGAATAAAATCTCCAAAACTATAAATTAGATTAATTGCATGTGGGATCAATAGTTTGGATCGTCTAATTTTAATTATATCGAAAATAATATAAAATATACCATATGTACCACGAAACTCTACATAGCTGCTAGGATTATTTTTAAGTACAATGTGCTTTTATTTGTTTTTCATTTTTAAGAGAAAGATAATTTAAATTGTCAATTACATATATGTACATCCTCATTTTTTGTAATTTAAAATTCTATCTTCAAATGCCATCTGTTTCCAATAAGCTGTTTATGCATTTTGTATTTTAATTTTACGCAATAGTTTTGTTTTAAGAAAAATATAAAATTCAGCTGTGGTACGAGTAGATAGAGTAATATTATTTTATAGAGAATTCTCGTTCCTTAAAATTCGACTTTCCAAATTCATGTTTGTAACTTCTAAATTGTTATTTCATTATGTTACTATTTCCCCCCCCCCCCTCCCTAAATGCTGATTTCATCTGAAAAATAAAAAAAAAAAACAAATCATAAAAAAATACAGTAAATAGATTTGTTTAAATCTATTACAATTTTCACGGAATATCTATTTGTTTGAATCGGCTACAAAATCATCGTAGAACACTTTAGAGATTTTCATCCATCAAAAAGTTAATCAAACAACAAACAACAAGTACTGAATCGATTAAACTGCCAGGTTTTCTAATCATTACAAAAAAAAAACAATAAATATTATTAACGTCTTATTAATACCTTTAAAAACCAACGAAAAAATAATAATAGTTTGAAATATTACATAATAAAAAAACAGTTCCTAAATATTGCCGATCAAACAAATTGATTTCACCGATAAAAATACACACAAATCTGAACCTTAGAGGAAAAAAATCTTCAAACACACCAACTTTCTCATTATGCACTCTTTTTATTCGACGCCCTATCTATCTATTGTTACATAAAACTAGTTTAATTGTTATTTTCTATGATAATTTTATTATTTTTAGACATAAAAAATAAATAAAACAACCAATCTTCATATTTTTTTTTAAAGAGAACAAAGAAACCTCAATATGCATCCGACGATATACGTATATTCATACATAACAAACAAATGAGTATCGTATGTTTGTACAACGTAGATTTTATGGCTAGTGAAAGTTTTAGTATAGTTTGCAAAAACCTATTAGTAATTCCGTTGTAAGTTTTTATCCGTTATACACACACTCACACACGTATATATGTTTTTATACATACATATATGGATTTTTAATTTAGATAATTGTTTAGCAAAAGTTACACAAAATTAATTATAACAAAAAAACCTAGAAAAAATATATATACATAAACGAAACGAAATTTTCAATACCATTTATAATCTCCTAGTCTCATACGTAAACAATCTATATATTGTATTATAGTTAGTTATTTTTAGAAAATTTTGTTTTAGGAAAAAAAAAGAATGTGGAATAATATTGGATACAATATATATTGAATGGAATGAAATTGGAGTGGAGTTTTATTGTTATTTAAAATGGGTCTTGCTCAGGACCAACAACCTACAAAAAGAAGTTTTGGCATTGCACCATACACACTATAGTAGTTTTAAAAACGCGTCTAACGCGTCTAACTAACAAAATTAATTTAAGCCCTACTGCAAACAAATCTCTGATGAAAGTTAAAAAAAATTGTAGTAGCGGTATCATAAAAGTACCCATTATGTTAGCGGGCACACGACTACCAACCTGAGAGAAGACGCGGAATGAGACGTGTCGGAATCAAATTGCTCAACAGGATTTTGTATAGAAGTGTGACAATGGCCGTGTTTTTTACATCGGGGGCAGGTTTGCTAACCCAGACGCGCAAAAGAAACTATCGAGGGTAGCATCCAGGTTAAATTTCAAATTGTCACGTAGGCATTGCCATTAATTTCAAAACATTGCTCAAAAATATTAAAGCCCCGTTTTCACTTTACAAACGCAAAAGTTAACATGTAATTTTTTTTAATGAAAACATATTTTTATGTAGGAATCATAATTTTGTTAGAATAAGAATTCGACGAACAACATTTTTAACATGAATTGACAAACAAAAACTATATTTTTTGCACACACTTGTGTGTTGCATGTAAACTATACCTTAGAGAGAGCTTTTCATTTCAAAATTTAATTTTTGCTAGTCATTGGAAAACGTACTAGAAAATAATTGGGATTGCATACATTTAGGCGAGTTTTGGAAAGCTCATTAAATCTGGATAGCAATATAATTTCTAACCTGAATAAAGTCACAGGTTAGCGTTTGTATGAAAATTACCCCGGATAGTGTAGGTTAGCTAATTAAAAAACACGGCCAATGTAGATTTGTTAAATGTAAACATTCATCGCGATAACGTAAACACTTATAAACAAAACCCGGTTATATTCAATGAAAAATTTCAATAAGAAATGCTGTTGCCATATAAAACAACCCGGATATAAGCAATCGACAAATTAATATCGTGTAGGTAGTTCGTACTCTTTTTCCATACGTATAGGGATTTTAAGAAACGAGTTGCGTTGAGTTTTGCAAAGTTCTAGTTTCAATACACTTGTCCCAACTAAAAATTGAATTTATGCTTCCGGTGAATGATCGTGGAGACTTAAAGCCTTAAAGTGTGTTTGTTTGATAAGATGTGCGCTTTCAATATGCAGAGTGGTCTAATAGACAGTTTACTTTTCACCTCGTTTCCTTTCCGCAACTATGGAGACTTTTATTGTCAGGTTGGGGATTTTCTCCAATTTTGGTAGCCATTAAGGGAAGAGTCTCGTACGCTTACTACTTACTTACTTTCCAATCTTGATTTGAAGTTTTTATAGAGGGGTTTCAAAACTATGTATTTTTTTGCATTATTTGTATTATAAGTGGGTAAATACTAAAAGTCATGCAAAGTGTACATTTGTCTAAAAAAAATCCAGAATTAATCACATTAAATATATTGCGGAAAACATAAATTCTATTTTTTGCAAGTGGAACAGCACCAGGCTTTAAACCAAAACTCAAAATAATTGCCGACATTAAAAATGTTACATTCCGGGAAAAGAAATCGCTTCAAAGCATTGAAAGTGAACATACTGTTCATAACATCGACAAAATAATATACCCGCGTAAAAATACATATAAACAAATTATTGATTATAGCCGGAACCCCGGATAGTAGCCAACCCGATTATACACAGAGAAAAAAAATTAGAATGGTTATCTAAAGAAATAGTCGAATTCATCTAAAGTTCGCGTTGATTTTCAGCTTATGATTCTATGTAGTTGAAACAGTTACGAAGATATGGATAATTTTTCTATTCGTCATTAGTTGAAACATCTACTATATTTGCAAATTCAATTAATTCATTTGTAAAGACAGCTATTCATTATCTATAAATTGTTAAATGTTGGATAGCTAAATTGTGTTGAAGAAAAAAGAACGATTATTTGTAGTTAAATTTTATATTTGAATAGTACAATCAAAAACTTTTGTGGAAGAATTGACTAAACATTTTCTTCTAATCTTGCGTGTTTAAATGAACGAATTTAATAGTATTTTCAGCTACAAAGATTAGAGAAATCAGCTATTTCTTTGGTAAAACTTTCTAAAATTAAGTCAACTACTTCACTTTAGATAAAAAGTCTAAACCATTTTTTTCAGTGTAGTCAACCATTCTGCTTGCACACTTACCTTTGACTATAACCAAGGTCTACTGTACACAACTTTATTCATGAATAGATATAAGCATGATAGGTAATTCAATGATCGTATCCGTCCTGTTTCTGCTTTTTTGACCTAAAACTGCCGTACTGCCAAAACACAAATTTCACCAAATAAAAATGAAATTTTATGAGAACTACAAATAAATTGCTTAGCAAAATGGGACTTATGTTAAGAACACAAGAGAGGTGCTTTTACACTAGATATGGAAAACTCCAACTTTAAATATTGATTCGGAAGGGGGAGCTAGGAGTGTCATAGTAGGGATTTCAAAAAGAGTGATCTAGAATAGTTTTTACAAAATTGATTGTTAAAGAAGTGATATCATTTTGAGTCAACATAAGAGATTTATAAATACATATTTGCTTGGCCTTCTTTCCATCCACCTTTTTAGTAGCTTTGTCTGCCAACATCTGTCCAGCTTTTTCATAAAATAAATATTACGAGTGTCATGATGGGTTATATCAAAGGAGTCATCAAGAACATTTTGATGTTTTATATAGCCATTACGAGTATAGCATCTTTGCGACTTCATTTGTTTTACGAATTTCCATTTATAGTGCTTTTTGATACCCAATCTGGCCACACCTCTAGTTTTTCGCCCCATTTTTCTCTGCAGGTAAAAACTTCAAATATAACATTCTATTAAAATTATCTTATTTATGGTGTAATAACGTAATTAAAATTCAATTTGTACTATTCTTCTCTGTGTCGTAACCCCTTGTGGGGCATGGTGCGTTCACTCAGCCGTTTATAGGCTATTTCGAGTCAACGTTACATTGCATATAATTTCGGAGCTTATACATATATATGTATAATGTTGCAAGCATTATATATTTCCTATCCTAGGGCTCCAGTACACAGTCATATTTGGTAATATTTCTATTATAATATGCTTAAGCCTACTTAATTTCGCTTACTGCACGTCTAAAAATGAATACTGAATGAATCGAGTAGGCTGACATACATACATATTATAATAGAAATATGACTGTGTAATGGAGGCCCTAAATTTTAAAATAAAAAGCTTGTAACGTATAGTTTACATGTTGCATACAAGTGTGTGAAAAAAAATAGTTTTTGTTTGTAAATTCATGTTAAAAATGTCGTTTGCTAAATTCTTATTCTGGAATATTATGGTTCACACATAAAAATATGTTTTCATTGAAAAAAAATGCATTTAAACTTTTGCGTCTGTAAAGTAAAAACGGGGCTTTAATATAAATGAGCAATATTTTGAAATAAATTGCAAAGCCTACGTGACAATAGGTTCGTTTTTTACTACATCCCGTGTAGGTTTGGGTAACGAAACTTCATATAAAAAAAAGGCAGGTGGGTCAGCTGGCATTTTTTTATATGGAGTTTCATTACCCAAACCTATACGCGATAACCAAAAAAAACGTACTTAATTTAAAATTTAGCCTGGATGCTACTCTCGATGTTTTTTTTTTTTGCTAGGCAGGTCAAAAGAAAATAAGGGAAAACATGTTTGTACTAATAACACCTCAAATTATGTCTACTTAAATACTGCTGGTGTCGAAAAGAGTATCATATCTCCAGAAATAAGTACAATGCATGTCTCAAGGATACGAAAGCCCTAAATGATAAATACACAATTGCCAACCTAAATAACATGAAATCAAGTGCAACTTTTTGGGCAGCAAATTAAAAGGCTACGAAAAATAACTACAACCGGGTCATTGATAGGCGCTGAAGAATGGTCTGTCTAATCATCTCCACTCTGTTTACGAATTTAAAAGTGTATATCAGCTCTTCACATACCTGATATAATCGACGATGACCTGGTCAAAAATATGACCTTTAATGAAGTACCGATTTCTATCAAAAGACTGGCTTATAACAAAACACTATATTCCTAATGCATTCCTTATAAACCTGCCAGATAATGTCCTTTGCGCAATAGCAAGTATAATGAACAAAATTAAGAACAGTCTTTCCGAATATTGCGACACATACGCGTTTAAATATAATCTACAAGAAGTGAGATATGTTACCGACACATCCAACTACCGCCCTATCGTTATCAAAAAAAGCCTTGTTAAAGTGCTGACAGGTATTCTCGCTTACCGAATCAACAAATTCGCTGAGGCAAATTATTGTTATTAATACTCGATCATAAGAGTGGTTTCAGAAGAAGTCACAGCTGTGTGGACAACATCTTTGTAATGAGAACTTTGATTGATCACTAATTGGAAGTAGGCAAAACCCCATTGGACGTACTTTTTATAGATTTTAAAAGTGCGTTCGATTGCATTGAGTACCACGAACATTACCCTATTACCATCCACCATATAATATGGACAATATCGGAAACACCAAAGTTCTCCTTATGAGAATGGATAGTAGAACAAGCCAATAGAGCCTCCATATTTAAATTTAAATTTACCATTTTTTTCCCACTATAAAGGTTCAACGAATCTGAATGAATCATGGCACATCAAAATGTAACAACATTATCGTAGAATAATATTTCATTTACATACATACACTGCGTTTCACTTGAATAGCACATTCCGTTTTATCATTGTAATTTACATTAGGGGGATTCATGCTCGCTTCGTATATCAGAAATCCTTGTTATTGCGTATTTGAGTATTATAACACAACAAAATTTGAATGAACGCCCCAAAAATCCTAGTCGTATATGAAATACTATGTTATACTATGCAACAACAACAATGAACAGCTGATTTTTTGACAAAAAAAATCACAAATTTTCGTTTTATGTGTCATAATTATAATTTTAAATGAGAATTGCGAGAAAGTCTCTCTTTCCGCTCAATTAAAAACAACCTGGTTACTAGGAAAAAAGTAAATTTTATACGATTTTCGTATTTTCTGTCCCTATTCTGCCTATATTAGTTCTCGTATTCGATAACAAGCCCGAACCCGTGTTTTTATTAGGTATGTTATTTTTGGTCAAATAACAGGCTTGATGCTTGATTACCGGTTGACACTATGCTTATCTACAGCATAGTTTTTCGTCAATGAAAAAGGTAGATGCTCAAACAGATTTATTCCTCTAATGCTATGGGCTCAAAATGAACGCTGCCATGACCAGGACTTCAGCATAAATCCAAAGCGGAATAAGATTTCGGGACAGGCAGCCGAAAAAAGTAGTAGCTTGGATAGAAATGTAATACTCAACAGTGAAAATGTATATGCAATTCAACATAAAGCCTTTATATCTGGTGTATGGTGTAGTTTCTTTCGTTTAGCTGTGCCGAAAGGAGCAGTCACCGTGTTTCAACTTAACCCTGGAATACTAACATGACCATTTAGGGCGTTATTACTAACAACACGTAATTTTGACGTGTTCATATTTTCCTACAGTCGCTTTCCCAGTTTACATATTTTACCGAGCTTATCATCTTTCAGTGCCACAGACAAAAATTATTTGACCAAAATATGCCCTCGGAAAATGCGCTTATATTACTAACAAGACGTATAAATTACATGCTATTTTCTATTGGTATTACTATTTACACGTCAAATAGGTAGTAGCATCTACAACATTGCTAAGCTTACCGCCATATACCACAGATAGGATGCTGCCACTCATATGGACACACAACAACTAACTGAGGAAAGCACTGCTGCAGTGAGTAGTCAACCAGACTCGTGGAACAGCTTATTCACAGTATAATGTGAGAGAACACGTCAATTTTACGTATTGTTAGTAAATTAGGGTTAATCTTGTTTGCTGTTGGTCGTCGCTCTCGATCGAGATGTGGGGGAGACACTACCGTTTATGTTGCGGTAGGGCACACAGTTATAATGGAGGTTCGCCAGTGGGCACCGCCGGGAACTGGAAGGCCTACATCAAGAGGAATATGGACAGATCTATGAGTGTGCGAACGGATCTATAGGTCTACTAATGTAATACAGATGGGTCCTGTTTGCACAATATTCAGAAAGCTTTTCCATTGTATTGAATGGAATTTTTGTTTATTTTGCATTCTTACGCCATATTTTGCTTGGTTACGCCATCATAGATTGAAAAAATCATTGCGCAGTTGCATACTGCGTAAATGAGCAGAAGATAGCATAATTATGCGAATTAAACAAAAAATTCATTCAATATAATGGAAAAGCTTTCTGAAAATTGTGTGTGTTTTCTTTATGCGCTAAGACTAACCATTCGATACGAATTTTGAGAGAATGGACCCTTATCTAGTGGCTATCGGCTGTTTAGTCTTATCATAGACGCACACCATTGTCCGATAGCTTCAGTACAATGCCATTGGGTGAATTCACATTGTAAGACGAAGCCGGACGGGTAAACTTGCAAGACAAGAACCATCGTTCTTACAATGGGTGAATTCACATTGTAAGAAGTATCCGGACGGGTAAACTTGCAAGACAAGAACCATCGTATGATCATTTCACACTATCCGATCAAAACACGGACCGGCGAACAATAATCACACAGCAAGTATGTATAAATGTTGCCATGCACGCTCCAAAGTTAGTGTACAATGACTTTGCTAATAGTTTTTTTTGTCTTCTTTGTGTGGGCTCCCCGAAAGAAAAATTGTGCTCTTGAAATTTACCGTTACCTTTTTTTCACCAATTGCTTCAAAAGAGAGCAGATTTTTTGTTTCACTAGAATAGCACAGTTGGGTTTAAGCTTCACATACGGGGTGCACGTGGTCGCAATATCACAATCTATAGTCGTTTTGAGTATTTTAAATACGATTCATTGATTTTAAAAAATGTTGGGACGTGGTAAAGCCTTAACAAGCGAAGAACAAGTTAAAATAAAAACCTAAAGGGATTGTGACCTTTCAGTGACTAAAATATCGGAAAAAACTGGAAAAAGCAGAAACGTCATTGACAATTTTATTAAAAATGGTGAAAATTATGAAAAAATATGAAAGGTCGAGTAAGCAGTGTACTCTCTAATGCAGATAAGCGATCTATTTTGCGTGAAGCATCGAATTCACATGATTCTGTGGACAAAATTCGGTTAAAAGTTGGTCACAGTGCGAGTAAAACAACTGTATGGCGTGCTAATTCAAAAGCTAAACACCTTAAGCGTCTAAAATTAAAAAAAAAACACCACTTAACCCCGCTCGTAAACAAGCTCGGTTGACTTTTTGTCGTACCAACATGTCATGGACCAAAGATTGGTATCGCGTTGTTTTTTCTGATGAGAAGAAATTTAATTTGGAAGGGCCCGACGGATATAACTGTTATTTTTATGATTTAAGGAAGGAGACTCACCAGTTGGATCGTTTGCACAGTCGAGTTGGCGGCGTTATGGTTTGGGGAGCCATATTCTACTACGGCACTTGTGAGCTCCAATTCTTAGACACCACTATGAATGCTAAGTCGTATCAAGGTGTTTTAGAAAAGGCTTTTGCGACATTCGAAAGGCTCTTTGGACCATTGCCGTGAACTTTCCAACACGAGAATGCACCAATACACACTGCCCGTGCCGTAAAGTAGTTTATCGAGTCCAAAAATGTTACTCTTTTGAACTGGCCACCATACTCGCCAGATCTAAACATAATAGAAAATGTTTGGGGAAGGCTGGTCAGAAAAGTTTATGAGTCTGGTAAACAGTTTTCAACAAAGACTGGACTAATTGAAGCCATTCAGCAATCATGGGCTACAATATCCCTTGCTTACATACAAATTTTGTACGATTCTCTGCCTAATAGGATCTAGGAGGTTATTTCAAATGGGGGAGGCTCAACCCATTACTAAAATTGCTGATTTTAACTCAAATTGATTTCAGCTTGTATTCTGAACAATAATAAGTTATCCTCACTGCATAAAAAGTTAATTAAAATAAGTTTTAAAAAAAGTGTGCTATTCAAGTGAAACAGAATTTATGTGTTTTTTCAGGGTTGGATACGATATCCCCAGTCACAAAATCCCCAAACCAAAATCCCCAAATCAAAATCCCCGTAATCAAAATCCCCGAAATTAAAATCCCCGAAATCAAAATCCCCGAAATCAAAATACCCAAAACCAAAATCCCCAAACGAAATTCCCCATTCCCCATTTGAGGTGTGATCTTAGAACGCGCGCGCGTTCTTAGATCACACCTCAAATGGGGAATGGGGAATTTCTTCAGGCTATTGTAGATGGTAAATGATAGATGTTAAATGGCAGATGATAAATGGTAGATGGTAGGTGGATGGTAGCTTGTAAATGGTTGATGGCAGATGGTAAATGGTAGATTGTAAATTGCAAATGGTGGATGGTAAATAGCAAATAGTAGATGGTAAATGGTCGGTTATTTAGACTATTGTAATTGTAATAGTCCTAACTATGCAATAAAAAAATCACCGTCGTGGACTGATATACAGTGAAACCTCCCTAAGTTGACCATTCTGTAACATGACCACCTCTTTATATTGACCATCTTTTTTCCGCCCTTTTACATTCAACATTACGCTAAACGAGTTTCTAAGTTGACCACTCTTTCTATCTTGCAATGCGGCAAACTCTTTGAAGTGACACAGAACAAAATCAGATAATGTGCAGGCGAATCGGTTCTAACAATAAGCCAACCAAGTTTTCCGCGAATATTCGTTCGGATGAGGACATGTCTCGACGATGTTAAAGAAAACCTAATATGTTTAGAACGATATATGCAAACGTTTATTCAATATAATGTACTCGAACATTTTGTTTGTGCTAATCAAAAAAAAGTTAGTAAAGATTTACGACCCTCCTAGTGTCATTTACCATCTACCATTTAACACCTTCCATCTACCATCAACCATCAACAATTTACAGTCTTTCGTCAACCATTTACCATCTACCATTTTTTACTACCATTCATCTACCATTTACCAGCATATTTCGGGTGCTTGGGGATTTTATGATTGGGGATTTTGTATATGGGTATTATGATTATGGGGATTTTGTAAATGGGTATTATGATTATGGGGATTTTGAATATGGGGATTTTGAATTTGGGGATTTTTCTACGTTTGGGGATTTTGTGATTGGGGATTTCGTATGGTTCCCGTTTTTTCATTGGTGTTTTACATTTTTTTTCTCTAAGATTACATGTTGCAAAAATTCGATTTTTTTTTATTTCAAATTAAAGCTAATTAATCAAATGACAAATAAAAAATACAAAATATCGGTTGTCTTCATTTTTTTAAAAGATATTAGGAAAGTAAATTTAATGTATAGAGTGTGCTATTCAAGTGAAACGCAGTGTATGTCAGTTTTCCATAAATAAAATTAAGTCAAATTGAAAGTATAAAATTCAAATTGTATAGAATTATCAAAATTTTTGTATTTCTCGCAATGAGTAGTTCGAAAAAATCCCTAACTCGGGCCCGAAAACAACATCGAATTATTGCTTCAACGTTGCGCCCACCCACCGCCGCCGCTGCTAATAAGCGATCCAAAAGGAATTTACGTTTGCATGGAACAACCTGTGGCCCACCAACCGCCCTCGGTCCTAATCCATATTTGAATTACTTTCGTCAATTCTATGCGACTAAAGGTGGTCGTGTCACAGAAGCGGCCAAGGAGGCCGGAGCCAATTGGCGTCGAATGAGTGTGGACGAAAAGGGAAAATATCGCAATCCAAATAAGGAGAAATTCAGTCGGAGCTACTACAGTCGTATACGAAAGTTGAATAAGATTTTCCGAATGTTAAAGCCGACTAAGCAAAAGAGCAGTATGGTCAAGGCGAACAAGCTGTTGGGCGTGAAAAGGATTTTAGAGCGATGGACTCGAGAAGTGTACAAAGAAGTGGTTGATGATAACAGTAGTGGTAGATTGAAGTATGGTGATCAGTTAAGAAATACATTTTGCGAATTGTAGTAATTTATTTGTGTAAGAAATTAAATTATTTGGATGTGAAATAGAGAAATTAGAACGATACGGTATAATTTCTAGCAAGAGTTTTCCCATAGATCATTGAATAACACAACTGTGTATGGCATGGGTTCGTCCTGAAAGACACATGTAGGCAACACTGGTATAAAATTACAGGATTTTTGTTAAAGGAGTTTCCCACAATGCTTAAGAAATTATTTTTAATCCTTTCCGGGGAATCGTAAAGTCGAAAAAGGCCGTGTTTTACAGCATGCTGCCAACATGACAGAGTAGTGATGGGGAATCTTGCATCTATGGAGGGCATTCTGGCGAGTCATCTAACTGAAACCAATGCAAATGTGCCGGTACCCTCCGTGGCCTGTTAAGAATTGGGTCATGTAAAAACTCGTTTGCCCGAGTTTTCGGTTAACTCACATGGGTCTGGGATAAAGGTGTGTCCATCGGCCAGTAGAGGCCTTACATCGGACCTGCCACCTTCTCATACATTCAAGCCTTTCAGTGTTTCTTCGCCCTGGGTGCATCTCCGGTGTTACGCCTTGGCGACCGCTGTGCAGCCTGCTGATCTCGTCCACTAGGATCGGCAAAGGCATCATTCCAGCTACCACGCTTCATGTGATATGGTGCGGTACGCACAACACACTCTGAAAGCACACCTACGATAGATCGCGTTTAAGGATTTTGCTTTACAGGCAAACCGTAATGCACTGGCCCAAACTGGCGAGGCATATACAATAATTGATGTTACCACCCTCGATAGTAATAGCAGCCTCTTCCTTATTCTCGGGCCACCTATATTTGGCAGCATTCTTGCTAGAGCCACCGTGACGGTCGTCGCCTTATTGCCAACATACTTTAGGTGTTCTCCAGTTAGTTTCGAGTCAATCATAACCCCCAAATACCTAACGGTCCGCTTATAGGTTATGTCACACACTCTGACTCTGATTTTGAGGGAACATTTTTTCTGTGCTTGCTTATTAAGACTCCTTCAGTTTTCTGATCAACGAGCTATAATCCAACGGTTTCCAGCTACAATTTGATAATTGTAATCGCCTCGCTTGTGTACATTTCGATCGGGTCTCTTGCGACAGCTACGACATCAAAACCTACCACTGTCACTCATTTCGGCATAGCGAGGTCCAAGATAGCATTGTATATGATAAAGTGGGCAGATCCTGCGGTAACCACGTATTTCTTGTGTCCCTCATTAGTGTCATAACTTAAGACGCGATATGAGAGGTAGCTCCTAATTATCACTGCTAGATAGTCGGGTTTCGGGTATATTCACCTTTTGCAGAGTGGCGTGAATACACTCCCCGTTCATAGAATTGAATGCGTTCTCAACGTCTAAAGTCACAACAGTGCAACCAATACTTTTACATAGTGATTCCGTCGCTATAGTAGTTACCGTGGTTATGGCGTCTATTGCAGACCGCGCTCGTCTAACACTGTATTGACGCCCCTGCTCCTCCACTACTTCTGATAACCGGTTATATATAATTCTTTCGAACACTTTTCCCGTTGTGTCGAGTAAACAAATTGGGCGATAAGAGTTAGGTTCACCAGCAGGCTTATTTCGTTTGGAAATAAGCACCAATCGGGAAAGTCCGATCTTCTAGGCAGGCTCAAAAACGTAAATGAACTTCCGGACATCTTTAACATTGCTGCCTTCAACGCCCTATTAGGGACACCATCAGGGCCTGGTGATTTACCATCTTCAAGCGTGGATGTTCGGACTGCCACTGATGCCACTAATCGGTATGAGGCTATCTACGTGCTGCTTTATAAGCCTCGAGCAAATCATGATATATTGGCGTTGACTACTCGCTATCTCTTCGGTCCACCAGTAGTTTTCTCTCCGATTTGGAGATATAACTTTTTCTTGGCATGGATGCGTCGCATGCTACAGATGCTAATTGATCTGTCAATTGCAAGGCCTTCTGTTCCGCTGATTCATTAACTGCACCTACATCAGACAGAGTTTCTGTGAACGACATCTCGCCGAAACGTCTCGTAAACAATCCCACATTCGGAGCTGTTCGTTATAGCGCTATGCGATCTATCCGCTATCAAGAATTAAATTCCCTGGTGGTCGCTGTGCGTATAATCGTATAATGATCGCTAACTTCGCATAACCTTCTCCTTCATACTATGTCCCGCATTAGAATCCATACATGATATATGAGTGCAACCAGTGCAAGCATGTTTTACAACTTCTCTTCGGTCCACCAGTAGATTTCTCTCCGATTTGGAGATATAACTTTTTCTTGGCATGGATGCGTCGCATGCTACAGATGCTAATTGATCTGTCAATTGCAAGGCCTTCTGTTCCGCTGATTCATTAACTGCACCTACATCAGACAGAGTTTCTGTGAACGACATCTCGCCGAAACGTCTCGTAAACAGTCCCACATTCGGAGCTGTTCGTTATAGCGCTATGCGATCTATCCGCTATCAAGAATTAAATTCCCTGGTGGTCGCTGTGCGTATAATCGTATAATGATCGCTAACTTCGCATAACCTTCTCCTTCATACTATGTCCCGCATTAGAATCCATACATGATATATGAGTGCAACCAGTGCAAGCATGTTTTACAACTTGCTCTCAAAGACTGTTCTTAAATATAAGAACATAAGTACCTACATAAAAACTGCGCTCACATATTCTATTCTAGTTTTAACATTTCACACAATTTAATTTGTAGACAAAAACTGTAGGCATGTGTATTAAATTGAAAGCAATTTACTACAAAACCCTAATCGCATTAACGGTGTTTTTAAACTCGGACTCATTCAACAGATGCCCTACCCGTTGCCTACAATCCCTCTCGGAAACCACCTTTTCCCAATTTGAAATGTCAATCGAACAACAAAGAAGAAAAACAAATGCAAATGTCCAATGAAAACTGTGTCAATTGTCCGTGTGAGCCCTTCTGAATTTTCATCTTTTAAATCTCGCTTTGCTCTCGAAATTTTACCCCGCGGCCGAAACAAATGTCATTAATCCTCTAGTCGCGAAATTTTACTGAAAAACGTGCCCAAAATTGTGTAAGACGAGCGACAAAGTACCCGGGAGTGAATTTGTGCAGTTTGTGCTACGTCGCATTTTCGTTGTTGGGGCTCGTCTTGTCATCTCTCTTGTACTTGTCCACTTCCCAAGTGAGTCCCCCACAAAATTCATTTTAAACGCTGCAGCTCTAGCCATGGAGGAGACGTGGATCGGTAAAGCCGTGTCCATTCAGTGCAATGAAACGTTGGGCATCTTCCAGGGTACGATAAAGGATCTGAGTAGTACGCAACTGACCATTGTTCGGGCCTTTCGCAATGGTGTTCCGTTACGGAAACAGAATGCCGAGATTACTTTGAGGTTAGTACAGTGAACGAAACGGGTTCCCCACGAACAAGAAATTGCGTTGCAGAATTCGATGGCATGTAGCAAGGGTTGACGTTTGCATGCTAAACGAATGTTTTTCTGCCGTTTTTCGTTGCAGTATTGCCGACATAGTCAATTTAGAGTTAATTCCACACTATAATGCACAAACCAATGGAAGCATCGCGCTGGTGAATAATCCAACGTCCGTGAAACAACCAAATTTTCCCAATGCTGGGCTGCAAGCAGTCGCTTCGACGTCGCGGGAAAGTGCACTCACGCATAAAATGGCCAACATGAAGCTGAATGGCGTGCACAGACCGTGAGTAGGAGTCTTCCCTTTTCACGTGAATGTCCTGAGAATATATTCCATTTCAGCATACCCTTACCAGCGGAACAAAAAGTAATAAACGGGAAACTTTCCCAGCAACAACAACAACTCAACAAATCGCCAACATCGTCGAGTGTCGCGAATTTCTTCAACAACTTGATACCTGCAACCGTTGAAGTGCAACTGGCAAGATCACTGTCAACCTCGCAAACGGAGCATCCCCACACGAGTAGTAACGGCCATAGCTCTAGCAAGCCAATCGATATTGTGAATTCGGCCCGGTCGGTGCCGTCCAATGGTGGTAATTGGCAGAATCAGGATCGAAGGAAGACAAGACGGGGTGAGGGTCGTAGCAACGGAAACGGCACCGGTAACTACACCAATGGCCATGGCCGCGATCAACGGGATCAAACGTTTGGCACTCCGGTCGATGACCCATCCTTGCACAAGGATTTTGATTTTGAAGAGAATTTGAAATTGTTTGACAAACAGGCTATTTGGGATGAAATTGAAGCACGCCAAAAGCCTGATGTGGTAAGTCGGAAAAAGGTACGCCAAACACAAAGACACGTTGAAAGGTCACGACGTTTTTGATTGTGATAGTCGGTTTGCAGAGGTTGAACGTATTTTGACGATGAATGTTTAGAGAGTAACGTTGTAGTTGCCTGAAATGTGTCTGTTTCTTAGCACTCCAATTTTTGTGTTAAAAATGCGTTTAATGTTACACCAGATTATCCTTCCAAGTCTTGCAATAGTGTCTCCTGTTTTTGTGTACTTGTCCTGTTTTGTGTTCACGAACTGAATAACCATTTACTGAACTTTAGGTACGACAGGCGTTAAATTCGTCGCGTCAAAAGTATCGTCACGACGAGAACGTGATTCACTCCCTTCCCACGCAATATCGTCAAATTGAGAGTGATTGCCAAAGTACTCATGAATTCGTTACCGGTAAGTCCCGATAATCCTCTGGCACAATAATCGTTTTGAATCCTTTTCTTTGCTTTGCAGACGAAGGTCTTATTATTCCTGCCATTCCGCGTCTAGTACGCACTCAAATCCAAAGTCTGGCCGATCGCAACGGTTTGAGCTGGGAACGCCAATGTGATATACTAGCGCGCGGTACTAGTGATTTGGCCATTCTTCTGTTAGGTGGTGCGCGGCGATTGAATCCCAACAATGAGCACCAATGGCCTAGGATAGCTATAATATGTGATAAGAAATCCGAATATGCCAAGTGAGTATTATCGTGAGTTAATTGCAAATGTTTATCATCTGATTGAAACTCTCTTCGCAGGACGTATGAGATTGCAGCTGCTACTGGTAGACAGTTGGCGTCTCATGGTCTCAAAGTGATTCTTTATATTAAAGACGAGGATTTTAATAAAGGTTGTATAGAACTGAAACTATTTAAGGCAACTGGAAACAGAGTGGTGTCATCGTTAAACGGTAAGTTATTAATAATAATTTGTCTATCGTTCCTACGCATCGTCTAGATCAACATCTCCGATGTTAAATTGGAATGACTAAAAACCTTGCTGAATACACAAAAGAAAAACGACCCAAATCATGTTATTATGCTCAAATTATGCTTACTAACTTTCATGGACAAAGTCCATCCACAACATTTCAACAATCACCATCGAAATGAAATTCCGAGCAACAACACTAACCATGCGCTCCAGCTGACACTGCTGAGACATCATTATATATTGTGGACCAGGTTAAGAAAGTCATTGAGAATGCTAAAAACTCTAAGGCCCTCTGACCCGATGGCATTTCGATGGCCATGCTAAAACATCTCGACCTTCCAATTATTGAGCTCATGCTAAGGTAGGAAAGATGCATAGTACGACCACTGCCCTAGATGCGATCACTACACGCGTCAGATTTGGGCTAAATCAACGTACCCCGTACCATAGAATCTTGGTGCAATTGACCTATCTAATATATTTGATAAGGTCAATCACTCTATGTTTGTAGCAAATTTATGAATTATGCATATTACTACACAAGATATTCGTTGGCTTGCTAACTATCTAGCTGGTAGGCAATCCTTCACTGAGTTTCGGGACAGACGTTCCATAGGAAAATCAAATTAGGAGTTCCACAGGGCGGAATACTCTCTCCCATCCTGTTTAACATCTATATGGCACGTCTTCCAACACCACCGGAAGGCATTGAAGTGATTTCCTATCCCGACGACTGTACCATACTCGCCACGGGAGCGGATAGGGATGATATGCGCCTCCTTATTAATCGTTATCTAGCACGATTACAAGCTTTCTTTCCATAGCAGAAATCTCACCATCTCAGCGTCAAAATCTTCTGCGACTTTTTTCACCACCCGGTCAGGAGATTGTCAGTGGCCGGTTGAGGTATGTATTGGGAACAAATCTGTTCCTACTGTAGCTAATCCCAAGATTCTCTGGCTTCAACTGAAAAATATGATGACTTCAGTCCATCACGCTGTAGCTGTATGCGAAAAGATGCACAGTAGGAACAAGATTCTTAAAAAAATCTTATAAAGCGGTGGGTCGAGCAGCGGCTGATTTTGCTCCACCAGTTTGGTCGCAGAGTTTATGTAACACAAACTGGAGTAAAATCCAAGTTTTCCAAAATGCTGCTCTGCCACAGTATGCCTTCTGATGTCTGCCCAGATTCGCTCACATAAGGAGACACATTTGATGCTAATACGTATACTTACAAAACAGTATCTTGTTGCAATTACTGTATTAATTCTGATTCCCAAATTTCGTGGGTTCGAATTTTAACTAATTGTGACTTATCGTTCCATTCTATACACCAACTGCGGTGCATGTCTGTAGTAATTATGGCATGGCAACTTACCAGCTCTATGGGAACTACGCGGAACTTTGTCTGTTTGGAGGAGAAGAGCCCCAACGGGAGAAATATCGAGTTATTCAATTTCGGAAATGTCACATTGGAATCTTTGCACTTGAGACCTCTAAGCGTCTATAGCTCAGTAGGTAGAGTTGCTGACCTTGTGACTGAAGGTCGGAGGTTCGAATCCCGATTGGGACGAAACTTTTTTCCCTCAATTTCCTCAATTTTTGGTATTTTTTCCCAAAGTTTTGTGGTTTCGTACAGATAGACACACTCATCAGGTCTTGTGTCTGTTGTCTATCTGTGCACAAGACGACCACTTGAATTTTAGCGGGAGAATTCTATGGAGATTTGATTTGCCGTGAAGGCTACCACCATGACGCTCGACCGTGCAGGTCTGTACCGGTGTTGAATGCTCACATTGCTTTGGGAGTTGTGATGGTAGTTAGATATTTTTCCCTCTCGAATTTACAATTACTGTATTAATTCTGATTCCCAAATTTCGTGGGTTCGAATTTTAACTAATTGTGACTTATCGTTCCATTCTATACACCAACTGCGGTGCATGTCTGTAGTAATAACTGTTAGTAGTAACGATAAGTCACAATTAGTAAGTATCTTGTTGGTTGCTTTCGAGAACGTCATCCCAATCGTGATCTCATGTACCCAATTCTTCCACCATGTGATATCAAACGTGGTATACGAGATCTTGAGAGAGAGGTCCACGGATACAAACGGGATCCTTTCGATGAAGAAGTATACCGGGCCGCCATTGCAATGATTCACACCGACGAAGTGACTCAGTCTATTGCGAGTTAAGGTACGAATAGAGTCCTCTCAACGCTCCCACCACCAATTTCGCTGGAGGAGATTAGACTCCCGAGAGTCACCAGAGTGACTTTAGCCCAACTTCGGTCAGGTTTTTGCTCACGCCTAAATTCATATTTATCTCGTATAGACCCTAGCATACGAAACATATGTCCTAATTGCGCTCGTGCGCCTCTCATGAAGTGGGTCATTTGTTTCAATGCCCAGCTGCGCCCACTGATCTTACCCCTTACGTTCATACTGCGACCGGGTATACGGACCGGAACGACCCATGCTATCCAGCATGGACAAGAGTCGAACCCCTTCGACGCAAGAAGGGGAAGGAAACTATGAGTCTTATTCGTACCGTTTTTATCCTTGGGGAGCAGTCTTGGCCAGTAGCTCAAGCAAAGGCGAAGGCAGCTGAGAAATTCTACCAAGAATTAGAAACTCAGACTGCGACCGAAGGACCGTCTTTGCGCGAGAGACCTAAGCACGACGCCAGGATATTTAGGGTCGCAGCCCAAAGGAGAAGGAACGCTCGGGAAATACAGGCGCCAAAGTACGTGGAGGACTCGCAAGGAATTTTGCTGATTGACGATACGGCGATTTGTAGCAGGATGCGAGAGTATTTTGACGAACTTCTAAATGAAGAATTTCCTCGAGCAGCTTTTCGAGATGTTGAGCCGAATACCACAAATATTGAAGATATCGCAGAGGAAGAGGTGATGGAGGCAATGCATCAGATGAAACGCGGAAAGGCAGTCGGACCGGACAAAATCCCCGCGGAATTTTGGTTGAAAATGGAAAATGTCGGGCTTAGTTGGCTCACAGTTCTCTTCAACAAAATCAAAGGTGGGCAACCGATGCCTGATGCTTTCAGGGAAAGTTTTCTACTTCCTTTCTATAAGAACAAGGGAGACTCACGCAAACTCAACAACTATAGGGCTATAAAGTTAACACCTCATACACTGAAGATCTACGAGTGAGTTGTCTGCAACCGATTGAGAAAGATTGTGCGGTTGAATGACAATCAATGCGGCTTTGTTGAAGGTCGATCTACAGTCGATGCGATTCAGTGCATTCGTATTGCGATGGAAAAGTATAGAGCAGCACGAAAGGACTTGCACTTTGTATTCATCGATTTGGAAAAGGCATTCGATAGAGTACCTCGTGATCTGATATGGTTGGCCTTGAGAGCACTTAATGTCCCCGAGGCATACGTCAGGATGATACGAGACATGTATGATGGAGCTACGACTAAGGTTAGATGTTAGAATGTCGGATTACACCAGGGCAGTGTATTGAGTCCGTTGCTCTTCAACATCATCATGTGCTACTTATTAACACGTATATCCGACGGCCTAGAAATATCTCTTCTTTTTGCCGATGATATAGTAGCCAGTAGCCCAAACATCGTTACCTTGCAAGCTGCACTTACAAAATGGTGTGACATTCTGGAGGAGCATGGACTGAGGGTAAGTATAACAAAGACTGAGTTCTTATGCTGCCCATTCTCAGACCCAGATGCACCGATACCAGATATGTACGTCAAAGGAGAGCAAGTACCTTGGCTCCAGTGGCGTAACGTACAGTGTTCCATGTGTTCAGTCGCACACGGGCCCCCAACCATTAGGGGCCCCCTAACGTAGTGAAGAGGAGTTGGCAATGTTGGACTGTGATTAAAAAAAAAATATTTTTGTTAGACTTTTGGGTCATTGCAACGGTGAACCTAGATTTAAGGCGGATTAACAAGTAAGGAGTGCTCTTGAGTGAAACGTTTTTCTTTGTTTCGATGTGGTTTGAAGCGAAAATTTCAAGGAACTTTTTATTGTTGTACTGAAGACCTGCATTCCTGTTACCAGGGCCTCAACTTTTGCGAGGCCCATATCTAATGCTCGCATCCGTCCTGTTTTTGACAAGATATGTCACCTGTTGACCTGTCATCCTGCTATTACCCCGAATGTTTTGCTTTTATCCTGATTTGTCCTGTTTTTGGACGTCAAGTATGCATTTCACCACACAAAAAAATCCACCCGGTTCATAACGCGATTTCAACCAAAATCCCAAACTAAATCTATACGAAATCGTGGTAAAAATGTAGATAATTTCGCGGAGTGTATGCAACACACATCTTTGAAAATAAATGTCACTTTTACAGTACATAGCTCGTTATCAACCTAAGTGCAAATCATTGACGTAGATTCCCATAATGCCGCACACACACGGTCAATTCAAATCCATTTTTTGGATACTCGTTCCGTCAAAATCATACATTTTCTTGAATTATAATTGAGCGAAAATCCAAAAAAAAATGTATTCGGATTCTTCGTGTGTGTGCGACATACGTCAGATCGTGTAAAAGTTGTGTAATAAATTAGGACGATCGTGTGAACAGGATCCGAGATTTCATAATAAACCTAAATTTCGTTGTCAAGTTTAAATCTCATTTTACCATAACCTGATAGCCGTCTACACACAAACAAACCCTGGGTTTTAACTAAATAAACTCATTCCAACCGTTTAATTCGATTGAATCGTGAGGTTTTAGTATATCCTGTCGCAGGTGTAAATTTCATATAAACATAGCCCTGGATTTACTTGTAATTTCAACATTTTTCCAAATCGGGCAAAAAAGTGGTTTCAACGATTTTGTTTAATTATAAGTTATTAGTTTCTGGGGGGCCCCCATTTCGATCTCGAACACAAGATATTTTAGAAACGTCACGCCACTGCTTGGCTCGATGGTGAACAACGGAGCTACATGCGATGATGACATCAAACATCGCACAAAGATTGGGTGGTTTTCTGCGATAAGAAAATGCCACTGAAGCTAAAGGGCAAGTTGTACAAAACGGTTGTACGTCCCGCACTCATGTATGGATCAGAATGCTGGACCATGTATGAAGGTTACGCTAAACAAATGACAGCGACTGAAATGAAAATGTTACGCATGTCAGCTGGTGTAACGAAAAGGGACCACATCAAGAGTAGCTACATCCGAGGCAGCTTGTCCATAGACCAACCAATCACCGAAAAGCTCGAAGACCGACAAATGGATTGGTATTGCCATGTTCAACGGCGTCCGCCTGAGAACCCCGCAAAGAAAGCGATATCAATGGAAGTTCCCCTTGATGGACCCAAGGCCAGAGGCAGACCGAAGAACACCTGGATGTGTCAAATGAAAAAGCAACAACAACGCATTGGTCTCGGCGATGACACGATCCAAGATAGAGCTGCCTGTAGAAATATGCTGAGATATTATCGCCAAAACGGGCGATGTACCTACACCGCGGGTCGAGCAACGCGAAGCCATGGAGCGGTATAAAGAACGAGGCAAGGAAGAAGAAAAGCAGTCTTCGCCAGCCCAGCTGCTCCTCACATTGCTACTACGTGCCGGCATTGAATCGAACCCAGGTCCATGGATATGCTTTGTCTGCGGAAATAGGATTTGGTTCAATGTACAATCGTCGGTTATATGCACGTGCTGTGGAGAATGGGTCTATCTAAAAAACTGCTCGGGACTTAGTCATCTGAGTCGATGGGGCTCAACATATACTGCAAGCAGATATAGAAATAGAGGGCGACGCTCATCATCTAACTCCTCTCAACAAGGTTCCAAACAATTATCACCCTCTACCCCAGCTCCACGAACCATCGACGTGAACTACTCCACCGCTAAAATCGTTCAAATTAATTTCAACGGACTCCATAATAAAATCGCCGAGCTAACAGAGTTCATGGACAGACACCACATCCAGATAGCAGCTGTTCAGTAGACTAAAATTCAACTTCAATAATTCGATTAGCTCACCTGAAAACTATAATGTCATCAGACGCAACCGAGAAAGCAATGGAGATGGTTTAGCCTTCCTAATTCACAACAACCTACCATCGGTGAGGTCACTTCCGCCGATAATATCATGGAACAACAGGCGATAACCGTTAAATCAGGAAATATTGAAATCTACAACATATACATTCCTCCAGTCTCTAGCTGTTCCACTGAATACAAAATCATTAGCTCCCTACTAACCAGCCAATATCGTCTTCTGCTTGGTGATTTCAACGCTCATCATGATGTATGGCACTCCAACCTCCACAACGACAGAAGAGGTAACATCATCGCCGATCAACTGGATGCATCCGATTTCTGTCCTAACCGACTCGTATCACTGGATCACTGGAGCACCAGTTCGCCTGATATTTCCATCGCTAGCGCTTGACCTTCCAATTCTACTAATGCTGGATATGCCGTCCAAACTCGTCCATCCCGACAAGAAAACGTACGCTAACTTCCAAAAAGCTGACTGGGATAGCTTTCATATGTTCGAGGTTTTTGCTAGTCTGAAAGAATATATAAAATTCTTGTGATGCACATACAATTCGCCAATCACCAACACGGCTTTAGGAAAATGCATAGCACTGCCACTGCATTAGACTGATTCATGTTGAAGGTCTTTAATGGGATTAACCAGCCTAAGCCGTTTAAGCTACTACTATACTAGTGGCATTAGATCTGTCGAAAGCGTTTGATACGGTGAATTACTCGCTCTTACTGACGGATCTTCGTAACACATCCACACAATCACATACAGTTAAATGGGTTGCAAACTACCTTGCGTCAATCCAGTACGGAGTTTAGAAATGGAAAATCTAAACTAAGAAGGATCAAACAAGGAGTACCACAAGTTGGAGTCTTATCTCCCACCTTGTTTAACCTCTACATTCCAGGGCTTCCCACCCCACCCGAAGGAATCGACATAATATCCTACGCTGACGACTGTACCATCATGACATCCGGCAACGATATTTCTGACATTTTGTTCATCATTCATGTTCGACCAAATCAATGGTTACTTGGAACACCTCAACATCTTCTTCAACAGCAACAATCTGAAGCTATCAGCGTGTAAATCCTCGGCCACGCTTTTTGCCACGTACACCCTCGAATACAACTTACGGCTAGACATTACAGTAAACAACACCGTAGTCCCCACTGTTCGTCTCCCCAAAATCCTCGGCGGCGTCCCAATCGACAACATTGTTGTTGGACGGTGGATGTAGCATGCTCGAAAAATGATTTTAGTTATCCACCGTCCAGTTTGTCCATAGTGAAAGCACAAGTATGCATACTCCAGCCTCCAGCGAGTTGCAGCACACAGAGTGCATTTCGAGTCGGTTTCGAACTAGTATTACATGGCGCGCTGCAATTCTCATAAGATGCTTCTACGTATGCAGCGCGTCATGTAATACCAGGGGTACTCATCTTATATAGGACACGAAATACACCCTCTGACACATAGTCAGAAACGCGGCCGTATCGAATTGGTGGCTATCCATTGCCTAGCCCCATTTAAAATGATTCGATACCAGGGTGTATTTCGTGTCCTATATAAGAGGATCGTGCCTGGATGCCTGGTTGAGTCCGGTAATGCCTCTCCTGGTATTGCATGACGCGCTGCATACGTAGAGATGATGAGAATTGCAGCGCGCCATGTAATACTAGTTCGAAACCGACTCGAAATGCACTCTGTGTGCAGCAACTCGCTGGAGTATGAATATCTTGCTGGTTGCTATCGTAGTGAATACCCGAACCACGATCAAATGGACAAAACCCACGTCATGGAAAACGTTCGCTAAGGGACAAAGAAAGGGAAGTCCAAAGATTCAATAGAGTTTCTCTCGATAAAACCAGCACTTACAAGCCGATTCTAAATCCATTGCATACTAGCGAGGTAATCAAACCCGCGAATGATCTGTCGGAAAATCGTGTCCTCCGCGTTCGACCACCTGACATCTCTACTGACGAATAAAAGCTACCTAGAGCCACACGAACCACCTTGGCTCAGCTTCGCTCAGAATGTTGCTCCAGACTAAACTCATTTTGTTCTCGAATCGATAGAAGATAGATAGATAGAAGAGGAAAGCCGCGCCACCCGTCGATTAGTTAGCTGGCGGGTGATTACAGATGAAACGAACGAACCTGCGACATGCACGTTGGAATTGGAGTCGAGGGAGGATGACATCTGCTATTGAGAAGTCAATATTGAAAAGTGTACCTCGAGTATGGGTGATACCAAGGGATCATGGTCCATACCCATCAAGGTTTTGGACTCGAGATGGTTGCAGTTTGTTTCCCTTATTCGACTTTTTAACAGCGCATCGATAAAATCATCGGAGGCGCAAATAGTTTGAAGTGCCTTGAGGTCAGAGTACACTAGCTTAGGTACTCCATCTAGACCATGGTCTAGGGTAAATGACACCCTATGATCCTTTACCGAGCGGAGTGTTGAGCAGCAGCTAATTATATTGTTCCAGTCTGGTCCAACGCAGCTGGAATATAATTCAATCATTTTAGAATGCTGTTCTACGTTTCATTACAGAAGTCAGCCCAGAACCATCCACATCAGAATGCCAATATAAGATAACCTTCTAATACTGAACGGTATCTTGTTGCTTGTGACCGAAATGTCCATTCCAATAATCGTTTCATGGATCGATTTCCACCACTACGCAATGTTAGGCGTGAGAAAATGGATCCGTTTATATCAAGATTTGGTGTTGATAGAGTCCTCTCAGCGTTTCTACCACCTATTTTGCGTGAAGAGATTAGGCTATCGAGAACCAACAGGATGACATTAGCTCAACTACGGTTGAAAATTTGCTCGCATCTTAGTTCATATATCTACCAATCAGATCCAGAAATATGCTCAGTGGTTGCACTCCTTTTTGCACCGCTAAAAAATCTGAAGAAAACAAAAATATAAGACAAAACCTGCACAAAGCGATTTTTTCTTTTCTTTCTAATTATATCTATAAAAAGTAGTTGATTTTTAGTTGATTTGTTTGTATTTTCTGTCTCTTTTTCAGATATGCCGTCATGTGATCTCGTGATACTTTCCCTAGCTTCCGATGTCTTATCATCAAAAGTTAAAAAGTGGATTCTTGATAATCGGTACTTTTATTTCCCCCTTAGTTCTTTCAAAAATAAATTATTAAACAAAAACTTTCGCTATTTTACAGATCGTCGGTTCTAGCGATTGATCCACCGCCCAATGGCATTTCCAATGTACAAATTAAATGTTCCATACTACCCGTCTTGCCACTGAACAACACATCCATTTCATGTGGCAAGTTGTATTTATGCAATTTAAGCATACCCGACAAATACTTCACCGAATCGGGCATCACGTACAAAAGTCCCTTTGGACACAAATTCGTTATACCAATACATATGAAGGACTGAAAGTTAAAACAAAGAACCCGAAAGAAAATTGCTTCGTTTTATATGATGAAACAACACAAATCCAGAAGAAGAACATCAAAATAATTAATTAACGAATATCACAATAGCAGCAACAACAAAAACAAAAGATAATGTCCATAGAAAATTTTTTTATCATACAATCAAACCGCCCCCTATATATATTTTTATTTCGTATAGAGTCAGTCTTTTTTATATTATGTATACAAATTTAGAAAATATAAAAAGAAAATCAATTGGAATTGTACAAAAATGACAACTATATATCAATAGACAGGATGAAAAGTCCGATTTAAAGCAAAACTTCTTTTGACAATATATTATCCTTTTTTTCTTGCAAACATATACTTAAACACAAACATCATAATCTCTGCAATGAGCAAAACGCATTTTTCCGTTGAATAGAAAAAGAAAGCCTTTTTTTATGTAAACAGATGAATTCTAATTTTATTATTGCAATCGTTTCGAATCAGATCATTTATATGCATTTGACAGTTGAAAAGAAGGACAATAAGTTCTCCAATTTTTAGTAAAACTCATAATTTTTCGGCCAACATATCTATCTGTGAAATGTGAGGTGCACTCACATTTTTTTCTTAAATCAGTTATCAGTTGAAGTAGAAAATTAATAGAAAAATGATAAAACTTTGGAAATTCTTTGTATGAGCATGGTAAAAAGTTTTGAAAACAAAAATAGTGTAAATGTAATAGGAAGCAAATTAATGTCATCAATGAATTGAAATTTTCAAAATTGTAAGAACCGAAAAAATAAATTTGGAGGAGAACGGAGACTACAGTGTTTTGTATTTCGTTATTTAAAGTTACTTTACGTGTGGCAAATTAAGGATTGCATTCATCATTCGAGCAGAGAGACTACTACGACTACTGGTTCTAATATTCCCAATGGGTGGTAAACTCCGCCAATATCAGAGCTCATCGTTCCTTTGATGATGTACATACATATTTGGCTTCACTTTAACGAAGAGTATGTCCTTTCTACGCTAGTCCCAGCGTCTCACTCTTGACGGATTCCGCTTCCGTCACTTTAAAAAATGACGTTGACTGTTGATGCTATATTGGAATGCCGGCGTGCAGTAGTGTAGGATGATTAGCACACCGATTCCGAAGAATAAAACCGTATTTGTTTGTTTCGGTAAAAAAAAATAAAAAAATAGCTTTATTATGAAATGTAAATTATGTGCAATAACAGGAATGAATTAATTCTAGAGTTTAGACTATGTCTGTACAACTATAGTGAAGATATTATATTGTAGAGTAAATGGAAATTTCAAGTTGTTAATTGAGAAGATTTGTTTAGGGAAAATTAGCTTAACCCTAGAGAGATAATCATATTTTTTACCCTTGAAAAGATAATCATACGTCGATTCGACGTATATTTGACTTATGACCCCCCCAATATCTTAGGCTGTGTGGCACCCAAGCCAATAATTTTGCCACGTAATTACGCCTACAGACATGAATTGAGTTAAATCTTGGAACCAACAAATCATAAAGCTTCACTTATGAGATATAATAAAAAGAAAAATTTCTGTACGTCGATTCGACGTAGATTATCTCTCTAGGGTTAAAACCTACTGACAGAAGAATATAAACTAACTTAAACTTACATAAACTAACTTAAAATTAATTCTGTTTACTACACCGCTACACGCCGATATAGAATAATTAGGGCTGAATAGGCAAGGAAACAATCAGAGGGTTATTTGAGGCTGTGCACCGTGAGAAAAATTTACTTTGTAGAATGTTAGATGTCTCGGCAATAGTTTTCATCTTTGCAAGTGAATGTAAAGATGTTGCAAAATAAAAGGGTTTATTCAAAATAATTTTTAAGCATTTATTCTGCAGAATTTGCAATTTGCGCTTATGTGTGGTGTGGCCGCGCAAGTATTCCAAATGGGGCAGCTGTACAGTATTATGAGACGCATTGCACATTTGTAAATTAAGTTGGATTGATGAAAGTGGAAAGTTTCGATTGATGAAAGCATAATTAGAACGGATACTTGTTAAAACTTTTGAACTTATAGCATCTGTATGCGTTTTATAAGTGAGCTTAGAGTCGAGATGTAAACCTAAATATTTGATGTCTTTGGACCACGAGATTATTGATCCGAGTATATTAAGTTGCGGATTAGGGAAAAAACGTGCTGCTCTCCTTTTCGAGAAGAAGGTCGCTTGCGTTTTATCACAATTAATTTTTGTTTTCCTCTTTTCGCAAAATTCCTTAATTTTAGTTAGCTGGAGTTGCAGATTATTTACTATGACATCTGGATCAATATTAGTGGTAAAGATAGCTGTGTCATCGGCATACATTGCAATGTTACAGTCGTTGGTTTGTACAAGGTCGGACATGTGGATATTATATAAGGTTGGGCTGAGGACCGAGCCTTGAGGGACACCTGCTGGTATGCTGAAAGAATTGGAAACGGAGCGCAGCTTAACGTGAAAGCTCCTGTTACACAGAAAAGATTGGATTAATTTGCATAAGTAGATCGGAAATGAGAAAGTTTGTGTACTAACCCGTCATGCCACACGGTATCGAATGCTTTCTCAATGTCTAAATCAATCATTCCCGTGGATTCTTTAGTCGAGAACCCCATTTTTATATGACTCACAACTCTTTGCAGTTGGTGGACAGCAGTAGTCCTGAACCCATATTGAAAGTTCGGCAATATGGAAATACTCTGAAGTGTTGTAGACGCGAAAGAATAACCTTTTCAAGTAATTTACCTTAAGTTGGAAGCAGGCTGATTGGCCTGTAGTTGGATGCGACTTTAAAATTGGAATAATTTTTCCAGGCTAATGGAAAGTAGCTAAGTCTTAAGCAACAGTTAAAGATGAACACCAACATAACTATTGCCTTCCTGGGCAATTTTTTTAGTGAAATATTTGGTATGCCATCAATACCAGTAGATGATTTAAGCTTCAATTTTTTTCAGAATTAACCTCAGTTCAGTAGGAGAGTAAAGGTTATTCGCCGTAAAATCAGTGGGTTGATCAACAAGTGATTGAATGGTGTTATTTACCATTGAAATAGTGGGCGGATCTAGAATTTGGTCTGTGAGGGAATGATGTGAATGAAAGTTAGTTGCAAGTAGTTCTGCTTTGTCACTGTCTGAGAAGGCAAGACGATCGTCTGTTTGCCTAAGTGGAGGTACTATGCGAGATCTGTTACTCAGTCGGTTCCTTAATTTCCACATACTGCGGCTGCCTTTAGGGAGGTTTGACAATGTTGCATTACGCAGTTTATTAAGATTGGCGTGAATTTGAAAGTTGAGCAGATTTATATAATTTCTTAGACCAGGGTTACGAGTTCGCTGCCATTGACGACGTGAGTTGTTGCGGTGGCGGATAAGAGACTTCGTTGAGTCATATATATTAGGCGGATGCTTCGTGGGAGTAGTTTTGGGTGTAGCTGCATCTCTAGCAAGCAAAAAAAAAAAAAAAGTGGAGTATGAGATCATCTATTTGTTCATGCGTAGTGATTCGCGTTAGATCATTATCTGAGAGGTTAATATCTCGATGCAAAATGTCTCTATATTTTTTCCAGGAAGTTTGTTTGTTGTTTCAGTGAGTAATTATTAGACAGTTCAATACTTCGATGAATTGTCTCTCATTTGTTGCAGCCAGGGAGTAAGATCCTCCCAACCCGTCATAAACGTACAAGTTGTCTTCCCGAAACGGATATGCTTGTTTTCGGTTGTAATTTCCTTCAGGCCGTAAATTGATAGAAATTGGACCGGTTGGATGCCATACGTTAGTGTGTTAAGTTGATAATATCGTTAATTTGAGTTGTTTCTATAAACGATAAGTTGCTATGCAATCGAATTTGTTCGATGCTCATGGTGAAGATGAAGCGCGGAATTCGGAATCACTAGCACTGCACACCCACGGTGAATGCGTGGATTCGATTCCATGGATTTTTAATGAATTTATGAAAATATCTGATTCAAATTCAAATTTTTCAAATTGGATTGTTGGACCAGCATGTAGAATATTGTTTAGTAAGAACCCAACTCGTAGTTCCCAGAACCCAACGTAACTTCATATAAAAAAATGACAACTTGCCCGGCTATATTGTCCATCTGAATCCGAATACATTTTTTGGATTCGTCGTTCTGTCAAAATCATACATTTTCTTGATTTTGACACAACGAAAATAAAAAAAATGGATTTGGATTCTCCGTGTGTGTTCGGCATTAGTCCGCACATCGGGGAATCGGAATACATAAATTGGCAAATTGTGAAACCATTCTTGGATTTTAGTTTATGGAACTCCCTAGCTTTTGCGACATATTCCAGAAAGCAGTATGCATTTTAATTAAGAAAATCGCAGCGGAAAAAATTGCACTCTCGGTTTCGCCCGAGGTCTATCCAGGCCTTGACATCCAACTCGAAGACGATTTCAGTGTGTATTTTTGCGCTTTCAAAAATTGAATAGTGCAGCGATTTTTTGAGTACTATCACTGCCATCTAGATAGACAGGCCGAACTGCAGAAATTTGTTCGTCTACAAGTGGACAAAGTGCGTTCGTGACCAGTGACAGTTGACATTTGTAAAGCCCACAACCTCCAGTGCTTCTGAACCCAAAAGTTTAAATATGCCGAGCGTTTATTACGAAACAAAGGTTATGGTTTGCTTTAATGTGTTTTTGATGTGCAAGTGGTAAAATAGTATACATCAACATCGTACTTACCATATTTATCTCAAAGATCAACGCACTGGAATGTGTATATCATAGCAAGTCACACGAAATGACAGGCTGACAGCCACTGATATTTGGATTGTGGACAATTTGTGGATTGTACTGAGCGGTACTTTGGCAGTACTAAGCGCGGACCATGACCAATCATGGCACTACTAGTGTTGCATGACCACTGACAGATCAGCTGATAATCCGGCCTGTCTATCTAGATGGCAGTGATTTTATTTCATGTATCAATTATGCGTTACTGGTGCAAACGTTTTTGGAGAGATCCAATAAAATCAACTTTCACTATACAGGCTATCCCATTCATTGTGGAGGATATTTTAATGGTAGGTAGTGAAGCTCATTTGGGGAAAATAAATGTACAACGGGACCTCGTTCTATTTTTAACCGTTACAATGTAAGAGCATTTTTTGTAAATTGTGTCAAAATGGCGACTAAATCAAAATTTGCCACACCTCCAAGCATTTTATTGGAAATTTTCTGTAGTTTCAAAAAGTGAAGTCATATTTTGATTTAGTTCGGCAAGTCGGGCAGTGTAGTGTACATACATACAGACCTCCCACGAAAGAGATTATGCAATGCGAGTCCTGTCACCGTAAACCCATAAATTATAAAAATGTAAAACAATAAAAGTGAACAGGACACGCAACACGATCCTTTTCCGAAGAGTCATAAATTACATCTATGCATGTACACGCAACCACTTGAGAGCAAAAAGGATCTTTCCCAAAATAGTCCCAGTGTTTTGACCACACGTGTCAAAGGAGTAATACGACTCCTTGACGAGATCATGCATGCATATTCATACATGATCAATAAGATGTGTCGGGATATTTTATATATTGAGAAATGGGCGTATCCTTCTTGTACTCAAATGAGATACATTAGCATATAGGAACTCTCTAGTACATAAGAATAAATTTGTATAAAAGGACGAATGTCGAAAAATAAAGTCAGGATTCTTGATTTAACTTTACTTAAAGTGTTGTCAATCCGCAAGTGCATCGCCAGGCTGAGCACGAGCGAGAATCCTAGAAATGGTAAGTGCGCGCCTGACGGGCACAAACCTTTTCGACACAGCAACTCAGCTCCTCGATTGAGCAAGAGTTACCTGTGGGTCCCGAGGCATCCAGGAGTTGTGCTGGATCAAAAAAAATATATTAATTATCAATTGTTTTAGGCAAATTGCGTGAACACCCCGACAACATCCCCATTACATGGCGATCCTGCCGTCCACTTGAAGATTGCCCGGATTAGGGACAATATCAAGAGGAAGCGAGACGAGAAAGTGGAAAAAAGGGCGATACTAATAAGCGATGTTGCTAACACGACGCTGGATGTAACTCGCTCATATGAGGAGTATTCACCAGGTGAAGTTTCGGAAAATACCCCAATTTACACGCCCGCAAGAATAGGACCGAAGCCGTTATCGATCGAGAGATATCGACAAAGGCTTAAGGTCAACAACAAAGAGAAGGAGGAAAAATTAACAGAGATCCCCAAAACAGCAAAAAAACAAAAAAAGAAACGCGGAGGCTTTCAGGCCAACACACGAAAGCGAATTGCTGACATTCGCAGGAGCATAAATGCAGATCCCCCACCACCATGGGAAATCGGGCAGAGACTGCACTCCCAACTTTTGATACTGGAGGAAGAACTACGCAAAAGGCGCAATAAAAATAAATGAAAAAAAAAATATATATATATATGTATATACACATATAAGTAATAAACCAATAATACTAAATGTTTGAAGCTTACTCAACAATTATAAAAAAAAAAATGTATTTTAATAATTTGGTATAGGCAAGTAGGAACTGAAAGCCTAAATTATATATAAATTTTAATAAATTCAGGGGTATTAACATATATGTAACTCTCAGTTTTATCCGTTCTGCAAACAAAAACAAAAATTCTGGCCAACGTACTGCTTATTTATTAACTAATTAACTTTCGAAATGGCTGTCTTCAACATCGAGATTGCCCTAAAAACTGTTCCGATGTTCAATGGGAACTACAAAGAACTCGATTCCTTTTTAAAGGTTATCCAAATTTTAAAAACTGGATTTAATAGAACCGAGGAAAATAAATTAATCGAGTTTGCGTATCATATTCGACTGAGCCAACCAGTCAAAACGGCTATAGGTTCCGTAGAAATTCCTACTACATTCCTAGAGTTAGAGGCAGCACTAACAAATAGATATAAATCTAATCTAACAATCTCAAAAATTCACTCCATGTTGAACACCAGCACCCAAAGACAATCTAGTGTTCAAGCATACAGTGACAAGATTACATCATTAGTATCTGAATTGAATAGTCTTCAGATAAGAGAGCTTGGCAATACAGCATCTGCCGCTGAAAAAAATGTCGTCACTAGGATTAACGATTCGTACGCTCTTAATATATTTAAGAACGGATTAAACGAAAACCTAAGACATACAGTAATTGCTTCACAGCCCCAAACTTTTGCTGACGCAACAAGTCTGGCCATGGATTTGGAAAAATCTGACCATAGTAGCCAAATCCTTCACATGCAAACAAGAAACCAATTTAACTCTAATAGGTTCGGGAACAGAAACGAAAATAATAGACAAAACAATTACAGGGGACAATCCAGTTACTATAACCGAGGACAATCCAACCAAAATACGGGGAATAGAGACCAAAATCATAACCCTCAAAATAGAAATAATTATAATAGAAATTATAACCATAACAACGGTCAAAACCAAAACGGCAATAGGCGACATGGACGCACAAATCATGTAAATGTCTTATACGACCAGGGAAACATAACAGGCCCGGAGATGGAAGAATAAACTATGAAAAACCACTTCCCTCCGGACCAGATAAAAAATTACGTGTATACAAAATAACAGAAAATTTAACCAATTACATAACATTAATAGTACAAAATATTAAAAAACCATTTTCTTTCTTAATAGATACTGGGGCGGATATTTCTATTTGTAAAGAAATTATTCCTTTTGATATCTCAATACAAAACAAATGTAAACTCTCTGGGATAACAAGCGAAGAAATATTTTCATTAGGAACGTCTGAACTTCATTTTTCCTTGCATAATAACAATCTGAATCACAACTTTCATATTGTAGACAATAATTTTCCAATTACCACAGATGGTATAATCGGAAGAGATTTCCTAATCAAATATATGTGCAAAATTGATTACGAAACATTTACAATTAATATTAATTTCAACAACGAAGAATTAGTCTTACCCTTAAAAACCAAACCAATAAGCATTAATCGGATTCTTTTGCCCGCCAGAACGGAAACAATTCACCCGATAAATTTGAAACTACATGAAGATAGCGTCATTCTTAGCCAAGAAATTTCGAATGGTGTTTACATTGCGAATTCCATTGCACCCACAAAAGGAATCTGCCATATAAAAATTTTAAACACGAACAACAATGACATATCGATTTCAAACCTCAAAATAAAATCTGAACCTCTGAAAAATTACCAAGTTGTAAAATCTTCACAACCTACCTCACAAGAGCACAGAACAAACAAAATTTTAGAATCTCTAAATATTGAGATAAGCGATAAAAATGCAAAAGATTCTCTAATAACTATAGTAAAAGAATTTCAAGATATTTTCCACCTAGAAGATGAACCATTATCCACAAATAATTTTTACACACAAAACATTTCAACCACAGATTCGAGTCCAACCTACATTAAAAATTACAGACTCCCTCAAACACAACAGGAAGAAATCGATAGACAAGTTCGAAAATTACTGGATGACGATATTATAGAACATTCAACTAGTCCATACAATTCACCACTCCTATTAGTCCCTAAGAAAGGAACTAGCGACACAAAAAAATGGAGACTGGTTATCGACTTCAGAAAATTAAACACGAAAATCATAAACGATAAGTTTCCGCTAACACGGATAGAAGATGTTCTCGACAAATTAGGAAGAGCTAAGATATTCTCAACATTAGATATGACAAGCTCTTTTCATCAAATCAGTTTAAACAAAAAATCTAGACCCTTAACCGCATTTTCGACTTCAAATGGACATTTTCAATTTAAACGACTACCATTTGGCTTAACAATATCCTCTAATAGTTTTCAACGCATGCTCACAATAGCTCTTTGTGGCTTAGATAGTAATGCATTCTTATATGTTGACGACATAATAGTTTTTGGTTGTAGTTTAAAACATCACAATGAAAACTTAAGAAAAGTATTCACAAGAATACAAAAATATAACCTAAAACTAAATCCCGCCAAATGCTGCTTCTTAAGACCAGAAGTTGTTTACTTGGGACATTTAATCACCAGCAATGGTATTAAGACAGATCCGTCGAAATTCGACGTAATTAAAAACTATCCTGTACCCAAAAATTCCGATGAAGTCAGGAGATTTATTGCATTTTGCAATTACTATCGCAGATTTATTCAAAATTTTGCCCACTCAGCAAAATGCCTTAACACTCTTTTAAAGAAGAACCAACCCTTCATATGGTCAGAAGAATGCCAAAAGGCATTCACATTATTAAAAGAAAAACTGATGAACCCACCCATTCTACAATATCCTAATTTCGAAAAGACATTTATACTAACAACCGACGCTTCAGACCTTGCTTTAGGAGCAGTTTTATCACAAGGCGAAATTGGATCAGATCTACCAATTTCCTATGCAAGTAAGTCTTTGAACAAACATGAAGTAAATAAACCAGTAATTGAAAAAGAACTTCTAGCCATTCATTGGGCTATAAACTTTTTCAGACCATATTTGTATGGACGTAAATTCATCGTGGTCACCGACCATCGACCATTAGTTTCACTATTCACCCATAAGAACCCTTCTTCAAAACTAACAAGGATCAGATTAGACCTTTCCGATTATGACTTTGAAATAGTATACAAGCAAGGGAAAATTAATACAAACGCAGACGCACTGTCAAGAATTAAAATTGACTCTGATACATTAAAACAAATGATACCCACGAAAATTGATGATTCGGCTCCAAAAACTTTAGAAGTTTTAGCTATTACACGAGGTATGTCCAGAAAGCTAAATTCAGAAGAGAAACCCATGGATTGTAGCATCACCCAACCGAAGTCTAATAAACTTTATACCTGGGAATGCACATCTCTTTCTGACATTAGGGACATGAGAAAATTAACATTTATTTTTGAACGCAATGGCCACAATTTTAATAAAAACGCAAGATGTAGTGATAATCCACGTAGCCAAGGCTACCAGTCGGAGAAACTAACATCAAAACTGCGAATTACTTTCTGTAAAAACGAAGTTACTGCAAGATATAACGATAAAAATCCTGACAATCCAGATTGTCCAATGGATGAAATTATATCAGAAATGCAAAAACGGAATATAACAGAATTAGCGCTAAACAGTGAAGATGAAATATTTACATACTTCAATATAAATGAATTTAAAGAAAAATTTAATAATCTGCAGAAAATGAAAGTCGACAAATATATTGATCACTTAGGCCAAAAGAAAATAACCAATAAATTAGAAATGATTGAAGAATTCAAGCGTTCACTACTGAAAATTATTATTTATAAACCTCCCAAGCGTATTATCGATAAAGAAACACAAGAAAAACTTATCGAAGAATTTCACAATACACCCTATGGAGGACATTTCGGAGTCCGTAAAACTATACTAAAATTGAAACAAAGATTCGTGTGGAAAAATATGTCCAAAATGGTTAAATCATTTGTATCAAGTTGCTTATCATGCCAAAAGAATAAACAAACAAGGCACATCAAAGAAAAGATGGTTATAACTGAAACCCCTAGTTCTAGTTTTGAGATAATTTCGATAGACACGGTCGGACCATTGAGAATTTCCAATGGATATCGATACATATTAACCATTCAATGTGAACTCACAAAGTTCATCGTAGCCTACCCCATTGAAACGAAGGAAGCTATTTCGATTGCCACTACATTGGTAGAACAATTTATACTACATTACGGATGTTTTAAAATATTAAAATCCGACAGAGGTACAGAATTTTTAAATGAAACTTTAAAGAATGTTTGCGAACTACTCAAAATTAAGCAGATCTTCTCTGCACCTTATCATCATCAAAGTTTAGGAAGCGTGGAAAGAAACCATCGCGTGTTGAATGAATTCCTATTAAATTTTGCTAACGAAGAGGAATGGGACAAATGGATCCCATATTACACATTTGCATATAATATTACACCCCATGTAGACACCCAATACAGTCCTTATGAATTAATTTTCGGAAAACTACCAAGCCTACCAAATGATATTACAGATAAGAAAGAACCAATTTATAATTTAGAAAATTACGCTAATGAATTAAGAATAAGATTACAAAAATCCATTGAAAATGCCAAAACACTCATTGAAAAGGCAAAAATAGATAGAAAAAATTATTATGATAAAAATTGTAATGTTTCAAATTTCAAGATAGGTGATTTTGTATTGATAAAAGTAGAAAATAAGAAAAAACACCAAAGTCCATATGTAGGACCTTTTAAGATTTTAAAAAGGGAAGGAGTCAATTCAGTTTTAGATGTAAATGGTTGTCCTAAAACCTACCACAATAACATGCTAAAAAGCCATAAGTAAATCCAACCATTGTAACAATTTCATTAGAAAGAATTCATATAAATTAGGCACTAAATTATATAAATTCATTCTCAAACGGTGAGGGTGTAGTGTACATACATACAGACCTCCCACGAAAGAGATTATGCAATGCGAGTCCTGTCACCGTAAACCCATAAATTATAAAAATGTAAAACAATAAAAGTGAACAGGACACGCAACACGATCCTTTTCCGAAGAGTCATAAATTACATCTATGCATGTACACGCAACCACTTGAGAGCAAAAAGGATCTTTCCCAAAATAGTCCCAGTGTTTTGACCACACGTGTCAAAGGAGTAATACGACTCCTTGACGAGATCATGCATGCATATTCATACATGATCAATAAGATGTGTCGGGATATTTTATATATTGAGAAATGGGCGTATCCTTCTTGTACTCAAATGAGATACATTAGCATATAGGAACTCTCTAGTACATAAGAATAAATTTGTATAAAAGGACGAATGTCGAAAAATAAAGTCAGGATTCTTGATTTAACTTTACTTAAAGTGTTGTCAATCCGCAAGTGCATCGCCAGGCTGAGCACGAGCGAGAATCCTAGAAATGGTAAGTGCGCGCCTGACGGGCACAAACCTTTTCGACACAGCAACTCAGCTCCTCGATTGAGCAAGAGTTACCTGTGGGTCCCGAGGCATCCAGGAGTTGTGCTGGATCAAAAAAAATATATTAATTATCAATTGTTTTAGGCAAATTGCGTGAACACCCCGACAACATCCCCATTACAGCAGTTTTATTTTTTGTACTGGATATTTAAAAACGTACCTGAAGTCTCGTTCAGGTGTTATTACACTATCAGAAAAAGTTTGTCAATAGTTTCACACAAAATTTGTTCCACAAAAAGTGTTTTTCGAGACCTATTACAGTATGGGACAAACAAATGGCCAATTAATTTGGGGGTTTTGGGTCATTCGTTTGACGAAGGCAAATGGACCTATCACATTGTTGGCCGTTTCAGAAAAATTTGACCATAGTTAGAGTAGGTACTAACATCGCCATTTCACATGTAATTCATGCAAACACTGTCAAAATTTAAAAGTAGGTACCCAGCCAGCATCGGCGTAATGTACCGTGAAAATAGCCACAAATAAGCTTTACTTCATGAATCACGAATCGGCATTATGTATCGATAGGACGCATTGAAAATTAGATACATGATGGTCAGCTGAAGGAATGTCGACGGATCATGCATACAGGAAATATAATGGTTTTCTCCTCAAGTGTGATTTTTGTTGCTGGGGTGAATAGAATCGCGAATAAAAGATGATCATTCGTATAGTCTCGCTGGAGTAGTGGTTAGGGCGATGATGACATAACACATGATGTATGTCTTTTTCAAAGCTTAGTTCAGTGCTACAATAAGGTGCAATTGGATCAAAAAACGGCGCCAAACGCCATTATTGGACTATTATTCAGAGTTTATACCCTGTAAAGTGCCCCTATTATCGTTAGAAGAAAATATTCTATGAAATATTATAGGGATGAAATTGTTACTTGGGCAGCGAGCTCTCGGTCGTCCACGCAGCCTCGCTCCGTCAATTCGTTGTGCGTTCATAACTTTCTTTGGCATGCGATTGTCGTCCATCCGTTGTACATGTCCCGCCCATTGCAGACGTTGAAGCTTCACGATTTTCGATACTTCCAGCTCATCGTACAATTGATACAACTCATGGTTGTACCGGATGCGCCATTGGTCTCGCTCGCAAACGGCCCCGAAAATTCGCCGAAGGACCTTTCGTTCGAATCGGTCTAGCAAAATTTCGGAGGCTTGGGTGAGGGTCCATGTTTCGCAGGCAAAACATAGCACGGGTCGGATGATCGTTTTGTACACGCGGAGCTTCGTGTTCCTGTGCGCAAGTTTCGAATTAATTATAGGGAGGACCGAGAAATATGTCTTATTGGCTAGTTGTATCCGTCGTTTAATTTCGTCGGTTTCGTTGGCGTCCTTTGATAAGTTACAACCCAGATAGTTGAAGTTGTCTACATACTCGATACTAAGGTCCCCCACTGTGATGCTTGAGTTTGCTGGCGTCCTTGTTTTCGATTGCATCATGGCCTTTGTTTTGCTTTCGTTGATATGTAGTCCAACTTCCTTTGCGGCGTTATTGAGGTTATGCAGGAGGCTTTTTACATCACCCAACCTTCGAGACATGATGTTGATATCGTCGGCGTACGCTACTAATTGAGTCGACTTGATGAGTAGCGTTCCGCTGCTGTCCATATTCATGGCTCGAATTACATACTCCAAAGCAAGGTTGAAGAGCGTCGGCGCCAGCCCGTCGCCTTGCTTGAGTCCAGTACGAGTTTCAAATAGGTGAGTTAGTCGGTTCTGCACTCTGACCTGCGAGACGGTATTAGTCATCGTCATCCTTGTGAGTCGCACTAACTTTGCCGGTATACCAAAATTCAGCATAATGTTGTACAGTACACTTCGGTCGATACTGTCGTATGCCTGCTTGAAGTCGACAAAGATTTGGTATACGTCGATGTTGTATTCCCAGCACTTTTGGAGTAGTAGCTTCACTGTGTAAAGCTGATCGGTCGTTGAACGACCAGGTCTGAAGCCGCCTTGATACTCGCCAATGATTTGTTCTGCGTACGGATTGATTCTCTTTTCAAGAATTTTTGATAAAATCTTATAGGCCGTACAAACTAATGATATGCCTCTGTAATTCTCACACTTCAGCTTGTCACCCTTTTTGTGGATTGGGCAGATTATGCTTTTGCGCCAATCTTCGGGGATTACCTCGTGTCGTTCCATATTTTCAGCAGTAGCACATGTACAGCGTTGGTCAGGCACGTTCCACCATGCTTCAGCAGTTCTGCTGGGATCTCGTCAGCGCCGGGCGCTTTATTATTTTGGAGCGACTGTATGGCAAGACTCAGCTCGTCTACTGTTGGGGGTAGAACGGGAGGGCCTGGTTCGGTTAACTGCTCAAGAGCTAGCTCCGCGGGGGATGTTGATGATGCATTGAGGAGCTCTTCAAAATGCGAGGCCCATCGTTTGTTGACGCTTTCGATGTCGCTGATGATGTTACCATCCTTGTCCTGGGTTGATATCCGTTCTTGATATTATTTATAAGTTTGTACGCCTGTCTAATGTTCTTACTGGCTAATCTTTGGTTTATTTGCTGCAACTGCTCGTCAAAATGTTTGCGTTTCTTACGTCTAATTAACCTATTAGAAGCTCGCCGAAGTTCGTCGTATCTTTCTTTCTTGGCTCGGGATGCGCGTTGTGTGTATTGGCGATAGGCTTCATTTTTCGCCTCAATCGAGGCCCTGCATTCGTCGTCGAACCAGTCTGCTCGTCTGCGCCGGCCTTTATAGCCCACGACCTCTTCTGCGACCCCCTTGATGCTGTCTTTGAGCTCCTCCCAGAACTCATAGATTCCTATTATTGATGTTATCAAGCATGGGCGACAGTTTCTCTTCAAGTGCTGTAGTATACGCAGCCGCCGTGGCATCATCAATCAAATTGTCAACCTCGAAGATCTTGGCAGGGTTGATTCTCGTTAGGTGCACCGAAGAGATTCTGCACCTGTAGGTGGTCTTCACCAAATAGTGATCAGTGTCGCAGTTGGCTCCTCGATAGGATCGAACATCTAGGACATTCTAGGACTCATCTAGGACTCTTGCTGATCAGTACGTGGTAGATCTGGTTCACGGTGTATTCATCTGGAGACTTCCAGGTCTGCTTATGGATTCGTCGATGAGGGAAGCATGTATAGAGCTTATGACCAAGTTTCTGCCACTCGCGAAGTCGATAAGTCGCTGACCGTTGTTGTTGTTTTCGTCGTGGAGGCTATGACCACCAGTAGTTCCCCTATGCCAGCTTTCTTTTCCGACTTTGGCGTTAAAGTCTCCTAGCAGCACCTTGACGTCGTTTGACGGAAGTGAGTCGAAGAGTGTTTCTAGGTCGTTCTAGAACTCGTCCTTAATCGCGTCTTCTTTTACTTCTGTAGGGGCATGCGCATTAATGAGCCAGAGATTAGCGAAACGGGTCTTAATGCGGATCGCACATAGCCGCTCGTTGATGGGTTTGAAGCCGATAACGTGGTCCTTGAGCTGCTTATTCACGATGAAAGCTACTCCAAACTCCTTGTTGCCCTCCTCTTTACCACTCGTAAAAATAGTGTGCGAATTGAGATCGTTAATCTCGCTTTTGAGCCATTTGGTTTCCTGGATTGCAACTATGCTCAGCTTGTATTGTTCTACCTGATCTAGGAGGGCCCTTAAGGCCCCCGGTCTATTCAGGGAGCGTACATTCCAGGATCCGAAAGAGCAATCAGTTGTTCGTTTGCGGGGTCGTCGTTGTTTTGTATCCGTCCAATCCGAGGCTTTTGTTTCAGGTTTCTTGACTTGAAGTTTTTCTTAGGATGAGTTGTCGGCACATCAATAAACCATGATAGGGTTTAATCGTTTAGTAAAGGCCATCATGGGCATGCCTCGAAGATGCTGCTTTAGTGGTTGAGTTAGACGTTTTCTGTCACCTATCACGTTAAGTAACCTGAGACGCTGCAGATGTAAATACAGCACTCAGGCGCAGCGGTGCTTCTTCCAAATGTCGCATCAGGTGATTTGACTTAGCCGTTAGAGGTTTTACCCACTACCGTTACCAGGGGGTGCCCGCGCGGAGGACACATGGAGAAGTCTTTTGCCCCCCAACTGATTGACATATAAAGAAGAAGGTGCATTGCGGAGAAGTGTTGAGCATTTCGATAGAAGCAACGAACCACTTGTAGTGTTTACGAGCAATGCTGACTATATGTGAGGTTGGCCGAGTGGTTAAGGCATCGGACTTGCGTACGACTGTCGCTGGTTCGACGCTGGCTGCGGGAATTTTTTTTTCTTTTTTTTTTGCAAACGCGAGAAAATGACAGAAAATGATGACATAAGACATATGATGTATGTCTCTTTCAAAGTGTAATGGATCAAAAAACGGCGCCAAATGCCATTATTGGACTGTTATTCAGTGGTTATACCCTGTAAAGTGCCCCTATTTTTGTTAGAAGAGAGTATTTTACGAAGTATTATGGGGCTTAAATTGCTACTTGGGATATAACGGCACCCTCGCGCATGCCGGCTCGATAGGCGGGGCAGTCGTATTCAACATAATCCACGTAAGTTATCATCTCGATATCTTGCTCCTTTTTGTAGTGGATGCCGTAGCTTTGTAGAGTGAAGCCATAGCTGGCGTTTCGTTTCTCGACGATTATAGTGCGACGACGACGATCCTCCTCGGGTTTGGTCATTGGCGCACGATCGGATTACCTACATACGACCCAAAACTCGGGTATCCTGCAAAACATGGAAAATATCATAAATTAATACACATATTGATGTTATAGACAAACAACTGTGTTTAAATATTAGAAACTTAATTGTAGAGTAGTTCTTCTCATTACCGTATAGCCCCATGTGGGGCCATGGTGCGTTAACTCAGCCGTTTATAGGCAATTTCGAGTCGGCGTATCATTGCATATCATTTCGGAGTGTATATAATGTTGCAGGCACTATATTTCCTATCCGCACATGTACGGAAATTTTGAACCACGCCGAGATTCGATCTCCGGACCTCTAGATTAGCATCGTAGAGTGCGAGCAGAGTATAGTAGTTGGTTGGTTGTAAAAGTTTTGGCCGAGTCGACACTTCCCATAATCCAATGGCCAATTAGCGCAGAACTGCCGTTATGAAATTCTTCACAAGCCTGGTTAAAGTAAACTTACAACATGAGAGGGAGAATTTCATGTGGGGAGGCGTGCCCAAAGTCAGCTGAAGGAAATTTACCTAATTGTTCTCCTATTCTACAATAATTAATATTAGTTTAGAAACCTATTTTACAGTATCCGTCCGAAAAAGAAAACATTTTATACCGTTTGTCCTCTTTAAAAAAAAAAAAAACAATCCAAAATATTGGCCGTGGCTTTACTGTACCTACACACTTAAGCACTACAAAATCGAAAACACAATTTATCATTTTTTTGTTTATGTTCTTGTGTATAGCTTTCCGCCAGAAAATAACATTAATGACAAAGCCTCCACTTTCTAATGTATGTATTCAGGACGTTTCCCCGTGCTTTATTTTAATTAAAAGTTCTATCAGTTCTATATTTTCGTCCATAATCTCAGGACCGTGTTTTGGACCTGATTTTACCGCTACGATGTAACTCGCTATAAATGTAACTCGCTATAAATTGATACTGCTTTCTCGTTCCAAAATATTTTTAACGCCGGACCATACGGCGTACAGAGGGCTGCGCCCGCAATACGAGGGTTTTTTAGAATTTGGATGCATAGTGAATATTTTTATATATTTTATAAGCACAGCATTAATGAAATGCTTCCTGTAAATCTATTTTTGGATTGGTTTGGATACAGTTATTCTAATGAAAATATGTAAACATATTCCCTTTGTAATTTTCTAAAAACCCTAAGAAGAATTTTCATATTTGGAAACCTAAGAGGGGCTACACACGAACAAATTGAAATTTTTACAAATTTACTGTTATTTACTTTTCCTTAGCAAAAGTCAACAGTCTTAATATTTACGTATATAAGGCCATACTGACCAATCTTTGTGCAAAGTTTCATATCGATCCCTATAACGGTTTAGAAAAACGGAGGTCGAGAAGTTTAACTTTAAACGCCAATAACTTTTTTACCGTTACTCAAAACTGGAAAATTTTAATTGATATGAGATGTACCCGTGTAGATCTTTGATTTAAATACCCATACGTCAATCTCCGATAAAAACTAAATAGACTGTAACCATTCTACATATTCCCAAAAACTATGGACTACTAGATCATGCATTGCGCAGGAAAGTTATTCCAACCGATACGAATTTGACAGTCGGCTATCGTGCTGTGACGTCACACTAGACCAAAGATACAAAATTCTGATTCATTCGCAAAGGGGTGAAAATTCAGTTTTTTTGCAAATATCTCGAAAACTGTGTGTCTGGCCGCAAAACGTCTTGAGTGCGAAATGAAATACATAAAATTACATTTGTAATGATATAGAATACTCTATAGATTTCCTCAGAAAATTATACGCTAGACCCAAAAGTATAATAGTGAATTTACATTTGAGTGTTACATTTCGCCCTGTAACTCTTGATAGAATAGACCTATAGAGTCATAAAATTTTGTCCACATATTGCTAACAAAATGCATATGATTTGAACCAAAAGTTGAATGGCTCCGACCATTGACACCCCCCTCACTCCTCTTATCATTTTTCAAAAAGTCATGCTTGTAGCTTCTTTTTAAATTCAGCCGGACAGATCAAATTTGGTGTGGTGCCTAGTCCAAGCCCAATTGTGTCCAACACCAAAAAATTGTTACCATCCGATCAAAACGAAGGGTACCCCCCATTCAAAGTGAACAAAAAATCTAACAAATTTTACATTTTTTCACTTCTAAATTCTATCGAAAATAGAAAAAATAGATTTATATCTTAAAACGTGCTTATAACAGTTAATTGCAGTTTTGTGAATGTATATCCAAAATTTTGTACCAGAGCGTGTCTTACAAGTACGAAAAATGGGGTTTTAAGGTTGCTAGTACACGTTACTCAATATAAATATTTGGAAATAGCCTTACAACTGGCACCATTAAGCTTCCAAGCCAATTTTTTGACACTTGTAGAGTACACTTTCGTACAAACTTTTGAACATACGTGAAGAATACTACAATTGACTGTTATAATGACGTTCTAAAGGATAAATTTGTTTATACCCTATACCCATTAGATGGTATAGGGTATATTGTTTTTGTTACGACGATTTATGTAACACCTCAAAGGAGCCACCGGAGGTATGACAAAGTATATAAATAAATGATCAGGGTCAGGTTCGAATAATAATAATGTCCGTATGTCTGTCCGTCCGTGTGTCTGTCAGTTCGCACGATAACTCCCGAAATAATGAAGTTACCGTTTTTAAATTTTGGCCATATGATTGTTTTGGTAAAAGCTAGGATGGTATTGAAAATGGGCCTAATCGGTGCAAGGGTTCCCCTACCTCCCATACAAATAACCCCTCCGGGATAGTTTAATTCGGCCATATTTTTCGACAGAATATCGCTTGCTACCTGAAATGTTCATCAATGCCTAATTGTGTCATATGTTTTACGTTGTGGAAAGTGGAGAAGGTCTGACTACCCCTACCCCTACATCCCCTACAAAGCAATATTCCGTCATATCTTTTGATAGAATGTCGCGAAAAACTTCAAATTTATAGCAAATAATAGCTGCTGGATGCATTTATAAGATATTAAATATGTATGCGAGTTCGATCCATCAAATCGAAAAAATGAAATTTAATATTTTCGGTTTTACGCCCATTTTAGGGCTGTACATGGGTATAGGGTATACACTCATAGTGCTATAATTTTATGTACTTCATTCCGTAGACGTTTTGCGGTCAGACTCACAGTTTTCCAGGTATTTTCAAAAAACTTGAATTTTTACGCCTTTGCCACCCTTTCCCCCCTTAACCCATGACGCAATTTAACGCAACTTTTTACTGTGTATGCTTGGCAGTGTATTCAACAATTTGGCATCAAAAATTTCTTTTTGTATTGAATGTTTGGTTTTGGGTCTTTTTTTAGCCAATTTTACTATACTACTATAAAAGGATATTGACCGATCTACCCATATTCATTGTAATATTAAGGCTAAAAAAATATTCTAGCTTCGTTATTTCAGTTTTAATGCCTAAAGTGCAGAAAGCTAGGGTTAATTTTTTGAAAAATATTTACCACATTCCAGATCTTTAGGGGCAGTTTGAATTGAATTTAAATCGAACTAAAATTAATCCTAGTTTTCTGCACTTAAGGAATTAAAAATGTTAGAAATAACGACGCTAGAATAAAATGATGTAAGAAAGAAATGATTGTTAGACTATGCGCCAATTTTTAAAAGAATCATATGAGCACCTCACTTTGGTAGAAGTTGGAGATAATTCAGATGGAAAAATATATCACAAAAAATTGACTTTGAAGTTCTGTAAAAGCCAAACCTCTTTTCCGATTTTAGTGCGATTAGTTTTATTTTTTAGGTAAATTTACTGCCTGCAATAATCATCTTATGTTCCTATTGTAGCTACTTTAGCTTTTGAGATATTGAGGTTTTAGTCGTACAATAAACAAGATTTCTTCAAAAATTTTCAAATGCCTGTGGCAGCTAAAGGGTTAAGAATTGGGGGTATATTCTTCACAACTTTGTGGCTAGAAATCACATGAGGAATCACAATCAGGTGCGTTTATTCGGAAGTTTCCGGACACCCTGTATAACAGATACATATAAGAATGTTTTTTTCTTTAAAATGAATGTTATACAAAGGGTGTCCGCAAACAGCCGAACAAACGCACAAGAAATTTATTTCCCATGTTGTTTCCAATAAAAGGTGTACGGAACGCACACCAAAGTGAGGTAGGTGCTTGTAAGATTATTTTAAAAATTGGTGCACAGCCTTAGGATCATATCTTAACTAAACTATGGATTTTTTTGGCAATATTTGAAAACATGAGGAACATTTTTTTACTGTGTTTATCCGATACTTTCTCGACACCCTGAATAACAAGGGATAAAGGAATGTTTCTTGCGAGGGCTCTTTTTGTTTAATTTGTAGATGAATTTGTTTTTTTTCTACAATATCGAAAAAATTCCATGCGACAAAATCATTTAATACAAATACATACATAATACATGGCTGAACATTAATTTTTCCGGGGTTTCCCTTCGGCATTTTACCCCTAACGAGCAACTTAACAACTCCTCACCTCCAGAATATACAAAATTTGGGGCCGTTTAAACAGCAATTACACTTTTCCTTACAAATTTGTTCGTGAACTTAACAATTCTCGTATACTACCCATATACTATAGGTCTATTGTGACGTAGATGCGCAGAACGAAAAATTTTCGTACAGCTATCCGCGTGATCTAGTAGTCTATAGTTTTTGACATATTCCTACTAAATTTCATGACAATGACGTATTTGCGTCATTCGAAAATAAGTGTGTCAAGCTTGTTAATCACCATTGGCTCGACAAATAACTTTTGGGTCACGTTATGACCAAAAACTGTAAAATATGTTTTGCTATTACACTAAGAGGTCATATGTTTGACCAGAAATGAATGACTACGATGGTCATTCAGTTTTGGTCAAACACATTTTGGGTCCTTGTGAAAAAAAAACATAAGTTGTGTTTTTTTATTGGTCGTGTAGGTTTGGGTAACGAAACTTCATATAAAAAAATGACATAGGTCCGTCAGCTGGCATTTTTTTTATATGGAGTTTCGTTACCCAAACCCCCACGGGATAACCAAAAAAACACACCTATAGTAGTTTGACAAACTTTTTGGTTTAATGGTCAAACTTTATTTGATAGTGTATAATACCTCCTTAACTTAAAACTACACGCGAATGCGCAGAAAACCAGCCTGGGTACATCTTAACTGCCCACAGGCCTCAAAATAAATATTACAGCAATTCGAGGCAAGCTCTAATTTTTATAATTAATTTTCAATTTTTAAATATCTATTCCCGCCTTGAACTGTCATTATAAAATATCTTCACATGTAATCCGCACCCAACATTTTCTCTCATATCTGACAGCCGCGACTGCTGATTTGCTGATTCTCCCCCAGCTGTCAACGCGAGTACATTGTGCTTGTGCATTGCTTGTCGCTCGTGGCCAGTGCAGTGTGTAGGAGTTCTTGTGTTGTGCACTTTATCTGCAATTGCATCGCGGAACGCTTTTGTACTGTAGTTTAGCCATTCTCCATTTGCTGTCAATTGCGTAGCCGTGCGGTTTCAGCATTGTCGGTTCGGTGTACGGACAGTGTCAGTGTGGTGTATAATTGCGAAACGTCCTAACTTCTCGTCCCGTCAGTGTCTCAAGTGCTAAAGTGAAGAGCTCGAGCTCGTTTCTCGCGTGAGTCAAGTGCCGGAAGTAAATGAATTTCGCGTTACACCTTCCGAATAAGCCCAGATTTAAAGCCGTTTCTATAGTGCAGTGCAAATTATGTGAAGTGTAGCCGTGTGTTGGTGCGAAGGAACGTGCACATTCATCACACCAGAAAAGAAACAAGAAGACTTCGCGCAAGACATTCAGCCGCCGCAGCCGTTGTCGGGGTCACGGTCATCGCATTCCTATCATCGTGATGATGAGCCGTTCCATCTTGAGTTCGTCTGCTGCACCAGCAGCGGGCACAACAGCCACCGCTACAGATCCGGGCGCTGCATCCACCCCAAGGCCACCGCCCCGTCGCAGATCGCATTCCATCCAGCCCTCGAGCCAACAATCACGCAACAACTCCAGCTATGGCCTTCATGCGCCCCGTCGATCTCTAGCCGAGTCGCGTTCTGTAAGTTTGATCATTTTTCTCATTACTTTTTGTGTGTTTGTCTCGTCCTATAGCAGCTTTGTCCGCTTGCGTAGCTCGTTTTAATGGTTGAGTTCTGCACAAGGTTCGGCTGACCGGAACCATAAGAGCTCTTCAATTAGCATGGGCGGCCCCGTATGACGACAACAGCGAAGACGTATCGCTACCCAGCCAAGTGTGTTACGTGAAAAATTCCCTTGTTCATCTTTTTCTTTCTTATTAACTGTGCCGAAATAGAGCTCTACCTCGCCCGTTTCGTTCTGATAAGACGCACGAAAAGTATCTTATCTTTTGATATCACTTTATGAGCGAGATAGTTCCAGTAATTTGTACAAATTCGTTTTTGTGTAAATAAAGGCGGCTGATACTGAATTTCTCTTACCCAGTTCTGGCCATAGTCCACGTTCAAGGAAACAGTCCTTCATCCTTATCTACATTTGTAGGCATTCATCTTTCTTCCCAAGGACATCTTGAGTGGAACACATACACCTGAACGTTGGTCTTCTCGTCTTATCGACGACATGCAATGCATGTCTTCAGTGGCCAATAAAAGTTCGTTCGTACGTAGCTTGTTTTCCCCCACGATACCAGATGTTATCAGCACCTGCTATCGCATTACTGAAGAGCCTTAACGACGTTACACGGCGACGTGTATTTCTCGTAATTCTCTCACTTGGATTGCACCGATTCCGAGCAATATTATTCGACACAATTAAGGCATTTGCATCCATCCTCGAAACGAACCGGCATATTTGCCACACAACAGGTGTCATTCAGACGCACGCCAACATTTGTCTACTAATTAGCCGGTCTCGGGCAATCGGCGACTATTTGGACCCCGACTAGCATGCATTGCCGGCAATCGGGCAATGAAGCTAAACGGCCAATAAAACGTGCAAATTAATGTTTGACTTAATTGTTAGTATGTGTTTCAGATAGAGCAATATTATTTCCGTAAATACAATTTATTAGCACCCAGCGATTGTTCTAAGGAGGGAATGTAATCTCGAAAATGTATTCAGATTTTTTCTTTTTAAGAGGGTATACAGTAGACATTTGTAAATCTTAATTTCAGAAAACTTAATTCTTTTGGAAAACTTTATATAATCCCAACCGTAATGGGGCGTCCTAAAATCCTGCTTATTTTTGTTAAGTTTTCCAAATGATTTCTTCCAAATGACAAATTTTGTGCGGAAACTAATTACCTGTTAGCCCCTTGTGGGAATAGGGCATAACCATCACACCTCGTTGTGTGCCATCGGCTTTAGGTCTGATTACTTCACAAGAAGTACCGACTCCACAATTACATGGACTACTCGGAGTATGGTGTGCTTAGAAATGTCATGCTACGAGATTATATGTATTTACATCAGTATCCGTGCTGCTATTTACTTGGGAAAAATTAAATGCCTCCGAGGTAGCGAAATTCAACTTATTCGACTGCCTGGCCCGAAATATAAATTAAGTTTTTTTTCGGATCCAATGTAAAGTACTTGGTCTTGGCATCGTTTATTTTGAGCCCAGCATGACGCATAGAAAACAATAGGCGACAAAATGCAGTCCACCAGACTGTACACTCGAAAATTTTTAAGAGGTTGCCTTTGAGTGCGGTTTGAGATTTGGCTTGATGATAGAAAGTAGTTTATCTGGTGTCTCTCCTACGTATTGCTCTTCACATATATTCCCGACCGAAAGATTTCTCAAAATCATTGAACATGAAATGTAATGGAGATCCCCAATTGATCTGATTGCTCAATTATAATTTGGAGAGTGTACACGTTCACTGTCTGACCGGTTTTCACCGAGATTACCACCACGTCTGGCATCCGAAAATCCATACACTTACGAGTCACATGTGATATACCTGAACAGTGAGAAACGCTGTGTGCACATGTGACTCATAGACAGTAAACGTGTTAATATGGCCGCTACATTAAAACCCTCACAAAAGCCTGTTCATCGTTTCAAGATAATCTTGCAGTTCCTAAAATCCCTTAAAGTGTCCTTTTCGGAGTCTTAATAATTGCGCTCTTTTCCAATTCAAACGGAGAGTTTTTGATCGATTCGAATCCATTTTATTGTGCTTTAGGAGCAGTGTGTACACTTGTTTTCTTACTGTTTACTCATACTGCATGAAAATATCCGTACTCCTTTCCGTATTGTTGGAAGTGTTCATTTGCCACCTTGTCTCAATCCTTAATTTTAGAAAGATTTCAGTTTCGGTGTCTCGGATATTGCGATATTTTAGGCTAATTGATAACAGCAAAAGATCCTTTAATTTCGCATTTTGCTTACACTTAAAAAACTTAAATTTTTTCCTGAGTGGCATCCGAAGGTTTTGTTTTGGTGGGGATCCTAACCTTATAGCATGTTTCTGATAATGTTGTCCAACCAACCTCTACTAATCATTGCAAGAAAATATTCCCCGTCAAAAAGCTCATAACCCCATATTTTCCGTGTTTCATCATTTCATGACTTATGGACTTAAATATATCATTTATATCTTTTTTTGCGTCCGCCATGTGTTACTGTTAGAGTATAAAGGATACGTCACATGAAGCTCTTTAAGAAGGTTATGGAATTGAATGTTATGATGCGATCGGGAGTAAAATATAAAAAGTAAAAGAAAAAACTAAATACATAAGTACAGATGCTATTTATCGTTAAAAGGTGGCAAAGGTCGCGCTGGATTGTCCTCACTATAAATTTTTTACTCATTTAACAATGGAACCGACAATTTAAACTGACGGGAAATCTCGGTTCTTGTCGTAGACTTTAGTTACATACCCCTCGACCTCCTGAGGAAATTCCTGGCTACGATCATGATGTTTAAAAAATTTAGGACTTGCCACTCCCCTGAACAAAATCCTATGGCTATGCCCATGATACCACTGGATTATTGTAATTTTACATACTCTGAATTCAAACCTCGCTGTGGTGACATGGTTGGAGTAAGGTTTTTAGTCGATAAGGGATCAGCATGCGATCCTCTCTTTCTCTGGTTCCTGTTAACCCCTTTTAGGGCATAGCGCATCAACTACGCCTACTTTCCACCTCGTTCTATTTTGAGCCATCGTCTTTAGGTCTGACAACCTATTGTTTAAAAAGTAGCCTCGCTATTAACCGGTCATCTCCACGTGTTTCTTGGTCGTCCAACACGGTGTCTTGCATTGGCTCCTTGTGGGTTCCGATCTAGGGCCTGTTTTGCAATATGTTTTGGCTCTTCGAAGGGGGGTCCATTGCCACTTTCGTCTTTTGACAGAAGTGCCTATCCAATCCAGGCCTGTGGAGATTTAGGGAGATCATCATTCGAAATATCTCCGGCCAGTGGATTTGTAGGATGCGCTGTAGTCATTGGTTTATGAAAGTCTGCAGCTTATTTGTTATCTCATTGGTCACCTTCCAACTTGAACAGCCATAAAGAAGCACAGATTTTACAATTGCTTCGAAAATTCGGATGTTGATGCGCCTGGAAATGTTACGCTTAAGGTTTGTGTTCGTAGAGACGACTCATGAGATCATCGCTCAGCGATCGAATTTAAACCACCGGTTTTGACCACTATATGCGTATATTTTCTATACAGACATGTTCCTTTAGTCCATTTTCGATACTAGGAAAGTAGAACCATTCAAAAAATATTTAAATACGGCTCGAAATTGGATGCAAAATTACGATCGCTGAGCGATGGTTACATGAATTGTCTCTACGAACACGTACATACCTTTATCACCTCCACACTTCTCTGCACGCCTTTTTGTAGCGAACGGTATTCAGCTCGTCTTTTGCGTGCTGAGATAAAAAACCAAGTAGCGTCACTGATAAAAGGTTTCCTACCTCGATCCAACCGTCCCACAATCGCTTCGCCACGCGAAATGAAAGAATCCTTTGCAAAATTCCATCTATCTTCAATTGTATAGGATTCTGAAGAGACGTTTGCTGCAGAAGCTTTTTCGTGCAAAGCGGTAGTATATGCACGTCTAGTTGATGGATTTTTTAGCTTTTGCACATTAAAACGTGGCAAGATTGGTGCGTTATGAGATCAGTGTTCGTAAGCATACTTTCGCGACAACAAGATGGTGGTCGTTGCCGACATCAGCCCCACGCTTCGACCAGAGACTAAGGCCGCGCCCAGACTAAAGGCGTATTGCAGCGTAGCGCAGCGTAAAACCTGTCGCCCAATACAAGCGCTTATATTGGGCGACAGGTTCTACGCTATGCTATGCAGTTTCTCCATGTCATTGAAACAGCAATATGGTCAATTTTGTTTTCTGTTCTGCCATAAGGAGAAACCCAAATTTATGGCAGGATTTATACTTGAACAAGTTGCCGCCGATGACTATAGGTAGTTGTCGAGAGTTTCAGAACTCCACGAACATTTCGCCATTATTGTGATTGCCCATAAGGTGTTCCAAGCCTAAGTTATTTATCAGTATAACGACTTTGGCATTGCGATCCCCCATAATAATTTTGATGTCTGTCTGGGAGCCCTATCAAAGGTTTCGTCTACTCGCTGATAAAAAACGTCCTTTCCAGATTGATCTACAGGTTCAGTCGGTGCGTAGCACTGAATAACGAACGGACAGTAACAGACGGACATCACCCAATCGACTTCTCGCGTCATACTGATAAATTATTTTTTATAAATCAAGTTAGTATATTACCGAGGCGAGCTACATTTTCCCTAATTTTGTTCTCGTGAAACACATTTCATCATCATTTACATATTTTCATCTAAATAACATCTCCGTCAAGGTAAAAATATTGAATGTCTCAAAATATTCGCGCTATAAAAATGTGTGATAATGCAAATGAAAACATTCTCATTATGATAAGAAACATATTGCGGAAGACTGTACACGTACGTACAGTCGTTGCTACTCTGATGAAGATGCTTTCATTTCATACATGTTTTCTAAATTGTAAAATAAAATTTACTTAAGAATGATGACTGAAATTTGCAAAGTATTTTTTTTTTCATATGTACATACACATATATGTAGTTGGTACAGTCGCTAGACGTATGGGATTCGTACGTGAATCATGAACTGTACATGGCTTACATGTACAAATTATTATCTGTCTAGAATTTGTTCATGCTAAATATACAGTGGAATGATCACCAAAATCGGCAGTCCATTAAAAGAAATAATAGTCTTTGATTGATTTTATTGGTACTATGAAACCTGGGACGTGGACGTTGAAAAATTCACTCTAGCCAATAGTTGAAATATGTTCAGCTTCAGTCTATTGCACTCTACTACTATCAGTCGAATATAGCAGAATACATACTACACGATGAGTCGTTCTTCATTCTTACGTTACTATAGCTGATTCTGATTTCATAAGCAATTTGTGTGTATGTATGTACATTCTAGTGCCATCTAATAAATTTATTTTCCAATAACTACCTTCCTTCACGTATTCCTACATACATATATCATTTATATAGCTTTAAAGTATGTCAAATGATGTAGAAACGTGAATTCTGATCAATATAGAAGTGGTGCTATAGTGTGCTTATTACGGTATCATTTATTGTTTATTTATAAATAAATCCGCAGCAAACAAAGTGGAGTGGAGTGAAGTATGTAGATACCTACATACTCATATTATTTTCTCATGCAAATTAGCACATTTTATATGGTTGTCGTTATGATGAGATTATCTCCGCAATAACATGCAATTGCGTTTCCATAATAATATCAAAAATAATATCCGAACGATATTAAAAGTCAATTACAATTTCATATGAATGTGGCGGGAAGACATTACCAGGACTGAGGGCCGGATGTACAATCATGGTTTAACTAATGGTTGTCAGTTAAACCGTTGATGGTTGAAAAATGTGTATAAAAGGTTAAACTGCCGTTTAAACTACGAATTATCCTTATAGTTGGTTCGCACTATATTAAAATCATATTTGGTCTAAACTAAATCCGTCAAAACCGTAATAGATGCGGGTTTGAATCGTATGTCTCTAAATTCAAAATGTATTGTAGAATACACTTGAATTATTAAACTTGCATTACAATGTCGCACAACTGTTAATTAAATTAAGATTTTAATCAATATTGTCAACAGTATTAGTTCGTTTTATTGAAATGAATTTTGACAATTTCCACGCAATATTTTTAGTCGTGTTGCTGAAGATGGACGGAAAGCCGTCCGAAATGCATCCGAATTTTTTAAATTTTAATAAAACGGCGAATTCAATGTAAAGGTGTTTCTTTTATTCGAGAATAAAATTGTCAACAGTGTGAAACCCTTATTATTAAAAAAAAACAGTCGTTTAACTAAATTTCTCTCAATTGTAAACAACCAATTTTTCTATGGAAACATGTGTACGAATACAGTGGAATTTGCCTAATCGGACACATCTACAATCCAAACATTTATCTTAACTTTTATTTCCACCAACGTTTTGTTACATATAATGCAAAGAAAATGAAGTTTAAAGGATTGACACTCCCATGGCCAGAAGCGAATGCAACATTTTTCTCACTAAACGAGCTGGTAAAAAGTTTACTTTTAAAATTTAATGAAGAAGAATTGCATTTCAAAAAAAGCATTTTAATCAATTGAAGAAAGTGTAATAATCATAGCATACCTCAAGCAAATTTCGCGCGGGCCGAAATTTGAATACCCTTCACTTTCTTTCGGGCTTCACTATAACTTTTGTTCCAATTTGGTCCATTCCTGTTCATTTTTGCGGTTTCAATTCCAGCTCCTCCTTTCTTTACCGTCTGTTCTTATATAACTTTAAATTTGAACGAGTAAAAAGCATCGCATACGGACATCTCGGACGGACATCTCTCATTTACTGATCATATTTATACCCTATACCCATAAGATGGTATAGGGTATATTGTTTTTGTTACACCGATATTATGTAACACCTCAAAGGAGCCACCGGAGGTATGGCAAAATATATATACAGGGTGTCCCGCAACCGGTGGTACATAGGATAATGGGAGATAGTACAGCTCATTTGAGGACAATAAATGTTCTACACGACCCCTCTATCTTTAACCGTTAGAAAGTTATAGCATTTTTTGATAAAAGTGTCAGAAACCCCGACTTGCCGAGCAAAATCACTATTTGCCACGCTCCCAAATATTGGATCCGAAATTTGACTTCACTTTCTGAAACTGCACAAAATTCTACATAAAATAACGGTTTTGCCAATTAAATTATTTAAAAACCTACCCAGATACAACCACTCAAACTTTAAAGAAATTTGGAAATTGATATTTTCTTGTAAATTCAAATTGCAAAATCGTAACGGTACTTTGAACTGACAAATGTGCAAAGGTTACAAAAGTTGCATCATTATGTCAGCTTTCGAACGACATATAAAAAATAGGGTCTTAAGGACTGAAAAATTGAAAATATTACGTGTTTAACAGAAAAAAACATGGTCTCAAGAGAAATTCAAAGTATACATTTTATTAAGTAAACAATATTTTTTTTATAAAAACTAAAAAGAAAGATTATTGAGAATAGGAACTTTTATATTATAAATGCTGTTCAAAGTGTCCTCCTCCATATCGGACACAAATTCGGCACCTTCTACCAACAGAAGAGACCGCCTTAAGCATCTCTTCCCTTTTTTCGCGCAAATTATTGCAAGCCATTTTAATTTTTTGCAAAAGATGTTCCCGGGACACTATTGGCTCATCGTAAACTTCATTTTTGAGTCTACCCCATACATGGAAATCAAGCGGCGTTAAGTCGGGACTTCTAGGAGGCCAAGCGACAGGCCCGTATCGTCCAATCCATTTTTCATGGAACTCACTATTCAAAAATTCCGTAACAATTCTTCCGCTGTGAGCCGGACATCCGTCCATTTGCCACCATATTTCTGATAATCTAGCTAATGGAATTTCATCTACGACCTTCGGCACGACTTCTGTTTCGAGAATCTGGTGGAACGCGGATGAATTGAGTCTTTGAGGAAGAATAATTTCAGGTAGTAGTTCATCTCCAAGAACACCGATCCAGATATTTGCACTAAACTCGTGCTGGTATCTCGAAGTACGAGTTTCGCGGGGGTTCTGATGAGACCAGAAATGGGTGTTGCGGGTATTGAATACACCACTCCGAGTAAAAGTAGCCTCATCTGTCCATATTATTTTTCTTTGGAAGTGCCGATCCGCTGCCAATCTTTGTATGAACCAACTACAGAAAGTCCTTCTTCTTTCAAAGTCGGAAGGCAGTAGATCTTGCACTTCCGTTAAATGATATGGATATTGACTATCCTCTTGTAGTGTTCGGTGAATTGTCATACGAGGCACACCCATTTGAATAGCCGCCCTTCTCGTGCTTGAATCCGAGTTCGTCCTGAAGTGACGAAGAATTTCTTCTTGCAGCCGTGCCGTAGTACGTTGACTTCGCTCTAACGTGTAATGGTTCGGTGTTCTACCAGTTTGTCGCAGTGTGTTAAACGCCCTAACAAACGTTCGGCTGTCCGGAACCTGTCTTTGGGGGAAGCGACGACCATACTCGCGAACTGCTTCGCGTCCGTTACATCCAGCTATACCATACACCAACACCATATCAGCGTACTCGATATCCGAATATTTTGTCGCCATCTAATAAAACATCACACTAATAACGATTTTAATAAATACTACTAATAATAATACCTGTTTTAATATTAACGTTCTAGCAACAGATCAATTGTGTGATAATCAATGCTAATCAGTTGAATTAAACTGGTGGAATAACGAAGTGAAGCAAATGACTTTAAAATAACAAGGATTAACCGTTAATATTACCGTTTTCTCAACAAGTACATTTTCACATTTTTCCAGAATGAAACATCTTCAAGGCAAAGTTCGTTGACACCTTAATTTCACTATTTTTTGAAAACCATTAATAATAATTGAAGTATGTATGTATTTTAATTAGATTTGTTCTGCTTTAGTTTCGCGTTTTTTTTTCTTTTACACGTAATATTTTCAATTTTTCAGTCCTTAAGACCCTATTTTTTATATGTCGTTCGAAAGCTGACATAATGATGCAACTTTTGTAAACTTTGCACATTTGTCAGTTCAAAGTACCGTTACGATTTTGCAATTTGAATTTACAAGAAAATATCAATTTCCAAATTTCTTTAAAGTTTGAGTGGTTGTATCTGGGTAGGTTTTTAAATAATTTAATTGGCAAAACCGTTATTTTATGTAGAATTTTGTGCAGTTTCAGAAAGTGAAGTCAAATTTCGGATCCAATATTTGGGAGCGTGGCAAATAGTGATTTTGCTCGGCAAGTCGGGGTTTCTGACACTTTTATCAAAAAATGCTATAACTTTCTAACGGTTAAAGATAGAGGGGTCGTGTAGAACATTTATTGTCCTCAAATGAGCTGTACTATCTCCCATTATCCTATGTACCACCGGTTGCGGGACACCCTGTATAAATGATCAGGGTCGGTCCCTGGATCGAATAAGCCATGTCTGTCTGTCTGTCCGTGTGTCTGTCTGTTAGCACGATAACTCCCGAAATAATGAAGCCAGCGGTTTGAAATCTTGGACGGTATTGAAAATGGGCCAAATCGGACCATGGGTTCCCCTACCTCCCATACAAACTACCCCACCTTGATATTTGAATTCGGCCATAACTTTCGGTAGAATATCGCTATCGACTTGGAATTTTGATCAATGTCTCATTCTGACATATACTTTGAGTTGATCGAAAGTGGAGTAGGTCCGACTACCCCTACCCCTACTTCCCCTACAAAGTTATATTCAGCCATATCTTTTGATAGAATGTCACGAAAAACTTCATATTAGTATCAAATGGTAGCCGTTGAATGCCTTGACAAGGTAATAAAGATGTATCAGGTCCGACCCATCTAGCCCTCCCTCCCCCACAAAAAAAATTGAAATTGAATATTTTCTGTTTTGCGTGCCTTCTAGGTCTGTACATGGGTATAGGGTATACACTCATCGTGCTATTCGCACGATTAGAACTCGGTCTCGTTTATTTTTATTTTACATATTTTAGATAGTGTGAGATGCTTCCTTCAATGCGTTATAAACTTCATGGCGACGTTAATTTACCATTTAACTTAGAAAGCGAAGGGTATCAGAATGATGCCTTTTACAAGAACAAAAAAAATCTTAGAAAAATAAATCAGCAAACTCGTCGTAAATCGTCGTAAATATACATGGCGCAGGAGCACGGTCAGAGACATAATATTTTCATAATTTATACCTTTTTCAAATATTGTCATTAGCGGAAAATTTTAGTAGGCGGAAGGAATTCCATCGCCCAATGCGGTGTTCGTCTATGAGAAGTTCGACTGTAACGTAAATTGGTATTGGTTGTCAGCTACTCAAACCACGTATTACGTAAACATGATTATGCGGTGCATAGGTGTATTAGCGGAATACATTTGAGACGTCTTCAGCTTCAAAATGACTTATGAAAATTTTGAATCTGCGTCACGTAAATTATAAATATTAATGGAAATGGAAACATGTGAAATTCTTTGGTCACAATTTCCAAAGTTCACGTGCACAGAACGAATCGAAAAATGTCGGCGCTACCTTCTTTTTTATTTTTTCATGAGCTAAATAGCAGTAAGCGTTGAAATTTGCAAAATAGAACTCGATCAATCGTAAACAATAAAGGTTACCATGGAAGTTAACTGCAGTTTAAAATTGTTTAACCAATCAGCAGTCAGCACGCACAAGTTAAACGCAGTTTAACGATTTCGGTGAGCGAGGTAATTGCTGATTGGTTGAACAATCAGCTTGCTCAATCGTAAACAACCGATATTCCCATGGAAACTTGTATACGAAACAATACAAGGCAGAGCAAAATACAAATATTTTCTGCTTGGGATTTTAATTAGAAAGTGGAACTAAAAAATAGCAGTATATGGAATAGTTGCTTTTAGGTTGATATTGTTTTTAAATTTATGACCTGTTTCGAGAGCAATTATTAACTCGCTTCTGTTCATGCAAGGAGTATTGTTCACAGTCCCAATAATATTGAAAATTGGCGAAATGTGCACACTTTTCTGCTGCATTTTCTTTTCTTTGAACTAGGACAAAGAGTTTGATTTGACGGCTCGACCAAAATGGATAAGGATGCCCCCTCTACAAAATGACCCATCAAGGGTTCTTTCAGTGCGTTTTATTAATCTACCCGTACTGTCGAACATAATGTCGTGAGCGTCATTTTTTATGAAAGGTACCTTAGTTTGATTGAGCTGATATTGGTGGCAAGTATATTGGCGCCCTTTCAAGCTCAGGCTTGCCCAACATACGTGCCTTAATGTACCAAAAATTTGTACAAACTTTAATGAAATGTTTTGTATGACTGAAGTTAAACGTTCGATAAAGCTCATAGCTCGAAGCTGGACTCCAGTTTTTCTGCCAATTTTTGATGCGATGGATTAGGTCGGGTTCTTGCTTTCTATCTCTCTATTCAAAAAACTAATTTAACCTGGGTTAACCACCCCATTAGCCCCTTATAGAGTTATAAGCTCCCGTAATGCGGCTAAGTATAAAAAACATATCAATATGCTCACTCACTATCGCCGAAAATTGTTATATTAAAGCCTTATAAAAATGTTCCTACATCCTGTCAAGTTTTGAATTTGTCGACTTTTACAAATACATATCAATGATTTAAAATTTGCGATAATAAGTATTTGCGAAGAAGAGGGACATTGAAAATTGACTTATATGTACCTAGATCGGGCCATTACATGTTGTCCAAGTAACAGTGAATGTTTGCATCGTCAAAAATGTTTCTCATTTGCGGTAAAAATAATGAAAAACATGAAACAATTAATGTATTCTCCAGCATGAAAAATGTTTTGGCCGCCATTGCAAACCAATAGTGTAAACCTCGTAAAAACAAGTTTGACACCCCTGAGCACCAAACTTTCAAAGAAAAGGTGTGAAGTATATATTATACATCTCAATGCAAAGAAAGTTTTATGTAGAATATTTTGTTTTCAAACTACTTTGGGGTACCTATTACCGATTTTGAAACAATCCAAAACTGACAAAACTCCACTTTTCTACTTTTTTCCCTCATATTGCTGCCCCCTACTGGTCAGAATTTCATTATCTTTGTCGCCCGATGGCCTTATTTCGATTTATTTTTCTTGGGCTCAAAATCATTAGTTAAACGGCCAACGACGACCGTTTAATTTTTCACGTTCAACTGCAGTTTAAACGACAATTTAACTGTCTGTCAATTTCCTTAAACGGAGTTTAGTTAAACTGACAACCATTAGTTAAACCATGAATTTTCATCTGGCTCATTTCATTTTAAAATCAAAAATTTTATTAGCTACCATTCGGAAATATCCAGGGGCTAATAGAAACAAATGATTTTTTTAAAATATAAGTTGCTGCTTAGCCAGGAATTTTAATTATTGCGTAAGTAGTGTATTTTTCCCCAGTTATTCAAACGGAGTTTATAATTAAACTAAAGTTAACTAAACGGTGAGTTAAACCATGATTGTACATACGGCCCTTCGTGATTTAACTTAGATAGCTACATAATGTATACACTGAAAAAAATCATTTGCTAGAACAAGAAAAAATACAATAAAAAACAGCCAAGAAATAATTTTTCCTGATTTAAGATGTATTTTCTTGTTCCAAGAAAAGTTTTTCTGATTTCAGATGTATTTTCTTGTTCCAAGAGAAGTTTTTGCTTAAAATAATGCTTATTTATTTATTTTAAGCAAAGACTCATAGAGATTTATTTTATTTTATTTGTTTAACCTCTAAGTTTATTTATGTATATGAATTGGAACACTATTTTTAATTGATTTGATATGAATTGCAACACAATTTTTAATTGATTTAAAAAATATTTATCAAATATAAAAATGTTTCTGAACGATCGTTGACAACTAATTAAATTAATAACATATTTATTTTTTGACATTATTTTTTATAATGCTACCTTAGAAAAAGCATAGTAACCCATGCCATGCGTTAGTCCAGAATGGCTATGTGATCACACAACCGATATGTGTTTGACTCCAAATTTATTACACTACACTCCACGAAATAATTCAAACGTCAAAATATTGTCGATGCAATTATTAACCCTTCTGTCGTCTCCTACGAGCTATTATGCCTAAGGTGTAGCTGAATTTTCTGTGAAATCAATCTTAATTTTTGAAGAGGTTTCATTTTGGATCTTGAAACAGTTTACATACTATGTCTTACGATGATGCGCCGTTTTTTCGTTTCTTTAGACATAGTTTACATTTCGCCGAACGTTTGATCGCATTTGTGGCCGTCGGTTCCTTTGAAATATATATGGAAAGGGTGGAAAATATTGTTGAACGATATTTTTCATCAAGATATAGTACCAATGGTCTGTCTGGATCTATACGCCAACAAATATCACGTTGGCATTTTAAGAGAGTAATAAATATTACGTGGATTTTATATTCTCAATTGTAAACAAAAAATTGACGTTTGAATAAAATTTTCTATGAACTGCAATAGTGTGAAAACGGTGCCATTTTTATTTTCTGGTGGCCATTCTGGACTAACGCATGGCATGGGTTACTATGCTTTTTCTAAGAATGCTACTATGATGAAGTGGAAATGTAATCCACGACATTAACCCCCTCCTTAGAAAATAAAAATATTTCAATTATTTACATATCGATTTCAACATAACATTTTATCCGTGTTGATGAAACCGTTTTGATAGTGCAACACTTTCTCTGCATTGGTCGCAGGGTGTAGCTTACTATCATTGAACAGCTTGTCAAAATCTTCAATTCTTGATGTTGAATTTCTTCGACCATTTAAACCAGCTCATTCGACGGTGGGCGAAATACATAATAGTTTCGGGCATCCAGCGCGTTCGACGGCGGGGTAGAAGCTTAAATGCTCTAACATTCATCTTCTTGTAAGGTGGTGGAGCATGTAGAAGTAGGGGGAAGTTGCAATTCTGTTGTGGAGCAGGCATGACTTTTTATACCCTTCACTCGTAGAGTAAAGGGTATATTAACTTTGTCATGAAGTTTGTAACGCATTGAAGGAAGCATCTCCGACCATATAAAATATGTATATATATGATCAGCATGACGAGCTGAGTCGATTGGGCGATGTCCGTCTGTCTGTCTGTCCGTCTGTCCGTCTGTCCGTCTGTCCGTCTGTTGCTACGCGTTTTACTCGGCCAGTTTAAAAGCTATCGAGCTGAAATTTTGCACACATGCTTCTTTTTATTGCAGGCAGTTTGTATGTTTGAATCGCTAAAATCGGACCGTGGGGTCATTGGCCTGCCATACAAAGCTAACCCCCCCAATTTGGTTTTTCTAAGAAAAACTTTTTCATGCGTGCCCCAATTTCAACCAAATTTCACACAAATGAGTTTCTATTGATAACACAAAACATATGTAAGAACAGATCAAATCGCACTAAGGGGTCATGGGGCTGCCATACAAACCTAACCCCCCAAATTAGGTTCTTCTAAGAAAAACTTTTTCATTTGTGCATCAATTTCAACCAAATTTCACACAAATGTGTTTCTATTGATGCCACAAAACATATGTAAGAATGGATGGAATCGGACTATGGGGTCATGGGGCTGTCATACAAACCCAGCCCCCAAATTGAGTTTTTCAAAGAAAAACTTTTTTATTTGTGCACCAATTTCAATCAAACCTCTTAAGAATTTGAATTGATACCACAAAACATATGTAAAAATTAATGGAATCGGACAATGGGTTATGGGGCTGTCATATAAACCCAACCCCCCAAATTGAGTTCTTCTACGAAAAACTTTTTCACTTTCAACCAAAACTCGTAAAAGTTCATTTCTATTGATGCCATAAGACATAAGACATTATATGAAAATGAATGAAATCGGACTATGGGGTCATGGGGCTACCATACAAACCCAACCCCCCTATTTTGGATCTCTAAGAAACATTTTTTCTACACCAATTTCAAGAAAAAACTTAATGCGTCTTTGTCAAAACAAAAAAAAAATAAAAACGAATGGAATCGTACTATAGGGTTATTCTCCCGCATCCCCCAAATAAAGTTTTCTGAGTAAATATTTTTATTTTATCACTTATTCCAACCAAACCTCACACAAATATTGTTTTGTCGACGCGACAGAATTTATAGATATCAAATATTATGCGAAAACAGAAAGACAAGAATGGGGAAGGATTGAACACAAGTCATAGGTCCGCCCCAAGAAACTTTTAGCCCGAGGAGAGTGAAGGGTATTCAAACTTCGGCCGCGCCCGAAATTAGCCTCGGTCTCGTTTATTCATACATTTACTCGAGCACATAACGTTTGCGTATTTGTATTGTATGGAGGACTTTCAACTCCTGAATGATATTAACATTTCCGTAAACACACACGCGTCACAACTTTTTATTCATTAATGTTTTTTTTAAAGGGGTCACCATTTGTGTAGTTTTTTATTAATTAAATTTTGATTTGTTCTTTTTATCGGGGTCACCATTTTTATAAAGATTTATTTAATTTTATTAAATTTATTTTTTATCTCTATATTTATTTATATTTTTTTAAACATATTAATTTTATAACATATTTAATTTTTTACATTATTATTATACTACTACTACTACTATGATGAAGTGGAAATGTAATCCACATTCATCATCATCATCAATGTGGCACGATAGCCCGACGTCGGGCCTTGGCCGCCTGAATCGTTGACCTCCAATTGTCGCGGTTACGTGACCTTGTCCTCCAGTTTCGGAAGCCCAGCAGCTGGTGGGCGTCTTCACCTACGGAGTTCTCCCAGCGAGCTCTCGGTCGTCCACGCAACCTCGCTCCGTCAATTCCTTGTGCGTTCATCACTTTCTTTGGCATGCGATTATCGTTCATCCGTTCTACATGCCCCGCCCATTGCAAACGTTGAAGCTTCACGATTTTCGTTACTTCCAGCTTATCGTACAATTGATACAACTCATGGTTGTATCGGATACGCCATTGATTTCGCTCGCGAACGGCCCCGAAAATTCGCCGAAGGACCTTTCGTTCGAATCGGTCTAGCAAAATTTCGGAGGCTTGGGTGAGGGTCCATGTTTTGCAGCCATAACATAGCACGGGTCGGATGATCGTTTTGTACACGCGGAGCTTCGTGTTCCTGTGCGAAAGTTTCGAATTAATTATAGGGAGGACCGAGAAATATGTCTTATTGGCTAGTTGTATCCGTCGTTTAATTTCGTCGGTTTCTTTGGCGTCCTTTGATAAGTTACAACCCAGATAGTTGAAGTTGTCTACATACTCGATACTAAGGTCCCCCACTGTGATGCTTATGTTTGCTGGCGTCCTTGTTTTCGATTGCATCATGGCCTTTGTTTTGCTTTCGTTGATATGTAGTCCAACTTCCTTTGCGGTGTTATTGAGGTTATGCAGGAGGCTTTCTGCATCACCCAACCTTCGAGACATGATATTGATATCGTCGGCGTACGCTACTATTGGCTGTAACTGCTCGTCAAAATGTTTGCGTTTCTTACGTCTACTTAATTAACCTATTAGATACTCGCCGAAGTTCGTTTTATCTTTCTTTCTTGGCTCGGGATGCGCTTTGTGTGTATTGGCGATAGGCTTCATTTTTCGCCTCAATCGAGGCCCTGCATTCGTCGTCGAACCAGTCTGCTCGTCTGCGCCGGCCTTTATAGCCCACGACCTCTTCTGCGACCCCTTTGATGCTGTCTTTGAGCTCCTCCCAGAACTCATGGATGCCTAAATTATTGATGTTATCAAGCTTGGGCGACAGTTTTTCCTCAAGTGCTGTAGTATACGCAGCCGCCGTGGCATCATCAATCAAATTGCCAACCTTGAAGATCTTGGCAGGGTTGATTCTCGTTAGGTGCACCGAAGAGATTCTGCACCTGCACCTGCGCCTGCCGCTCGCGAAGTCGATAAGTCACTGGCCGTTGTTGTTGCTTTCGTCGTGAAGGCTGTGACCTCCAGTGGTTCCCCTATGCCAGCTTTCGTTTCCGACTTTGGCGTTAAAGTCTCCTAGCAGCAGCTTGACGTCGTTTGATGGTGTGGGTCGAAGAGTGTTTCTAGGTGGTTAAATAATTCGTCCTTAATCGCGTCTTCTTTTACTTCTGTAGGGGCGTGCGCATTAATGAGCCAGAGATTAGCGAAACGGGTCTGGATGCGGATCGCCCATAGCCGCTCGTTTATGGGTTTGAAGCCGATAACGTGGTCCTTGAGCTGCTTACTCACGATGAAAGCTACTCCAAACTCCTTGTTGCCCTCCTCTTTACCACTCGTGAAAATAGTGTGCGAATTGAGTTCGTTAATCTCGCTTTTGAGCCATTTAGTTTCTTGGATTGCAACTATGCTCAGCTTGCATTGTTCTACCTGATCCAGGAGGGCCCTTAAGGCCCCCGGTTTATTCAGGGAGCATACATTCCAGGATCCGAAAGAGTAATCAGTTGTTCGTTTGCGGGGTCGTCGTTGTTTTGTATCCGTCCAATCCGAGGCTTTTGTTTCAGGTTTATTGACTTGAAGTTTTTCTTAGGATGAGTTGTCGGCACATCGCTAAACCATGATAGGGTTTAATCGTTGAGTAAAGGCCATCATGGGCATGCCTCGAAGATGCTGCTTTAGTGGTTGAATTAAATATTTTCTGTCACCTATGACGTTAAGTAACCTGAGACGCTGCAGATGTTAATACAGCACTCAGGCGCAGCGGTTACTCGGATAATGCGGGAAAGTAATGCCCCGTAGAGAGACATAGGAATTGGCCGAAGCCGATCACCCTATGAAACTCCTCCTGCATAGCTAAGGGTCCGCAGTTATGCGGAGCCTTTCAACCTTTATCTTCCCCCTTACGGTATCACATTACAACGTTTTTAAATCATAAGTAGGTTAGTTTGACACTGAAAACTGTTTTTCGCTCGAAATCTGGATAGAAAGTCAGTATCATACCTCCGCGGAACGAAATGAGTGGCTTTACGCTGGAACAACGTTGGGAAATATTGAAAACTTAGTTTCAAAGTGAGTGCTGTCTAGCCCAAATAGTGCGTTTAACGAAAAGAAGATTTGGCCGAAATGAAGCACCCACCGAGCGTCACGTACGCAAGTTTGTGCAAAAAGTTCGTGAGACTGGCATGCTAGTGGACAAAACTCACGGTCCCCGTCGTCGTACGGTGCGCACAGATGAAAAAGTAGCCCAGAGTGTGAGACTCTATCCACGAACATCAACACGCCATCGATCTCAACAGTTATACATTTCATGCACTAGCCTGAGAAGAATTCTGCACAGAGATCTCGGATTATTCCCTTACAAGGTCCAATTGACTCAGCAATTAAAGTCGCACGACCATCCACTTCGTTATCGCTTCGCAGTTTGGGCCTTAGAGATTGAATTGGATAACGATTTTGGGCGAAAAGTTGCCTTTTCTGATGAGGCGTATTTTCATCTCGGCGGCTACGTTAATAAACAAAATTGCCGCATCTGGGGCTCCGAAAACCCGCACGTTGTTGTCGAGAAGCCAATGCATCCACAGAGAGTGACAGTTTGGTGCGGATTGTGGAGTGGTGGCATCATTGGACCATTAATTTTCCAAAATGAGGCTGGTAACAACGTTTCGGTCAACGGTGCGCGTTAACGACTTTTTTTTTACTGTAATTGAAGACATGGATTTGGACGGCCTCTGGTTCATGCAGCCACAATCGATCTTTTACGCACCAAATTCCCAAATCGTGTTATCAGCCGTCTTGGCGATGTCAATTGGCCGCCTCGGAGCTGCGATTTGACCCCTTTAGACTTTTTTTTTGTGGGGAACCGTGAAGGACCGATGTTATGCCAACAATCCAGAAACGATTCAAGCACTTAAAGCCAATAGCATCCAAGCAATCCGTGAGCTACAGCCTGAAATCATCAACAGGCTCTTGGAAAATTTGTGTGACAGAATGCGCTACTGCGACACCAGCCGGGGCAGCCACTTGAATGAAGTTGTGTTCCATCATTAATGGGAGCTTACTTACTTTCTAATAAGACATGAAAAAAAAATTCATTATAATTGGCGTTCAGTATCCTTAATGTACAGATACTCTACAATTTTTTTTTTCTTTTTTTTTTTAAGATCTGGGCTAACATCACATACACAATTCTGTATTTTAATAAATTACTATCAAAGGACGAACCAAAATATCGGTAAAAGTGCAAACATAAAAGAAGAAGAAGAAGAAGACTTGACTGCTAAAAAATGCAAAACTAAACACTTCTTCCAAATGAATCAAAAGTTTGCAAACAAAAACCAACTCCCATCTTAGTTTAGTGCAATATCGTATCTATTATTTCAAGAGATTACCTAAGAAAAACTTCTCTTATCTCGAATGTTTATTAAAAACTTATGCATACGAGTGTGAATGTACTTGACTTGGAAAAGAATCAATTAAAGCTACACATATACGTATACGGTAATAATTGTCGGCATATCTTATATGATTAGGCTCATTGAATAAACGTTATCTTTAATGAAACTTAACACTTAGAGCAGAAGATAAAAAATTACTGATACATTTGTACAATACAGTACGTACAGTTCCTATCCAGAGGCTTAGTCAGCGTTTCTTTCCCTCAAGTACATACTTATGTGTAAGTAGTACATGTATATATCTTACATACTCCCACAAAAAACCACAAATATTATGTGTAATACTTTTATTCATTTATCAAGTTTTATTGTTAGCGAGAATGATTAGATACTCGGTATTTTGCTAATAAAAGTTGGTAAAGGTGAAAGCATTAAGACTTGGATGTTTGGGTCATTTATAAGCTGATCATCTTAGACGAGACAAAAATTTAAACTTTGGATTAGTATGTACAGTAAAACCCTAAATTCGTTGTTAATTGGTTCCAAAAATATGCGACTAAGTCGAAACGACGTATTCGATTGCCTAGAGGTAAAAGGGACTAAGTGCATTTTTTGCAAAAATCGTTTTATTACGCTAATTGCTTTACTTTTATGTCCCGCATCTGTCATTAAAATATTGTGGCAGTAAAATAACTAAATCAGAAAATGAAAATTAATCAAGTGCAAAATTATTAGAAAATGTTCGAGGTAAAAATAACCAAGTGCAGCACTTGGTGATTTTTACCTCAAAAATTATAGTTTTCCTTTAATGATTCCCTAGATCTAAATATAATTAAAGCCGAAGAATAGCGCAAGATATTTTCAAGATATTAATTTAAAAAAACACCTTTCACGATTGGGAATGTATATACCTGAAGGTAAAATTAATAGACATTATGCAAATTGGGTCCAAGCCTATAACCAATTCGTATTCGTATTAGAAAACTTCGATGCGAAAATGCATAATTCTTGATATTTTAGATTTTATAATTTTTACATCTCAAAACTTTGTTATCAAATACACATATGGACAAAAAAATAAACATCTCTTGCACCATTTTATTCCTGGTTTTTATTGCATTTATTATATTGTAATAATCGACTTTTCATCGGGATTTGTGTTTTCTTTCTTTTTTATGGTGTGCTAACTAACGTCAAATTAAAAGCAAAAAATACTTAAAGAGCGAAAAACGCTCATTAGGCCCACGGAAAGGCGTGTCGGGTCCAGAACTTTGAAGTGGCGGTCAAACTATTCCCTCAATCACGAAAGACATCCCCTAACCGTGAATTTAGCTCATAATTCATTAAGAATTAAAGAAAAACAAACGGATGTATCATATAGTCCATAATGAGACCCTCAATGATAACTGACAATCACAATATCAAATGGCGAAAAAAGGTCCCTTGACAGTATCGATACTTATCGCAGGAAGTATTGGAAATATTTCATCTCTCCGACTACAATAAGTAATGTAATGTTGGTGAATAGATTCGAAGTTTCCTTTGCTATTGTTAAAAATATGGACGCGCGATTGTTTATTGAGAGAGATACTCCTCCTTGATCGAGACCAAACAAAGAAAAATACAGAATATTTTGTTTTAGTGATGATATCGTAATAAATTTGAATGGTAAAGGACCCCTTTCGAAATATTCTTTGTCTCAGAGAAAAATGAATTTTATCAACGCTACATTAAAGGACTTTTTTCAACGGGGCCAAAATATCATGGTCAATATTTTTTTTTCATAGTTTTGGGTCATTCAAATGCATCTAGTAACCGTTTCAGTGAGACATATCCAGTATAAGAAATGTTTGTTAAGATGTTAAGAATCTATATCAGCTAGGTGGTAATTTTAGCAGGATAATAACCTTAACCACACCTCATCAGATGGTGAAGCATTAGCTTCATTAAAATGGAGTATCATTTTTTGTTTGGTGAAGTCGTTAAACAAAATTTAATTAACTCGAAATTTTGTTGAGAATTAAGTCAAAGAATTGGAAAAAGGTAGGCCACAATAAGGACACAATCATTGGGTTTTCTTGAAGTAACTTGGTATACGGTACCGTTTGGACCATTCTGCCAGTAACTCAAGAATGGATTTTTTCTGGAGAGCAATGGACAATATGTTGAGAAATAATAAAAGAAACGAAATTTTCGACGTATTGGAGCTAGAAGATTGATTTAAAATTAGTTTGAATTGAATTAGTTAAAATGTACTTATTATTTTGTCCAGCCTTTTTATTTAGTTTTATTTTAAATGTTTAGTGTATATATTATTTAATTCCTCTCCGATTAGGGAACAAAATATCATCAAACAATTTTTATTGACTTTAATAACCGCTTGGCTGCAGGGTGTTGAGAAAAAATTATTTATTATGTTTTTGTCCATATGTGTACATGTTGCATTCAAATAAAAAACATTAAGCCAAAAATTCGTGTATTCGAGTCACCACAGCAAAAAAACGACGCATATTTTTTATTCAGAAATATTTAACAAAAAAAAATTACTGAAGTATTGTTCACTTCTTGGGCTCACCCGACAAAGGTTAAAGCCGTTCCTACAAAAATATGAAATACAGAAAACAAGGTTCATTTATCGAACCTCCGACTAAACAGCTTGCTCGGTGTTTGATAAGTTATTATGTTAACTTCTTGCATTTGCAAATGTCTCTATTGTCATTATTGGGAATCTTAAAAAAAACTATCTGAGATGAAAAATTATCTTCCATAATTGATTTTTTTTTTGAGAAATAAAAATTTTTTTCGTGGAAAAGGACAAATGAGAACATTTTGCATATATTCGCAAAAATGAGCAATTTTTGCCGAAATTCGCATCTATCTCGTAAAAACGAAATTTCCGTACCTCTAATTATTTTTATTTTTTTTTTTGCCTCACAGAAGCTTCTGCCCCGGGACAGGGCTTCTCGGCATCACTTTACTTACTATGCGTACGTAAGTGACTAATCAATCAATCGAGTGTAAACTCTAGCAGATCGATAAAATAAAATCTAAAACAAAAAATAAATTAATAAGGAAATTTATCAAAATAATTTCTTTTAAAAATTAATTTGTTAATGCAATTAAAATTAACTAAGTCCTTCAAACTGTTATAAAGAATTATTGACCTTGTAATTGGTTCGTTAAGACCATAATTTACTCTATGATAAGGCTGAACATGAAGGTTGTTCCGCCGTAAATTGTGAGGAATACTTCTGACTTCAAAGTTATTTAATATATCTTCACAAACAATATGAGAGCAAAACAGATCTCTAATGAACATGGCGTTTAAAAAAGTTCTTCTATAATCTAAAGCTTGTAAGCCCAATAAGGAACAGCGAGTTCTATATTCTGGCTTAAAACGCCAACCAATTTGATAAATGGCAAATCGTGTAAAATTGTGTTGAATTCTTTCTATACGCTCGATATGAACCTTATAGAACGGATTCCACACAAGAGAACAATACTCCAGATGGGAACGAACGAAAGCTGTATACAATATTTTTAAAGTAAAAGGATCATTAAATTCACGCGCGTTACGTTTAACAAATCCTAACATACTATTCGCTTTTGAAATAATGTAATCAATGTGTTGTCGAAATGAAAGATCATGGTCGAACATTACACCAAGATCTGATATTTCGGCAACCCTTTCAAGAACACTACCTGTTAAGGAGTACTCGAAAAAAAGTAGAGTTTTCAATTTATATATGCTAAGTACTTTACATTTACTAACATTTAAATTTAAATTATTATTACGGCACCAAATTTGCAGCTTTTCTAAATCGGATTGCAGCTTGAGACAGTCATCTATGTTGCGTATTCTCATTGCGATTTTCATATCATCAGCATACTGCCATACACGCACGAATTTAAAATTTTGAATGATATCGTTTACGAAAACTAAAAAGAAAAGTGGTCCTAAATGGCTTCCTTGTGGAACTCCTGACGAACACTTTATAACAGAGCGCGATGTACAGCCATTTAACTTTACCAACTGAGTCCTATCCGTTAGATAGGATTTCACCCAGCTAAGAAAAATGGACTGTATACCTAAATTTTCTAGTTTCTTAAGTAAGATATTATGATCTACTCTATCGAAAGCCTTCGAGAAATCGGTATAAACCACATCAACCTGCATTCCCTGCTCAATACCATCTGCAACAAATTTAGTGAATGATACCAAATTTGTTGTAGTTGATTTTCCTTTAAGGAATCCATGTTGACATGGTGATATTAAACGGCTAATTAAAACATCTATTTTATTTTTAATAAGCATTTCAAACAACTTCGGTATCGCTGATAATTTAGCCATGGGTCTATAGTTATCAATAAGATGTTTCGGACCCTTTTTGTGAACAGGCGTTATGTATGAAACTTTCCATTCATCAAGAAAAACACCTGAAGACAAGGACAAATTAAAAATAAACGCTAAAGGGCGGCATAACGATTGCATGCAGTTCTTCAAAAAAACATTTCGAATGCTATCAGGTCCGGCCTGAATACTAACATCAAGATCACGCACAGCACCCAATAGGTCATTCTCAGAAATCTCAAGAACACTCCTAAGGTCCTCCTGAGCTATCCGAGGGACCAATGCACTGTGGGTTTCGTTGGTGTTAGCATTCATTTCTGATGAAACGGAGTCTGGCACCTCGTAAACTGAACTGAAAAATCTAGCAAATCCGTCACAAACCGATTGAACATCGCTATAAAAATTGCCGTTGAATTCTAAATTTTTGGGGATTCCTGTATTTTTACGCTTGCTGTTTATAAAATTCCAAAATGTCTTACTGTCATTCTTTATCTCACAAAAACAACTGTGTTGTAAAAGGTGTCCGCCAAAGAAAAAGTCATCAGCCGCAAAAAGGATTGATATAAATACAATCCCGCCAAAATACTCGCATCTTGTCTCAATGATGGTGGTGGAGCAAATTTTTTTCAACGCTATTTGGCGGGGAGCTTGAATAAGGTTAATAACAAAATAAAATCAATGTTAAGAAATTTATGAAAGAACTTTTATCGTATAGAAAAAAACGAGTTCCATACGAAGGAAAGCTAAATAAAGTTCTAAAACGCATTTTTATTTTCTATAAGACTGGAAGCTTCAAAATTATCAAGAAAAGAACATAGCAGCAAATAGTACCTTCGTTCAGCTCTCCGCCAATAAGCGTTGAAAAAAATTTACTCCACCACCATCATTGAGACAAGATGCGAGTATTTTGGCGGGAATGTATTTATATCAATCCTTTTTGCGGCTGATGACTTTTTCTTTGGCGGACACCTTTTACAACACAGTTGTTTTTGTGAGATATAACTAACAGTACCTTTTTGCCTACCACAACAGGATCAAACCGGGTGGAATTACAAGAATAAATCTACATGCCAAATTTTGTTCAAATTAACTCATCAGAATTCCTTGAAAAATCGATTTTCCATATGCCATCATCACGTAACTCTGGTTTGAACACAACAGAATACACCTTGACAAAACCGATTTGGTGTCCCAGCGCCATATTTAAGCTTCCACCAAACCAGCGCAGAACGGTAGCGGTACGTGTCAGAATGTATGAAATAGTTTCCGCCGCGGTACACCACGGAGTACTTGTCAATTCTTGTGGTGTGCGTGTTGTGTGTACCGCTACCGCGCTGATTTGGTGGAAGCTTTAGGATCATCGGGATGAATGAAACAGTGCGTATGCTCATCCAATATTAAACTAATATGTACGTACTCGTATATATGAGACGAACCAAAACAGGAACTTTGACCCGCCCCCGCTCTTGCAGGCGATCTAAAACTGAAAATTTTGGATACAAAAGATTGTTCGGTCCTACCAATTATTATACTATATATACGATTCTTTTCTAGGCTTTTTTCGGGCCTATCCCCGACTTTTGCAAAATGCTTCCTTTAAAACATATAAAAAGATTTAAGCGAGAAACTCTATGTATTTTTTCACATTTTCCGCTGTATCTTTTTTTCTACTTCACGGATCGGAGCAAACGATAGCCTATGCACACCTTCACGACAGACTCTATCAATGGGAAAAGAGACCAAATCCCGAGATGCCCTCTGCAAGGCTGTAGCCCTGTCAATGAACGACAAGAACAACGAGAACAACGAGAACAACGAGAACAAGATTTTTGAAAAAATGCGATTTTCAAACTCTTATATCTCCGGTGTTTCTTATCGTATCATCTTGAAATTTTCTACACTTCGTAAGACGGCGCGAGCGACAACGCTTACCGAATTTGAAGACTCAGGACCAACCAGGGTCCGAGTTACAGAGGTCCGAAAACCCGTACTTGTTCCGTCGTGTAAACATAGTCTTAGTCGCTTCTCACTTTTTATTTGTTCAAATTTCTTCGTTTTTCTTTGGCGTGCGGGACGCTCCCGCGTCCCTAGATATTATTTTCAGCTCTCGCAATATATAGTATAGTGATTTTAGCTGAAAAAATGATGAAACCCAAACATCCAAAAAAAGAGCTGACTTTTGATGCCAAATTGTTCTATGGCCTGACCGCATTACGCAGTAAAAAGTTAGACTTTTTTGCGCGTCACATTTGGGGGGGAGGGGGTGGCAAAGGGGTGAATTTATGATTTTCCGCCAATATCTTGTTAACTATAATATTTAAAGCAAAATGTTCTGAGGATGATTTAAACTACACAAAATTTCCTTTCTAATGATATATTATATCATATACCTTCTCTTGGCAGATTATATACTAGACCTTAAAACATTTGGTGTAATTTAGATTTTTTGATAGTTACATTTGGCGCTCTAGCTCCTGAAGTAATTTAATTGGAGCCATGATAATTGGGATAACTATTCCTAACAAAATATAGCTGTCCCACACGGAGACTCAGGCTGCCCCGACAAAGCATTCCCCTATACCCCCTATTAACATTTAAGAAAAAGACATGCCTGTAACTTTTCGCCGAATCACAACAGGCGGGAAAAATTTTGGTAAACGTTAAGGCTAAGTCCCATTAGACCCTCCACCAAATATTACTTCGATCTGATTAAAACAAAGGGTACCTTCCATACAAAATGAACGGAAAATTGCCTACGAGCAAAACTTTAATTTTGGTTGACTTGTTCGCTTATTTCTCAATAAACTAGTGGCATTGAATTTGAATAATTTGTATGGGAGGTACCCTTTGTTTTAATCCGATCAAAGTAATATTTGGTGGAGGTTCTAATGGGACTTAGCCTTAACGTTTACCAAATTTTTTCCCGCCTGATGTGATTCGGCGAAAAGTTACAGGCATGTCTTTTTCTTAAATGTTAATAGGGGGTATAGGGGAATGCTTTGTCGGGGCAGCCTGAGACTCCGTGTGGGACAGCTATATATTGTTAGGAATAGTTATACCTAGGCCTGTTCGGTACTCAGATTTCAGTATCGGATACCGGTTTTCCTCAGTACCCGGTACTATACCCGGTGCACCGGCACCCGCCGGTTTTTTTGTAAGACCCGGTTTTTTCAACCATGAGCCGGTTTTTTGTTCAGTACCGGTTCTTTAATCCGGTTTTTTCAACCATGGGCCGGTCCCGGTGCACCGGTTTTTTCAACCATGAGCCGGTCCCGGTGCACCGGTTCTTTCATCCGGTTTTTTCAACCATGAGCCGGTCCCGGTGCACCGGTTCTTTTATCCGGTTTTTTTCAACCATTGACCGGTTTTTTTTAGATTGCGTAGCACCTGTTCAGTACCGTGTTTTTTGATAGTCTGTTCAGCATCAGGTTTTTAAGCACCGGTGTTTTCAAGTTGTCTTGTTGTTGAGTAGGTGCTACCCAGCAACGATTTATTCGAGTTTTTGTTTGTAGCGTAGCACTTTATTGGATAGCCATGATTCAATATTTATGTTCAGCTGCTTATGTTATGTTCAGCTGCTATGAAATTTATAAAAGGTAATTGTCGCGATGAGAAAAAAATTATAAAGAATTTCTTATGTTGAGAAAATTATAAAGATGTAAATTACACATTCTAAAAGACTTAATGGAAAGTTTTAGCGTCTCATTAAAAATATAACGTTCGGAGTTGTATAGTCAAAGAAGAATACGATATTTGGTCGGCAAAAATCCTACATCACTGGATTTTGGCACGATGGTTGGGGATGATCCCCCGATTATGAAAAAAATTCCCATCGATTGGAAGACCGCGACCTTAAGGGGAGGGGTTTATTTTTCCGTTTTTTTTTTAATTATTCCAAAAATGGCAAAAGATACAAACAAATTGGCTTTAGACTAAAAAAAATGGTTTATTGCCAATGGGAGCACCCACCAAAAATCAGCTCAATAGGATAAAAACTAAGGGTATCCCCCACACAATGTGACCCACCAGGATTTTGTTCTATGCACTACTCATTTTATAAACTGTAGAGCAAAGTTCTCTTGGGTCACACTCACTGTATATGAGGTATCCTTAGTTTTTAACTGATTGATCTGATTTTTGGTGTGTAGAGATAGAGTGATGATGTCCTCCAATAATAACAAACCAAAATTTAGCTCTCTGCTCCAATTTTGTTGGGAGTTATGGACATGCCGATTTGCCAAATTCAAATGGAGGGACAATGGGTCTTTGATCGGAGCAACTAAACTTTTAACAGAAATCATTTTCAACTAAATACTAAATAAATACTCACACAAAATTACATGGCTGAACTTGCGTTTTTTCAAGAGTTATGTGTCTTTGAAAAAAGGTCTAGAATGAAAATATTCTAATTTATATTTTAATCTATCGCCAAATTTTCCAATAAAATACTAATGTGTTATATATCATTTCAAAGGAATTTTGATGTAGTTTCGTCCTCAGACCATTCCCTTTTTGAAATAATTGCAAAAAACGGAAAAAAAATCAACCATCCTGCCAAAATCCAGTGATGTAGGATTTTTGCCGACCTAATATCGTATTCTTCTTTGACTATACAGCGTGTCCCGCCGCTGGTTAGCCATAGACCTATGGTAGACTCTACAGGATATTTTAGGAAAAATGTCATCAACATTATTTCTCTAGCTTTTACCGTTACCCAGTTTACCCAAATCAATGTTATTTATATCCTTCTGAAAGTAGACAAAATTTCCAATAAAAGGACATATCGAACGATGCGAATACATAGTTTCCTATCTTCCGAGATACGATGTTTTGAATTTTGCAGAAATTTTTATTTCAACTTTTAATGTCAAAATTAAATCCAAATTTCGTAACGGTACATTGGAGTGGCAAATCTGCAAAGTTCACAAAAGTTGGCCCATTTCCTAAGCTTTCGAACGGTTTGTGAATAATATGTGTACAAGGGAAAAAACCATAGTCCGTAAGTGTATATTTTTGTATAAATTTATTTTTATATGACTTCAATGAATACTATAGTTTAAATATTAAATTCGAATATATGTATGTAGACGGTGAATGATTTAACTATGGTTTTTTTTTCAATTTACACATATTATTCGCAAACTGGACATTCTTATATGCCGTTCGAAAGCTTAGGAAATTGGCCAACTTTGTGAACTTTGCAGATTTGCCACTTCAATATAGCGTTACGAAATTTGGATTTAATTTTGACATTAAAAGTGCAAGATTCAAAACATAGTATCTCAGAAGATAGGAAATTCTTCGCATCGTTCGATATGTCCTTTTATTGGAAATTTTGTGTACTTTCAGAAGAATATAAAAAATATTGATTTGGGTAAACTGGAAGCTGAAAAATAAGAGTTTTTCGAAAAAAGTCGTGGTTTTTGACAAGATTCACAAAAAATGTGATTACTCCGTAACGGTAAAAGCTAGAGAAATAATGTTGGTGATATTTTTCCTAAATCATTCTGTAGAGTCTACCATAGGTCTATGGCTAACCACCGGCGAGACACCCTGTATAACCCCGAACATTATATTTTCAAAGAGATGCTAAAACTCTCTATTAAGTCTTTTCGAATGTGTAATTTATTTCTTTATAATTTTCTCAACATTAGAAATTCTTTATAATTTTTTTCTCATCGCGACAATTACCTTATATAAATTTCATAGCAGCTAAAGAATCATATACCTACATAAATGTTGAATCATGGCTATCCAATAAAACCACCGTACTAAAAAGTGCTACGCTACAATAAAAACTCGAATAATTCGTTGCTGGGTAGCACCTACCCAAAAACCCAACAAGACAACTTGAAAACATCGGTGCTTAAAAACCTGATACTGAACAGACTATCAAAAAAACACGGTACTGAACAGGTGCTACACAATCTAAAAAAAAAAACGGTGCACCGGGACCGGCCAATGGTTGAAAAAATCGGATAAAAGAACCGGTGCACCGGGACCGGCTCATGGTTGAAAAAACCGGATGAAAGAACCGGTGCACCGGGACCGGCTCATGGTTGAAAAAACCGGATGAAAGAACCGGTGCACCGGGACCGGCTCATGGTTGAAAAAACCGGATGAAAGAACCGGTGCACCGGGGCCGGCTCATGGTTGAAAAAACCGGATGAAAGAACCGGTGCACCGGGACCGGCTCATGGTTGAAAAAAACCGGATGAAAGAACCGGTGCACCGGGACCGGCTCATGGTTGAAAAAACCGGATGAAAGAACCGGTGCACCGGGACCGGCTCATGGTTGAAAAAACCGGATGAAAGAACCGGTGCACCGGGACCGGCTCATGGTTGAAAAAAACCGGATGAAAGAACCGGTGCACCGGTGTTGGAGAAAAAAAACCGGGACCGGCCCATGGTTGAAAAAACCGGGATATCGGTACATCGAAATATTGGTACCGGTACTAAGTAAACACCGGTTTTAAACCGGTGTACCGGTGTTAGGAACAGGCCTAGTTATACCAATTATCATGGCTCCAGTTAAATTACTTCAGGAGCTAGAGCGCCAAATGTAACTATCAAAAAATCTAAATTACACCAAATGTTTTAAGGTCTAGTATATAATCTGCCTAGAGAAGGTATATGATATAATATATCTTTAGAAAGGAAATTTTGTGTAGTTTAAATCATCCTCAGAACATTTTGCTGTAAATATTACAGTTAACAAGATATTGGCGAAAAATCATAATTTCACCCCTTTGCCGCCCCCTCCCCCCCAAATGTGACGCGCAAAAAAGTCTAACTTTTTACTGCGTAATGCGGTCAGGCCATAGAACGATTTGGCATCAAAAGTCAGCTCTTTTTTTGGATGTTTGGGTCTAGAGCTAAAGTCACTATACTAATATTGTTTGTAAAGATTTTTATTCATCGATTCATACTTTCTTCTTAATCTGAAGAAATTTTCTTTATTAACAAGAGAGGATGACTTCTTGTACAACTTATGGGCCTTATTTTTTGCTTTCTTAAGTTTGAACAATTCCTTGGTATGCATACTCCAGCGAGTTGCGGCACACAGAGTGCATTTCGAGCCGGTTTCGAACTAGTATTACATGGCGCGCTGCAATTCTCATCCGATGCCTCTACGTATGCAGCGCGTCATATAATACCAGGAGAGGCATTACCGGACTCAACCAGGCAAAGGTGTACGATCCTCTTATATAGAACACGAACTACACTATGGGCAAACTGGACGGTGGATAACTCAAATCATTTTTTGAGCATGCAACATCCACCGTCCAACAACAATGTTTTTGTTGCTTTGTTTAATTCCTTGGTAGCCCATAGATTTTTTGATTTTCTTTTTTAAAGGAACGTACTTGTGAATAGCTTCCAATAAAATTGATTTAAAATTTGTATAACTTTCATCAAGATTAAGATTATTCGATATAACTGAAACCCAATCTTTATTAAAAAATATTGAATTTAATTTTGCAAATTGAGCTTTTTGATAATCTCTAGTAGGGATAACTTCAGTCTCTTCTTCAATGTAATCATAAAAATCAAACTCAAGAAGAAGAGCATTGTGATGCATTGAGTTGGGCAAAAATGGTTTATCTATTTTAACTACAGAAGCATTCAAGCCAGTACTAACAAAAATTAGATCTAAAATTCTACCAATCGAATTTTTAACAAAATTTATTTGCATCAAATCCATTGCAAATAAACAATCTGTTAGAACAGATTCACACTCGAGATGTAAATCACGCGGCATAATTTTTTTCTCGTCGTCGTTCCAGTACCAACTTATATTACCGAGATTGAAATCCCCAACGACGATCAATTTGTCTTTTTCCTCAAAAGATGCAACTAATTTGGAGATATTATCAATATGTTTTTTATAAACATCAACTGAACTCAAAGGTGGTAAATAGCTATTAAAAATGTATACTTTTTTGCTACGAGAAACATTAATAGAAACACATATCTGTTCCACGTCCTTATGAAAAAGCACAACTTCATGAGATGGGAATGTTGTTTTGATAGCTACCAAAACACCACCTCCTCTCTTAGTCGATGCTTCATAGCGGTCGCGACTCGCGACGATAGACATCATAGTCTCTTATGAAAAGTTCTTCATTTGAAATGTCTGTGTGAAGCCAAGTTTCGGTTAGGCAAATGACAGCATAATCTTCTTGTGGAGCTGCAAGGTAAAAGTCATTTGTTTTTGAACGAAGACCACCAACATTCTGATAATAGACCGAAAAAAATGAATTGGAAATTATGAATTACAATAAAATTCTTAATTGACCTTTTTTTTATATTTCATATATGGTGAATTCCATTTGCAAAAGGTTGAATTTCATTCGCAAAAGGGTAAAATTTATTTGCAAAAGGGTGAGTTCCTATTGCAAAAGGGTGAATTTAAAGTAAAAACCCTGTATAATTTCGAGGTAATGTGTGCGCCAAATCATTATGTACAAATACTAGAATTTTATGTTCCAGATTTTGGAAGTTTCACTTTATAGTTTTTCTAATATTTTGGAAGGTATGTACATATTACCAAACATTTCTTTTGCAACAGACTGTACGGAGACGCACGTTCCATTCATGTTTTCATTCCAATGTCACTAGACCAGTTCAGCTCCAAACCTGAAACATTACCACCGGCACCATTGTGAACATGTGTGGAGCACGGCACGGCACTACACAAAATGTTTTGGTCGTTGTGCGCATTCACCGCACGAATTGTATTGGGGGGCTACTGGGGGCCACCGACAAGTAGCGACGATAGCACGAGAGAGCATTACTGATTTTATAGACTAGAGTGGCCCATGTCTCGCCTTCTTTGCAAGTTGGAAGTCGAGTGCAGTCAACGTGTGCCACCGTCTTGGTGTACTTCTCTCGCGTTGTTGCTCCATCGAAATTCCAATTCCGAATCGCCTGCTGTTTCAGTGTGTCGTGGCCGCGGCTGCTAATCTTCATCGGGTATTTTTCTTGGTCTCTTTAGAAAAGTTTTTTTTCTGTTCACGCCGGTCCATTGTCCAATATCCCGAAATTTTTTAATAATACCTTTGCTCCCCTGGTGATTGTGTGTCCCTCAAATGCTATTCCCACCGCAAGTGTTTTTCTGCTAATTTGATTGTGTCCCCGATGCTCCCCGGTGTCACTTATTAAATTTACCTGTAATTAGTGTTTGTCTTGAGTGTGTGTTCTTGCGTGCACAGTGTCCGGAATACGTGCCAATAAGTTTGCTCATCGAGAAAAAATAGTGCTCCAATGGCTGAGGGTGGCGATCTTCCAACTCGATCAGTTTACGGATTTGTTCCTGCCAACGATGCGGATTATGTGAGTTCATTCTTGTGCGAAATGGGTATGGGGGAACCGAAGCGGGATTTGCTCCCGGTTCTTCCCATTGCCTGTCCTTTAATCCGATTCCCCGTCAGATTATGGTGGAATTAGCATTGGGAACATGACAACTCAATGCGAGAACTTTGACATTTGCTACACAAACGTCGCGGTCGGCAAATTGAATGGTGCGATTCTCGTGATGTGATGTCTTGCCTGGGCTTTGTTTACGACGACGTATTTGGTCGTGAATGAACTGCAGCCGTCGCAGGGGCGAGGCGGTTCTTTGTTTAGGGCGGCTGTTTTGTTCATTGCGAAAAATGGTGGAATCAGCTGTTTTTCGTCGTGAACGTGAAACTACGTTATTTGGTTGCGTAATGTTTGTCAATCATAAGAACAGAATTACGTACAACATGAACGGGAATAGCTCCGAGCTCGGTCTTTGTGATTTTCTGCTTCTGAAACATGTTGGTGACACACCGCTGAACATGTGCGGCCTCAAAGAGAGAGTCGTAATGCACATTGTCTCTGGCTGAATTGTCATGTTCGTTGTTATTATCGGGTCTACTAGGCATGGTACAACCTGTTCTTTTGCGAGAACAGGTCGATCTTAATGATCTTATGCATCGGAACAGGTCTCTAAAACTAGGTTTCCTGACCTATTACGCAGCCAAAGAGCACCACAGACCTAGCGATTTATTGGTAAATTGATCACGCCCGTGCAGTAATTTATCGCGCAATCTGAAATGACAGTCTCACGGTTCACACAACACAATACGACATAGCGAAAATTATCTGCTTGGTGGCGATGAAAGATCCATTGACATCCATGGTCACTTTCGATGGAGAATGACCGCCACAACCACAGCATGAAGAATGACCATCCGGTCATCCATGGTCACTTTCGATGGAGAATGACCGCTACAACCACAGCATGAAGAATGACCATCCGGTTTATGTCAAAAAATCAGCAACTGAAACTGAGTTAGCCTTTCATTCTGGAATGTAACATGGCTATATTAACGGAATTTATTAGCTGTAAATCCGTTACCCTTTTTCCGAATCAAGAAACAAGATCTTATATGAAGTGGCTTCGCTGAGCCCGTTGCCCACCCAAAGCTTTCTTATGAGTTGTGGGAAAGTAGACTTTTGAAGCTATTCAAAGACACCCTGTTAATTTTACAAACGTCATTAGTGTTTGCGACAAACACTATTACCATTCTATGTATTCCCACCAAAGTTCATGTTCCTTGTTTGGTACAGTCACAAGATATGCACAAATGCTTCAGACGCTGCCCCAGTATTGTGAATCGCATTTGCTAAATATTTGATTCCCTATATTTCCGGTTAAGATAAAGATATTCGAATGAAAATTTTTAGGCATAAGTAATATACTTATGTAATTTTCTTAAAACCGTCATCATAATTTTCACATTTGCAGACTTAATAGCCTATAACTCCGTTCCCGTTACTCCAAACTGGAAGAAAGCAACTGATATGAAATGTACCCATCGAGTTCTTTGATTTGAGTACCCATACGTCCATGTCCGATAAACACTAAAAAAGTGGACTTTTTCAAATCTTCTGATAACTTTGCCCTACCAATTTCTAAGTATTTCGTGGTAAAGACTGTTAGGATTCTACATATTCTTACCAAATTTCATGACGATCGGTTAAGCCGTTCGCGAATTATTTAGTGAACAAATGCTAAAATCTGCGGGACACCCTGTTATCTTTGCCTTATCAACTTCTAAGTATTTCCTGCCAAAGACTGTTACCATTCTACACATTCCTACCAAATTTCATGACGATCGGTTGAGCCGTTCGCGAGTTATTTAGTGAACAGACGGACGGACAAAATCGATTTCATAAGGGTTTTTTGAAAAAACGAAAAAACCCTAAAAACGAAATTCTCGTATTTTCCCTATTAGCTATCTACATTTCATTCTCCTCAACTCGTATCCCGTTTTGGAAGGCACACGTGAAAATTAGCTGTAGTTTTTTTTTTATTGGGGGGAGTTATGAACATGCCTTTCTGACAAATTTAAACGGGAGGAATAATTGGGGGTCCTTGATTGGAGCGACTTTATTTTCAGCAAAAATCACATTTAGCTTAATGTTAATAGTCGCATAAAATTCCACGGCTGAACTTGCGTTTTTCAAGAATTATAGAGCTCTTTAAAAAAGGTCCAAAATATTCTAATTTATCGTTTAGTCTACCGCCGAATTTTCATTGCATCATCATCTTTAGCCGTTTTTAAATAATCACTAAAAACTAAAGAAATACCCCCTTCCACCCATTAGTCAGTGTTGCGGACTCCCAATCGGTCAGAACACTTTTCCCATAATCAGGGTGCCATAACCAAATATCATGCAAATATCGTATTCTTCTTTGACTATTATATTGACCTAATCAACTAGTCTTCATGTCTACCTGTTCATTCGACTCTTCAGTTCAGGTATTCCAGATCATTTGACTCATATGGTCGACCTGTTCAATCGACTCTTCACGTCGACCTGTTCAATCGACTCTTCAGGTCGACCTGTTTAATCGACTCTTCAGGTCGACCTGTTCAATCGACTCTTCAGGTCGACCTGTTCAATCGACTCTTCACGTCGACCTGTTCAATCAACTCTTCAGGTCGACCTGTTTAATCGACTCTTCAGGTCTCAAACGAGTCTCACTGATCTGAGTCGTGCTGTGATGTGATAGTAGACGTAGATGGAATTGAACTGATTTGATTGCGTGCATATTTATGGGCGTATTATTGAATTTGCTTGCATGTTATTAGTATGTAGAATGTATTAATATTATTTTGGTACTTGATGTGAATGTGTTCATTGGAAAGATTGTACGTGACTTACTTAAGATAGCGATCAGACTCATTCAATGGTAGAAACCTGTTCTTTTGAGAATTGCGGAACGGGAGCGATCAATTCCTTGTACGGAGCGGGATCAAAATAGTAGTTCAGTTCATTAAGAACCATGACTAGGGTCTACCGTCTGCACGATGAGTCACAACTAGATGTGAGGGAATTTTTTCTTTGCCGCTTCCGGTAATCCCATGATTTGCTTTGAGAAAGTGAAAATTATATGATCAATGCTTTTTGATAAATTAGCGATTTACTTACTTTTGGTAGCGTTTTTAGATTTGTCTTGATGTCCGGTTGCGGATTTACCACTTAAATATCATATGTACTTTGGAATTGCTCACTATGTAGTAGGAAAGTAGGGTACCGAGATCGATATGAAGTAGCAACATTTTTCTCACTACAAAGTTCCAAAAGGTACCTGAACGTTCAAAAAGAATTTGAAGGATTTGTTACGATGAAGTTAAAATGTGGGTGTTGAACGTGGGGAAAACATTTCAAATACAATTGAATGTCCGTTCTTATTTTAATGGGCCCTACTAGAAAAGTACATTTTAGGGACTGTGTCAGATAATGGTATATGAACTGTCAACTTTTCCTTAGCGTACAAAAATTGTTATATTTGATAGTAATCAGGCGAGGCTAATTGCAGTTGGGAAGGCTCTGGGCTTAAACAACCACTTCCCGTGTGTATGGGGGGACCCCCTGGGGAGATTTCAGTATTTGCGGCGACATTTTGATGATGCAATTTCATTAATATTGGCCTGAAACAACCGAATCTGCAATCCTTTTTCGCGAAATCGTAACGGTTCTCCAGATATTCAATGTCAAAGTGTGACTTTTCTATGAAGCCTGTTAAGTAATTTGATAAAAAGGATCCCCCTTTTTTTTTCCGCTTTACACATTGGGGAAAGTTTTCGATGCCATCAAATTGACGTTTTAATTTTAATCAGCCTAGTGCAAATAGTAGTAAATTTTACGTATTTGGCAAAGATGTTAATAATATGAAATGTCGAAATATATTTGCGAGCAAGAATTGTAAAATTTGCTAGACAGGGAGGCCAATTATTTTCGGTGCAATGCTATTGATTTACATCAATATGTAGTAAAAATACCCCCATTCCCCATTAAAAACGCAACTACCCTATAGAAATGTCAAACTTTGATAATGAATATCTGGAGAACCGTTACGATTTCACGAAAACGTATTGCAGATTCGGTCGTTTCAGGCTAATATTAATGAAATGGCATCATCAAAATTTGGCACCGCAGATACTGAAATCGTGCCCAAAAGATGAATAAAAAAATAATGAGCGCATTCCAAACCAATGTCAAGTTCACAGAGGAGTAAATGTACACGGGACCAGAATAAGTCGAAAACTTATTCTTTGAGGGCCGTCGTAGATTTGGCTTGAAAATAGTGGTAGAAAGTGGTAGATTTTTGGGAATTCAAAAATACATTTTTTTATGTCCAGAATCGGGAAAAAATATATATTTCGTTGTCAAAATGAACCATTTCCACAATGGTCTTCAAGAAAATTTCACTTTGGCTAAGAATAACATGTTCGCCATAGTTCAGACGCACGAAGTCGAGGTAAACTTGACTTTATTTTAGATGAATCAATTGCCTTTTCTACACAGCAAAAAATCCGGTGTGAATTTAACTCCGGAAATTGTCGAATAGGGTCCCTCCGTTTGGATAAAATATTGTTTTATCCAAATGGATGAACACAAAAGTGTACTTCCAATTACACCAAAAGGAGTAATACTCGATATTTTTGGGATAAAAATAAAACACAAGTTTCACAGAACATTTAACTCATAAATGAGTTTTGTATAACTAGCATTTACCTCTCTATAGGTGTTGGCGACATTTCATTTACCTCTTTACGCTCTAAAAATGCATAATAAATTACCTGCCTACAGTGGGATTCGATCCAGCGTCCCTATGATTTGAAGACTAACGCCCTACCTACTACACCACACAGACTATACGGGATGACGTTCGTAATTTGCACGATATATAACGTGCGGAATTAGCTCCATTTTAAGTAAATTTTAACACCATATAAACAAAAACTGATATAATTTCGAATAAAAGTTATTATTTATCCAAATGAATTTTATTTTGAGTGTTTTATCCTAATGGATAAAAGGAAAATGTTATACTCGGGACGGAGTGAAATAAATGTATTTAACTCCATAGGTATAAAAAAATTAAACCTTTTTGGATAAATTTTGGTTCACACCGCCTGATTTTTTGCTGTGTAAGAAAGTCCAGAAATTTCCGAAAGATCGTGTGCCTGAGTCATACTTTGATAATATCATAAGAAAATGAGAAAATAAAGAGTCAAACTGAAAGGATTTAAGCAGATGTTAACATTGGATTGAAAACCGTGGATCTCAAAGAGGAGCTTGTAAATTAATCCAAAACTGGTCGCAAAGTAAACCCCACGGTAGCAAAACTATGTTCACATTTGTTTTTTATTAAATGGATATTTCGTTTGAAAATTTCAAGATGAAGAGGGGATTTTTTACAAAACTGGATACAAGTTTGAACATTTGTTCAAAATTTTGAAGGCCCATGTTCGTACAATATTTTTCTAACGTGAGGTTTACATTAACACCGTATATATACATACAGCCTATTGTTTGTGTCTTGATTTTTTGTAACAATAATACGGTTTCTTAAGGAAAATTTAATGCAAAGTTTATCTATTTGCTTTAAAACAACGTGACGTAACGTTTTTCAAATTTGCTGTGTTCGAAATCAAAGCGGGGGCCCTTATTTATACAGTTGAATTCTCGATTTATTCACTGAAAAAATAATTTGCTGAAAACAAGAAAAAAATACAATAAAAAACAGCCAAGAAAATTTTTTCCTGATTTAAGATGTATTTTCTTGTTCCAAGAAAAGTTTTTCTGATTTAAGATGTTTTTTCTTGTTCCAAGAAAAGGCTTTCCTTAAAATAAATAAATAAGCATTATTTTAAGCAAAAACTTTTCTTGGAACAAGAAAATACACCTTCAATCAGAAAAACATTTCTTGGAACAAGAAAATACATCTTAAATCAGGAAAAATTATCCCTTGGCTGTTTTTTATTGTATTCTTTCTTGTTTTATTGTATTTTTTCTTATTTTAAGCAAATTATTTTGTTCAGTGTTTGATATCCAATCCGTATTGAATCTGCGGCCTTAGTCCAATGTTGGACGGGATTGGTCTGTCGCTCAGGTAGTTATTTATTCTTTATTTATAGAACACTCTCTGTTATTCTCTGTTCCTCAATCGTTACTTTGTCTTAAATATTTTAAATCTTACTTCAGTGGCTCAGTGGTAGAGATGCAACTCTATCTCTGAGTTGCAGGAGCGTGGATTAGAGTCCCACTGTGCCATGGTCACACATACTACTGTTGTCTATACAAATGCTCCTATGGCAACCGGTTCTTCGATGTAAACCGCCCCGGAGCAACCCGTTGTTAAAAGTTCCAAAACCTGCCAAATTACCCTTTAAAAAGAAAGAAAAAAAATCTCTTGAGTCGCTACAACAAATATTTTTCAAAACGAAATTACATTGCAAGTGAAAAAACAATCTCAAATCCAAACTACAAAAAAAAAAAACAATTCGTGCCTCCTGCTAGCTGCAAACTTTCCAGTAGTAGGTACTTGATTTTTGATTATTTTAATTTAAATTTTCTGACGTTGCGGCATTGGGCGTGTACCGCAGTTAACATACATTTCTAGAGTAATTATGTCTGGGAAACCGATAAGTCATGACATGTTAAAAAAGGAAATGCGTCAATTTGATATGAAAATTCGTCAAAATGATTCAAACATTCGATTATTTGACATGGAAATTCTCAAATTTTACTTGGAAATTCGTCAATTTAACATGGAAATTCGTACAAATGATTTTAGAATTTGCCAATTAGAAAACTCGTTAATTTTACGTAGAAATTTGAAAATTTGATATGGACATTCGTAAACTTTATTTTGAAACTCGTTAATTTTTTTCTGGAATCTCGTGATTTTGATATGGAATTTCGTCAGTCAAAATTCGTCGATTTGTAATGGAAATTCATCAACGTGATTTGGAAACTCATCATCTTTAAATGGAAATTCGTCAACATGATTTGAAATAAATTGAATTGAATTGAAAAAAAAAAATCATCAAAAAATTGAATTGTATTGAAAAAAATCATCAAATGGACATGGAAATTGGGTAATTTGTAATGGGAAGTCCTCAACAAGATTTAAAAATTCGTCAAAATTATTTTAAAATTCTTCAATTTGACATGGCATTTCGTTATTTAAAAATGAAAATTCATCGACATGATTTTGAAATTGATCAATTTGGATTAAAAATTCGCCATTATGTGCGAAAATTCATCAATTTGGAATGTATTTGTGTCAATATTTTAAAAGCATAGCTCTCAACTTAACTTTTAAGGCATACATCGGTGGTAGTAGTTCGGTACCTCGGACTATACGTTTTAGTGGTAGTCGAAACACTACTCGGGACATCTAAGTCTTACATCGCTTGTTGACTTAACCGCTGTTAGGCATTTATGCCGCTTACATGTATTTTTTCGCTCCACCGGTAGTTTTATTGCCGAATCATTACGGAGCTTTTTCTAACGACAGAAGCATCACAATATATTGCTAATTGATCCGCGACTTGTTCGGTTCACAGAGAAAAAAAATTAGAATGGTTATCTAAAGAAATAGTCGAATTTATCTAAAGTTCGCGTTGATTTTCAGCTTATGATTCTATGTAGTTGAAACAGTTACGAAGATATGGATAATTTTTCTATTCGTCATTAGTTGAAACATCTATTATATTTGCAAATTCAATTAATTCATTTGTAAAGACAGCTATTCATTATCTATAAATTGTTAAATGCTGGATAGCTAAATTGTGTTGAAGAAAAAAAGAACGATTGTTTGTAGTTAAATTTTATATTTGAATAGTACAATCAACAACTTTTGTGGAAGAATTGACTAAACTTTTTCTTCTAATCTTGCGTGGTTAAATGAACGAATTTAATAGTATTTTCAGCTACAAGGATTAGAGAAATCAGCTATTTCTTTGGTAAAACTATCTAAATTTAAGTCAACTACTTCACTTTAGATAAAAAGTCTAAACCATTTTTTTCAGTGTTCTTTGTTCGGTCGATCTCTCAACGGAACTTGCGTGAAATAAAAATGCAACGAAAGTTGGAGGTTTTTTGCAAAAACTCTCTACAGATCTTTTGCAAAAACTCTCTACAGATCATAGTGCCCCTTATTTGCATTCCCCGCATTTATCACTTTTTCGCAAATGCAAATCCACTACCGATTTCGCGGGCGAATAAATTCGTGGATGAGCATTTGACCCGTGCACCGAAAAAGATTTTCATTTGAAATTCTTTGGAGTTAAACTCAACGACGGCACGAATTGACGAAAGTCTGCTGCTTTTTGTTAAAGGTAATACCTTGCATCTCGATCAACATGTGAAAGGAACACTTGGCATGGCCATATCATCTGTGCCTTCCTCTGTACCGTTGTTGTTGTTGTTGTAGTAGCGGCACAAATGGGGAAACATTCAGTCAAGTTGCACATTGTCATTCGAAGATGGTGGGCATTCCATCCTCGAGGTCAAGATTTAGGAAAAAAGCTGCTTCGATGGGTTGTGTCCATAACGCAAGTGGTGTGAGGTGCGTGGGAGCAGCTGAACAATCGAAAATATGGTCCACGTCATGTGGACTGGTTCCGCAGGCTGGGCAGGTGTTGGCGACTTCATTGTTTATTCGTGACAAATAGGAGTTTAGTCGCGGGCACCAGCCCGATCGAAGTTGAGCTAGGGTGGTACGAGTTGCTCTTGGTAGTGATTCTTCGTCTGGAGATATGGCAAGAGGTTTGATGCCAAGTACACGGTTGTTCGTGAGACTTTGAGTAGCTTTATGAACTTCGGATGTGTGTAAGTCTGCAATGGCCGCCTTGTAGTCGGAGTCATCGAAAGGAACTTTTTTGTATCGCTGGACTTCACGCTCTTTGTCCCTGATTGAACGTCTGATACGACGTGGCGGTGGTGTTTTGTCCATGAGTGGGTTGTTCGGGTAGTTTGTTCGATAACATCCGACTAAATATTGCTTAGTGAGAAGTTCATTATGGCTCCTCAAAGTCATTAATTTTGTTTCCTGGTGTAGATGATCTTGTGAAGACATCTTAACACAGCCGGTCATGGTGCGTAGTGCTGTGTTTTGGCAGGTTTGAATGTGGCTCCAGTTTGTGTTGCAGAGACCATTTGTCCACGTTGGTGCTGCGTAATTGACCAGGGGGCGACCAATCGCTTTATACGTAGCCAAGAGGGTTTCTTTGTCTGTGCCCCATGTACTTCCGGCAAGTGCTTTTAATATTTTATTCCTGCTCCTGAGTTTGGAACATATATTTTCAGCGTGGGTGTTGAATTTGCCGGAGTTGTCAAGCGTGACACCAAGGATTTTGGGAGTCCTGGTTGTTGGGATGATGTGGGTGTCAACGTAGATGGGCAGTTGTGTGTTGTACTCTTGGTTGAAGCTTGTGAATAATGTGGCGGAGGACTTGGGCGCAGATAGCTTCAGATTTTTACTGGCGAAGAAAGCGTTGAGAACCCGCAGGTATTCGTTGATTAGATCGCACATTTCGGGAATGTCGTTACCAGTTGCCATGATGGTGCAGTCGTCTGCGTATGAGATGATTTGTAATCCCGTTGGTGGGGTAGGTAATCCTGCCATGTAGAGGTTGAAAAGAGTGGGGTATAAGACTCCACCCTGGGGAACGCCTTGTTTGATTTTCCTGAGTTTAGACTTCCCGTTTCTAAACTCTGTGCAGGATTGACGACCGGCAAGGTAATTAGCGATCCATTTATGGATGTACGGTGGTGTTGTATTGCGGAGATCTGTTAGCAATAGAGTGTGGTTGACAGTGTCAAATGCTTTTGACAGATCGAGAGCAACCAGGATGGTACGCTTGCATGGTTTCGGTTGGTTGAGTCCATTAAATATGTTGGACGTGATCGTATCGAGAGCGGTGGTGGTGCTATTCATTTTACGAAAACCATGTTGATGATTTGCCAGCTGTATGTGCTCTTAAAAGTTTCGGCAATACAAGTGCTTCCAGTATTTTGGCCACAGGAGATAGGAGCGTTATCGGACGGTATGATTCTGCTAGAGTATGGTCTTTACCTGGTTTGGGTATTGGGTTTATGCGGCCTTTCTTCCATAACTCAGGAATGATGAATGATTTTAACGATAGATTCATCGTGGCAGTGATATAATCAATGGCCGGTGAATCTAGATGTTTCAGCATGATCATAGCAATGTCGTCAGGGCCGAACGCTTTGGAATTGTTGGCATTTTTGATTGCAAGTCTTACTTGGTTTGAGGTAACTTGGAGGTGTTGATCGGTGGTGCTATTGCGGATAGCTCTTGTGATGGTGCGCTTGAGCCTATCTTTATCAGGATGTTCGACGAATTGCTGATTAAATTTGTGTGCGCATTTGTCGTCGTTATTATAGGACTTATCACCGAACTTAATGGTTACCTTACCTTTGGGTTTTGTGGGGTTAGATAACGCACGTACCGTTTTCCAAAGGTTGCTTACACCGGATTTTATGTGGCAGGATTTTAAATGCTTGTTCCATTGTTGTCTTCTTTGGTCATTTACTTGCTGGGTTATCACATTATTTTGGTCGCTGATACGAGGATCACTGGGGTCTATTGCTCTGAATTCATCCCTCATTTTTGCCAATTCTACGCCACTTGATGGAAAATGTGGTCTCAAGATTGGTATGCAGCCGGAAGGAATGTGTCTATTAGCAGCATCTACGATAATCCGTCTCAGATTTTTTTCAGCGGTACGTACGTCGGTGGGAATTTGTAAGGCAGAAAACATTTCGTTGGTATAGGCTTGAAAGCCGATCCAGTCTGCTTTGCTGAAATTTGTGTACGTTTTCTTCTCAGTGTACGCGAATTGGGACGGTTTGTCGATCGTGAGGACTATTGGCAGGTGGTCTGACGAGAAGGTGATGAAAGGCTCCCATGTGGTGTTGTTGATGAGCCCGGGACTGGCAATATATATATCAGGGGAGCTCCTGCATGATCCTGTAACGCGTGTTGGTGAATCATCGTTCATGGGACAGAAATCGGAGTCGTCTATTTGGCTAGCGATGAGGTTGCCTCTGGTGTCATTGTCGAGATTCGAATGCCATAGATCGTGATGTGCATTGAAATCACCAAGTATTAAGCGGTATTGTCCAGTGAGTAGTGGAGAAATGTTGGCCTGAAAACCAGTGGGACAACTTGAGGCTGGTGGTAAATAGATATTTAGAATTTCTATATCAACATTTCCCGCTTTGATGGAAATCGCTTGGAGTTCGGTGGTGTTATCGGCGGCGGTGATGTCAATTTCGGAGTATGGCAACGTGTTATGGATCAGGAAAGCTAAGCCTCCACCTGCGCCGGTGGGTCGATATTTTCGGATGATGTTGTAGCCTCCGTATGAGTTAAGCGGTGAGTCAGCTTTTAGCTTGGTTTCCTGAACCGCAGCGACTTTGATATGATGTCTGTCCATGAAGTCAGTGAGCTCGATGACTTTGTGTTGAAGACCATTGCAGTTTATTTTGACAATCTTGGTGGTAGAGTAGTTCACAACTGGCTGTGGTGGTGCTGGCGTTAGGGTATGTCGTGGTGCATTGTGTTGGGTAGAAACTGTGGGGGTGACTGGTGATGGTTGTTGGCCCTGATTATTGTGATGTTGGGAAGTCGATGTTGACTGCTGTCCACAGATTCTACAGTTTGGTGCTAGAAAGGTGTTAATTGTGGTTGTTGAACGTAGGTCTGAATTGTTTAGCCCAGAACAATTCTTAAAGTGGCACCATTCTCTGCAGCACGAGCAACGCACTGAGGTTTGAACATTGAAGTAGATCCTCTTACCACATACGCAACATGTCCAAGGACCAGGATTAATTTCGATGCCGGCACGTATTAGTAGAATTTGGAGCAACTGGGCCGGCTCGGGTTGCTCCAGTAGTATAAAAAAGATGGTTGTGAGTGTGCAACTTTGTTGTTTCCCCGAATGTGTCGAGGGGGGTTTGCGGCTCTTGGCCATGCATGATTGCATGGGTGGTTCCGGGACATAGACCCGGCCGCGATAGGAACTCTGTACCGTAACCCCTTGTGGGGCATGGTGCGTTCACTCAGTCTGTATTCATGCTGATGGATACAATTTGTGGTTATCACCATACGCCTTCCTCATTGTCCTTTAAATAAAGGGTTATATTCGACCATCAATTCCGAAAATATGGCACCCTCTTCGTTGTAACCTCGTCTAGATAGCTGTCAATTAAGTTGTTGGAGGTGAGTTTTCTCGTCCGCTGCACTCCTAGTTACGATAAATTTATGTATACCCTTCTATCAAATCCACTCCTTTTCCCCGTGTTTTCAATATTGGAACAAAAGCTTACTTTTCTGTGTGCGATCGCCTTGGTTCGCATTTTATCCTTTTTAAAATATATGTGTAAGTCGTCTCAACGGATAACAAGATAATCGTTGCGTTGCGTCATGTTCCCAGTTTTACATTTTTCTTTACCTTCGTTGATTTATTTGACTGTGTTGGGACGGACGGATTCGAATATTTAAGTCCATCTCTTTCTGCCCCTTATTGTAGACTTATAGGAAAGATTCAACCGTAATGGCACACTAAGAGTAACAACGCTGCATATGCATTGTCGCTAGTGGACGCTAACCTCTTTTTACGTGCTATAGGCTCTGAGCCTTACCGCGGGTATCCTTACCAAGGTATCAATAACTATTACTCCAATCAATAGAGAAGGGAATACATATATAGGGGTTAGCGAAAGAAAGGTGCGGTAGTCACAAATTTTTGATATGTTGTAAGGGCAGGTGTGGTAAGTTAAAATCCAAGTTTGCGTCACTTTACCCCTTGTGCTCCCGCTGCCATCTTAAAAAACTATCTAAAATAGGCTCTTTTATTAGTGTTTGGGCTATAACTCTTTTCCAGTACATTTGAGCACAAAATGTGCCAAGAGTATTTTGTAGAGCACAGAATTTCCTACAAATTCAATCCAAAAAGTTCTACTCTACATTCAAAATTGAAAGAGTTATTGCAGCGCCAAGAAAATATCAAAAAATATGCCAATTTCATAGTTTTTGTGCATTTCATTTCATTTGCAATTTTCAAATGGAAAAAATAGAGTAAGGCTAGGACAAAAAAGGACACTATTTAATCCTTAACCGAAGGTTGGCATGCATGGCATCATATCAAAGGGGACGTCGAGTACATGACATATCCGGTCTTTGTTTCCTGTTTCATAAACCCTAAATGAAATACCCGTGGATCTTTCTAAAGTATTTGCCAAATTTACTCGCTTCCTGTGCATCATACAAACACAATTCATAATGAAAATTGATGACAATCAAATTTCCTGTAAAACATACTTAGAAGACCTAAAGTTACATTGCAGCCGTAAAGAGTTATTGGTATATAAATGCAAAAAACTAAAAAATTGTCATGATTTTTGGAATTTTCCCGCATTTTCTTGGTGCTATAACTCTGTCAGTTTTTATTGTAGAGTACAACTTGTACGTTTATAGAACATTTTGTGCTCTACAAACTTGTCTTGGCAAATTTTGTGCTCAAATGAACTGGGAGGGAATTTTAGGTCAAAAACTAATAAAAGGGCCGATTTTAGATAGTTTTTTAAAGATGGCGGCGGAAGAACAGGGGGTACAGTGACGTATATAAAGCATATACAAAATTTTCAACTACCGCCACTTTTGCAAGGTAAAACCTCCTTATTGATTTGAGTATCACATGAGTATCAAATCACGATTGCCTATTCTTGGATATTTGGGATTTGATTTTCCATGCTTACCCAGCCTATCTACAACAGAATCGAGATCTAGAGCTAGCTTTCTTCGTTGATCTGCGAGCATCAGCGCCAACATTATATTCAAAAGAGAGTTTCCAATGTTATTTTCCACCAAAAAGTTATCTCAAAACTAATAGCAATTCTATCCACTATTACCCCTTGCGAAGGAAACCGAATCCATTTGACAGTAACAAAATATTCTTTTATGGATGGTTACATTTTTCATAACCTCAAAAAAAAAACATCCTCCTCCGTGATCTATAAAATGACTTTCGGCCCGCATCCTTTTGATTTTACATCATGATTTTATTCCATGTGTGCCCATATTCTCTTATGTGAACCCCAACAATGACATATTATAGACGCGACGTTAAGGGAATATTAGTGCCACTTCCCGTAGCAGAGAGAAACATTCTAACAAGTGGTGAGGTTGAAACACTGCTCGGAATATCTTAGTCGATGCCTTTGGCGGTCATTTGTCGATATTCTCCGATCGAATGAATGCCTTAGTGCAGGGTGGAGGAAATTGATGGTTGATGATTTTTCATAAGAGAATTCATTCATCACTTTGAGGTTAACCGCCGTTGTCCATCGATTCGTTTACTCCTCCATATTTTTAAATACTTGGCTATTTACCGCCAAAAACTTTTTTACCTAGCGGGGCCTTTGCAAGAACGTGAACATGGCGAGTGTAACCTTCGCAATTACTTTCATTTAAAGTAAACATACTAACTAACACATATATCAGTAAACAACATTTTTTGGCAAGCATATATGCCAAGAGGAAGCCCTTGGAATATTTCTGAAATTGCAAAAATACATCTAATATTTGAGGCAAGTTCAAACTAACACGGCTGCTGTTCAGTAGATGCGATAATTGCCAATGCTTAGGATATGTTTTTCCATGAAGTCAAGAAATAAAATATAATACCAAAAATTTTTTTCTGGAAATTTTTTTTTCATAAATGATAGCTTTTAGTTAACATGATGTTTTTTTCGGGAAATTTCAACTTTTGGAGAGAAAAATTAACCGTGCGCAGTCGATCGCGGTGCTCATATTGGTATGAAAAAACGCGTTAGAGTCTTAGCTAATTAATAAATCAACAATTGACTGCGACATCCTGCGACCCTCCAAGTTATTTCTATTTTACCGAAGCTCTACGTTCCGAAAAATAGCATATTTAGACATTAAATTTGGCATTAATCCCGACAACACTATTGTTTCCGTACTCCAATACATACATTTTTTTGGCATGCCGGTAAATGTTATTTCAAAGTCAAAACTAAATAATTTTTAAAATGAATTTTAGTATATAATTTTACTGTTGCTATAATAATAATAATACTCATAATATTCGGTCACTTTTTCAGACCATGATCCCGTTTTTTATTACTAGGAATTCAGTGTAGATCTTACCTTTACTTTTATTGAAAGGGTTACCTGGATATGAGAAAGAGTGTATGCTGATGATGATACTGATGCTAATTACTGGGGTTTATCACCTTTAGAGCAGAATTTGTGACAATTGCGCGAATTCATAAAATTCAACTTTTTAAGATGCAATTAAAAAAGTTACGATGGACGGATTTTTTTAAATATAACAACTCCACAATGGAATAATTCATTATTCTTTTTTGGAACATACCGTTTGTTATATTTGAATTCTGTTTGGTCGATGTTCGAAGTTGCATACCGTGAACTTTCGCAAATGTACATCGATAACCAGCGCGATCTAGATAAGTGGCACGCGTATATTGAAAGTAACTACGCACATCTGGAACCAAGTCCTTTAATGGATATCCGCCAGTAGCTATTGAAAACTTTTGTTCCTCGGTTCAATAATTATTGATGGCAATTATCTAGTCGAAATAAAACTAGATTTTTTCAAAGAAATGAAGAATGGCTCAACAGTATCTATTCGATTCCCGATTCGGAAAATAATTGGGAAGAATCGTTTTCATCCGGTGGTCGACCAGAGAAGCCCTACGAAGCGTGTTCCAGTAGAGCAGTGGTTCCCAACTCGCAAATGACTGCGGACCACTTTGCTTGAACATGAGTCACTACGGACCACCATATTTTTTAATAAAGGGAATTTCGCGATATTTTTACAAGGTTTTAGACTTTTTTTTGGTTTTTACGACACCTTATCACAAAAATGGCTCGAAACATCAGAAGAAAACACCATATCCCTCCTCTGTAACCGCCTCGTATTGAAATAATTTTAAGCAGACTCTACATTTGCTTTGTCGAAATATACACAAAAAAGTTCGTCCGAACCACGTGCAACAGTTCATTCGAACCACACTCAAAAGATCAACGAACCGTTAGCGGGTTGAATTCACTAAACCCCCCAAATAACGATAAAATTCGATTCCTCTGTTTTTCTTTTGTGTGGTAAGGCGAACATTGGGCCGTCTTTATAATAACTGAAAACCTGCAATGTAACATTTCATCGAGTAACTTAGTATACCGACTTTTCTCCATTTTATATGAGCACTCTTATACCTTCGACAAAATGAATATGGGTTTACCGTAGTATCTACCAAAATTAAAGTATAGGCACAGGCAGTAACATCGGCAGCTCTTTAGGTTCTTCAGAACAGGACATAGACACCTAACTTTCAGAGTTAAAGGCGTCTAACTTTGTCCGATAATAATTCATTGGATGCGGTTTTACCGGATTAAGGAGGATTGAAGTGGTTGATTACTCTAAACTGGTTTGTCTTCAAATGATACTGTGGCAAAATTTGGACACTGTGCTGCCAATGTGCCAATTAACTTAAGAAGTAAAAACAATTAGGTACAGACAATAGTGTCGCATTATCCGAGGAAAAATCCACTGCTTCCCGAAAATCACCGGTACAATGTAGACTGAGACGACCGAGCTTTTTGCAGCTTATCTTAAGGTCTACACATCACATTTGCAGATCAACCACATACCTAGTAGCGAAAGTATTCAGTTCTTTATTTATACTATAAAATTTTTCAAAGCTCATGCCTGTTATTTCAATTAATCACGATAAAAACCCCTTTTTTAGAAATAGTCCCCATAGTACCTCGCGGCCCACTTTCGGGACTCTCACGGACCACCTTCGGTCCGCGGACCACCTGTTGGGAAACAGTGCAGTAGAGCGAAGCGGTACAAGGTCCAAAATCTACGCGAAAAATGTCCGGACGAATTAATAGCGGATGCTGCTGCTCGGATAGGCAAATCGGATGAAGTTGGTTATACGGCAGTGAAGGCATTAGCACTCATTCTCGATGCCTCACTGTCAAAATACCAATACGAAGGAAATCGGTTTCAACATATTTCCGGCCTAACATAAAGTTTTGTATGTAAAAAGAAATTGCTATCCCGCCGACGGTATCGACATCACAGAAAAGGGCGGAAAAGTAAGACTTCAGGTGGTACTGGACTACACTTGCCAGGGAATCTTGCAGTCAACATCGGAAGCCGAAGCGGACGCCATGGACGACGAAGTTACCCTGATAACGAAGTGGGGTGTGATGGTTCATCCGGGCATAGCGAATACCAACAATCATTTTCTGATGAAAATATTTGCGACGCAAATATGTTTTTAACGTCACTTGTGCCGTTAACCTTGGGAAAAAGAAGTGATTTGTCAGCTGAATGTTGGAGAAACCCGAGACCGTCATCGACTCGTTTCTGTCGGCCGGTTAGATTCGAATTTGTCAAAGAAACGCCGGACGTTATAAGGTCCGAAGTAGAAAGAATTGAAACTGAGATTGCTGCCTTGGATCCGTCTCAAGTAACGGTTGGTAATAAGACGATAGTTGTTCATCATCAGTTGATTTTCACAATGATTGACGGTAAAGTCGCTTCAACTGTAACAGATACAGCATCAATGGCTGTATGTTGCGTTTGCAAAGCCAAACCTACAGAGATGAACAAATTGGACCTGCTTCAACTCAAAGACATTTCAGTGAAGGCCATATCGTTAGGTATGAGCCCATTACATGCCCAAATTAAATTCATGGAGTGTATTCTCCATATAGCATACAATATGCCGTTTAAATCTTGGAGGATCAATAGTGAGACAAAAGGGATTCGAGAAGAAACCAAAAAACAAGTGCAGGACAAACTTAAGCGAGTATTATGTAGGGCTGAATGTGGACGTAGTCAAGCAAGGCGCAGGAACAGCAAATTATGGGAATACATCGAGGCGATTTTTTCAACACCCTGCCATCACTGCTGAAATCACAGGTGTTGACGAAAGTCTTATTCATCGTTTCGCCATAATTTTAGAATCGATCAACAGCGGCGAAGCAATTTATCCAGAAAAGTTTGGTGAATACTGCAGCGAAACTGCGGAGCTGTATGTACGTCTATTACCCTATCGTTATGGAGATTGACACACATATTCTTAATGGTGGTAACTTTAATTTGCTGTATAATTTGCAGCCCTTATTGTTAATAGGGCTCGCAGTAGTTCTAAAAGCAAAAAAAAAAAATGGGTTCATATTACAAACCTCGTCTTTTTACTACTTTACGTTTATTTGATATTATGAAAGGACGTCAAAAATAGGATGTTCACAAAATACCCTTTGATATGATACCCCGAAGACATATATCAATAAAAAAAAAATTCCCCTCTCTATGGGGACCCGTCCTTAAAATCAGTCTATAATTCTTATTCTTACTTTCCACTAAGAGCTGGACCCTTAGCACATACCCAGCAAATTTCATTCGTGTAGCTCTACGTCTTCACTGTAAAAAGTAGTTTTTTTTTTCGCAAAATGCCGTTTTGAACCACTGTGCGGCGCTTTGGATAGCTTTATTAAACAAAACGTACTCTACTCCAATTTTCAGAGCTTCATTCCTTTTATAGAAATTGGATGAGCGCAGTTACCGTCATCCCAGAAAACCGAAAAACGGTATTGAAATCTTGGTATACCAAACAGGCATAATTTTATATTTTAGCCACCAGCTACCATTTTTTTTCTCCTCACTATAACAAGCATATTAATTTAAAATCCCTTTCATTAGAGTTAATCATACAAAAAATGTCTAGTAAGTAATTGACTGATTAACTGACATTTTTGTGCCTCTATGTTGGACAATCCCTCGTACGACAAGAATTTAAATGCAATTTACCTGAAATCTAAATATAAAATCAATTTAATCTTCCACTTAACGTCATTTTTGTTTCGTCGTCGTCGTGTCATATAAGCTCGATAATCTATCTAGCAACAATTGTGATACTCTCTCTAAGGGCTAGAGGGCTGCAATCAACCCTATACACTCTCTATCAAATGAAATAGAATAATTGCGGCAAGGAATCGATTTTCTTGTCAAGGTCGTCAACAATAGGAAATTATCTATCGCCCATCTAAACGTACTGCACGAAGTATTCGTATTAGGAAGTATGTACACTATAATTTGTTTGAAAATAGCGTATAGTCCCCGTAGTACGTATACCACTCATAATGTCGTCGAGTAAATATTGACATAGGGACAATAGAGAAAGAGGTGGCGATAAGCTATTAACCGCCAAATCGAATAATATGACATTAAGAAACGACATTTACAAATTATGTGCGCCACATTTAGAATGAAAATGTTTCTGTGTGCGGTGTGGTTGGGGGAATTTAATTTTGTCGTAATCTGAGTTCATAGGTCAAATATGTATTTATATATAATAAGGAAAGAATACGCAACAGAGCAATGAATCCCGAACTGTATATAATAAACTTACTTGGCGATTCACGAATTCCTCCAGTGTTAAGCATGCTTAATAGGAAAAACGATCAATGTATAAATAACTATGGCGGGACAGTCAAACATTAAACATTGGCCGCGAAATGTGTTAGGGGCGATTCAGACTATCGACAGGATTTATTAAATCCTAGATTTAGTTAACAGTTGTACCATATTGTACTGCAATTTGAATAATGCAAGTACATTCTACGATGTATTTTGAATTTAATGACACACGATTTAATCTAGTAGGCGGGGGTTGACTCGATTAATTTAGTGGTTTTAGTAAATCCTGTCCATAATGTGAATCCCTCTAAAAGATATAATGAACCGAAATACACTGAGCTTCAATGAAACCGGGCCACACGGTAAGCGCGAACTCTAATCAAAACAGGCAAATCGTTTGTAATGTGAGTTAACGGTACTTCAGATAAAAATCATAGTCCTTTGAATTGCCATTTAATGCAGTTTCTGTAGATATAACTTTCATAGTTGTAAGTTTCATACTTTTCTAGAAAATTGAATTTGAGTCGAAAGTGGCGAGGGGCCCGATTTATGTGAAGCCGAATGTATATGCAGTAACATTATTAACCCTCGGATGGTTCAGTGGGGAAATTTAAATCTTAAAACTTTCATAGAAAAACTTGTTGAAAGGTATTTTGACGCATATGTAATTTAAGTATGTGTGACATACGTTCATTTAAGCATGGATTTGTTTGAAGGAAGGAGGAAATCAACGGGCAATATTCGCCGAAGCCCAGTGCAAAATATTGAAGACATTTTGTGCATTGTTCAACTTCCACCCCCCCCCCTTTGGGGGATGCTGCCCAGGTCCCACAATGTGGTCGGATGGTCCCCCAAAGAGGCAAAAATGTTTTCTATGCCTACGATCAAATGATTGGAAGACACAATACAATTGCAACGAGTGCAAAAAGCCAATCTGCGAAGACCATCGAGGAAAAAGCTGTGAAGAAGAATGCTCTAAATATTGACTAACTTTGGATCCCGATTTAAGAAAAAATATTAACCTTAGCTAAAAAATGTTGATGTACTTATCTTTGTTAATTAGTATTAAATACGTTCTGGCTAATAAAAATAACATTTTGTTAAAATTTTAGTTCTTATATTGATTTATTTGTGATAAGTTCAAATTACCCTCAAATTTGACACAACCTAATTTTTTCTTCCACATACTAAAAGCTACTGTCCGAATTCCACTTTTTTTACCACTTAATCAAAAGGCTTCACAGTTACTTCAAGTTCAAACAAATGTGCCAAAAAAAAAGCAAAAATTTAAGTTGAAGAGCGATTTTTGCCTTGGGGTCTGTCAGACCCCACTGAACCATTTACGTATATGTAAAATTTACCTGAACCATCCGAGGGTTAACTGTCCTTGAGCTATACTTATTCCGTTTAGAAAACAACTTCGATATTGCGTGTTGTACTCTAACCTACTGCAAAACCATAAATTTTGTATGTAGATTCGCGGGATTGAAGCCAAATACACCAGGACGTGCAGCTCGCGCCAACTTATGATGTGCTCTAAAATGGATTCAGCAAAAAATCCGGCAGCTAGCACAAAAAATGCACTCGCTAGTGTTTCCGGTAATAAATTTATATTTAAAAAATTTGAATTAAACTACTATCACGTTCCCTTTTAAATTCTACTTTAATTTAAACTGAAATTTCGTATGCCCTTACATTCCAAATTTTGGCGAAAATTTGGGCTACCGTAAATTTGTTGCTTAAATTTGCGTCAAGGTGGAATTCAATTCTTTTACTGAACTAACTCGAAGGCTTGGTGCAGTTTGCTGCTATAATTGAATGATGAACACTGATTCTGAATCAACAAGGGCCCAACAAAAAATGGGCTATAGACTTTGTTAAAAAAATTTCAATCTGAGTCAATAACGATCTCGGGATTATATCCTCTAGAAATAGAATAGATATTCATAAAATGCTCTTCAAACAAATTTAGAAATGTTTGACAAGAAATAAAAACGCTGAAATTTTGGGAATCGATCAACAACCACAATTTGCAAATTACTTTAAAAATAACAGGCGCAACACTCCAGCATTGGAGTAAGGCCGCAGGATTTGTTAGTGACATCCTATTTCCAAGATCTTATCTGCTTTTTTGTTGAGGTAATCAGATCAGCATCACGCTCAGCAGTGTTATTTATCCCCATAAATGGGTACTCGTTTAACATCTGAGTGAGATCATAGTCCGTCACAAGCTCGTGAGTTCGAAAAACACCATGATCCACGTTGAGATTCGAACTCATGACCCTGTGCACCGAAGGTGCGCGCACTAACCGCTAGACCAGCCAGACTACAAATTACTTTACTCAGAAATTAATACTCCAGAAATATCATTGGCAGTCAAAATTATTCGGCGGACATTAATAAGTCTCCAACAAAAATGTCGAGTACTTGGAAAATGTGGACACGATTTTTAATCCAGCTATGGCACAGAGAAAACAATTTCACGGTGTGCTTCATATTTTTCTGCACAAAAGTACTTTAGACAACCAACCGTCAACTTCCTAGAACAAAGGGTAGGATTGTTAAATACATAATCTGTAAGCCATTAAATTGACGAGTTTCAAGAAATTTCTTAGAGGGGATTCACATTATGGGCAGGATTTACTAAAACCATTAAATTAATCGAGTCAACACCCGCCTACTAGATTAAATCGTGTGTCATTAAATTCAAAATACATCGTAGAATGTACTTGCATTATTCAAATTGCAGTACAATATGGTACAACTGTCAACTAAATCTAGGATTTAGTAAATCCTGTCGATAGTCTGAATCGCCTCTTAGACTTTAGTTCAACACATATTTTTTTTACACAATGTGTTTCTCCGATCCGGCCGCGGGCCTACCAAAACTGCGATGTGGGCCGCATGTGGCCCGCGCACCACAAGTTTGGACATTCCTACCTGAATAGATGGCAGATCATGCTCAAATCACAAAAATAGAAAATTTGTTTTGCAAAATAATTGTTAATGTGACTTATAGTAGACAAATATTAAAATATACCGTACCGTCTAATCCACGACGCTGTGCTGTAAAGACAATCACTACAGACATACAAGATCAAAAGTTTTTGTTTTGTGTTGCCATACTAAAGGATGTGCATGTGAGTGATTTAATTAATTGTTCATTCATTATAATAATGAAAACAAACTGATTATGTCCACTCATTAATACTATGTCGAACTTTTTTTTTTATAAACGAATCATGAACATGATGCTTAAATTAGAAAAGAAATAAATGAAACAGAAAAAACAATTAGTCATTTCGACAATTGGCAAAAGAAAACTAAAATACGATTAGAATACTCTATACTCTAAAATAAGAATACAGAAACTCTTACATTAATCTTATTAAGAAGTGCAATTGAACCCATTAAAGAACTAGTTTACACCGATTTTAAGCAAATCCGCATTTCTTGCGTTTAGGAAACTGGATTGTGTCCATTTATTTAGATGTAAAACTAAAATCGCTAATTTATGTATGGTTGGGATAAAACTATAAAAAGGGTCTCCGAAATTAAATGAGATTCAACGTGAGATCTGGTCACCGGTCCGTTTTTTTAACACTCAGTAAATTGAACAATCAAATCTGTTGAAGATTGACAAGCTGGAAATTTTGTTTAAAAGCGATGTTGTGTGCAATGTTGGTACCGACTTCAACCTCGAATTTTGCAACACCAACAGTCGGTACAACATTGCGCACAACATCGCTTTTCGACAAAATTTCTTTCCATTAATTGAAGCATATCATCTTGATTTAAAGAACAATTTGCCTGTTAATATTATTGGCGAGGGCCATCCCATTGGATCAAGGATCATACAGATTTGCTATATCAGAAAGCATGGATCGTTTATTATGTGAAGTAGCTTGCTTCAAAAGTACTTTCAAGATGAAGACATCATGTGATGGCAATCACTTGATACCAAGTTATTTGACACCTTCAAAATCGAAATTCAATGCGTCAACATGTCCGCTATCTCCAAAATTCTTGGGTTATTTGCTACGCTAATGGCTCCTCAATTATCCATGAAGAGGATAATACGTCAGGAAATTTGAACAAAAATTTGGCCAAACTTCGGAAAAATTAGGGGAAAGCTGGATTTTTACATGAGCCTTCCTTTCGAGGTCCTAAACAAGACCCTAAAAGTCCCCGTCTCTACAAGTGCCGCTAGCGGTGCTACAGAGGGTCAAAGAGCCTCGAAAACAGGTTTTTCTGAATATCTCGATAACGGTAGCATATACGAAAAAGTGGTGTATGGAAAAATTTGAAGCTTTTTCAATAAACGATGGAAATACCGAATACGTTCGGGCACTCCTAACGGTGCCAGGAGGTCTAACGGTATTTTTAACAATGTTTCACGAAAATCTCTATAACCGTAACTCGTACTAAAAACTTTTGTATGGAACATTTGTACCCTATGGAGTTTTGAAGAAAGCGGCCAAATCTCATATTAATACGTACAGCCTTAAGGGCGCTATGGGGGTTAAAAAAGGTGTTTCTTTGGGTTTTTCGTGCATGGCGCTAAGGCGGGGGAGTGTGCTCTATGGTCTTCTATGAGAAATTTGTAGCTTCTGTGGCTGTTAGTAAGGCGCCAGAAGTCCCCAAAGATGGGAGCACCCCTAACGTTATGAGGGTCCAAACATTCAATTAAGCAGTTTTTGGGGAATATCTCTATAACGGTAACGTGTACCGTTATATGGTTATGTAGCTTATTAAATGCTTAATAAAATATCCGAATTTCAGATTGATGCCTGCAATATTAAGGGCGCTATCAGGGTCCGAACCGCACAATAACGGTATTTTTCGTTATTTTCGTGAATTTCTTCATAACGGGAACGCATTCGGGATGGAAGCCTGTAACAATTTATTGCTTCTATAACTTAAAATAAAAGTGCCAAAAAAAAACTCATCTATGCAAACATCCCCAAGGTAGCTATGAGTGGTCAAAATTAAGCAAAAAACTTTTTCTCGGAATTTTTTTCAATAACGGGAACCTCTAGAAGGAACCCTTCTGAGACAAATTTGTAGCTTGTGTGGCTGTTAGTATGACGTAAAATGTTCCACCGATTTGAATGCACTTGAGGCAACCGTACGTGCATTATAACGTTTAAACTAACTAATTTTTAAGGAAGGTATGTGTAGTATGTAGTGTATGTGTGCACGTATGGTTGCCTCAGGTGTATTCAAATCGGTGGAGCATTTTATTTGGAACCATAGAAACAACAAATCTTTACAGACTGCCTCGGGTATACTTTACCGTTACAGAGATTTTCAGGAAAATAACCGAAAATTCCGAAATTGTATGGTTCGGACCCTCATAACGCCGTTAGCATTGCGTGCATCGATCTGAAATTCGGGTATTTAGTTAAGCGTTGAATTGGCTACAAATTCGCCATATAAGAGTTTTCGGTGCACGTTACCGTTATAGAGATATTCCCCAAAAACTGCTTAATTGAATGTTTGGACCCTCATAACTTTGTAAGGGGTGCTCCCATCTTTGGGGACTTTTTCATAGAAGACCATAGAGCACACTCCCCCGTCTTAGCCCCCCTCACGGAAAACCCTAAAAAACACCTTTTTTAAGGTTTGAATCCCCATAGCGCCCTTAAGGCTGATATGAGATTTTGCCGCTTTCTTCAAAACTCCATAGTGTACAAATTTTCCATACAAAAGTTTTTAGTACGAGTTACGGTTATAGAGATTTTCGTGAAGCATTGTTACAAATACCGTTAGACCTCCTGGCACCGTTAGGAGTGCCCGAACGTAATCGGTATTTCCATCGCTTATTGAAAAAGCACAAGATCTTCAAATTTGCCATACAAATTTGTTGTATTTGTAAAGAAACCTTTAGGCATAATTTCGTTTGGCTAATGAAAACCTTTCAGTTGGATTAGCATCAATAAATTGTTTTGCTTTTTATGAAATTTTGTCGAAAAGCGATGTTATGTTCAATGTTGGTGCGGACTGTATGGATATTGCAAAATTCGAGGTTGAAGTCGGTACCAACATTGCACACAACATCGCTTTTCGACAAAATTTCCAGCTCAACAAAATCACTTCTTTACAAATCAATAAATTTTTTTTTCCGGAAGGACTGAAACATTGCGTTGTATTGGGCGACAGGTCTTACGCTACGCTCCAATACGCCTTTAGTCTGCGCGCGGCCTTACTGTGTTATACATACATTGCATTGCAACCCTTTTTACAAAAAATGTTGGAACTTCAGTGCATGAATACTCTAACTCTTATGTGTGTAGAGAATATTAAAACATATAACGTCATTATCATATCCATTTCTAACAACTAAACTTGCCACCGACTAGTAGATCGATAAATGTCCACATATGAAAAACAATAGATAAGAAAATATCAAACCATATCTATTTCAACTAACAAACAATCCATCTGATTAATGGATTGTCCTATTGTAGTGTTCTTGTCTTGTTGTTGGTTTATTTATTGTAATTGTACAATTACTTCTCCACAAAAAAGTAGAGCATGCAATATGACGATAATAATATACTCGTACATCGACATTCGATCCAATATGTTAATCGTTATTGCATGTGATAGCTAATAGCATATATGAATAAATTTTATTTAGCAAGTCATAAAATAAATATTGCTTGGGTAGAATTGCGTCGATAGTAACCGTGAAAGAAATTATGTAAGTTTGTTTCATTCTTGGGAACAAGAATCTAATCTGCATGTAATGACTATGATAATATTTGACAAAAAATAGTCCATAATGTGTCTCTAGACGAGGGAAGGTTTATATCATTTCGAGTAAAGAGTTTTCCTCATTTGAGTCTTCCAACTAACAGCAAAGTCAATCAAGTTTATAGCATTTTCAGGTCAAGTAAATAACTCACCCAGTTAAATAGATTAACCTACTAAAAAAAGGTAAATTTTCGAATCAACAAAACACGTTTCCGAAACAAATAAATAAATTTTCGAACCAATTGATTTATAAATGTACCGAAATAAAAAAATAATCCGAGTCAAATACATAAATGTTCAAATCAAAATAAATAAACATACAAAACAAATCAATAAAAAATGTCCAAATCCAAAAAAAATAATTTATAAATTAAACAAATGATTTTTTACATTAGAAAACATATTTTAAGGTAAAAATCAAATTCGTATGAAAGTAGCATTTTGAAACGAGACCGAGTTCTAATCGTGCCAAGGTACGCAATACCGAAAATATTCAATTTCAAGGTTTTTGTAGGGAAGGAAAGATAGATCTGGCACACGTTTCATATTTTATGAGGACATCCATCAGCTACCATTTGATACAAATTTGAAGTTTTTCTCAACATTTGATCAGAAAATATGTCTGATTATAGTTTTGTAGGAGAGGTAGGGGTCGCGGACCTACTGTAGCGTAGTGAGCAGGAGTAAACTTAATATTTTCCAAATATTCCTTTTGGTACAAAATATTTAGCTTCCATTCCGTTGAATGAAGTTATTATTCTATGATGTCCAAATGCTCTATGGAAGTCAGGAACAAAAGTTGCTATTACACGCGAGTAGCTCCGTCAGTTTACAATCAATCAATCCAATCGGACATTTATTTTGTTGGTCCGGAAATTTATTATATTAATTCGGAAATTTAGTTTTTCGGTCGGAACATTTATTTTTTTCGATCCGGAAATGTATTTTGTTGATTCGGAAATTTATCTTTTTGACTCGGAGAGTTTTTTCTTTGACCTGAAACTCGTATATACCCCAATAAGCAATTGGTATGATCTGAGTATAGAATCAAAGTCCGACTTTCATTGAAAACTTAATGTTTGCTGATAAAAATATTAGTAAAAGAAAATATATTCTGGCAAAATGAATAAAGGAAACTGGCGATCCTGTTAAGGATCTGTGAGATAAAAAAATTGTTTGTTTTGAGTCAGTTTTGAAAAAAAAGTGGAAACTCGAAACCATAAGTTACTGTTGCAATTGATTAATGCTTTTAATCCGCTATTGAATCAACGTTAGCTAGAGCATACATATCTCTCTTTCTCTGAACAGTTTAATCACACCCGATTGCCACATGGAATATAAGCATGATCAATTGAAATGATTCATTTCTGTACAGTGGTATTGGAAATGGTTGGACTTTATAAGCCGTGTTAGTTCTTGAAAAAGGCAGGAGTAAAATAGTTTGAGTGTATAATTCCGTATCATTGTTCAAATCAGATCAGATTCTATCCGTTCCTACATAAGTTTTGTTGCTTTAATAGGGATGCATTTGTGTGAAGTTTGGCTATAATTGGTCCATAACAACTTTTTATTTTTCTGGTACAAGTAACGTTAAAAAGCCAGAAATCACAGGAGAATTGGATGTAATAAAAAGTAAAAGGAAAAATACGATTAGGTTTCATTGGCCGTTAGAGGGTGACCAATCCCAAAATAAATGAGGAGTGCCAGATTATAACGTTGTAAGTGCCTTACCAACCAAAAAATCTATGTAATATATACCAAAAAAATGCTTCCGTTTATTAATAAAAACATTGTTTTTAAATTAAACATAAAGTTGATTTTTTGCCGACATTTTCAAGGAAATTTGCCATCTCTGAAACGTATTAATTGTCCCACACCATCTTGTCTCACTTTAGGTATAGGAAGGGATACCACCAGTCGGGGCCTCTTTTTTGTAGGATGCAAAACGGGATCGGAACCATCCGGGTTATTTGTTGTAATACCAGGGATGGCTCTAGTTCTAGGACTGGCGCTGGACCGAACAAAATGAGCTTCAACCTTCGTATTTCGCCATCGCATACGGGCAAGGTTCAGCCTGTACTGTAGAAGCCCCAATTTATCCTTTCTTGCGATGTTCTCGTTATTGGAGCATCGAATATACATGATCCAACAGTTGACCACAATAAGATCCAAGAAATGGCAGAAGAATCTGACCGTCAACTTCCTAATGCGCATAGCCCATCGATAATATGAAATTAGCCTATAGAAGAAAAAATAACCTTTTCGAGAATAAAAATACAAATAAAACGAAACCAAGGCTAATTTCGGGCACGGCCGAAATTTGGATACCCTTCGCTCTCCTTTGGCTAAAAGTTTTTTCGGGCGTACCTACGACTTGTATTTAATCCCCCCCCCCATTCTTTTCCTTCCGTCTTCACCTTGCGTCGACGAAATAATATTTATGTGGGGTTTGGTTGGAATAAGAGTGCAAATAAAAATATTTACTCAGAAAATTTTATTAGGGGATGCGAGAGCATGGCCCCTTAGTACGATTCCATTTTTTTTACCTTTTTTGTTGCTTTGATAAAGACACATTAGTTAAAGGCTTTGTGAAGTTGGTGTAAAAATGTTTCTTAGAAGTTAGAAGAACCAAAATGGGGGAGTTGGGTTTGTATGGCAGCCCCATGAGCCCGTGGTCTGATTGGATCCATTCTTATGTATATTTTGTGTCATCAATAGAAACACATTTGTGTGAAATTTGGTTGAAATTGGTGCACAAATAAAAAAGCTTTTCTTAGAAGAACCTAATCTGAGGAGTTGGGTTTGCATGGCAGCCCCATGACCCCGTGGTCCGACTTGATCCATTCTTACATATGTTTTGTGTCATCAATAGAAACACATTTGTGTGAAATTTGGTTGAAATTGGTACACAAATAAAGAAGTTTTTCTTAGAAGAACCGAGTAAAACGCGTCGCAACAGACAGACAAGTTTACAATTTACGGGTATACCGTCAGGGGAGCACCTAGCCTTTCGGCCTTATCTCCCGGTCCTTCGGACTGTTTGGACCTTCGGTGTTTACTGGCAAGGTCTTATTGCCATAGGGGGATTTCTCCATCCGGCGAATGCACTCACCTTCAGGAGCCCGACCCCGGGGTTGTATCACCAGTTCGATGACTCGGGTAACAACCTACAGCCACCTCGAGGCCAACACCTTGATGGGCAAGGACCCCTAGGCACACCCATCCCCGCGGTACACTATTCGCTAAAGACTTCTCTATAGCAGGTGTGATCTTCCTTCGGCCCCCTATTATTAAGCCTCACGTACAATTCAGATGTGCATCTCCCAGGCTCGTTGAACCTGTCACTACTCGTCTGCTTAAAGCAGACTCGTAGCGCTGCTTTTCACATCCGGGCGGCCCCTTTAGTATACTAGTCAGTCAAAAATTTTTTTCTTTTTGAATCTTAATCCAAATTCATCCAACTGTGTTCCTTGATTAGTCTCAACGCATCCAGGAACAGGTGGAATCGGAACACGTCATAGTACGTCGCATTACAATTTTGGGCCTTTTTACAAAATAAATATCTTTTAAAATGCTGTATCATGGAATCCTTTATGCCTCCAAAGCTGGGGTTGCACTCAAATTAAAGAAAATTTTGTAAGCTTTAAAAGTGCAGGAGACGTCTTTCTTGTAGGAAGCGCCTTTTAAAAATTACAAACCTAAATATGAAAAACGTCCGAAAATTTTGTGGTTTTTTGAGGGTCACGGGGTTAGCAGAGGTTTTTCGAAGTTGCAAACTTGGTGGTACACTACTGGTATCTATCCTAGCAATATCCCAAAAAAAACAGAGCCGAGCTATGTTTTGCAACCTAAAACTTTATATTTCGGTTTATTGACTACCCTAACATGTCTGTTACAGTTTCAATATGACACCCACTGTGCTTTTATAATCAGTTAATTACTCTAGAATGATAATATATTGTCACTATTTCAAAACAGATGGCCCTGTCTATCAGATTTAGAAAAACTTGCAGTTGCACATTTGTGTACCCTAGGTCTTAAGGGGTAGTAACTACTCCACGATATGTGATAATTATCCGTAGGCCTAAGAATGTCGTTGAATATAGGAAGCGAAGCATAGTTCTATCCAAATTATTCAGTCCGAAATTAGCACCTGGTGGATAAGTAAGCAATTATGAAAAAGGCATATTGGACAGTTTTCTGTTTTCATCAATACACTTTTGGACCACATGTCCTCATAAGCAGATCGTCGGTTTTTAGCCAAGGGATGAGATTATTTCTTCTTTCTTTTCTTCCAAAAATGTTTCATCTGATAAAAATTATTACGCACGTATATTACATATGCAACTCATAACTAATTCGCATTCTAAGGGCCGATTTATCGTATCTCTTATCGGCTGGTTAGACTTATCGTATAGACAAGACACACTCTATTTTCCGAAAGCTTGTACGTTATATTGAATGTTTCAAATTCAAACTATAAGAAAACGACTGTAAACTTGCACGACAAGAACCTGACGCACGATCATTTCAAATCGCGGACGGGCGAATAATAATAATATAGCAAGTATACAAATGTTGCCATGCACGCTTCAAAGTTAGTGTACAATGAGTAAAACAAACTAGCCGCATTATGGGTTTATTATCGTCGCAGGAAGAGCACCCGAACGATCGGGAGATGCTATCGTACGTCCGGTTGTAATTCGGTCGTACAATTCTTACGAGAGAAAAGACGCGTTCTTACAATGTGAAATGCACAATGCAGGTCTGCCGGCCACTATAAAAGCTCTCGCCGTACGTTTGTCAGCCGGACGGGTTCGTCTTATAGAGTGGAACGCCCAATGGCGTAGACAAACAAAATTTGGCGATACTATGCAAAATAAACAAAAATTCAATTCAGTATAATGTAACAGCTTTCAGAAAATGGTGTTCGTATTTTTTATACGATAAAACTAACCAGCAGATAAGATGTACGAGAAATCGGCCATAAAACGACAACTAGCAAGTTGAATATTTTGATTTTTCAATGCGGCACAAACAATGCTGACTGTGTGGTACACCCGGCACGCCACTCAGCATTGATCCACTGAGCTGTGGTGTTACGCATAGAGCTGCTGTGTTGAATGATTATGACTACAGTCCGGATTTCCGTGCAGTAAAAAATTGAAAAACGTGCAGTAAAAATCCCGAAACGTGCAAAACCGTGCAGTATAAATTCCCAAATGTGCATTTTGCGTGTAATATCAAAAAAAATCTGTAGTATAGGCTTTTAGGAGCTCAGACTTTGGAGCAGTCGATGAAGGAAAAGTATACTTTAAGAGGACTAGCTCTAAAAAATTAAATAATTTTCACTTAAATACACTTTCAGTATTTTAACCGAACGTAAGCTTCTTCACACATGCTCTCTATTAGCTTATTTCAATTAGGGTTATTCGTTTGACGATAGCGATGGATTTTGTTTAGTTTTATTGTTTTTCAACTTGTTTCTTTCTCATTGCTTTTATTCTCTTCTCTGTCTGTGGCTATCGAAAAGTTCTGCACATTTCCATATTTCTGGAAAAAATTTCATGAAAGAGGCTTCAAAATGGAAATGTGCGTTTTCATTCAAAAACCCTAAAACGTGCAATATACCCTGAAAAATGCAATTTCGTGCATTAACGTGCAATTGCACGAGTATCCGGGCTCTAGTTATGATTATTCTGAATCTATACGAATCGAAAGCGTGGTATCTGAGTCAACTTCTTTGCTCAGTGTGCTCACTCATGCTGCCCGTCGATGTTTCAGTGCACTAAATTCCGATTGTGACCAATATTGTCAGCTGATCATCACTAATACGAGGGTTACTAAAAAAGTTTCGAGAAAACAGATAAAAGCAATTTTTTATATTTTCAAAAATAGCTTTATTGTTTTTCAAAATATTCGCCATGAGGATCTATACACTTTCGCATGCGCTCAAACCAATTTTCGAAGCATTTTTTTCCACTTCGATGGAGACACCTCCAAAACATGGCTTCTGAACGCTTCAACAGCTGCTTTGGGCGAAGAAAACCGTTCACCACGTAATTTATTTTTAATAAACGGGATAAAAAAAAATCATTCGGTGCCAAGTCATGGCTGTAAGGCGGATTACCCGTCAATTAAATGTTTTGACCGGTTAAATAGGCGCTAGTTTGAACTGATGTGTGAGAGCTCGCATTGTCATGATGAAGAATGATTCGTCTTCTCGTGTTCGTTTTGCGAATTTCCCCGAAGACTTCAGGGAAGCAAGTGGTCGTGCACCACTAGAAATTGACCGTACTACGTTCCTCAAGTGGAACAAAGGCCACAGGGCCCATTCGGCCGAAGAAACAGGAAACCATTTGCCTCGCAGTGCTTCGTGCGCAATCAAATTTTGTTGGATCGGTTTCGTTTTAGAACACCCACACGGTCGACTGCTGTTTTGTTTCCGGCTCATATGCATAGATCTATGACTCGTCACCGGTGACGACTTTATTCACGTCATTTGATCATTTGATCATTTTTCTGCACCAATCGACACGAGCTTTTTTTGAGCTATTGTCAAATTATGCGGGATCCAACGGGAACAAACCTTTTTTACGGCCAAGTGTTCATGCAGCATCGAATGTATGCCCAAGGTTGCGACTATCTCACAGTATATAACATGCCGATCTTGCGTAATCATTTCACGCACGGCATCCACGTTTTGCGGCACAATGGCTGTTTTTGGACGACATTCAGGAAACTCGTCCTTGAGCGAATTACGCCCACGTTTTAACTCGTTAAACCAGTTAAAAATTGTCGGACAATATGGTGCTTCATCCCCATATGCAAAATGAAGCCGATCTAAACACTGTTGTTGTGATAATTCAACTTTAAAATCGTAGAAAATCGTTCCACGAAAATTTTCACATGTTAATTCAATTTTTTTTGCTAAATTGACTTTTTTGACTAACTCTCACTTACACGAGTATCACTTGTCATCAAAGTGTTCTGAGCAGGTATATGCTAAAAAACGTCAAACTTTCTGATGGAAATAACATATTTGACGAAAACGTACTAGAACATGCCTAATCTAATAACTTTTTAGTAGCCTACGTATGTATGTACATATTTGTGAAATAGATTTTTTTTTTATCAAACCCACAACTTTAGGTTTTTGGTTTCGAAAACTCATCGAGCAAGTCTGTTGAAGGCTTTTTGCTTTTGGGATCAGGATATTGATATATTGACACCACAAATTCACTATTATCAACCTGAATTATATTTATTTAGTATATTCATCGGATTCGTTCAGAATACGCAGAACCAATTTGATTCTAATATCCGGCGCCTATACTGTCTACATATTTTTACGTCGCACATTTTTAGTAGTTTATCGTCATATTTTTGCGCCAGAAAAAAATGGTGTCATACACCTCGTTCTGACTAATATTAGTATGATAATGAATACAAATGTGAAATACACACTGCTGCTTTCATATGAATAGCAATCGAACAGGTCAATAAGTCTAGGAACGCAAAAAGGAGAATATTTGAATATTAATAATGTATACACAAGAGATAATTCAATTTTACGATTTGGTGGACGCGAAATCGAAGGCGCGATCACCACCAACTTTGTGTTGACATACTGTGAAATTCGGTTATGCTACATGTACGACAAGAGTATGTGTATTGGATTTATTGATGAATAATAATAGAAAACATCAGCTTCGAAATTATCATTATTTTGATAGTTTAGATAAAATTAGAATTACCAACAAAATTAATACGAATCGATGAATAATTATGCGACGGCGACGTCGGTGCTAGGAATTCAATTGAGATTCTTTTTTCAAATTGTTTTCTCCCAATTATATGATTTTTATTTAAGCAATTCAATTCCAAAAATATGTAAATACCCATACTTTTTTATTAGAATTATGTAGACACCCGGAAAGAATATCATAATTCTATTTTTTCACCAGTTTAATGTGGATATTACCCTGACGTAATTCTTTGGTGCACTGTATGGAACTTGTGGTACACACGGTACATTTTTGTACGTGCGGGTACACATTTTAATTTTGTATATCTATTGACATAAGTTGTTATCTATATGTTGATAGCGAACCATTTCAGATGGGGGAACACGAGTACTGACCTAGAAAATTAAATGAAAACGACATAAGAAAAAAGAAGTTGAATAGCAAATTTTGTTTTGATTTTGTTTTACCTAATTGTGTTAACTGTTCACGGAAATTTCCTGAAAAAAATTATTGTACATATGTATATAATTTAGGATTAGGAGTAAAGTGTGTAATGTCCTAACAAAGACGACAAATTGTTTTGTTATAGACGGTTCATTTTTTTACAAGTGATATCCCAGATTACTAACGTACGTTAGTACTATAAGTACGGCCTCTCATATTGTCGAAGCTTTGAACAAAAGTTGTTTTCATAACTTTTCACGAAATTTCCTAATTAAATTTGTATGATTTTTTTTTTGTACGAAAATCTTGTCAAACTTTTTGTTCACACCCAAATTCTGGAGCGACTTCTGCTTATATTGTTTTCCTTCCGAAAGCGCACGTAAGTGAGGAAAAGTTCCAACGAATGACATGATACAAAATTCTCAATCGACACTAATCTTCAGGCCTCGCAAAGAGGCACTGACTGCGCCACTGATCTATCGTTTCACAGAAAAGGATTAGGCTATGTGCTGTGACACATTGATCGACTATACTAAAGTGACATATGCGCCGATAAGGCGAAACAAGGGGAAATATTGGCATTTTTGACGTTAGACTCCAAGTCGATCTGAAGAAACTATAACAAGACCAACATGGTATAGGGCATATAGGTTTTCTGTCACCGATATTATGTAACTCCTCAAAGGAGCCAGAAATACAGAAATGCTAAGGATCGCCTCCTAATTCGAATAGGTCATGTCCGCCGCCTGCATGTTCGTTCGCATTATAACTCGCGGAGTAATGAATCTAGCGATTTGAAATTTTGTTTAAATGTAAATTGGTAAAATATTGAATATTGAAAATGGCCCAAATCGGAGCAACGATGGCTCTCCTACCTCCCACATAAACGTTTCCTCCTTTCTCCTTAATACTTTAACCATAACACTCGCTAAAAAATCGCTATCGACCAGAAATTGTGGCCGTTGCAGAGTTGCGACATATACCCTTCAACTTGATGAAGTGTGGAGTAGGTGTGAACTATGGATCCTATCTTCCCTACAAAGTTATAAGCAGCTATATTTTCAAATTTGGACCAAGTGGTAGCAGTAACGTGCTCTGACGAAATATTGGAAATGGACGAGATCGGGCCTACCAATCCCCTACTTCCCCTACAAAAACTAGAATCAGCGACCCCAAATTACCTTTGTGTATCTGTGGTCGATTCATGTTTTTAACCTCATATTCAGATCCTCATTGGAAAAAAATAAATTTGGGGTTGCTCGCCCCACAATGAAACCCCAGCTTTCCGAATAAAAAACAATTTTTTTTCGGGCTGTCGCCCCAGAAATATATCGCCGTTTTCTCGGGAAATGCTGAGATCATTTCGAGCCGTTGATTCCAAATGTGAGGTCAGAAATACGAAAAAAAAATGTTGGGATTGTCTGCTCAAAAAATTGTAGCCCTTTTTACTCTAAGAAATATTCGTCCAATCGCCGCACGGATTCGATGAGTGTGGGTATCCTCTGGTTTGAACACTTAAAAATTGCCGTGACGGAAATTTAATGTCCGTGTTGGTGTGAGAACCACTTAAAAGAGTACAAAAAAATAGTAAAACGTTCCTATTTACTCTGTCTTTGACAAATCGTGAATTTTATAATATTCGAGTAACCAAGTCGAGTTTCCTTTGACATAATGAGTTTCTTTGAAAGTAACGAATACAAAGTAACGATTACTCGGAATAAATGTAACGAACATCATCGATTACTTTGCATGAATTTCCATGTGGTATTCTTGTTGATGCTGAATTGTGCCTCAGACTTCAGATGTCATAGTTGCCTGCTAGCTTCACAGCTTCGTGACTCTTTGCTGATCCACCTTGGATTTGGGCTATTTTTCACTTTTAGAGTTTTTATCTCTCCCGTCCTTTGAGTCGCTTTCTACGACGCTCCGGGAAAAGTACACTATTCTTAGCTCATGCCACAGACCTATGAATACGTGATGCTCTGTTCCGGATTGTCCCAAATAAAAACCCGTCACTATGTGAAAGAGTATATTAACTTTGTCATGAAGTTTGCAACGCACAGAAGGAAGCACCTCCGACTATATAAAGTAAATATATTATATTGATCAGTGTGACGAGAGAAATCGATTGAGCGATATCCGTCTGTCTGTCTACCAGTCCGTCTATTGCAACGCAAACTAGTCCGTCAGTTTTGAAGCTATCGGGCTGAAATTGTGTACACAAGTTTCTTTTTAGTGTACGCTGTATATATGTCGGAACAAATGGAATCAGACCATGGGGTCATTAGGCTGCCCTGAAAAATTCTAAGGAAAACTTTTTTCTTTATGTACCAATCTTAATCAAACTTTACCTAAATGTGTTCCTAGTAAAGCCTCAAAAGATATCTAGGAACGGATGAAATCGGAACACTAGGTCATGGGGCTGTCATACAAGCCAACCAATGCAAATTAGGTTCTTCAAAGAAAAACTTTTTTCTTTATGAACCATTCTTAACCAAACTTCGCTCAAATATGTTCCTAGTGAAGCCTCAAAACATATCTAGGAACAGATGGAATTCGTACATTACGTCATAGGGCTCTCATACACAACAACCCCCGAATGTTAGGTTCTTGTAAGAAAAACGTTTACTTTTTGGATCTTAACCAAAATTCATCCAAGTGTGTACTTTGATTAGACTCAACGCATCCAGGAACAGATGGAATCGGAACACGTAGGGCTGCGGTAGAAATTGTTAACGCGAAAGAAGCTTAAGTTTGATTCAAATTTCGGGCTCGCCCGAAATTAGCTTGGTCTCATTTTTTGTTTCCATTTGTTTATTAACGATAATTTTATTCGATAATTCTGAGAGGACTTTAATTTCAATTCGATAGCAGTTAATAAATAATTCTTCATCATTTGTATCTTTGTATGTATTTGTATCCCCTCATCTTCTTCTTCTTCTTCTTAGGAGTGTAGGAGTGTTGCAAGCACTATATATTTCCTGGACTATATATTTCCACGCCGAAATTCGATCTCCGGACCTCTAGATTACTACCATCGTAGAGTTCGATCCCCTCTGGTTTGTTTTAATCCCTAGTCGAGCAAAGCTTCACCTTCAGCTTCATCTACGCTGTACGGTTTGCCTATAAAACTGCTCTCAATGTCGACAGACTTTCTCCACGTGCTTTAAGATCTCACTCGACGACTAGCGCTGGTTCCAATAGTTGTTCTTCTTTAAGAAGAGTATGGCCCCAATACCTCTTTTATCATTTGGTGGTGGTCCTGGTGGACTGAAAAAGGTTGGGAAGCAGTTGTATAGGGTATATATTGTTTTTGTCACGCCGATATAATGTAACACCTCCGGAGGCATGGTATAACTCCCAAAATAATGTAGCTGGCAGTTTGAAATTTTAGTCAGATGTTTGTTTTGATCAAATCTTAGACGGTATTGAAAATGGTCCAAAATGGATCAAGGTGTCCCCTACCGCCCATACAACTAACCCCTCCATGATATTTCAATTCGGCATACGACTTGAAATTTTAATAAATGCCTTATTGATACATATAGTTGATGGAAACTGAAGTAGGTCTCGCCCAAAAGTCGGCATGCGTTAAGCCTTTAGACATTTTTTGTATGTATCTTTAGCCCAAGCGTCATTTTTTAGCTTATCAAGGATGTATTTCATACAAAACCGTATCACAAACAGATGTTTGTCTTTCTTTAACCAGCTTTCGAGGGTAATTTAGGCTCCAAAATGATTAGGCTAATTTTGGCTGCCATTTGACCAAAATTGGCGGGAATTAATTTAGAACTAGTAATTACAAAATTCAGGAGTTTTAACTTCTTGTTTAAAGCTTCAAAAATTGTTTCAAGTTACTATCTTCTCAAGAAATCCACGACTATCATTTCCATCCAGAATTGGACAGAGCAACTTAATTTCCTTGACGGGAGGTGTCCTGGATACATTTTTTACTGGTGCATTTAGTATAAAGATGGGTGGCTCTGGACCACATAAAGTAAATAGCGCAAATCTGCTGTTCATACCTGTGCTTCGTGGAAAGCAAGAGTTGCCGACCGTTTAAACAGAAGAGCAGATGAACATGTTGAAAGGCTTGCATACTTCACTGTAGTTTGACGAAATTTACAGATTTACGGCGAATTTGCCAATGCCTTGGAAAATAACCTCTTATGTTAAAAGTTGCATATTTCATTCAAGAATTCTATTCTGCTCACACACGATAAAAACTCAATTCTGTTTTTTTAAAAATAATGAAATAATCATTGGGTTCCCATGGTAATATAACGCGTTTTAGCGTTTTGAATTTCATATTTTTTGGCCATGAAAACGCAGCAACCTTTATTGAATGAATTCGAAAACGGACTAGACGGATGTTGGACTAGACACGAAAACTCATCATTTTTCAAAGGTTTAAAAGCTCTCGCTAGAAAGATGTTACTGCCATACTCTAGTTACTCAGCATTCAAACTTGAAAATAGGTCAAACGCGGAACGCATTAACAGCAAAATGACAATTTATCAAATACACGTTTTCTTTGATGAACAACAATGAAATCAGCAGCTGTATCAGAACCGAATGATGGCTACAAAAATGCATCATCTGACATTTTTGGTGTTGCTGCATATTGCCTATAATCTATTATCCGCGTATCTATACTGAGCTTCAATGAAACCGGACCACTTACAATTTTCGCAATCTAACCCAATTTTCTCAAAAAGTATAAAAGCTACAACTATTAATGATATATCGGCTGAAAGTAGAATTTATGAGAATTAAAATGATTACAAACACATTGGGGTTTCTGAATTTATTAAGCATCTTTTAAAGACTTTACACATAAGAGTCATTTCGAGTCGTTTTCCGATCTTGTAATCATCAAGTTAAAAATTCAAATTTAACCCGAAAACAAAGAAACAATTTGAGAAAGGTGTTGGATCAGTATTCGGTGTTCCCTCCCCTTGCTCGAATAACTGCTAACATCCTCCTATTCTCTTGGGGAATGGCGCTCCACTCCTCTTCAATTGCGATTCGCAGCTCTGGAAGCGTTGTTGGAGCAGGAACGCGGGCTCCAATCTGACGTTTCAGTTTATCCCATAAATGCTCTATTGGTTTCAAGTCTAGGCTTCGAGCTGGCCAGTCCATCATAGGAATACCGACGTCCTGCAGATACTGGGTAACCACATGAGCAACATGCGGACGTCCATTATCCTGCATCAACAGAATATTATGGCCGATATAATCTGCGTAAGGTGCCACATGGACTGCAAGGATTTCATTAATGTATCGATGTGAAGTCAATCCACGTGTACTGCCCGTCGGTTCAATGAAAACTAACGATGTACGTCCGGTTAGTGAGATGCCGCCCCAGACCATTAAAGATCCTCCTCCATAAGCAACAGATTCAGCGATGCAACACTGAAAATAACATTCTCCAGGGCGACGATATACTATCTGACGTCGACCATTCTGATATAGACCCACCCTGGTCTTATCAGTGAAGAGCACCCCACCCCACTCTTCTAACGTCCAATCTCTATGCTCTCGAGCGGATTCAAGTCGTGCTCGACGGTGGGCTACCGTTAATTTTGGGACCTGTTGCAGCTCTCCTTGGAGTGAGGTTCCGTTCAGCAAGTCTCCTTCTGACGGTAGAAAAACTTATGACCACTTGGTGTTCGTCACGCAGGTTTCGTTGGACTTGAACTGCGTTGAGGCAACGATTTCTCAGAACAGTGGGTTGGATATAGTGATCTTCTGCTGGCTGATGTAGCCCTACAATGTAGCCGACGATCGAATGTTCCAGTCTCTAAGTACCGTCTGTAAACTCTTTGCACTGACGATCTGCCAATTTGAAGTCTTCGAGCGACCTCACGTTGCCCAAAGCCTGCTTGAAGTAGTGCTACAGCTTGAGCTGCTTTCTCAGGTGTCGTATCCATTATTATTGACTGACAAAAGTGGTAAAAATGCACGCGTCTAACCATGCTTAGAATACCAACTAAAGAAATCATAAAAAGTATCCGACCAATCTCACTACCGAAACAAAAAAAAAAAACGGTAAGCGCGAACACTAAGTAGTAAATAATATATTAATTTTATTTTTATGATAATTGTGAATAAATACTATATGTGTAAATAATAGTGCCCCCACTATTATTTACACATATAGTATTTATTCACAATTATCATAAAAATAAAATTAATATATTATTTACTACTTAGTGTTCGCGCTTACAGTTTTTTTTTGTTTCACCATTAAAAAAATATTCAAATACGGCTCGGAATTGGATGCAAAACTACGATCGCTGAGCGATCCTCACGTGAATCGTCTCTACGAACACGTACCTTAAACGACTTAAATTTTCTGCGGCATTGCTTTTTTATGAGTTTACTTGTTAAATTTATTAAGAAAACTTGCAAAAAAGAACATACAAAACCCAAAAGATAAGCACATGTACTTGCCTATGGTCGCATTTATACGGGCACTTCGCATTTTTTACGGTCGCTAATAGAGGTGGTCGCTTAAGAAGGGTAAAAATTGTATGGACAAATGAGTGATTTAGTGGTCGTTGGTCCGACAAACAGGTGGCCGCTTAATAAGGAGAACAAATATATTGTATGGAAACGAATTCCGTTCCCGAAAAAATCGGTCGTTGTGAAAGGTGGTCGCTTAATACAGGTAGTCTTTTAGACATGTTTTGACTGTTGTACATATTTTCGTCTTTAAAACTACGTCCAGTCAGCATTAAAATGACGTTGAATTTATGACGTCCGTATTTTTTTTTACGTCTGTAACTCCCATAGTATCGTCGGCATTAAAATCACGGCGGATTTTATTTCACGTCCGCAAAAAATTTTAAACTATTTTTGTCAACACTATAGCAGACATTTCTTAATCATTTAAAATTTCAAAAACCCATCAAAATTCGAAATTTTTAATTTTTAATAAAAAAATTTTTTCTTAAATTTTTTTAAAGATATTTTTTAATGTAGTATTACTAAAAAAAATTATATGACATGGAGTCTGCAGACCACTGAAAAAACATACGCGTGTTGTCAGCTTTCCAAAAAGGTGTCAATGTCAATACAAATATTTGAAATAATTGAAACAGCTAGCCGCAACTTGTTCGGGGACCATCATTTCGTTTGATGAAAAATGAAATAAATGTCATTAAATTCAAAATGCATCGTACGAGTACGTATAATGTACTGCTTTATTTCATTTTTTATCAGACGAAATGATGGTCCCCGAACAACTTGCAGCTAGCTGTTTCAATTATTTCAAATTTGTATTGACATTGACACCTTTTTGGAAAGCTGACAATACGCGTAAGTTTTTCCAGTGATCTGCAGACTCCATGTCATATAATTTTTTTTAGTAATACATATGTACTACATTAAAAAATATCTTTAAAAAAATTAAAAAAAAATTTTTTTATTAAAAATTAAAAATTTTGAATTGTGATGGGTTTTTGAAATTTCAAATGATTAAGAAATATCTGCTATAGTGTTGACTAAAATCCAAAAATAAGTTTAACCCCATTACCTTAGTAGTTTTTTTTAATTCTTACTTTAAATGGAAAAATTCTAGGTTATTTCAAAAAAACATAAAAATTCATATATCTCAGTGACCATTGAAAATCGGCCTAACATTTATGGCCTCATTTTGTTGCATTTTGACCCTATTATAACGTGTTGCAGGGAATAGGTCGACTTAACCAATAACCCTGTATAAATCGTTCTATCGACTCAAATAAAGAATTCATACATTTTTCTGAATTTTATGTGTTTTTTATTTAAATCAAAACCGAAAGTTCTTAAAAAATCACCCTTTACTTATAATAACTTTAGTTCAAAACATCAATGATGAAATTATGTCTGTGTGTGAATCTGCACTTTTGCGATGAAATAGTTTGAAAATAAGCAGGATATCATCCGCAAACGAGCGAATTTTTCATTTGTTACTTCTAGTATTGTTGCCGAATAAAAACTCGGACTCCGGCCCCTGCCCTGTCATATAATATTTTTATTTAAAAAATCTGCAAATAATAATTAATTAAAAACATTCTCACAAGTCGAGTGGATAGGTCATCATTTCCTCCCGAAAGACAGCAATGCGCTCATATTACGTGAACACCACAGCTATTAAGTGCACATTGATTTTCTGTTTCTGTATGTTTATAACACGACGTGAAAAACACTACAGGAATCGATACAGAACAATTTACGTGATGAATGTGGAATTCAACGTGATTTTTGAGCGGAATACATTCCTTCACCAGCCACCTCGGCCTTGTATACGTATGCAAACCAACGACAACGCCTAGGATTGGCTAAAAAATATGACGCTCTTCCTTTTTTACGCATATCCGCGTACAATATAAATAATTGTATAACATCATTACCAATTTATTTTCCCGTCTCTTGAGAATCGATTTATGGTTTAATTGGTATATTTTTTCTGCTTTATTTTTCAGAATGATGAGGGCGTCAGTCAGATACGAATTAAAGTACTCGCGGGTAAAAGTTTAGCAAAAAAGGACATATTTGGAGCTAGGTATGCATGAAATTGATAATTGTGAAGACGACGATGTTTTGGTTAATAAAGAAAATGCATTTAATCTTTTTTTCAGCGATCCATATGTTCGGATCGATTTAAACACAATAAATGGTGATATTAATATTGATTCAGTGCTTACAAAAACAAAAAAGAAGGTAAACAAAAATTTGCCGTTATGTACGTTTATTACTATAATATGTAATGCTTTATATTCATTTTATATAGACGCTCAATCCTGCGTGGAATGAAGAGTTCCTTTTTATGGTAAGTAATCAATTATTATCCATTTCAAACATATTTTATAAAGACCGCACTTGAATGAACATTTTTCGTAAAATAACAAGAAAATACCTTTATAATACACACTTTTCAGTCATTAGTCATCACAGTCACAGTCATTTTCCATACAAGTTGACAGATTGTCAGTCGATCAATTAAAAGTGTGAATCGACATTTAGGATGAAGACGTGATTTTTATACAAATGTATTTTGATTTCGCGTTGCATCTTTCACTGTTTTAAACATTTAGTTTAGGCATTTTCTATTTTTGTATTTTCTCGAAAGTGAGATAATATAATATTTCGAATAATACAGATATAAATACATAAATTATAAAATAGAATATAAACGAATGCAGACTTTTGGAGCTATGTCGTTAATCTGTCGTATTAGCATTTCATGCAATAGATAAAATTATAATATGGCTTTTATGCGATATTCGTATAAAATATTAAATCATCCTCTGCTTCTTTAAAAATGTGTGGCTATTATAATAATTACAAGAATAAACGAAATATGTATACATATTCTTAAAACTCCACCTATTAGCAGCATTCATTATTTGATATTTAATGTTTTCCTCTTCCTTTTCTCTTGCAGGTTAAACCAACTGAACACAAATTAGTATTTCAAGTTTTCGATGAAAATCGTCTGACACGTGATGATTTCTTGGGTATGGTCGAACTGACACTTGTAAATTTGCCAAAAGAACAAGACGGTCGTGTTATATCACCGAAAAGTTACCCGCTAAGACCCAGAAGGTCAGTTGGGTATGTTCATTATGTTGATTTTATTTGATTTTTATATATTATATGATTTATTGATATGTTTCCGAATTTTATTGTTTAATTTCAGTTTTATGGTCCCCTTCGTACTTCGATTTTTATTTATATTTACCGTTAGGTTCATGCTTTCGGAGAAAAAAATTGTGGATCTAATTATGGAATAGGGATAGTTGCCATGAGATATTTTACCGGTATTTTGAAACTAGCAGTGATTTAATTCAGATAAACAGAAAATATTTTTTTTTCTGTATGAGAACTATGCAAAATTTGTGAAAATATTGTAAATGTTAGATCTTATGATCTGGGCGGCCAATTCACATCACTGCGACACGGTTCCGGAATTGGCGACGCAATAAGTCCAAATTAAGGCGAGTTCTGTGTGGTGTATCGCCGCGCTGGCCCTCCTCTTGAAATCACACACTCTCCAGACCACGAGCTTCAAACTCCGGCAAAAAATAGTCTTTCAATAGTGTGTTAGTCCAGAAATAGTGAAAATAAGATTAGAGATTACACATTAGAGTTTAAGTTTTCGGTGTTTTTGTCTTCGACGACAATTTGATTTAGGCTTCATGCACACGACCAGGGGCGAACCCAGGAATTTATTTCGGGGGGTGATTTGTATTGGCAAAGTGGCTCATGAAATCCAACGCTTTAAATGTTCTTAGACCTTAGGCTTAAGAGTGCCCATATTCTGTCCGATCGATCTGACGCCCGTACAGCACATACACTATGCAGTTTATCGCGCAATCTGAAATGACAATCTCGCGGTTCACACGAGACAACACAACATAGCGAAAATTATATATTTTGAGGCGATGGAAGATCCATTGCTACTTTCGATGGAGAATGGGCCTGTCTAGACACTCAATTTTCGTTCGTCTTCGTCATTTTGACAATTGAAACTTGGGAGGTCTGCGCTATTTAAGAAAGGTATTAATTCTTGAACGCGATTGCAAATGTTGAATATGTCAACAACTCACCATCTATTCATACTATTAACGAAAGAATTGAACATTAATATGTCCTGAACATACCCGCGACACACATCTAACGATAAATAATGAACAGATGTGGATAGAATGAATCATTCATCTCTTCTGATTACTTGACGCAATCAGTTTAATGTTGAAAGTGGAAACGGAGCTTGAAGACGATAGGGAAGACAAAAGCGCGATATAGCCAATGACCGCCACAACCACAACATGAAGAATGACCACTGGTTTATGCCAATAAATCAGCAACTGAAAACACATGAATATCATGACAGATTGTATGAAAAATTGCATGGCAATATGTTCCACACGTCCAATAAAAAAAATGGATTAGATGGTCACATACACCTTCCAATTTATCGGGCAATCGAAAAATTGCTTCAATTTTGTGTGAATTTTATACATACCTATAATTTTCATTTTGAAATTTCGGGGGGTGTTTCATCCCCCAAATCCCCCCTTGGGTTCGCCCCTGCACACGATGCAAAAACGGCTCGCAAGTTCGACACATCGAAATGCATTGGTTCTTATGGGAAGCTCTCGACGAACGAGAGCCGTGCTGCTGTCAAAACACTACTCGCGAGACGTGTTTGCACCAGTTTTCACATTTCGTGCACAACAACCCGCAAATTCACCGCTCGTGAGCTGTCACCAGCCGTGTTTTGACAGCAGCACGGCTTTCGCTCGTCGAGAGCTTCCCATATAAGCCAGTGCATTGTGGAGCATGATGTGTGGAGCTTGCGAGCGGTTTTCGCGTCGTGTGCATGAAGCCTAAGGCTTCATTCAAACGACGCGAAAATGGCTCGCAAGCTCGAGGCATACAAATGCGTTGGGTTATATGGGAAGCTCATGACGAGCGAGAGCCGTGCCACTGTAAAACACGGCTCGCGAGCCGTGAATTTGCAAGCTCGAACGAGACTCCCGGCATCAAAATGCATTGGCTTATATGAAAGTATTCACACGACGACCGAGAACCGTGACGGGTGGCGAGCCGTGTTTTCACAACTCGTGCACCTTGAGCCATGAACGGGTGGTTCGATGTTTTGAACGTTGGTTCGTTTAAAATTAAAAAAATTAACTCAACGGTAAAACATCACAGTTTTGAAATCGTATAGTTTCTCCCATGCGAAATAACTGACATCTCTTGTAATAAAATGTAACTTGATTTAACGAATATTAGCATTTCAAACAGAAAAAAATGGAGTAAGGCTAATTTTTGTTATTTTTTAATTAGTGGGGTCCCAGGAGATTCAAACTCATTTTGCTAAAAAAATTGATCGGAAAGGTCCCAAGACGGACAAAAAAGGACAATTCCTTGACCGGAAGTCGGCATGCGGGGTATTATATCAAAGGGGAAGTCGAGTGAATTACATATCCGGTGTTTGTTTCCTGGTTCAAATACCCTTAACGAAATAAATCGCGTTTGAAAGGAAAATGTTCGTGTTTCCTGTAGCTTATAATCTGTATCTTCAAGTAATTCAAGTTTTCACTACCTTTTTCGTTTCTTAGAATCTACAATAGCTGGAGATTCTACCATTAAATTTGGTAAGAAATTTTTTTTTGGAAAGCTCTGAAAAAGGACATAAACTGACACTAATAAATCATTGATCGAACGTGGTCATGCGAGGTGTCATATCAAAGGGACGTCGAGTACATTACATATTCGGTATGTTTCAAAGACTCTCAACAGAATAAATTGCGTTTTATGTAGAATGTAATGGTAGAATCTTCAGCTATTATAGATACTAAAAAATTAAAAAGCTAGTGACAATTTGAATTATTCGCTTTTTTATGGCCTTGGAAAGATACATATACATAATAAGTTACGGGAACACAAAGATTGTCCATTCAAACGCGATTTATTCCGTTGAGAGTCCTTGAAGCAGGAAACAAACACCGGGTTTGTACTCGGTGTCCCCTTTGATATGACACCCCGCATGTCCACATCTGATCAAGGAATAATTAGTGTTAGTCCTTTTTGGGATCTTTCCGATCAAATTATTTTTTAGCAAAATGAGTTTTCGACTCCTGGCGCCCTACTGAATTGAAAACTACTAAAATTAGCCTTACACAATTTCTTTCTATTTGGGGCCTGAATTGGGATATTTTGACTGGACTATAAGCTATGATGTGCACCGTAGCTTTCTAAGATCTAACCTCTAGAATTTGGGAACATTACGCTATCAGCTCTAAAAAAAAGAATTCTGTTTATGTTCTTATCGAAACTAGCGACAACTAGGTCGTTACGTTGAATGAAGCCTTAGGGTTCATTCAAACGACGAGCCCTACGGCTCGCAAGTTCCAGCCATACAAATGCATTGGGTTATATGGGAAGCTCACGACGAGCGAGAGCCATACAGCTGTCAAAACACGACTAGCGAGAGGTGTTTTCACATATCGTGCACCACAACCCGCAAATTCACGGCTCGCGAGCCGAAAGCCATGCAGCTGTCAAAACACGACTAGCGAGACGTGTTTTCACATATCGTGCACCACAACCCGCAAATTCACGGCTCGCGAGTCGTGTTTTGACAGCGGCACGGCTCTCGCTTGCTCTCGCTCGTCGTGACCTTCCCATATAACCCAATGCATTTGTATGTCTCGAGCGTGCGAGCCGTTTTCGCGTCGTTTGAATGAAGCCTAAGGGCTCCATTAGATTATGTCATATCATCATATTTCTATTATGATATCCTTAAGCCTACTCGATGTCATTCATCGTATAAAATGTTAAAAGGAATGAATCGAATAAGCTTAATTATATTATAACAGAAATAGGATGAGATGATGTGACGTAGTCTAATGGAGCCCTTACGGCAACAACGTTCTCTGCATTGCATGCATTCCGCACTTTGGTTGGCTTCGGAAAATCAAGGATCGATTTTGATAAAATTTTTTCACAATGTAGTGAAACACTAAGATGATGAATGCGGCGATTTTGGTGAATCGATCAACTTGGAATTCAAGATCTATAAAATTCAAAGATGTTAATGCGGTGTTCTTATGCGTAGCGATCCATAACAAAAATCCTATACTGTCACGATAGCAATTACACAAAATATGGTGCAAAAGGGTCGATAAAGCTGGAGAAGACTAAAGGCTAAATTAGCTTTAGATTCGAATAGCCATACCTTTCTCGGAACATTACGCAATCAGGTCTCATAAGGAGAATTTTCTTGTTCTTCTTATCGACACTAGCGACACTTATCTTACCGTCCGCCATATAGCGGACAATATCGGAAACACAAAAGTTCTCCTTATGAAAACGGATAGCAGAACAAGCCGTAGATGTTTACAGCCTGTAGCGGCCCGTTTGTTGTTTACTATTCAGTCACTCATGCCAAATCACCATGTCAAGCTCCACGGCGCTACCTGCCACACAGCAGGTGCCACGATGCCCATCCTGCATGAACGTTTTGACGTGAAGGCTATTTCTCGCAGAGATGACGTGAATTGGCCACCACGATGGGGCGATTTGACTCCGCTAGACTTTTTCCTGTGGCATTTCCTGAAGTCGCAGGTATATACTCGCTCAAATTCATGATCTCTGCGCCAGAGTCATTGAAAATTGGACCACTTGGATCCGTGCCACGATGACAAGCCGCGGCGGACATTTGAATGATGTTATCTTTCATACATAAAGGCATATATGGGGTTTTCAAATAAAATAAAAAAATCGTTTATACCTTACACACAGCTTGTTTTAATCCATTTTAACATCTCCCTGCACTTATTGCTAATCCCTATTTTTTGTGGAGCCGAGAGATCGAAGTCATTGTTTATTCGAAGTGAAATTAAATTTCGTGGGAATTTATTTTATCTATCTGACTACAACGCACAAAGCAATGTGAGCATTCAACACCGGTACAGACTTGCACGGTCGAGCGTCATGGTGGTAAACGCCTTCACGGCAAATAAAATTTCCATAGAATTCTACCGCTAAAATTTAAGGTGTACACAGATAGACATCAGACACAAGATTTGATGAGTGTGTCTGTCTGTATGAAACCACAAAACTTTTGGAAAAAATACCAAATATTTAGGAAATTGAGGGAAAAAGTTTTGTCCCAATCAGGATTCGAACCTCCGACCGTCAGTCACAAGGTCAGCAACTTAACCTACTGAGCTATAGACGCTTAGAGGTCTCAATGCAAAGATTCCAATGTCACATTTCCGAAATTGGATAACTCGATATTTCTCCCGCAGGGGGCTCTTCTCCTCCAAGAGGCAAAGTTCCGCGTAGTTCCTGGTAAGAGCTGGTAAGTTGCCATGCCAAAAGTACTACAGGCATGCACCGTTGGTGTGTAGAATGGAACGATAAGTCAAGATTTCCACAGTTAGTTCGTGGGAATATTTTTTTTAATCTTCAGGCGACTACGTCCATGATGCGATTGGGGCGACTAAGTATATCATTCATTCTTCCTCATGTCAGTATCATCTATAGAAAAGTCCTATTCGATCAAAAGTAATGTTTCTGTTTTAAAACTCCCCAATTGAAATGCTGGAATAGCCATTCGAAATTGGCTTTTCATCAAAACAGCAGAAAGAACGTGGCGATTACGAGTATGACGTTTGTTTCGCGTTTTCAAGACGCTAAAGGTTACGAAAAAATTTACATCGAAAATAAGCTTGAGACATCATGTATAGTCTAGTCTTTACTGTTTTCGGAGCACCAGCTTGCGGAGGCGAGCTTTAATGTCCAGTAATATGGGCGAACTTGGCCCCCTACAGGACAAAATCCTGGTTGCGCTTTTGCTCCAGAGTGTCCGAATTGCGCAGGCATTATCAAGCCCATCACGTTTTGCAGTGCTTCTTCTGAAGCTTGTAAGTAGAAGCTAACGAATGCCTGTAATGCCACGTAGTTTGTAGCTTCGCATAACCCGTATCTCGGGGTAGGTAGGCCTTTGCTAATTCCTAGTTTATTTGATCTTCCAAGTCGTGTTACTGACTAGTATCGGATGTGGCCCGATCTGCATGGAAAAAGGAGCCTAAGCCCAACTACCATGCAGAATGCAGCAATAGGGTTTTTTATTTTACCTTGGGGGTAGGTGTGCCCACAGTACGATAAAATCGTCCGAAATGACGTCGTACTATTAAATTCGTTCAGCTGGAGTCGCAATCTTAGAATGGTTTTCTGTGAAGCACGTGAAGATAAAATCGCATAAAGGTGTACAGCAGCTCACCGCGTCCCAATTTCTTTATAATTTCAGCGTATGCTCGATGATTTTTTTACCTAATGTTCTTATCCAGTTTATTTAGCTATTCTGGGTAAATGGTGAAACGATTTTAGTTAAACGATATACTTGCATAATTTCGGTCTGTGATCTGAAACTCGCCCTATTGTAAATCGCAGTGGTGTAACGTTTCCCAAACCTCTTGTGTTAGAAATGGCTCCATCTCCATAGGTCAATTTTTTTCATCAGGAAAAATTGACAGAATCTAACCCAGAAGCCGTCAAATGAGCAAGAGTAACCAAAATCTTCTGTTTTAGTTCCACCTTGTTTTTTTATCGTAGACTAGAAGTGATTGGTCTAGATCTGAGAATCACAACAGCTATCTCATATGTATAGAGTTTTGACGATCCTGACCAAGTTAAACGATCAGCAGTCGTAAGCATATCCATGGTCAAGGCGAAATAAATCGACTGAAATCAAATTAATGGTAGAAGTTCTACAAAGATAAATGCTTCATGTAGGGGAATCGGCGCGCGAATGTACATATTATATGGACGGACTAGTTTATCGCATGTGTCTCTTGATTTCTAGAGACTTCATCAAGATATAAATGCATACTCCAATCCGACAACTGGATCATATTGGCACAATTTTACGCAAGAACCGTCATGAAAACCACTCCTCCTAGCAAGTTGAACCTTTAATAAACTCTCTTAAAAAATTCTTATGAGCAAAAACCTATAAAATTGATTTTGAGACAGATCTATTTTAACAAGTTTGGGAAACACTTTCTTGGTAAGTTATGGATTGTACTGATGCTGATGTAATACAAGGAGATTCAAGCTTCTATGTACACAAAATTGAATGTTTTACCCCTATCTTAGATTCTGCATCTTGAATGTCTTTCTCGCAAAATAATAAAAAAGAATGTCTTTTAAAGAACAGTTACGGAAGATTCTATCACTTAAAAATTTCTTTATGTTTTTGGATTTGGGGGTTCCCTTAGCCATATTCCGCTGAACACATGGAACACCGTACGTTACGCCACTAGTAAATCGTCTCCCCTAGGTAACGTATGGTCGTTTTCGAATTTATGACAGTATGAACTTCAAATTGTGATCTAGGCTATGCCCTTTTTAGCTCTTTCATATTATGAATTAATATTAAATTAAAAGGGATTACAATTTTGGTTGTGCACGTAAAATGAACGAAAATATTTTAATGTCTTCCTCTGGATTACCGATTTTGAAACCAGAATATTGATTGATCATGTGGAAGATATCCTTCATCACAAAATGTCCTTTTCCCCGAATGCAGCTGCTACGTTCTTGTCACTTGGCGAGAATGACGACGAAACTTAGAGCACATTCACAGATAGTGGTTCATGAATTTCTGCATCGCTACCACAACAACTATATTACCTTAATTCTGACTGGGGTTGCACAGGGCGCGTAAATAAATAAATAAAGACAGTGAACGTGCTAATATCCTTATTCAGCCACTGAATTCTCCACTAATGGTACATTTGAAATTGTCCCGTTTAACGGCTAACCTAGCGACACTCGAGATATAATTGGACTGGATATTTGCAATATCTCTTGTAGGAATTTAAAGGGCCGGCGCGGCGCTTTGACAATGAGGTTCCTGATATTACGTTCAGCTTTTCAAACAAACAATAATGTGCGAGTGGTTGGGGAAACATGGCCGGTTGCCAAAATTCCGACGCCCTGCCGAGATATCTGACTCGTCACACACCACACCCTGCCAAAACCTGAAAAACGAGTACACATCATTGACCGGTAATCCAAGATGATTTGTTGTTGTTGCAGAGCGATTCAATTTTTTTCCTCCTACATCGAATGGCAGCTCTTCGCCGTTGTAACTGAGGGACTGAGTGGTGTGTTAAATTCAGGCAATTTGTCCCTGTATTTGGATATGGACGGCAGTGGGTAGAGATACTTACCTGCCGGTGCATTGGTTCCAATGACACCGGAGCAACCCATTGGTACAAGGCCACAAAAGCTGCCAAATTTCCCTGGATACAAGAAAAAAATATTGTTCAACAACAACGGACACCTTCCATGTCTAAAACAGACGTGCTGGTTTTCTTCTAGGTTCGGATGGGTCGAAGCGAAAAAATTAACGTGTGCGGGACGATTATGTTTCGCCGCATAGAGGCAGTTACTGCGAAACATTGGGAAATGTTTCACAACAGGATAGGCTTACTCAGTTCGAGCTGGTGTTCTTTTTTTCCGATTTCTTCAGTTTACCAGCCGTTTTTCTAGCCATGCCCTGAATGCGATCCTTCTTTTCCCACAGATGCATGCCTCCTAAATTAGAATCATAAGTTGTGCCGATTCTTGCTTTGCTGATTCTTGGATGGGACCTTTTCGATCAGAACCGCTGCAAATGGATATGTTCTTCGAAATGCTTGACGAATTCCGATTATGGATAGGTGTAGGCGAGTGGGGGAGACTTCGTACATTGCCAATATCTCTGTACTTATAGGGAGTAGCACTTTCCTTTAATAGTGTAAATATATCCTTAATGGACCACTATTCGCACATGTAGTTTTATACAGATCTATTTATTCGAACAGTTAGATATGGTTAAAACATTTTTTTTCAAATATTAGTAAATAAATAGCACGCACTGCGGGTCGTTATGGGGCACATTCGTACGTACAAATCCAGTTGTTTTCATTTAATATGAAATTAAAATATTTAATTTTAGAATGAAATTTGTATTGTATTTTATTGTGTCAAGAGGACCCGATTAGGAGTTTTCCGTCTGTCTGTTGCTTTGCAAACTTATCAGCTTTGTAATTTTGTGCACAAGTGTCATTCCAAGGATTATTTTAATAGTTAATTAATTATTTTTTATGGGCCTTAACGAAACTTGAGAAAATGTGAAATGCCGCAAAACATATGCTGGAACAGATGGAATTGTGACACTACTTTGTAAACATATGCGGAAACGGGTGGAACTGGAACATTTGATCATGGGCCTGCCATTATCGCCACTTGTTACAATGTGGGATGGGTATTTCCAATTAAAAAATATTCTTTTATTCATCTAATCTAATCCTGGCCTCAAGTCAACATGTTCAGGAACGATGGAATGGAACTCCGCCTCAGAGGACTGTCGTGGAAAGTATTGATAACAAAAATTGTTTTCATAAAAAAAATGGTATAAAACTTTTGGCCTGTTACGAATGTCCCAGTGCATGTACGAAAGAGCTCCGCTAGTTGAGCGCTTCCTAAACTATCACAATTTGTGATTTTTTTGCTGCATTTACATATTAAACATGTTTACCTTTCAAATAACATAGAAACTGATATTGAAATCGTGTCCGTTTAAAAGTTTTTTGAGAAAAAAATAAAAAATGTATGAATCCTCCTTCTCCCCTACGTTTCGTCATGAAAATATATTCTTGTAGTAGCGACACAACAGTTTTTTTCTCTTGATTTGAGGAGGGCTACCAACTCTTGACCGTAACAACGATGTGATAGGAGCATTTTAAGGACATTACAAACATCAATGTTCACAGTGGGACTCGAACCCACACTCCGGCAACTCAGAGATAGAGTGTCATCTCTACCACTGAGCCACCGGATGTCCCTACTAACGTTGTATACGCTTGCTCAAAGAGCTGGTAACAAGAGTAAGGTCGATAATAAAATTTGTTTGGCCTTTATCGCGCCCTAACTCATAATAAGTCTAAATTTGAAAAGTCATTGAACATGTACACGTGCCCACGTCTAAACTGATTCAGGTTTAGCTGATGATACTGCATTCCCGGAGCTACCCCACTCACCGCCTCTTCATATGCAGGACACCTAGCACTGACAGTCAAACGAGTACAGTTTGCTCGAATCGAGTTCCCTCTATTCTGTCTTCCTCATTTAAATCGTACTCATTGGCAAAAACGGCTGTCGGGTGGTGATGAAACTCGAAAACATTCCTGTTTCGCCATTATAAATCCAACAAAATTTAGATTTTATAATTATATTGTTCTGATGGTCGGTTCTTGTCGCTAGGGATGGGCCTTTTTGACAAAAATGCCGGTTGTCAGGTTATTCCGGTTATTTTCTTCATCGGTTATACCGGCTCGGTTTAACCGACCAAAAATACCGGTTATTGCAATAACCGGTTAAAACCTTTCCTATGAGTATTGAACAAGTATAGTTTTGCAGCTATTCAGGGACACCCTGTTAACTTGGTCCTACAAACTTCAAAAATGTTTGTGGCAAACACTATTACCATTCTATGCATTTCTACCAAATTTCATGTTCATTGTTTCATCAAGTTAAAAGAAGAAATGCTTAAGAGGCTTCCGATGCATTGTGAAAGGCCCTTACTAAATACTTACTTGGCTATATTTCCGGTTTGGATACAGTTATTCGAATGAAAATTCGTAGACATATTCCCTATGTAATTTTCTAAAAACCCTTATCAGAATTTTCATATTTGGGGCTACACACACACAAATTGAAATTTTACAAATTTACTATTATTTACTTTTCCTTAGAAAAAGTCAGCAGTCTTAACATTTAACGTATATAACACCATACTGACCAATCATTGTGCAAAGTTTCATATCGATCCAAATAACGTTTTAGAAAAATGGAGGTCGGAAAGGAAGTTTAACTTTAAACGCCAAAAACTTTTTTACCGTTAGTCGAATCTGGAAAATTTTAACTGATATGAGATGTACTCGTTTAGATATTTGATTTAAATACCCAAACGTCAATCTCCGATTAAAACTAAAAAGTCTACTTTTTTCAAACGTTCGGGACACCCTGTTATCTTCTTCCTACCAACTTCTAAGATATTTGTGCCAAAGACTGTAACCATTCTACACATTCCTACCATATTTCATGACAATCGGTAGAGCCGTTCGCGAGTTATTTAGTGAACAGACGGACGGACGTACAAAATCGATTTCATAAGGGTTTTTTGAAAAACGAATTTCTAAAAAACCCTACATCAATGGGTTCTCGTGGCAGCTATCCCTATTACAGTTACATCCATTTCTAGGATAGCAGTTTTCGATTCTTTTAAATTTTAAATTTTGCAGTGTAATTTTTCTATTATGTATTTCCATTCTGTTGAAACAAAAATATGTCCTTGTCAAGGGTTTTCAATAATCCCTTTTTCTTGTTGTATATTTGTAAACACATAGTCCCTAACAATGGCAATTAAAATTCACTAAATAAATCCTTCACTTCTCCCTCCCATTGTAGTGCCAAATCGCGAATCAAAGGAACACTAGAAATATATCATGCATTCGTCCGCGACACTCCTGATTCGGGAGCATCATCACTGAATGAGAATGAATGGGAAGTTGTTGAGAATGGTGTTACACAAACAAATGTTGCAGTGAGTATTACAACACGTACAACTCCCGTTTTGTTAAAATCTCTTACATAAAGTTCATGTTATTCGTAGAATACATTTGCCTCCTCAAATCCTGCCGTGGAACCATTGCCGCCGGGCTGGGAAGAACGACAGGATGCCAACGGTAGAACATATTACTTAAATCATGTAGCTAGAACAACACAATGGGAACGACCTTCGTTGTAAGTATTGTAGTGTTGTTAGCGCTAATCTTACATTACTAATAAATGCTGTTGTTGTTTTGAAATTTTGCAGAAGCAATCAAGGCAGAACTGATGTCGATGCAGCTGCATCTGATTTTCACAGACGGTTTCATATTAGTGCAGACGATTCGGAAAATCAAACAAATCAGGTAGGACGGTTTATTTATTATTTCATGTTGGGTTTTCGGTTTTACTTAGCTTGTGTGCCGCGAATGCATGCAATATCGGTTTTTGCGATAAAAAGGAATTAGTTAACCAAAGAGTTATCGGTCCATACTAACATTCCAGGACTCAGATTTCATTTTAAATTTAATGACACCAATAATGTCAAAATTCTTAATAATTGGGTAAAAAAAATGTCTTATTAGATTAAATCATGCAAGTAAGTTGGATATTTGATTTTTATAGAAAAACTAATTTTTTTATGGACTGATAACTTGGGGAAAAAACTATTTTGATGGTTTTTATTAGCTATTAATATTTGTTTTAAATCCACACGCACATTACAATACAAATAAAGCGAAATGAATCGCCTTATTCTGATGATGAATCGTTTATAAGTAATGCAATAAATTTACGGAGGGCTGAATATGTGGCTACATCATCGTTTGAATATTCATCCTCGGATGGAGACTCTGCCGAAGAGACTGATATGGATGAGGGCGACGATAAAGATGACATCAGTTCTATAAAGAACGCATGTCCGCAGATATTTGTAAACATATTTTTTTAACGATGTAGTTTTTTATGTGCCTCAGATATTATACGCGCTAGAGTTCTGTAGATTTAGAAATCATGTTGATACGAAAATTTATTGCATCGAACGATTATATAGGATTTGTATTTTTCTAACAGCGAAATGGTTTCACCACGGGAAATTTACAGCATTCAATCTCATTAACATCTCTTAATTCGGCTAGCAGCGACGTATTAAGGTTTCAAAATTTTCTATTCATTTATAACAACGTTCAAATGCTAACAAGATTTTTTTTTAACTATAACATAGACCTGTTCGACCAGCTCCTCCCATACCAAAGAATTTGACAGGATCCCTATCGTCTGGTTTAAATTTACAAAGAGATTTAAACGCCGAACTTAATAGGTTTGATCTGATAAACTCATTTTATGTTTGTGTATTTATTATAATTTATATTTTTCACAATTGTCCAAATTTTTCGCTGACTAGGTCGTTTATACGAAACAGACTGTTGCCGGGTGGTCCTCCTGGGGGTGGCAGCCAAATTAATCATGAGGTACGGAACCATGTTGACGTCGATATCCATATGGTTATACGATTGCATAATCTACATATAAGTGTATGTGTCTACTGGGGCTTCTGCATTCTTTTCTATTGACCATTTGTGTGTTTTTACAATATTTTTTAGTTTTTATGCATCGGTTGTGATTTAATCGTTTATAATCAGTCTATTAACATCAAATTCATCAATTAATATTTTTACTACACCTATTCTATCGTAGTTTCTGTACTGGGGTTGTTTCTGATTTCGGCAAATGAAACTCTTATCAACTTCCCAGCTGTATAGAACGACAGCCTGGCAGCAGTGAGTAGTTAGTCTCCCTCTGCCAAAGGATGCTAAGTGCAATATAAACAGCGCTAGGCTCTTACGGTAGCATTTTGCTTACCGCTTCCCTTACGCGAATAGCTCTCACGGTGGCCAGCCCGCACTTTTCGCACTGCATTATATTATAGTACACAGAGGAAAATGAGCTCTCACGGCCACATCACACTAACCGCGTCGCCATCCTAGGTCCCTAGAACTTGTATCGGGAACTCTGATAGCTCTCTTTGAGGCATCTCACTCTCCGTACCCTTGTCCCAATTCTCGCGAATTCTCAAAGTTCCATCAATGTTATATTGTGACTCAAATCATGCGAATAGTGGCTAACGTGAAAGCAAGCAACATCAGATTCAACTTCAATACTTGTCATGAGGTACATATGGGATAGGCAACACTCAAAACAGCGACCCGCAGGACCGATATTGAATGACACGGCAACATCCTCAACCTGACTTCATAACCTGGGAGGGAAATGCCAAACCGCTCGAGCGATAACGTCATCCTCAAGCAGTATGCATCCATTACCTGGAAGGGAAACAGCAAATAGCTCCAGCGTAGTGATTATCTCTCACACTTTCCATTTTCTTGACCTGTCACGCCTTCATGTTGCATTAATGTCGATCGCTCAAATCTTCTTTTCCGAAGTATCACAACTTGTGCATCGTCGTCTCATGTAACTAGTAAGTTTCATATGTTTCGATGGAATGCGGCTCATTTGGTTTTGCCCGTCCTGAATAATGGGAGGGGCAACTTCGAAAGATTACAGTCAAACATAACACAATAAATACAGCGTGAATAACTTGCTTTTCGTAAAGGTGTTTCATCAACGCAACTCGCATAAGAATTTTAGAAAACCAAACGCCTAACTATAGAAGTTGCCGCTTTCACCTTTTTATCAGCAATTGGAATTTTTATTCATATCTAACAACTTGTCTCTAAAATGATAATACAATTAAAATGGTCACGATTAGTTTTGCTATAACTATACCACTATAACGTGACATATGCAAATTTACAATGTATAAAAGCCCTAGCATTCAACCTTTGAATGTAGTTTGCATTGCGGCACACTCCGAAAAATTGTCTATTTTCACTTAACGTTATAACGATGGTTACAACGACAGCTGTGATAGCTTCGCAGCTGGTGGGAGTTGGTACTGCCACCACGGCTGTAATTGTTTCAGCGATAGTTTTTTCGGCAATAGCGGTTACGGTAGTAGGCGTGGGAGTGGCAGCGATACAGGCAGCGGCAAGCATATTCGTCGGTCTCGTGACTGTTTTTTTATAGTATGCACTCGACGAAGGACTGTATAGGCTAATGATATAAATAATAAAAATATATTGCTGCACAGTTAATTTTGGATTTATTTTGTGGTGTTTATTTTTGTTTCTTTGCTTTTTTGCGTGACTTAGATTGTCCTTTTTTGACAGATAGCGCGTAACCACAGTCATGCTAACATATTATTGTAATTTAGCTTCATTTGAAAAATGATCATGGAAGGTCTTACTTCTCAATAAGGTCTACCAGGTATTGATCGACATTGTGATCGACATTGTGATCCCATTATTGCCAATTCAATTTACAAATTTGAGGTTACGTTATTCAAAGATACGGGTCCAATGATACCACATGCACTTCAAAATGATTTTGGACTTTCAGTTGTATGAAAATGAAACTGATGATATTCACCGTCCATTATGAAATAAAATAAATTAAAATAGCATAAATAAATGGTGCGACAGTTAGACCTAGGCCCTACATGTGTTACCGATCTAAACTGTTTTTTAGACCATGCTCTGCAGAGTTATTTGTCCCCAAAAATGGGTACTCGTTCAATATCTGCTCATAAATCATGAGATCATAGTCCCGTAGGGCGTGAAATCAAAATGAATCCGATGACGGGTCGCAATGCGGAAAAAATAATAAAAAAGTGACCCTTTTAATGCACCCCCATACTTGCTGGTAGCACCTTTTAAATGAAATTATCGCCAATAAAATAAGGCAAAGGCAGGCTTAAAAGAAGTGAGGCTTCATAGGGGAAAATCTCTCTCACTGGCCTGGCTCCTTTTAACCCCTAGTGGGGCCTGGGGAATTGACTACGCCTCTTTTGCACCTCTGCCTATTAGAAAGCCATCGCCTTCAGCTGGTCCCACGATTTGCCTATAGATTATCCCTCTGCCTCAACAGATCTTCTCCATGTATTTTTGGGTCTTCCCACACGACGCCTTGCATCGGTTCCCTGAGGATTCCAATCTAGAGCCTGTCTTGCAATGTTTTTTGGCTCTTTTCGAAGTGTGTGACCTATCCACTGCCACTTCCGCCTTTTGATGTCGATGCCTATCCTATTTTGGCCAGTAATATGGAGGAGGTCGTCGTTAGAGATTACCTCAGGCCAGCGAATTTGTAAGATGCGTCGATGGCACTGATTCACGAAAGTTTGTAGTTTGGTTGTAATATCACCTTCCAAGTGGAATACCCATATAAAAGCACGGATTTTACATTGCTTTCGAAGATCCGGAGTTTGGTATTTCTGGAAATGTTTTTGTTTTGCCAGATAGGGGTCAAACTGAAAAATACCGCTTGGGCTTTATTTATGCGCGACACTACATCAGCATCAGCCCCACCATCTGCTGCTACTACGCTCCCAAGGTAAGTAAAGTTCCCGACTTTTTCTATCGGCTGTCCGGAGATAGAAATGTTTCTTTGCCCTCTCTGATGTCAAGCTCAAGTATTTAGTCCTAGCGGTATTTATTTTTAAAGCAGTACTTCGACTTTCACGATGCAAAGCATCCGTCATTTGAGGCAGATGATCTGCTGTGTTTGACAGAAGACAAGTGTCGTCGGCATAGTCCAGGTGCTGAAAGTAATCAAATAATTTCCACCTGATACCCTTACTTTTATGGGCGCAGCGTCGCAGATTACGTCGTTGATGGTCATATAAGGAACAGTATTGGTGATCAAATACAGCCTTGTCTAACTCTATTATTCACCTCAAAAGGACTAGACAATTCGCCCTTGTGCAAGGCGTGACATTGGGCGCCGTTATAGGACTCCTTTCTGATGGCAATAAGTTTCTCTAGTACTCCTCTCCTACGTAAGTCTGTCCAGATATAAGCCCGGTCAACGCTGTCAAACGCCTTCTCAATTATAATCCGGAGGGTGTTGATATGATCGCTACATGAAAAACCTTCACAAAAACCAGCTTGTTCATTGTTCAAAGTGTGGTCGATCGTTTTCTTGATCCGGTCCAAGATTATTTTGGCCATCAGTTTGAGACTGCAGGGAGGAGGCAGATTCCACGTCAATTATTGCAATCCTTCTTCCTTCTTTGGGGATTTTAATAATGACGCCCTTCTTCCATTCCTGAGGGAGAGTTTCGGTTGTCCAACACTCTTGGATCAGGGGAAAAAGAATATCCGCTGTAGCGTTGATGTCCGCTTTCAAAAATTTCATCGAGATACCGTCGGCTCCCGGGGCCTTACCTGCTTCCAATAATTGAAGGGCCTTAGTTATTTCCAGCTTGGATGGTACACCGGTGTTAATTCTGGCCATTTGCGGAAGACTTACTGCCTCCGGTGGAGATGGGCTTGAAGGGTTAAAGTTGTCATTAAGAACCTCCATGAAATGCTCTCTCAATCGGCGCAGTTGTTGTTCATCTGTGACTAACAGAGACCCGTCTTTATCTTTTACAGGATGCTCATTGGTAAAAGATTTGCCAGTCAGTGGCTTTATGAGCTTGTAAAGGGTACCACTGTCACCACGGTAAGCCGCATCTTCTGCCTCCAAAGCTAACGCGTTGATGTTGTTGCGTTTATAAAGTTTAACGCTCCTCTGCACTCTTTTTTGAAGAGAACTGTACTCGGTGTACACGATAGAAAAGCTTCCTTCACAATGGTCCATCTATCATCAATAGAAGAAGCATTTGGTGTTTGTGCATTAGCTACCTCGCGCAATGCGCTAGAAACTGCGCGTATTGTTGACGGTTCTTTAAGCTTTTGCACATTGAATCGTGGCGATACACGTGTGCGACGAATAGCAGCGGTCCGCAAGCGAATTTTTGCGATGACAAGTTGGTGATCGCTGCCTACATCAGCACCACGCTTAGCCCTGACGTCCATGAGACAATTCCTCCATGTTTTGGAAATGGCTATATGGTCAATCTGGTTCTCTGTTCGGCCATCTGGTGATATCAAGCAGGTGGTAGAAGGCGTCCTTAGCATGCTGGTCGGCTGACTCAGTCGGGGCGTAGCACTGAATTATAGTAATGTTTCTTACTCTGGACTTGAATCTGGCAGTTATTATTTGGTCGGAAATAGGCCTCAAATCTATAAGAGATTGGCGAGTTTCCTTGTTCAAACTTCGACTCCAGCCATTCTGGGTGAGGCTTCAAGTTCACTACCAGCGTAAAGCAGCACAGTTTAGGAACTAGGTGATAAGGTCGTACCCGATCCGGTCCATCTTGTTTCTCTCAGTCCTAATGTCGAAATTCTATATACATATGCGGTTTTTCCCGTTCGACTTCCGTGAGTCTTGTACTACTGCATTCGCCCCACATCGTTCGAACGTTCCAAAAACCAATCATAGTCCGTTGTTTGTAGCCAAAGGTCGTTGCCGGTAAATCAGTCCGTGGTATCCGAGGCTCGTTCAATGTTTCGAGTGTAGTTTAGCTTCAGGTATGCAAGTTACAAGCCTACACACCCTATTCCTCAAGTCGCCTTCTACGACAGGCCGAGAACGCTGTGGCATAATTCTAACCCCAACACCACAGGGGTCAATTTATATTAAGCTTCGTACATATCCACACAATTTAGCACAAACAACGTCGCGCGCATTTGTGGTGATTTGTACGAAACCACTGCCCTATTAGTCGCCTTCTACGACACGCCGGAGGAAGCGGAGGCATTATTCTTGACCCATGCCACAGGGGGAAAATGGTAACGGAAAACTGTGAATTCAAGTCACGGATTGACTTTTTCTACACGAACATGAACAATATTGAAGAGTTTGGCAATTTCGTTGCAAGAACTGCTTTCTGAGCATGAGATTAACCGCAGTATTTCATTTACTACGACTATGCAAGAATGTAGGCCCATATTTTGCCAATTCATTCATTTGGTTTTTCGTATCTACATTACCTATGCACCTACATTTTATTGGGCGTTCATTGGTTGGTAAACATTTTGAAACCACAAACTCCATGAAGGTTAGATGTTGACTTTAAGTGTGGCGAGGTATCTTGAAGCAGTCTCATTTTATTACGGATTATCGCAGCTTCCCTATTTTCGCGCCAGTTGCATCTGCCAAGCTATCAAGAAAGACTCTGCCCAACGTTCGATACCGGATTTTCGAGAGACTCGGTCATTTGCAAAGAAATTGGGTCTGAGTTTATCTCTAATCTTGGATTGCAGGACGTAGCCAGTACATTGTACATATCAAGTACATACATATATCCAAGTCGGACGTACACTGTCTTGAATTTTCACTTTGGTGATAAAAAAATAAGCATGTTGGAACAATTGAATCTAAAAGAATTCCGTGAACTTATCGGTGGTAAGATAATTCACATTGAAAAGCAGAAGACTGCAATTAAATCTGTGAAATTTTATGATTTTTTCAAAGCTTAATTGCACGTGGGGTTTTCATATCGATAAAGTTTTTTATAATTTTTATAATTTTGACAATGATGTTAAAACCTCATGAACCTCTCCCCTGGCTGCGTCGCTGTTGGATTGTAAGGGATGCCCAACTCGCATGGTGGTCCGCTATGGGCCAGTCCGTTACGAAGTTGCTCGTATCGTCCGAGATACACCCGTTCAAACTTTAAAGAAATTTTAAAATCGGTTTTTTCATCTATTTTTATCATTTGAATTTTTAATGAAAAACCGATTTTAAAATTTCTGTATAGTTTGAACACGGGGGTATCTCGGAAGATACGAGCAACTTCGTAACGGAAGAGGTGTCGTTTTATTGAATAAATCAACTCAAACCTCCGCTTTTACACAAATGTACTTTTAAAACTCTGTACAGACCATCGAAACTGCCAAATAACCAATGCGTCAGGAACAAGAATACTAGGGAAATACTCATGTGATCGGTGGCGTGGGAGAAACATTAGGGTGTGATGATTCGCGCTCATAGGGGAAAGTAAGACTAGACATTCTCGTTAATTTTTGAAACGAAGAATTAGGATCCTTCCATCCATATAAAATATAGTTGAATTTTGTGATGTGCCTTAAAAAAGCAAGGGTCTTTCCGTTAACAAGATTTACATTCGTGGAGTGTAATCCTCATTTTACAAGTAAAATGTAAATGGAAGGATCCTAATTCTTCGTTTCAAAAATTGACAAGAATGTCTAGTCTTATTTTCCCCTATGAGCTCGAATCATAAGGACGCTAACTTCTGAATTGAAGAAAACTGACATATTTTCTCGGATGTGATATCTCCGTATTATATGTGACATATCCATATTATATGGTCAATAGACAAGTCAAGGCATCTGCAACAGTACTATGTACCTACTACTCAACTGTGTTAATCACAATAAAAATCTTAACATTTGTTTTTATACCCTTCGCTCATAGAGTGAAAGGGTATATTAACTTTGTCATGAAGTTTGTAACGCATTGAAGGAAGCATCTCCGACCATATAAAAAGTATGCATATATGATCAGCATGACGAGATGAGTCGATTGTATGATGTCCGTCTGTCTGTCCGTCTGTCGCAGCGCGTTTTTCTCAGCCACTATAAAAGCTACGGAGCTGAAATTTAGCACACGTGCTTATTATTGTTGCAGTCTGATTGTATGTTTGAATCACCGAAATTGGATCACCAATTTAAGTTCTTCTAGGAAAAACTTTTTTATTTGTGCACAAATTTCAACCAAATTTCACACAAATGTGTTTCTCTGGATGACACAAAACATATCTAAGAATTGATCAAATCGGACCATGGGGTCATGGCGCTGCCAAACAAACCCAACAACCCCAAATTAGGTTCATTTAAGAAAAACTTTTCTATTTGTGCACCAATTTCAACAAAATTTCACACAAATGTGTTTCTCTTGATGACACAAAACATATCTAAGAATTGATCAAATCTGACTATGGGGTCATGGAGTGGCCATACAAAACCAACCCCCCATTTTGGTTCTTTTAAGAAACATTGTTTGCACCAATTTCACAAAACCTTGAATTAATGTGTCTTTACCAAAGCAACAAACAAGCTCAAAACGAATGGAATCGTACTGTGGGGTCATGCTCCCACAACCCCAATAAAATTATGAGTAAATATTTTTATTTGCCCACTTATTTCAACCAAGTCCAAAACTTTTGTCAAGACGGAGGAAAAAGAATGAGGAGGGGGATTAAATACAAGGCATAAGTACTTTTAGCCCAAGGACAGCGAAGGGTATCCAAATTTCGGCCGCGCCCGAAATTAGCTTCGGCCTCGGGGTTGGCGAGCGTAGCGAGCAGGGGGGCGAAGCCCCCTAGTTGCTGTTATGATTTTTTTTGGGGTTTTCATTTGCCTCGTGTATGAGTTTTGTGTATAAAACCATCAACAGCTTTCCCATTTTCCTATACCAGAATCAAGGCACTTTTGTGCTTTATTCTCTGGACTATACAAATGTATGTGTATATTGATTTCTTAACAATGTCTATTGTTTGAAAATGGTATTATAAAAACAGTCACGATGCCTTTGGTCATGCATTTTAACGACGAAAATATGACACATGTAAATATTCACTATAAAAGCCCTAACATTCAGCTTTGGGGCGTAGTCTGTTCCTTGACATAAACCGCACCATAATGAAGTCTACGTTTGTTTTAATATTTGTGATAATATGTCTTGTTGGAATCAACGCTTTTGATGCTGGCCATACCGGCGGAGGATTTGGAGGTGGTAGCCAAGGTGGTGCTGGCAGTGGCGGCTCAGGAAACAGTGGTTATGGTGGTAGTGGTGGCCTAGGCAGTGGTGGTTTAGGCGGTGGTGGTCTGGGCAGTGGTGGTTTAGGCAGTGGCGGCCTCGGCGGTAGTCTCGGTGGTCTCGGAGGTCTCGGCGGTCTTGGCGGTGGTGGCCTTGGCGGTGGTCTTGGCGGTGGTCTTGGCGGTGGTCTTGGTGGAGGCGGCGGCGGCGGTGGCGGTGCAGCTGGTGGTGATCTGGAATCTCTTCTTGTTGCCGTATTAGCACAACTTGAGAAATTATTGAAAGGTGTTGTCGGTTAAAATTGTACATACGAAGTGGTTATGTAGGCCAATGCAAATAAAAATATGTTGATTGGAATTAAATTATATTTCTTTCATTTTCAATGCGAATTGGAATCTTAATTGTAATTCCTGATATTTAGATGTTGCAGTTATCATGTAATGGTTCCATTTTTATGAATATGATATTAAACCCCATTACAAATTGACTAAGGGTTTAATGCTGTCGATTTTATTTTTGGTATGACTTCAACCATTCATTTTCAATGAACCCCTGCAACTTTTAAAAGTTGTCTAACTTAAATGCTCAAGGTTCAGACTTCCAGATGCGTCGATGCTTTTTTAGTGTTTCAATAATTTTTTTATGCAAAAATGCAAAAATCAAACGATATCAAACACTAGTCAGGGTGATGTTAACATTTTTTTTTTAAAGTTCAATAAGCCTAGTTGTATTGTATCTGAATAGGGGATACAAGTATGTTCTTGGATTAACATATATCGGCGATTCCTTCGGAAATACGCAATTGAACACGGACGGAGGCTAATTTCGGGCGTGGACGAAATTGTTTCTTTTGTCCTAATAATTTCTAGTGCTTCTAGTGTTCCGATTCCATCTGTTCTTGGATGTGCTGAGGCTAAACTAAGACTATGCCTGGATGAAGTTTTGTTAAGATTGGTTCATAAAGAAAAAAGTTTTTATTAGAAAAACAATTTTGCAGCGTTAGTTTATATTACAGCCCTTTGGCGTAGTGTGCTGATTCCATCCGCTCCTAGATATGTTTTGAGGCTTTGTTAGAAACACATTTTGGTAAAGTTTGGTTAAGATTGGTTCATAGAGAAACAAGTTTTTCTTAGAAGAGCCTAATTTTGAATTTTGGGTTGGTTTCTATGGCAGCCCCATAACGCCATCGTCCGATTCCATTCGTTCCGACATATATATAGCGTACATTAAAAAGATATTTGTAGACAGAATATATATTAAAAATTGCCAGACTAGTCTGCATAGAAACAGACGGCGGACAGACGGACATCGCAGATTAGATTGTGGGGGGAGGGGGCGTGAACCCGAAGGAGGATTGTATCCAGCGGCGTCGGGCCAGAGCATCACATTCGCAGAGGACGTGGAATGAGGTCTCGTCATCTTCTTCGCAGAATCGACAGCTCGCGTCCTGCAAGAGCCTCATTGTGCGCAGATGTGATCTCAGGCAGGAGTGTCCTGTAAGAATCCCACATATGGTGCGTACTTTATTTCTGCTTAGCTGAAGCAGCTCAGTCGCTCTTTTATGGGAGTATCCTGCTATGAACATTTTGGATTGCCTGATGCCGGGTAGTTTGTCCCAGTGCTCAGAAGCCGTAAGTCGTTACTGGTCTTTGATTTATCTTTTTACTATACATGTAGAGATGCTACAAAAGGGGTTCTGGTCCGTAGAAGTGGGTAGCAAAACATCCGCCTGTTCGTTCCCTGTGATGCATGTACATATGACCTGGGACCCACAAGAGTGTTAATCTGTTATTTGCTCCTAGTTTGTTCAGATCATTCAGGCAACACTGAACGAGTCTTGACGTGATGGTGTGCTTAGTGAGTGTCTTAATAGCCGCTTGGCTGTCTGAGAAGATTGCTATTCTTTTGTTAACGTAGTTAGCACGTAAACAGAGATCAGCGCAGGTTGCTATTGCGTGAACCTCTGCCTGGAATACTGTGGTGTGGTGCCCCATAGGCCTGAAAAAGGCGGCCGCATGAGATCTCCTTTGGAAGGTGATCGGAGGGCATATTCGCGACAGGGATGTTGTTTAAAGATTTTAGCTGCCCCTTGGTAAGCTTCAGATTGGCATCGCTCGCGATAAGTCGTGCTAATGCTGGTTTTGCTTCCGTTTCGAGGTATATGTCGACAAGATGTAGGTGAAGTAACACCTCTAGAGCACTTCTAGGGCAATATCGGAGTACACCGGTGGTAATGAGACATGCTAGTCTCTGTACCTCGCCTAACACAGATTTTCCCTCCGTAGTCAGGGCTCTCTTCCACCAGACCACAGCACCGTAGTCCGGAGTTGGTCTAACTATTGCTCTGTAAGATCCAGAGCATAATGGATGGTTTCATTCCCCAGGTTTTTCCTACAGTTTTTTTTTGCATATCCAAAGGATCTGGTGGCTTTTTCTGCAGCCGTTTCGACATGCTTTTGCCCCTAGAGTTTACTGTCGAAGATTACCCCGAGATATTTCACTTGATTCCCAATCGGTAGTTGTTTTACATTATCGGACGCCTTATTTCAGCCATATTTCGGTTCCTGGAGAAGGGTATGATAAGCGCCTCAGTATTTGGCATCCCGGAAAGTGGGTGCTGAGGAGTAACTCGCCCGTTGTCAAGGCATCAGTCGTGTGGCGCACATCAGGGTGCTTTAAGTGTCCTTTTTTCCTTTTTAGCCATAACTCGATGAATTCTAGCAGCTGTGTTAGTGCATTCGACACCTTTACAGAATTTGCCCCACGTGTTCGATTTGGCAGACCTGATTTTCCTGTTGTATTCACTAAGTTGGGAGCGATACGTGTCCCACTCCCCGGTCCTTTTAGCTCTGTTAAAGAGTCGTCTTGTTAGCCTCCTTAATCTCGATAGCTCTGGAGTCCACCAGGATACTCCTTTGTTATCCTTCGTCCTTCTAAGGGGGCAGTTTTCCTCGAAATAGATCACTATGGCCCCGGTGACGTTGGAGACCAAGCTATCCAGACTTAACCAACTGGAGGCAGTCCTGTCATTGGTGGATATCCTTTCTCGTAGAGAGATTTCGTAGTTGGCTCGCTGAGCTGTCGTATTCGCCTTTCTCGCAAACCTGGTGTGGGCATTGAAAGCTGAAACCTGATGTGTATCGATGTTTCGTCAAATACATGAAAGTTTTTTACCCAGTTCTCAGCCCGTTGGTTACCAAAGGTTAGATCGAGTACTTCCCGCCTCGATCTACGAGTATTAACATTGAACATGTTAATGCCCCTTGATCTAGCTAGCAAGCCTTATTATACATCTAAAATTTCTCGTACATCTATTTGTCGGCTGGTTAGTCTTATCGTATAGACAAGACGCACACCATTTTTCTAAAAATTGTATTGGATTGCATGTTTGTTTCCTTTGCACAGTTGCGCCATATTTTGCTTGGTTACGCCATGGTATGAAATTACAACCTAGAAAAAATTATGGTGTGCGTCTTGTCTATACGATAAGACTAACCGAAAGATGTACTAGAAATCGGCCCTAAAAGTTGCGGCTCTGCTGAATTACATATCAGTAAACGCCAGCATTTATTTAGATTTTGTGTACATTAAAATCAATTTTTTTTTACACCAAAACAATAAAAGGTTGCTTTTGCGGAATCATTTCCTGTGAGATATAAATTTTAGTGTAACGAGAAACATTTTAGTGTAACGAGAAACAACAATTTCAAAAGAAATTTATTTTGAGAGTTCATCACTCTGGAGAAAATTGGTTTATGTCAATAGAAAATCGATCCTGTTGTTTTTAAGATCGTCGAACTCTTGCGTAATCTACGTACCATAAAGACAAAAATAAGAAAACTCACAAAGTTAAGTTATAAATACAAATTATATTTTCTTAAGTTTCATTTGCATAGTATAAATAAATATGTATTATGTATGTAATTGTGGTAGCTGTTATCCAAGTAGTCCGGTCAAAAGACTTCTTAAAGCTTCGAGGAGAGCTACAAGCAGACTTGTTACATTTCCATTTCCACTTTGAGGGACTGGTGCTGGCAATGGCATCGGTGCTGGAGCTGGTTTAGGTCCTGGACTGGCACTGATATCGTTCAAACACACGATTAACAGTACGAACGAAATGATTAGGAACTTTTTCATGGTGACCGTGTTTGATGTCTGAATTACCAATGCGTCAGTGCGGAGATTAGGCATAACTTTTATATTGATATCCGTTTAAATAAATTGCACTACACGTTTTGCCATAGACATAAAAAATAATGTTCAATACTCTAATGGTCGTGACAAAATGTTATTGTGCTGTAATAGACATGTTTAATATTAATTATTATTAAATACATAAAGTTTGCAATTATCCAGAAAATGGGTGCGACAAACTCCTGGTTCCTGCTTGTACCCCTGTACATTGAAATGCAAAATGTACCGTTTGTCTATAGCAGTAGCTCCGAATCGATATCCGAACGCGGAACACGTAGCGTCACCATTTTGCTTCCCCGGACATTTGAAAACTCATAGATAGCTGACGTCACGTCCCGTACTGAATGAATGGCCAGAACGCTTCCGTGTCGTTCCGTGCGGATACCTGTAAAAGTTGGTCCGATAGAGTTTGTATGTAACTGCACAAATGTCACGGAACGGTACGGAAGCAAAATTGTACTAGAGCTCCTCGGAAACGTTCTGTTTCGCACTTTACTTTTGAATGATTTCTGAAATTTCACAAGGCAAGCCTAGACCATGATGTGGCGACTCCCTTAAAATGCAGCCTCAACACCCGGCGGGGAAACGATGTTCACATTGGAGTTTTTCCCTCTGAGGCCATGGAGGAGAAATTGCGGCTAATCGTCACTTTTTCGATATTTTCTGTGCCCTCTCATGTTGTTTGCGCTATGCAGCATTAATTGGCTCGAGGTTTACTTTGATGCTTTACTCTACATATATCATTTATGACACCCTGAATAAAGCCAACGATAACCCGGTAACCGGTGAAAAACATTTTTAAAAAATCAGTCGCGATTTTTAACAGTTATTTGTAATTACAGAAAACTTGAACAAACGCAGAATTTGCTGTCATTTTTCATCCACTATAAATGCAAATTTTAATATTTCTAAAATTTTCTTTTGGCGCTGCAACAACAACAAAATGCTCTACTACCTACACCTTAACCCTTGCGAGAAATGTGACCTTCTTTGTGGAACCGAGAGACAAAGTCATCGTTTTGTTTAAGTTCAAATAACTGTACTGTAATAAAAATGGCCAGTAATTTTAAAAGTTGGCGCATAGTCTGTAGCTTTCATAACGGTTTGACGTTTGCTTCATTATTCCCGATTGGAGTCAGAACATTTTTCCAACAACCTGAAACCATGGCATTTCTTTACCCAAAAATTGCAACACTCAAAATATCAAAAGACGTCGTTTCAGGTCTTTGGAAAAATATTCGGACTCCAATCGGGAATAATGAAACAAACGTCATAGCACATCTTTCTGAAAATTCGGTAGCTTTCCTAAATAAATTGGTGAATATCAACCATTTGGCAATGAGTACACTTTATATTGGTCAGAACAGAGTTTGATAAGGCCACCAAAGTAGATATCGATATCACAATATCCGCTTACTTCAGGGGTGTCAAACTCAAAGCTTGGCCTGGGCCAAATTTCACTGTTTTCAGGTTGAAGCGGGCCGTAGAAAAAAAATACCGGCGTACAGAGGGCTGCGCCCGCAATACGAGGGTTTTTTAGAATTTTGATGCATAGTGAATATTTTTTGTACATATATTTATAAGCAATAGATAAGAATTGTGCACAACATTAATGAAATGCTTCCTGTAAATCTATTTTTGGATTGGTCTAAATAAACGCGTTCCAGAATGAAAGGCTAGCGCCTTTCATTCTGTTCCACCTTTAATTAGACCAATCCAAAAATAGATTTACTATTTACCCAGTCTTTATAAAAGTACTCCAAGGCAAATCTACAGGATTTTTTCGATTTGAGATTTCTGATAGCCTTTGAGCAAGAAGAAACTCAGGCAAACGTAAGGATGGCTTGGCATTATATGAACTGAATTATTAGCTGTAAATCTACTGTTACTCTTTTTTAAATCAAGGAAAACCAACTTATATGAAATGATTCCATTGTGTCCCCTGACATTAGAGCCCACGCAAGCTTTCCTATGAGTATTGAACAAGTATACTTTTGCAGCTTTTCCGGGACACCCTGTTAACTTGGTCCTACAAACTTCAAAAATATTTGTGGCAAACACTATTACCATTCTATGCATTTCCACCAAATTTCATGTTCATTGTTTCATCAAGTTAAAAGATATACATTGAAGAAATGCTTAAGAGGCTTCCCTTGTATTGTGAAAGGTCCTTACTAAATACTTACTTGGCTATATTTCCGGTTTGGATACAGTTACTCGAATGAAAATTCGTAGACATATTCCCTATGTAATTTTCTAAAAATCCCTAGCAGAATTTTCATATTTGGAAACTTAAAAGGGGCTACACACGATCAAACTCAAATTTTACAAATTTACTGTTATTTACTTTTCCTTAGCAAAAGTCAACAGTCTTAATATTTAACGTATATAAAGCCATACTGACCAATCTTTGTGCAAAGTTTCATATCGATCCCTATAACGGTTTAGAAAAACGGAGCTCGAAAAGGAAGTTTAACTTTAAACGCCAATAACTTTTTTACCGTTACTCGAAACTGGAAAATTTTAACTGATATGAGATGTACTCGTCTAGATCTTTGATTTAAATACTCATACGTTAATCTCCGATAAAAACTAAAAAAGTCGACTTTTTTCAAACATTCGGGACACCCTGTTATCTTCTTCCTACCAACTTCTAAGGTATTTGTGCCAAAGACTGTAACCATTCTACACTTTCATACCGAATTTCATGACAATCGGTTGAGCCGTTCGCGAGTTATTTAGTGAACAGACGGACGGACGGACGGACGGACAAAATCGATTTTATAAGGGTTTTTTGAAAAAATTCTAAAAAACCCTAAAAATTGAAAACGCGTATAGAAGGCTATGTATTTTCTTCAAGCAAATTGAGGTACATTAGACAAGAAGTTAACACGTTCACTGTATATGAGTCAAATTGGGCCAAACTGTGTACACAGCGTTCCTTCCCGTTTATGTCTATGAGTCACATGTGACTCATATGAATTTTCGGATACCAGACGTCATTGTAATCTCGATGAAAACCGTTCAGACAGTGAAAGTGTTCAAACACCAAAATTTGATTAATCGATCATCAACGTTCGTTCATTATTTATGAATTAATGTGCGCCAAATTTGGGACAGCTTCTCACATGGCAGCACCCGTAAAAAATATAAAAAAAAAGCCTTGGGAACGAAAATTGTTAGTGACAAAACTGAACATCTTTCTGGCTAAAAATAGACAAACATTTGTTTTGTGTTGTGGTTTGAAACAAACGCATATACTAGTGAAGTTTAATACGCCAAGTGGCAAAAAATCGGGTATTTGGGCTGACTAAATTTTAGCGCTTGGCTTTAAAATAAATCTTAATCCAAGATGCGAACGCGAATGATAGTGCAAGCGTGGGAGGTAACTATCACGTTCGGCAAAGCCTAAAAGTTTTTCTTGACCTAATTTCGGAATAAAACAATTTTACGAAAGGGCTTCATTCTTTCCTCCACAAAAAAGGCTGCCTTAATCAAATGTACCTCAAATAATAGTCGGACAATTATTTGTAGTACATAGAGGAAGATTTCTAAAATAATAGTTTGAGCTTGGATAAACCGACTTCCTGAGTTTTAGTCACTTTCTTATGAAACTTATTGAGTAGGGATGGGTTATACAGTATCAACTTCATATTTTGTAACTGATACTTTTTAATACCTGATACAGGAAACTGATACAAATCAAATGTATCTGATATTTTTTGTATCAATACGATTATCGTCCAGTCAAATGTTGTTTTTTCCCACGTTGTTGCGTTATCCATCAAAATTGAACTTAAACATTTACACTTACCAAAACACATTAGCTCTATATAACTACTTATAAAAATATTCATGAATGTCATTTATCTACTATACCTACTATAAAACGCATGTTATCCTAACTTATATACATATACCACCAAAAAGTATATTCACAAGAATCTACTGCGTTATACAATTTTATCACAAAGAAAGTAAACCTGTATCTAAATATACCCAAAATCAAAATTCAACCGTCTGCATAAATTCTCACTAAGAGCATGAACTAAAACAACACACTATAGCCAATACCGATTTTTCAATCTAATTCTATAATTCGTACCGTCTTACAGCTTCTTACACATAGTTCTACTACTACAATAATACCACTCAAATACCACTATCCATAAAATACTGATATCAACATCAAGTGCCAGAAGCCCAAAATATCAATCATCAATGTACTTTAACTCGTATCAATATCAAGTAGCAGAGTATCAACTGCTCAATTTGATCCAATGTACTAATCAAGTAGCAGAGTATCAATTTGGTTCAATGTACTAATATCAACACCGAGTAGCAGAGTATCATTTTGGATCAACATGGTTCAATATCAAGTAGGAAAGTATCAACTTGGTTCAATATCAAGTAGAAAAGTATCAACTTGGTTCAATATCAAGTAGCAGAGTATCAGTTTGGATCAACATGGTTCAATATCAAGAAGTAGAGTATCAACCTGGTTCAATATCAAGTAGCAGAGTATCAATTTCCTTTTTTCTGTTTCTTGGACTTGATAAGTCGAGAACTATTAAAGAATAAAGATGAAACAGTGGAAGAAGCACATTTTTTGTGTGAATTTCAGTTTTTCGATAATGAAAATTAGGGGAGAATTAATTTATTTTAGATACAATTTCATAGACGGATGGTTTATAAGTTTTTTTTATTTGTTGTTAATAATGCAAAGCAACATAATATATAATTCTGACTTAATATTAAAATTACATTCAAATTAACATTTGAAAACGATGCAAACGTATAACTTTATTTTTTATTATCGTATAATTTAAAAACACAAGCATTTTTACTTTTTCGGACCTACTTCGACGGTCGTTCAAAATTATTCCATTTGAAAATACTCTTTCGCTTGGAACAGATATGTTACCAATGGAAAACACTTTTTGCGGAAGACATTTTGAAGGTACGGGAAATTGTACGATTCCTTTCGCCACCATTTTAGAGGATCTCCTTTAATTGGAATGATGAGTCTTTCCAAAGTTCGACGTAATTAACCGTGGGGTCGTAAAACAAAATATTGAATGAATGAATCAATGTTTTTTTATTTTCATTGATACAAAAAGTGTCAGGTAAAAGTATCAGATAGGGCAATGTATCATTATCAATTTGTACCTGATACAACTTTTTATTACTCTGACCCTTTCCCTATTATTGAGTTCAACATTCGTTTTTTTTTTATTTTTACGCATTTGTGCTAATACACATTGTGCTTCTTCGATCTGGCCGCGGGCCGCACAAAACTCCGAGGTGGGCCACATTCGGCCCGCGGGCCGCGAGTTTGCCATGTCTGGCTTACTTCGTCCATTAGCTGAACATTCATGTTTTGATAGCCGATAATTAGGGTACATATACGTAAATTTACTAGCATAACGTGACTTGGTATCTAAGTTACAAAGAAGCTTTTGCAAGTTTTAATTGCTCGTTGGTATAAATATTGCGGATATTTCACTCCATTTTTTTCGAAGAGGATGAAAAATCATCAAAATGAAGTTGACAATAGTATTTTTATTTTTTGCGGTTTGTTTGTACGGAGTTTGCTCATTACCGAGTCCCGCACCAGAACCCCTGCTCCATAAACTTCCTATTGCAGTACCGATACCGATTGCAGTACGGCCAGGACCACCTCTTATAAGACTGTTTCGTAATATACCGATTCCGAAACCGGTAATCTTTCCCGTAGCTGCACCATTGCCACCGTTGATTCTGATACTGATTCAACTAATTCCGAGTCCTAGTATAAGAATTATTATTCATTTTATCCTAAATGTGATAAGTTCATTAGTTGTTAATTTTATCGGATAGTGCTGATCAAACTAAGTTTAAAACAAAAATTAAGAAAACAATTGTAGTATTCTATACATTTTAGTTAATAAAAGGTATTTTGAGAAGTTTGTATTTTGTTAATTAAAATAATATTTTATAATTTTATTATTTGTGCTTTTTCTAATTTCCTCATCATCAATGTGGCCGCTTGAATTGTTAACCTTGTTGCTTCACGCGACCTTGTTCTCTAGGTTTTAGAAACCCAGCAGCTGTTGGGCTGGCTCACCTACCTAGTAATTCTGACAAGCTCTCGGTCGTCCACACAATTTTGCTCCGCCCATTTGTTGCGCGTCCATTACCTTCTTCGGCACATGATTATCGTCTATTCATTGTAGCCCATTTCAATCGTTAGAGTTTGACGATTTTCAATACTTTCAACACACTTCTAAAAATGGATGAAAGGATTTAGAATCCTCCAACTAAATTGATATAGCGTAAAGGTCTACTTGGAGTCGATTTGAAATGTATGTGAAATTGTTCTGAACTGCTGACTTCAAGTTTTCATATTTTTATACCCTTCGCTCATAGAGTGAAAGGGTATATTAACTTTGTCATGAAGTTTGTAATGCATTAAAGGAAGCATCTCCGACCATATAAAAAGTATACATGTATGATCAGCATGACTTGGGGAGTCGATTGGGCGATGCCAGTCTGTCCGTCTGTCTGTCTGTCCGTCTGTCTGTCGCGACGCGTTTTACTCGGCTAATGTAAAAGCTATGAAGCTGAAATTTTGCACAAATGCTTCTTTTTGCTGCAGGCAGTTTCCAAATTAGGTTCTTCTAAGAAAAACTTTTTTATTTGTGAACCAATTTCAACCAAATTTCACATAAATATGTTTCTATTGATGACACAAAGCATTTGTAAGAATGGATCAAATCGGACAATGGGGTCATGGGGCTGCTATACAAACCCAACCCCCCATTTTGGTTCTTCTAAGAAACATTTTTTACACCAATTTCACAAAACCTTGAATTAATTTGTCTTTATGAAAGCAACTAAAAAGGTGAAAACAAATGGAATCGTATTATGGGGCCATGCTCCCGCATCCCCCAATAAAATTTTCTGAGTAAATATTTTTATTTTCCCACTTATTCCAACCAAACACAAATATTGTTTTGTCGACGCAACGGAACTTTTGTGACGACAGAAGAAAAAGAATGGAGGGGGATTAAATACAAGTCGTATAGGTACGCCCGAATAGCTTTTAGCCCAAGGGGAGCGAAGGGTATCCAAATTTCGGCCGCACCCGAAATTCTCGGTCTCGTTTTCGTTTTCATTATTATGATAGAGGGTTCGTAGAAGATTTTATAAGAAATGCCTTTAAGCATGGCGTCTACCGGTTTGTCCTTCCTGCTGGTGGAATACACTGCTTCCGATATTTTCTAGAGACGATGTAGATATGTACTTGTCGAATCAAAATTAAAACGAGACCGAGGCTTATTTCGGGCACGGCCGAAATTTGGCCGACCTTTCTATTATATTCAATATATGCATAGTCATTTGCTAATTAGATGCTGACACAGCGAAAATCGCTACCTTTAAATGAATCCAAATAAAATCGTTTTATAGTAAAAAATTCAATTTATTTTATTGTACTGTACAACGTGACTTCGACTTACTGCTTTTAGTATATTAAGGTCGCCCATTACATTACTATACGGCAGACAGGACGGGACCGAACAGCGGTCCGGTATTCGGCTAAAACAACCAGGATGAAGATCAAAATCAAGATGAAGTGGACAGTGATATTTCTCACGTTGGCATCATGCCTGTACGGTGTGAGTGCAGAACCGAAACCGGGTTTGCTGCTGCCGCCCAAACAACTACTTGTAGCACCAGTGCCTGTACCATTGCCGGTACCATTGATCGAACCGGCCCCAATTCTGAAAATAGCCGCTGCAGCCGCTCCTGTACCATTGCCGTTACCGTTATTGACTCCATTGCCGTTTACGAAACTAATTGCTGCTCCGAAAATAATACCAGTTCCCGTACCAGGATCATTGCCAATACCAGCACCGATACCCGCACCTCTATTGCTGCCACTGCCTGGACCTATCCCGGGAATAATTCCACCATTTATTCCCGCGCCGATTCCTGCTCCATTGTCATTGCCGCTTCCCGGGCTGGGTGCATTAGGGCTTCTACCAGGACCATTGCCAATTCCAGCACCGATTCCTGGACCACTTCCAATACCACTACCATTGCCGTTACCGGGTCTGCCAGGACCACTTCCCGTACCATTGCCGCTACCATTACCAGCGCCATTACCCTTCCCAGGGATAATTCCAGCACCGATTCCTGGAACAATTCCAGTGCCGTTGCCGATACCTGGACCTCTTCCAATTCCTGGACTACTTCCACCGCTAGGACCACTACCGCCCACACTGCCGTTACCGATACCAGGACTTTTGCCAATTCCAGGATTGATTCCACCATTAGGTCCTAGCCTAATACCTGGACCTATACCGGCACCGTTTTTACTTCCCGGACTACCACCCCCACTAGGGCGCGGGTTAATTCCGAGACCGTTGTCGTTGCTTTCTCCCGTACCAGGACTACCACGGTTACCTGCACCTGTTCCAGCACCGATACCAATGCCACCGATGCCGGTACCTGCACCTGTACCAATACCGCAGGTAATCCCTTTTCCAGTTTCGATGCCATTGCCAGTACCGGCTCCTGTGCCAATTCCTGCGCCTTTTCCAAAACTGCTGCCATCACCAGTAATAACACCTGTTCCGATATCGTCACCGATTCCATCGCCAGTCCCCATACCAATGCCGATAGTTCTGCCTGGACCTCCACGACAGCCGTTGCCGATGCCAGTTCCTGTACCAATGCCATTACCGCGCTTGCCAATGCCTTTACCGGCTCCCATGCCTATGCCTAATCCGATACCCTTGCCAGCGCCAGTACCTTTGCCGATGCCATTACCTGCACCTGTACCAGTGCCGTTACCCGTTCCGGCACCAGTTCCTGTACCGATGCCATTACCTTCACCTGTGCCAGTTCCAATGCCTCTTCCGGCGCCAGTTCCGGTACCAGTTCCCCTTCCTGCTCCGGCACCAGTGCCCTTGCCAATGCCACTACCTGCACTTGTTCCAGTTCCGATGCCTCTTCCAGCGCCAGTACCAGTACCAATGCCATTACCACTTCCTGCGCCTGTGCCAGCTCCCGTGCCTGTACCAGCACCAATGCCTATACCAATGCCATTACCCGCCCCTGTGCCGGCTCCAGTGCCCGTTCCAGCTCCTGTCCCTGTACCAATGCCAGTCCCTGCTCCTGTACCAGTACCGATGCCAGTTCCGGCACCAGTTCCGGCACCAGTTCCGGCACCAGTTCCTGTTCCAATGCCAATGCCGGTATCCGCACCTGTACCATTGCCAATGCCCGTTCCAGCACCAGTACCGGTTCCAATGCCATTGCCCGTACCCGCGCCATTGCCAGTACCAATGCCTCCACTACCAGTACCCATCGCAATGCCGCTACCGGCACCCGTGCCAGTACCAATGCCTCGACCACCAGTATCAGTGCCAATGCCATTACCAGCACCTGTGCCAGTTCCAATGCCTCCATTACCTGTACCCATCCCAATGCTTTTACCCGCACCTTTACCTGCTCCGATACCTATGCCGGCATCAGTTCCCTTCCCAATGCCCTTACCTCCGTTGCCGCTCCCATTACCAATGCCGATGCCCGGTTCTCGTATATTCCCCCCGCTTCCATTACCTATGCCACTTCCCCTACCGATGCCGTTGCCTTTGCCATTACCCCCACTTATACCGATTCCAGGGTTACCACTAATTCCAGGGTTGCCTGGCCTTCCGGGATCACTACCGCTGCCGATTCCAGGTTTCCCACTAATTCCACCTAGCCTTCCGGGAACACTACCGCTGCCGATTCCAGGTTTTCCACTGATTCCCGGACTGCCAATATCGGGTCTTCCACGAATCCCCGGATTTCCAGGCCTACCAATGCTATCGGGTCCAATGTCAAGAGGAATTCCTGGAATGGGTCTTCTGCCACAAGTTCCAGGATCACCTGTTGCACCTGTACCTTCCTCAATCTCTCCGCTACTAATAACACTGCTTCATTTGATTCCGTTCCCGCATTTGCGCATGTTTATTCATAACGTGCTAAATTCAGTGCCAAAACCATTACTATTATCGGTTCCCCTTCCAATACCTCCCGTACTCCTGGCACTGTTTCATATGATTCCTGATCCCATATTGCGGACATTCATTCACAATATTGTGAATGCAGTTGGACCGCTCTTGTCGGGTGTATTTTCAGGTGTGTCTCCTTCGACGCTGCCAATAAAAGCCCCTTTTCCAATCTTTGCACGAATTCCCGGATCAATGGCTCGACTTCCTGCAGAGATGGCCCTTTCGGTTGCCAATCCGCCAGTCGTACCGGTACCGTCGTCAATTTCACCGATTCTGATATCATTGCTTCATTTGATTCCGGATCCGTCTATCCGAATGTTTATTCACAGTGTACTAAATGCAATACCGAAGCCGGCAGTTATGTCGGTGCCTATGATATTACCACCATTACTCACGTCATTGTTCCATTTGATCCCGGATCCGGTATTGCGAATGTTTATACATTCTTGTTTGAATGCAATTGGTCCGATATTGACGGCTATGAAAATGGCTTAATCGGATTAACGTAGATAATATTTATTTGTACATGATTAGTAATAAGTTGTACATACTTGTAATAATAAAAAATTGAACGAATTCACAAAATAAATATTTTCTTCTTCTTCGAAATTGGTGGTGGGCGCTCTGAGAGGACTCTATTCGCACCTAAATTCGCAATAGACCGATTAACTTCTTAGTGTGGATCACTGCGATGGCGGCTCGGTATGTACTTTCGTCGTAAGGGTCCCGTTTGTATCCCTGAACCTGTCTCCCATGGTCTCGTAAACCACGCCTGACATGTCGTGGTGGAGGAATTCGCTCCATGAGATAATTATTGGGATGATCCTCACGATAGCAACCAACAAGATACTGTTTTGATAGTAGGAGATTGTGGTCACGTATTGGCATCAATTTTGTCTCCTGATGTAAGTGATCCTGGGCAGACATCAGAAGGCAACCTGTCGCGATGCGTAGAGCGGCATTTTGGCAGACCTGAATTTTGGTTTGTTTGTGTCACATAAACTATGTGTCCAAACTGGGGCTGCATAATCAGCGGCCGCTCGACCCACCGCTTTATAAGTAGCTAGCATGGTTTCTTTATCTTTGCCCCAGGTGCTACTAGCTAGAGCTTTTAGGATTTTATTCCTACTGCTCATTTTCTTACAAACGGAATCTGCATGATTCGCAGACGTCATCATGTTCAGCTTCAGGTGAAGCCCGAGAATTTTGGGGTTTGCTACAGTAGGAACAGAATTGTTGCTAATACATATATCAATCTCCCATCTTTTGTCCTTCCACCAAGTGGTTAGAAATGTCGCAGAAGATTTGGACGCAGAGATGGTGAGGTTTCGGCTTTAGAAAAATGCCTGTAATCGTCCTAGATAGCGATTAATTTGGAAGCGCATTTCATCCTTATCGCTCCCTGTGGCGAGTACGGAGCAATCGTCAGCATAGGAAATCACCTCGATTCCTTCAGGTGGTGTGGGAAGGCCGGACATGTAGATGTTAAACAGAGTGGGGGAGAGTACCCCTCCCTGTGGAACACCTAATTTGATTTTCCTAAGCTTATAACGTTTGCCTCGAAACTCGGCGAAGGAGTGCCTACCAGCTAGATAATTGGCAATCCGACGAATCTCTTGTGCAGGAAGATGCATAATCAACAGGTTCGCTAAAAGTATTGAATGATTGACCTTATCAAAAGCATTTGATAGGTCAATTGCGACCAGAATGGTTCTGTTACAAGGACGACGTTGATTTAGCCCATCGCGTGTAGTGATCGCATCTAGGGCGGTGGTGGTACTATGCATCTTCCTGAAGCCATGCTAGTGAGGTTCTAGCTTCGCATGTGCAACAAGAGTGGGGTGAATAAGGGCCTCCAGCGTCTTTGCGACAGGGGACAGTATCGTAATGGGGCGGTAGGATTCCCCGAGATTTGCACTCTTCCCTGGCTTGAGAAAGGGAACAATTCGACCTGTTTTCCAGATTTCAGGGATGGCAAGCGTGGACATCGACAAGTTAAAGGCGGCCGTGAGATACTCAATGGCTGGAAGGTCGAGATGTTTCAACATGGTCATCGAAATGCCATCTGGTCCGAGGGCCTTGGAGTTTTTAGCATTCTCGATTACTTTTTTAACCTGGTCCGCGGTAAATGATGGTATGGTGTCAACATTCCGGCTGCGAATCCGTCTTCTAATTTTGCGCTTAAGGTCGTCAGAATTGGGATTTTCAATAAATTGTTTATTGAACCGGCTCGCACACTGAAGAGGATCGCAGGTTTTTATGTTGCCAAATTCAATGGCGTTATTGCCCTTTTCTTTCCTATGATTGGAAAGGGCGCGGACAGTAGACCATAATTTGCTGACACCTTGATTAAGGTTACATTCATCGAGGTGCTGATTCCATTTCGCCCTCCTACAGTCTTTAACTTGTCGGTCGATTTCGGAGTTAAGCTCCTGAATTCTGGGATCATCAGGGTGAGTGCTTCTGATATGATCACGTTGATCGGCTAATCTAGCGGAACTAGTGGGGAGTTAGGTTGAACTTTCGGGATACGTCCTGCAGGAATAAAACGTTCCTAATATTTTTCTCGGCCTTATGTACGTTGGTAGGTGATGGTAGCTCGACGAATTTCGCCGACGAGTATGTTTTGATACCGTCCCAATCGGCTTTCTTGTGATTGACAAACGTTCGATTTTCAGACTTAGTCAGGTTCGCTGGTTTGTCAATTTTTAAAATGATTGGGAGGTGATCAGATTTGAGGGTAGTACGTATTTTCCATCGAGTAGCAGCGATTAGGCTGGCACTTACAATAGTTATGTCAGGAGAACTACTGCAAGTGCCCACGACTCTAGTCGGCGAGTCTTCATTGAGTGAACAGAATTCTGAGGCGTCAAGTGATTCGGCGATAGCTATACCCCTGGCATTGTTGTTGAGGTCCGAATGCCAGAGCTCATGGTGCGCATTAAAGTCGCCAAGGATGACCCTGTGCTCTCCGGAAAGGAGAGGACCAATATCGAAATGATAGCCAGAAGGGCAACTTGATTGTGGTGGTACATATACATATTAAAAATTTCCATATTATTACTCCCTGATGGAACTGAGATGGCTTGTATTTCCGCCGTACCGTCAGCAACTGCATCTAATACACAGTAATGTACGGACTTGTGTATTAGGAAAGCAAGTCCACCTCCAGGGTGAGAATCATCCGTGGCGGCCGGTCGATCTTTCTGCAGTATAACATATTCGCTATGGACGCTTAGAGACCATGTTTGAGTTTGCATGAAGCAGCGTCTCTTGGATGGCGGCGATGAGAATTCTGTTGGAACTCAAGAAGTGTGTGATCTCAGCGATTTTTCGGTGAATGCCATTACAGTTAAACTGCAATATGGATAGTGCAGTGAAATTTTCTGGAGGAGGAGGGCCAGGCGTAAGACTGGATCTGGCATTCCATATATCGTACCCACACATATACACAGACAAACACAACCTTCCTGCATCGAACCTTCAGGGCTCCTGGCCGGGGCTCTTGCCAGGAAGGCCGTTTTGTAAAAAACGGGTGTGGTCCGCCCCGTAGAGGCAGTTGCCGTAGGACCACAAATATTTTCTTAGAACTGTAAGAGCGTAAGCCTACGACGCATACATATTTGAAAATTTAATACGTAAAGTGTTTGCCGTTTTCTCGATTTGTGGAAATCACAATTAGTCTAAATTTTGTAATTATAATTTAGTTCTGAATTAAAATCCAATAAATCTAAAAAAAATCCTTTGTCTCTTTAACTTCGCATTGAAAATATGTACTCCCGAAATTGTCCCGCAAAACATCCAAATTGGTTTGCCCTTGGGACGGCTGAATGGATGCTGCAAAATGTTTGCCCCTTAGCCTAGACTAATCTCTCTGTACGGCTCCTAAATCGGCCCAAAAATATTAAAAACAGTCTCCATTTTTGACGTGTATTTTTGTTGAAAGGTGTTTTATTGTTCCCTATGTTTTGTGTTAAAGAAAGAAAGGAATTTTCTTTTTTTTTTTTTTAAACCGTTCGTGTGTGTTTTTTGAGTGTCACCCTGCACACTCTGCAGTTGCCTCAGCACTTTTTTAAACGTCTTACAAACAGGGCCGATGCGAGTCTGTTTTGCGCCCTAGGCGAAGGTTGCGTATTGCGCCCCTTGACTGTGGTTTATCGGTGATAATTGAGTTGATATAAGATTTCCTATTTCTGGAATTTATTTTTTGTTTGTTAGGTTACATTTTTAATCCCTTTTCACCAGTGTGATATTATTACTTGCTTACCTACCTACTCTCCAATTTTTCAATAGAGGTTGTGAATGGCATTTGATATCATATTTTTACTGATTGGCTCATTGTGTTATTGCGTTGGCTAATTACGTTATTTGTAATTCAAAGCTCTTGATTGTGAAGGTCTGCCACGCACTGGTGAACATGTCAGCAAACTTAACGTCCAAATTTGCTTAACACGTTCACTATCTGACCGGTTTTACCTCAACGTCTGGCATCCGAAAACCTATACATCTATAAGTCACATGTGCTTTTTTTGTGTTTTCTAATTTGGACCCCTTTCAAATGTTGGACGAAACTGAAAATTAAATATTATGCGATACATATAGGTTTTAATTCAATTTGATTATAGCGGTGCGGTGAGCGGTGTTTTCATCGCATGATACCAGCACCCACCCCCACCCCATGATACCCACCTCATAAGAATCCCTTATCCACCAGGTCAGCACATTCCAATGCGATAGCTCGATTATCCGAACTAATGTCGACATGCAGTGGTTGGGATAACCGATCGTTCGGTTAATCGATTTCGAGCCAGTTTCGGACTAGTATTACATGGCGCGCTGCAATTCTCATCAGATGCCTCTACGTATGCAGCGCGTCATGTAATACCAGGAGAGGCATTACCGGACTCAACCAGGCAAAGGTGTACGATCCTCTTATATACGAAATACACCTTGGTACCACCGATTCGTAACGACCGCGTTTCTGACTATGTGTCAGAGGGTGTATCTCGTGTCCTATATAAGAGGATTACACCTTTGCCTGGTTGAGTCCGGTAATGCCTCTCCTGGTATTACATGACGCGCTGCATACGTAGAGGCATCTGATGAGAATTTCAACGCGCCATGTAATACTAGTTTGAAACCGGCTCGAAATGCACTCTGTGTGCCGCAATTCGCTGGAGTATGCATATTATTGTGCTGTCCCACTATGGGCAAACTGGACGGTGGATAACTCAAATCATTTTTTGAGCATGCTACATCCACCGTCCAACAACAGTGTTTTTGTTGCTTTGTTTAGCTTCCTGTATCCTGCGGACATTTTATTATACCCTTCGATCATAAGTGAAAGGGTATATTAACTTTGTCATGAAGTTTGTAACGCATTTAAGGAAGCATCTCCGACCATATAAAAAGTATACATATGTATATGATCAGCATGACTTGGGGAGTCGATTGGACGACGTCTGTTGCGACGCGTTTTACTCGGCCAATTTAAAAGCTATGAAGCTGAAATTTTGCACAAAAGCGTCTTTTTGCTGCAGGCAGTTTGTATGTTTGAATCGGTAAAATCGAACCATGGGGCTATGGGGCTGCCATACAAACCCAACCCCCCATTTTGGGTTTTCTAAGAAACATTTTTAACACCAATTTCACAGAACCTTGAATTAATGTGTCTTTATAAAAGCAACAAAAAAGGTCAAAACAAATGGGATCGTACTATAGGGCCATGTTCCCGCATCCCCCAAATAAATTTTCTGAGTTAATATTTTTATTTGTCCACTTATTCCAACCAAACACCACATAAATATTGTTTTGTCGACGCAACGGAAATTTTGTGAAGACGAGATGGAAGGATGGGGGGGGGGGGGGGGGATAAATACCAGTCGTAGGTACGCCCGAAAAAAAAACTTTTAGCCCGAGGAGAGCGAAGGGTATCCAAATTCGGCCGCGCCCGAGATTAGCCTCAGTCTCGTTTTTTCATTTGATTCGATGCATTTAATACGAAAAAGCTGGTTCGGTTAATCGGATTTCGGGTATTATGAGGAATATTAGCGAAGGGGGTAAAATTACCAGATTAACATACATAAGTTGCGCGTGCAATCCCTGTCGGCGTCTTGAATCTAAAAAAAAAGGTCTTGGCAGCGTGTCTCATAATGGTTACGTACTCACCAAATTATTCACCTTTTATATAGTCCCTGCCGATGTCAATGCTACCGATCATTTAAATTTGGTTGCAGTGAAAACAGTCTTTAGGACGCCCTGAGCTCCCAATTTGATTCACTATAACGATATAATGAGGTAATGATTTTTACATTTGACTCTATATTTTTTGGGAAACCCCATTACGGATGGATATGGAGTCCTTCTGTTTTACTTTATCGGTGTTTAGAGACATTCTAAATATGGGATACCTACATAATCCCGAAAAACAAAATCCCATTCGTTCATAATCCCGCTCTTTCCAAAAAATCCCGCTTTACGTTATCCCGACATTACAAAATCCCGCCATTCCAAAATCCCGCCATTTCAAAATCCCGCTACCTCAAAATCCGGCCACCTCAAAATCCCGCCATTCCAAAATCCCGCCATTTCAATATCCCGCTATTAAATAATAAAAAAATCCCATCAAAATACCGCCACTTCTTTTTTATTGTTAACAAAAAAATACTTCAAGCCTTGGTATTTTTCATAGTCCTCTTTAGTTGAAAGTAACAGCTGGCTACGTCTAAAGACCTTAGTTTTCTTTTGGATGCAACCTTCGGATCGGGACTGCTCCCCTCGGTTTTTAGTTAGGAGCAATTCTTTACCTAGTAATTCCACCAGCCGGTACAGACCGATATGGCTTTTCCTTGTGATAAAGTTTAATCGTCTTGCCAAGCCTAAACATTATTTTGAGTTCTTGGAAAATTTGCTGCAACTGCGTCAGCAATACTCCAGAACTTAGGCGGGAACCTTGGTTTTCCTGGCTTTCCCGACTTGGTATATTTTCCATGGATATAATTAATTCCAAACCAATCTGCTATATTTTGGCATCTGCATCCTCCAAACGTCGTCGTGTCAATTCGGAAAAGTACATAAGTATTTTCACTAATATTGAAACGAATCTCACCGCATCACTGATAAGAGAATACTAACTAGCTTTCACTTTCCAATCTGTATAGTATCAACATTTAAACGGCAAATGTGATGTAGTAAGTATTCTTTTCTGCCCCGCTTTTCAATATCCCGTCACAAAAGGTAAGTATTCTTTCATAAATCGTGCGCGCGAATTGAAATGGCGGGATTTTGGATTGGCGGGATTTTGATTAGACGGGATTCTAATTGAGCGGGATTTTTAATTGGCGGGATTTTGAAATGGCGGGATATTGAATGTCGGGATTTAAAAAAACCGGAATATGATGGGCGGGATATCGTACCCAACCCTCTAAATATGCCATCACTTATATTTCATGGAAATATTCGAATTCGACGGATTGCGGGGCTGAGAAACCAAAAGGTTACAACACCCATGCTTTACGGGATCCAGACTTTTTGATGTCATGTTTTCCAATAAACACTTTAGATCAAAGTGCATGCGCTCTAGCAGTAAAATCATTTCACCCTATTTTATGGCATAACGTGACATTCGTTAATGGGTTTCACGCCCTATGGACTGTATCGTCTGTTTATCATATAAAAACCGGTGTTCTGTTTGTAATTGTACTTGTTGAAACGAAATTCAGCATGAGGTTGTTTACGGTAATTTTTCTAACTTTGGTTGTTTATTTATACGGCGCGTATGCCTTACCGGCACCTGATCCATTTGTAAAGCCGGATGTAGCAATAGCTGTTCCAGTACCAGTACCCGTACCGATTAAGAAACCCGTGTTTATTCCGCCCATTCTAAATCTACTGATTAATTTGATTCCCGACCCTATCATACGTACAACTATTCAAAATCTTTTGAATATATTTTTGGCTACGTTTAAATTGATAGGATAAATTTATAAAATGATTCTGTAATTAATACTTGGCGTTAATATATTGGAATGAATTTCTATAGTATCAATAAATATACTTTTTGTCAAATGTACACAATTGTCTTATTGTCTTATTTTAATTGTAATAAATATTATGTCTTAAAAAATACACATAAATCAGCCTGGAATCCCCTCAGAGCTGGGAGAAAATGATATTTTTGAGTTATCGTACTGCTTGTGGCGAGCATTAAGATTCCTTGTTTAAACCATACATCGGCCCCGGTTCGAAACTGCGCTTTTTTCTTTAGTTACAAATCTGGGGGCCGGTTAAATTTAATAGGAGTGGAAAACATGCCTAATAAATTTAATTGATTTTTTTATTTTGCATAGTTATTCCTTATTTTGCTTGGTTACGCCATTGTATGAAATAAGGAAATTATTTTTTTATGGCACAACTATTCAAAAGAAACAAAAATTCAATACAATATAATATAAAAGCTTCCAGAGAATAGTGTGCGTCTTGTCTATACAATAAAACTAACCACTAGATAAGATGTACGAGAAACCGGCCCTGGGACTTTACGATATACACGCGTTTGCTTTATAGCATAACGTGACATCGATTTATAGACTTTAGTACTGCCATTAGCCTCGCATTAGTATTCATAATTTCTGTATAATTAGTATAAAGGCACAACAACTTCGTCCCATCTCCATTCAATCAAAACTCAACATGAGATCGATGACGATCGTGTTTCTTTCTTTAATTCTCTATTTGCATCAAGTATGTGGCTTACCAAGTCCTGGACCTATATTGCCTGTTCCACTTCCGATACCCGAGCCTGTGCCAGTACCCATTAAAATACCAGTGCCACATCACAAAAAGTTACTCGTGCCTGTGCCAATACCGATTAAGTTACCAGTGCCGTTACCTGCTCCTTTACCAGTGCCCATTAAGAAACCAGTGCTCTTACCTATTCCAATTAAATTGCCGAAGCCACTGCCATTTCCGATAAAATTGCCTGCACCTATTCCACTGCCCATCAAATTGCCGGCGCCGTTACCAATACCGTTGGCCTTGACCATGAATCCATTGCTAACAGTGCTGCTCAATTTGATTCCGGATCCCGCGATACGTACGGCAATTCAAACAGCTGTCAATGGATTACTGGCATTTGTTGCGGGATAGAATGTCCCTTCACATTTAAGTATTTAGTATTTGACGCTGGTGTATATATTCATAATTATAAATTTAAAAAATACAACACAAAATCAATTGTGAGGCTGAGTTTTAATTTAGGCATTGCTATTTTATTTCGTACTTATTTCAACCCAATTTCAGTTTCTTCTGGAACTCAAAACAAATGCAACGCTGTGTGTGGTGGTCAGAGGCAGGGAATTATGTCGGGAGAGTTTTTGATAAAAAGCAATTAATACTGCTCGGGGAGTATAGCCAGCGGCTAAACCTTGATACAACGATAGTCGACAGGGAAAATTTCTGGAATTGCGTGTAGTTCATATCTTTGGAAACGCTATAATTAACTGTGGGATCACAAATTTAGGAAAGCTTCCTGTATCTATACTAATTATATAAAATTGCTTATATGGGAATGTTTGTAACGGTTTGGCTCAAAAACTACTGGACGGATCTTAAAAATTATTTTTTTTTCAATCGCTACATCTGTGAGAGAGACGAACATAGGATACCTAATTTTGCATTTGCCGTGGTTCGATTTTGACCAAATTAGGTGTGCAGCTTATTTGAGGCATGTGTATGGCATATTTATACCACCCCGTTATAAATAGGTCCTGCTGCAAGTGTAGATATGGCAAAAAGACACTTCCAATCATAAAGTGAAAAGAAGTCCAAAATTGATTGAAATCTATATGTTTGCATTTATAGTGAAGAATATTATTCTTAACAAGGAAGCCAGCTTTAGTCTACATTTAAACAATTGCTTTGAATGTAATTTGATTGCTTTCAGGTTAAGCAAGAACATTATTCGGAAAAGAGTTATAAGGCGAGATGGGTATTTGAATTTATGAATTTAGTAGTATATTTATTTAGTTCTATTTGTTCTACAGTTCTACTAAACATAAGATTTAATAAAGGAAATACATTAACGTTAAATGGACAAAAGAGGCGAATTCTCTCGCTGCATTTTGAATAATTTTTCATAAATATTTTTGCTTCCAAAATCTAAAGGAATCTGACAATGTTTTCCCCGTGCCCTGTACACACATTCGATGTGTATGTGTGTGTGAGATAAAATGTGATTCGTTTTTTGGGAACGTGACATTGAGTAAAACCGTTAAAAGCTTTGAATGATGTATCTTATGTCAATAACATAAACAAGCCGAATAAGAGCTTTTACTTTCGAAATTTTCGAATTTTCGCATTAATTAGTTGTTATATTTTCATTTATTTTTAAAGTTGTTATATTCTTATTTATTGAGCAAGCTTTATTAAACGCATTTTGTTGATATAGAATAACAATTTTTATTTTTCATTATATTTATCGAAATAATCTAGGTTAGCATAAAGCCGTAGGTACTTCCTTTATCTATAAATTTTGCGTTGCGCAGTTGCTATAATTTTATTTTATTATACATATATTTGTAAAACTTTTGTGAAAAACCTTAAACGATTTTTGTTCATATGGAGGAATGATTTTCATTTTTAATTATAAATTATCGAAATTACTTAGGTTATAAATAAGTTGTTCGTGAAGTGAACAACGCGAGCGGAGCGACCTCTAGATTTGAAAGCGAGCGAAGCGACCTTTCACAGCTAGTATAAGTATACAATTTCTCAAAAATTTTCGGTTTTTTTCGAATCAATTCTGGCATTGCGTGCGTAAGATCAAGCTCGATTGGTGATCAAATCACAATACTCCATGGGAATGTACATACTTACGTTTCCGTATCATTCCACTTAAAAACAAACTCAGCCGTTTGTCCCGTTGACTTGCACCGAGTGATTTTTGTGAAAATATTTTTGCAACCTGATTTTTCATATTTTCACAATTTTTTTTAAACGTTCGTTTTTTGTGCCACCCACCCTGTAAACGCTGTAGGAATAAAGAAAAGATTTACAGCAAAAAACGCTTTACTCTTTTTTTGAAACAAATTATTTATCTGCCCGATTTGCGAAGGCGATTGTTTGTATTGATATCCTGACACAAAATGCGAAAAAAATCTACAAAAAAGCCCATTGAAAACATCTCCGGAGGGGTCCCGACCCCAAGGACCCCTACCCCGAGTACGTCCATGGTAAAATAAACAATTCTAAATTCAATTGTTTTTGAAGGACTAGGATCCATTCCAAATCGCAAGTTTTCTCGAGAATATTGTTTAAGAAATAACGAAGTATGTATACTCTTGAATATTCCATTACAGAGTTCACACCTGGCTCTTATTCATGCACAAGGCGAAAATTTAAAATTGGACGTATAAATAAAAGAAAATTTTGTCACGATGGCGATCTATTCCGCACATTACCTGTCTCGGTCGGGCTTTCCGAACAACATGGTTTGTATGTATGTACATACTTACCTTTTTTTTCAGTACAAACGATAATTTGAATTAAAATGTCGAAATAGTTTATAACGAACTTCAAGGGACCAGCCATTATTGTATATTGTAGCCGATGTCCTCTTAAAGCGGTTCATCGGTTATAGTGAATAGTACGTTATAAACCATTTTATGATACAGATACAGCGAGCAGTTCATTGGAACAGGTGAATTGCCAACTTTATGATGTAATAAATAATAACCACAATCTACATACTTTTAATGCATACATATCGATAATAAGTTAAAAAAGACAAAAAGTTAAATTAATTTTTATTATAATATGTAATTACATACATACGTATGTATTTTGGGAATTTAAATACTGCAAATTCTGGTTTATAGTCTAGGGAAATTAAGCGGAAAAAGGGCCAAAATAGTTGAGGGGACATTATGCTGCCTTGAGAAACACAATAATCTAAAGCGTTCAATTGGTTCGAGTCGCTTAAAAGCAAAAAACACACCTGGAATAAATTGTAAATTTTTTGTCAAAAGAAACAAATGTTTCGTGACTTCCAGACATACATATTTCGTAGAAAATTTAATCCTGCTGTCCGCTATAACCGACCTTTGAGCAGCTCGGCTCCTGTAAATGTGTTCACTGTAACCGACATTTTCTGTATAATCTTTGTCAGTAGAAAATGGTACACCAAATGTACGCTGTAACCGACATTTCAACAGTCCAGTTCTTCTAAATATGTTCGCTATAGCCGACATTTTCTCTATAACCGATGTGTTCGTTATAATTAAATTTAATGAAATTTTGTATGTAGGTCCAATAGATCGACTCATTTTTGTACACTATATCCGATTGTTCATTGTAACCGGTGTCGTTGTACACGATTTTGACTGTTATTCAAGAAAAGCTAAGACAGTACTAGGGTAAATTTTTTTCAACTTTCATTTTCAGTACTTACTTGCCACTAAGTGCTAGACCATTGGTTCTCCGCCCAAGCGAAGGGGAACGCGAAACTCTAATATTGATGCCGGTTATGAATTGTGGTTTGCTTCAACACCATCATTCTGACTTCTGTAATCCGTTGTTGCAAGGCGTTGCAAAATAGCCAAACATTTTTTTTTCTTCGATTAAAAAAAATAGCATGATCACCAGAACTCTGCAAAGGGCACGAACTGAAAAAGATTGGAAGCCACTGTGCTGGATGGAGTTGCGCAAATGAAAACAAAATACCGAAATATTCCATGCGAATTTTGTGTTCGTGTCCAACTAGATTGCTTCAGCCATCTCTATTAATACCGGAGGGGGCTGGAGCCTCCAAAGCCCCTACGAAGGATTGCCTCTGCTTGTGGTTTCAGTATGTTTAATTCCTAAGAATATCTACCTTCTGCTCAAGAAAATTACGGAGCGTAATTTCCGATAATTTCTTGGAATTCATTTTTTCCACCGCATAATTGTTTTAGAAAAGACATCTGTGATTGGTGTAGTGGTAAGGGCGCTTGTTTTCGAAGCAGCGTTCCGTTGTGTTGAATCGCACTGTTGGCGGATTAATCCCCGATAAGTGAGAATTCAATCACATGTTATACGAGTACCCGCATTTATAGGTGCCAATAACTCAGCAGAGTGTGTTGCTGAGCTCAACACCATACTACAAAAAAGACATTGCCTAGGTTCAACGTTGGCCAGTCACGCCAGTTAATTTATTTATATATTTAAAATAAAGGTTTAATTGCTTTCTAAGGAGGATCCTCAATTTGACACCTAGAACTCGCTGAGTTTATTTGAATTTACAAAATAAAAATATATTAACTACCTTTGCCCGCTAAAGGTGCCGCCTCAGATATTTCAAACGCACTATATTTACAAAATTCAAGGAGCAAAGAAACGTGTTTTCTTAAGTGTTGTTCATACGGACACTGTAGGCCGTATCCTAATGGTCGTCTGAAATAGTTGCTGGCTCTAGGGAAACTAACCCACAAAAAGGGTTTTTGATTTATTTGTTTTATTTAGTTCTTGAAAAAAATATTTAACCGAAAACGTGGAAAACAATAATGGAAATATCGAAGCATACAACCCTTGTACATACTGTTTATCATCGTATTCAGTTAATGCAATATTTTTTTTATTATAAACCGTGACCATTTGTGTACCTTAATATCACTTTCACCATATTTTCTGACATATACTTAATCGTATAAATAGCACATACCTAACAACAAGTTTGTATAGTATTCAGCAAGAATTCACTAAACTAACAACATGAAAATCGCAATTGTTTTTGTTATCCTTGCCGTGTGCTTGTATGAAATCAGCGCATCGCCCAGTCCAAGTCCTGTTGCTGCACCAATTGCTGCACCAATTGCCGCGCCAATTTTACTGCCAGGCGGCAACCTTACCACTCTTCTCGTAGCCGTTCTCTTATCTCTGGGCTTCCTCTTGACTGCATTACTTGGATAATTTACCAAAAAGACTAATTGCTTTGTATTTGGAATCGTATTTATTTTAATGTTTATTCTGTAATAAAAAGCATTACTATATATATTTTGTTATTCTTATTTGGAAATTCGTTATGTGGGCGAATACCGCAATTCAATCGATCCTTTCAGGCGCGAACTAGGTGCAAACTATGCGCTAGTTTCGTATATTGGTACACATTTAATGCACGAACCGCCTTCACTTTCCTATTTTATTTCAATATCAAAAGTAGGTTGCTGTCACAATTCAGAAGAATTGATCTTCACTCTAAAGGAGCTATTACACTATCAAATAAAGCAAAAAGTTTGTCACACAAATAATATCGACATTTTTATACTTTTCGCGAACATGTGGAATACATATATTGTAAAATTAATGTTAATGCATGGAGTGACATTGAAGAAAATTTGTTCAATAATAATATTAAATTCTCGGAAAAGCTTTGAAATAGAACAATCTGCATGCTGCAGAACTCTTATCTAGTTCGACGTTTAAAAAAAAATATGTTCATCGAGTCGTTAGAACAATTTTCTTGACTATTTCAGGTCCTAAAAGTTTTTTTTCGCAGATTTGGAACGTTTTGGCCATGATTTCAAAAATATTTTCAATTACTCTTAATCAACAATTGAGGGGCTTGCAGAAAGGTGGTAGCTCCGATTTTTGGATAAATTGGGTTAAGTATGTAATTTCATTGTAAAAGCCATGCTCTTTCATCTTGGCCAATAACATTTTATGTCCGATCATTAGCTGTTGAGTTATTCACAATTAAAAATTGGAGCTACCTCTTTTTTGATCCAAACAATCCAATCTTCGTGTTAACTATAGTACAGATAGCTCAAAACCCAAACATGAATAAAAAGCAATTTTTGATGCCAAATTGTTGACTACACTGCCCAATATACGCAGAGAAAAGTTACACAATTTGCGATATGTGTTAAGGGGGAGGGGGTGGCAAAGGGGTGAAAATTCAGTTTTTTGCAAATATCTGGAAAACTATGAATCTGACCTTAAAATGTCCTGAGGAAGAAATAAACTATACAAAAATACCTTTCTAATTATATATAAAACCTAAGTTTTATTTCGGAAAATTATACCCTAGACCCAAAAGTATTATAGAGAATTTACATTTTTTGAGTTTCACATTTCGCACTGTAAGTCTTATTAGAAAAGACCTAGGGTCACAAGATCTTGTTCATTATATTTCCAACAAAATTTATTTGATTTTTACCAAAAATGTAAGTGCTCCCTCCATTGACGCCCCGCCCCGTCAACCCTCCTAACATTTTTCAAAAAGGAATGCCTGTAGATTCTTTTGAAAGTATCAACAAAGTTTTAAAGTCATTGGTACCAGTTCTAAGGCTATTTCCGAATATATCGAGTAACGTGTACTAGCAACCTTCAAACCCAATTTGTTGATACTTTTAGCGTACGCTTTGGTGCAAACTTTTGAACATACATTTAACTACAATTAACTGTTATAAAGACGTTCTAAGAGATTTTTCCATTTTAGTTAGAATTAAGAAGTGAGATTTGTTAAAATTTTTGTTAATTTTGTATGGGGAGCACCCTAAGTTTTGATCGGATTGTAATAATTTTTGGTAAGGAGCGTAATGGGGCTTAGACTAGGCACCCCACCAAATTTGATCTGCCTGGCTCAATTTGAAAAGAAGCTACAGTCATGCCTTTTTGAAAAATGTTAGGAGGAGTGATGGGGGCTATCAAGCCAGCTTTAGTCATCACAGCTAGTAACTTATAATATTGTGAAAAAAGGAAAGCTATCGATTTAGTAAATTAGGCTTGACCTTTAGTTTACTTTGTCGCATATTGTAACTAGTGGTGGAATTGGCATCAAATCTTTTTTCAAATGAAAACCAACTAACTCGTTGGAATTTCGCCTATTAGCACCTGCGTCTACATAAATTGTTCCGTAATTGGCATCTATTTAGAAAATAATGCTGTAGATTCTCTATAGTTATAAAAGTAGCTGCCAGAATATGGTCGTGCATTGATAGCAATATGTTTTGCATCGACGACTCTCAAACAGTGGACAAACTCCTGCATTGATATAAATCGTTAGAAATGTTCCACTCATACTTAGATGACGAAAACTACATTCAAAGCGGACTTTTTGGACGAATTGGCTTTGTCTTTAAATGACGCTCCTGTAATTTGCTTATCAACGGCTGCGGTATACAGAACAATGACTCCAATAAGATCATGGTTTGGAGCACGCAGTAAATTTGTGAAAAGAGCTGACTCCGGCTATAATAATTAATCTCTTCTCTCACTCACTAAGTTCTTCTTTCTGTATAACCTCTATCGTTTCGTTTTAGCATTCGCAAACAAACATTTTTCTTTTTATTCTAGCCCTGGGCGCTGGTCAATTCTCTTTTATAACAACAAAAAGACAATAGTCACATAATTTCGATTAAAGGATTAAATAAAAAACAATGGCAAAATTAATCGACTAAACCTTTGCTAAATTGCAGAATAACCGCTAAATATTGAAATTAAATAGTTTTAGTCTATATTTTAGGACATGGGCATACCAGTGTCATAGGTCAATTTTCCCAGGTCAAACAAATTATTCATAAAATCGATCATTCGTTTGGCCTATAGACCTGGGAAAACATTATTGGTAATTACAAATGTGGGACAAATTTTGTTTGACCACTGGGCGCACTTTATTTGATAGTGTAATACCACCTGAACAGTCTAGACTGTGTCGCTTGTTAGCTTCGAAAAGAATGACGGACCAACAAGTTTGAATTAGTTGAACTATGGTCGAATTGACATCGTTAAATTTTCCAAATATAAATTTTATTGAATTTAAATTTGCGTTTCATTAGGTTATAAAAATATTCTTTTTTTTTATTTCGTGTTTTCAAAAACAGTGCGTATATGAGTGTGTTGTTATACCCTTTGCTCATAGAGTGAAAGGGTATATTAACTTTGTCATGAAGTTTGTAACGCATTGAAAAGTATACATATATGATCAGCATGACTTGGGAACTCGATTGGGCGATGTCCGTCTGTCTGATGCGACGCATTTTACTCGGCCAATTTAAAAGCTATGAAGCTGAAATTTTGCACAAATGCTTCTTTTTGCTGCAGGCAGTTTGTATGTTTGAATCGGTAAAATCGAACAATGGGGTCATGGGGCTGCCATACAAACCCAACCCCCACAAATTAGGTTCTTTTAAGGAAAATTTTTCTTATTTGTTCACCAATTTCACACAAATGTATTTCTATTGATGACACAAAACATATGTAAGAGTAGATCAAATCGGACCATGGGGTCATGGGGCTGCCATACAAACGCAACCCCCATTTTGGTTCTTATAAGAAACATTTTTATACACCAATTTCACAAAATCTTGAATTAATGTGTCTTAATCAAAGTAACAAAAAAGGTCAACACAAATGGGATCGTACGAGTACTATGGGGCCATGCTCCGGCATTCGCCAATAAAATTTTCTGAGTAAATATTTTTATTTACCTACTTATTCAAACCAAAACCCACACAAATATTGTTTTGTCGATGCAACGGAACTTTTGTGAAGACGAAAGGAAAAGAATGGGAGGGGGGTTAAATACAAGCCGTAGGTACGCCTGAAAAAACTTTTAGCCCGGGGGAGAGCGAAGAGTATCCAAATTTCGGCCATGCCATAGATTAGCCTCGGTCTCGTTTTTCCTTTAATAATTTGTCGTGAGAAACTTTCTTTATACTCATATACCGGTATTTGAAATATCAATCGTTTCCAAATGTATTTCCATCTCCTTTCAGTAGAATAAAATGCGTTCGAAAAAACCAATTTCTCGCTTGACAGACTTAAGCGAACAACCTGACTACTGAAAAAAATGACTCCCCCCAGTCTCTCTTCGAGTTCGGATTTTATGGATTTTTGGCGCAATACCTACAGATAATCACATAACCTACTGCGAGCGTATATTTCTATTGGAACACTTCATATAGAGAAATATGAATGAGCCCCAAACCATTTGTGAATCAGTGACAAGTGATATTTTTGATATTTTCGGGCAGGTTTTACATTTGACACACCTTGCCTAGAGGATTGTTAATCACTACTTAAAGAATTTTAAAATAAATAACTCTCGATGTTGGGCACATTGAACCTAGACCGCAGTATAGTTAGTGAAATTAAATTTTCTAGATTTTAACTGCTTTTAAGTAGATGTGTTGAGATCAAATATGGGTATTTGTTTAATATCTTAGTGAGGTCATATTCCGTCACATGTGTCGTGTGTCGTGTGAGTATTAGAAAACAATCATAAACTAAATCCGCTTAAAATTGATTCAAACCCATGACCAAATGCTGTGAGTTGAGTGAGCTAACTACTACACTAACCATGCTAAGGAGATTTTCATAGTTTATAATAAATTGAGTAAATTATTTTGATTTCAGAATGAAATTATGCTGTCATAACTTTTACTATTTTATTTAAACTAATTGTTTAAAATTGAAAAAATACCAACTAAAGCGAAAATTGATTTTCTTTGAGGTGGATTTCGGTCCAGACCCGTCAAGAAAAGTTCAGCAAATTTGGCAAGCTACAAAATTGTTTCGATTGGATCAATCCAAAATCTTTAATATGAGTGTACAGAAAAGAAACGGAGGGAATCTCGTTTTCCTTAAACATTCTTGTAAAATGGTCTGCGAGGCCCGGATTAAGCATGTTCGCAGATAGTACTATGACCCGTGACAAACCCTGCATTAAATAAATACTTTATTTAAACATTAAACTTTTATTATATACCGTGACTAGTTTATAGTTCCGAACTATATATTTTGAGTATAAATAAGACCAACATGCAACGAGTCGGTATAGTATTCCGTTCTGGTATTCAATACGAATCAACAATACAAGCAACATGAAAATCGCCATTGTTTTCGTTATCCTTGCCGTGTGCTTGTATGAGATCAGCGCATCGCCCGCTCCGGCACCAGTTGCATCAGCTTTTGCCGCTCCATTGCCAGCACCTTTATTGTTACCGGGCGGTAACCTTACCGTTCTCCTCGTTGCCGTCTTACTTGCATTGGGCTTCCTTTTGACCGGAGTACTTGGATAGATTAAACCGAAAAGACTATTGCTTAATTGATTAAATGGTTATTTATTTTTCCTATGCTACTATGTACATCAATTTAATTTATTATGTAGAGTGAATTAAGAATAAAAAGCATTATTTTCAATTGATTGATGTTATTAAACCCTCTGAGCATTTTTAACAATCGTAACGATTATATTTTTTTAAGGTTTATCTTTTCTAGATCACAAGCTATTGAATATTACTATGCACTTTTGGTGAAAGGAACAAATATTATCAATTTATATCAGTCATTCTCAAACTTATTTGGACCGCGGACCCCTTCACACATGAGAAGCCTGTTTGGGGACCCCGACTGAATTCCAAGCCTTGAATGTTTGACTGGTTTAAATATTTTAAAATCACAATAAAAATAGTTTTGATGTTTTAACAAATTTTTTATAGTGCATAATATTATTTGTATTACATATGTACAAAAAGTTGCATCATAATGGTCAGTGGGATGGGTGCACTTGATGGGACGATATTGGTTTGTTGATGTCGGGTTCCATGTTTGTTAATAAAAGCCTTAAATCCCACGAGCACGTATGTCTAATCACTTTCTGTTTTTAGTTACAAGCAACGGCGCTAAATCGTTCAACTAAATAGGATGAGAGAAAAGCTATTAAAAGGAACTCAACCGTAGGCCACAATTCAGCATACAGAATTGGTATGGGTTTTTAAAGTCGAAATTCCTGATACCCTTCCTCGAAGTTAGGTTTCAACTCAACTCGTAAGTGGCTCCTGCTTGAGAATGCCTCCTTCTTGACTATATGAAAACGGATTCAACACTCAATCAGGAATATTGAGTTTAAGGATATCTTCGAACCTTCTTTTAAAATCCGAATGAAGTTCCTCAAGGTGCTCGCAGTTAACCAAAAGGTCTTTGTTTATGCAAATCTGCAATATTTGGAAACTGAGAGCATTTGCCTCTCCCTATGTTCTGCTTAAACAAGACAAGCTTCGTCACAAACAGAGATACATATAATACTTTTAGTTTTAATTAAATATAACTTATCACCCTGCAGTTGTAAATTGATTTCATAAAATTTACCGAATATGTCGGTCATGTAAGCTACATCTACATAGCTTAATACTTATTCAATTGAATGTTAAGTCATAATCGTCTCCTTCTAAAAATGTTTGTAGCTACAGAAGCTACAAATTTGTCATAGACGACTTTACAGCATACACCCCCGTTACAGAGATATTCGGAAAAAAATAACAAAAATGCTCGTTTTTCTAAGGTTTGAACGCCCGTAGCACCTTTAAGGGTGTATATATTGATGCGACTTTTTTCGGAACCATATTTTCTACGAATTAGCCATACATCTTATAGCCAGAGTTACCGTTATAGAGATTTTAGTGAAAGCTTTTTCAAAATTCCGTTTGACCTGCTGGCACCGTTAGAAATGCTCCAACCAAAATCGAATTTTGAAATTTTATTCTGGAACCACAAGAGCTACAAATTTGCCACACCCTACTTTCAGCACATATTACCGTTATCAAGATAATTGAAAAAAAAACAGTTTGAAAGAGTCTTTAACCTTCTGTAGCACCACTAGCGGTACTCGCATAGACGGGGACTTTCGGGATCTTGTGTAGGACCTCGAAAGGTAGGCTCATACAAAAAAAAAGCTTTCCCCTAATTTTTTCGAAGTTCATAAATTTTCGTTCAAATTTCCTGGGGTAATAGTGTCTTTCGTAAAAATTAACAAATGGTTAGTAAAGATTTTATTTCATCGAAATCTTTTTCGGACCCCCTCATCGGCTTCACGGGCCCCCAAATTAGCTCACACCTTCCGCGGACCCCCCGCGCAGCTTCGCGGACCCCAAGGGGTCCGTAGGGACCACTTTGAGAATGCATGATTTATATACTACTCGCAACAAAATAAGGGCCACCTAATATTTTATGTTTTTTTGTCAAGACCACTTTGTGCCTGTTTGGGGGCAGGCAACGAGCTCATCTGTTTACTATTTGTTTCATCAGAGCATCGTTAATTATAACGGTGAAGAATAATTCAGGTGTTACTTTAAGGGTGGCAACAACAACGCATTCGTCTCGGCGATGACACGATCCAAGATAGAGCTGCCTGTAGAAATATGCTGGGATATTATCGCCAAAACGGGCGATGTGCCTACACCGCGGGTCGAGCAACGCGAAGCCATGGAGCGGTATAAAGAACAAGGCAAGGAAGAAGAAGAAGTTATTTTGAGGGTGTGTTTGAACATGGTGTTTTGTCCAACATAAATAGTTATGTGGCCCTTATTTTATTGTGTGTAGTATAGATAAATTTTAGATAAAATATTGAAGAGATGATTAAGGCCTATTTACAAGAAACAGGAGCCTAAAACAGCAAATTTAATTTATTGTGAAATACATATGTATGTTTGATTGTGAGCGTTTAATTATACAGAGTGTCCGGAAACTACCGCATAAACGCACCGAAATATGATTCTTCATGTAATTTCCAGCAAAAAAAGTTGTACGGAACATACCCCTAAAACTTAACTGCCACAGGATTTTGAAGATTGTTGAAAAATCGTTTTCTCCAAAGCTAGACTAGCCAGAATAGCGAAATAAGATGTTATTGTTATGAATATTACAGCCAACAAATTTGCCTAAATAATAAAACTAACTACATTAAAATCGGATAAGAGGTTTGGTTTTTACAGAGCTTCAATGTTAAATATTTGTGATTTGACACAAAAAAAAAGAAAATCATTTTTCCCTCTTAACTTCTGCCAAGGTGAGGTGCTTGTATGATTTTTTTTTCAAAAATCTTCAATTGCCTGTAGGAGCTTAAGGGTTATGAATTAGGGGTATGTTCCATACAACTTTTTTTTGTTGAAATTGAATGAGGTATCGTATTCCGGTGCGTTTATGCGGTAGTTTTCGGACACCTAATTAAATGCTAACAACACTGAGCCAATCAAACATACATTATGCATTTCACAATAAGAGAAGTTGTTGTTTCAGGCTCCTGTTTTTTATACCCTTCGCTCATAGAGTGAAAGGGTATATTAACTTTGTCATGAAGTTTGAAACGCATTAAAGGAAGCATCTCCGACCATATAAAAAGTATACATATATGATCAGCATGACTTGGGGAGTCGATTGGAGCATGTCCGTCTGTCTGTCTGTCTGTCTGTCTGTTGCGACGCGTTTTACTCGGCGGGTATTGAAGCTAGCAAGCTGAAATTTTGCACACGTGCTTCTTATTGTTGCAGGCTGTTTGTATGTTTGATTCACCCAAATTGGATCACTGGGTCATGGGGCTGCCATACAAACCAATTGAGTTCTTCTGAGAAAAACTTTTTTATTTGTGCACTAATTTCAACCAAATTTCACACAAATGTGTTTCTATAGATAACACAAAATATATGCAAGAATGGATCAAATCGCACCATGGGGTCATGGGGCTGCCATACAAACTTAACCCCCCAAATTAGGTTCTTCTAAGAAAAACTTTGTTATTTGTGCACCAATTTCAACCAAATTTCACACGAATGTAGTTCTATTGATGAAACAAAACATTTGTAAGATTAAATCAAATCGGACCATGGGGTCATGGGGCTGCCATACAAACCAAACCCCCCATATTGGTTCTTCTAAGAAACATTTTTTTACACCAATTTCACAAAACCTTGAATTAATGTGTCATTATCAAAGCAACTAAAATGTTCAAAACCAATGGAATCGTACTGTGGGGTCATGCTCCGGCAACCCCAATAAAATTTTCCGAGTAAATATTTTTATTTGCCCACTTATTTCAACCAAGCCCAAAACTTTTGTCAAGTCGGAAGAAAAAGAATGAGGAGTGGGATTAAATACAAGTCAAAGGTACGCCCGAAAAAACTTTTAGCCCAAGCGAAGGGTATCCAAATTTCGGACGCGCCCGAAATTAGCCTCGGCCCCGGGGTTGGCGAGCGAAGCGAGTAGGGGGCAAAGCCCCCTAGTTTGGAAATACGCTTTAATCAGCTCTTGTGGATACACATATACACATGCCTAGGTCGAATTTCTAACACTTATCCAGATATAGCTAATTTAAAAATCAGAAATTTCACATGATTGGTTGGTAAAAGTGATGGCTTAGGCAGAGGCTAGCCAAAAGCCCAATTAGCGCATTAAGCGCCGTTTTGAAACCACAAACTCCGTGAAGGTTAACTAATGTATATGATGAAGATTAGGTGCCTTGAACCAGCCAGTGTTATTTAGGAAGTACAGCAGCTCCCCTACTATCACAATTGTCGCATCTTCCAAGCCTCCCAGAAAAGCCCTACCGAGCGTCCTATACCGTGTTCTGGCAAGACCCCGGGCATTCACACAGAAAGTGAATCTCCCATTTACATTACCGCAGCTACGGCAATGCGCGTTGTAGGGGATGCTCAGCCTGGTAGCGTGGAGCCCCATTGGCCAGTGCCCCGTGATAACAGCAGTAAGCTTAGCGATATCTCTACGCGGTTTAGTCAGAATCTCAGACGTTCTTTTCCAGTCGTAGGAGGGCCACATCTTCCTTGATATAACGCAATTGATGTCGTTGGAATTAGCCGCCCTTATATAGTGGAGATCTTACTCTCAGCAGCTGCCATCGGGACGCAAACACGCTCCGCATGAGAGCTGTCAAGAGTGGCTCCCATTTTGGCTAGTTCGTCAGCCATCTCGTTACTCTCTATGTTCCTGTGTCCGGGTACCCAGAGTAGGGTGATTCTTTGTCGTGTGCCAAGGCTGGTTAATGCTTCCTCACATACTTCAACAACTTTGGAAGTCGTCTTCACCGATTGTACAGCCATGATAGCAGCCTGACTATCTGAGCAGATGGCGATATTCTGGTTGTTTTGTATGTCCCTGGTAGCATGACAGGCCTTCATGATTGGAAGCATTTCTGCTTGAAAAATGCTGGCATGGTCAGAAAGACGGTAATATTCAGATTCAGAGATACATAGTGATATGCAGAAGATTCCATCACCCACGCCACGATGCATTTTAGACTCATCGGTGAAGAATGTGATGTCAAAATCCTTGACCACCTCACTCTCTTTCCATTCACCTCTAGTTGGGAATTTGACATCAAAGCTCTTCATAAAGCTTAGTTTGGGCACTTTGAGATCCGTTACTGCGTTGCGTACGTGTTGTGGGAGCTGGTTTAGAATATTGCTCTGGCCGTGTTGCCTAGCACTCCAGCAGCTTAACGCTTTGATCCTGACTGCTCTACATGCTGCCATTTGGTTGATAAAAAGATCGATTGGTAGTAGATGCAGGATTACATTCAGCGCATCCATCTTGCGTCTACCTCGCATTCGCCATTAGGAGTACCTGAGCCAGGCGGCCATAACCTCCCTCCCTTGCGGGACGACGAGAATTTATCCGGCTTAAAGCCGGAATGGTGTTCTCCGCCGGGATGCCTCCCTTTGGATGCGACTCTAACTGGTCGGCTTGTCTATCACCACAAACCCCCTCGAGTCCAACGCCTAGATGGGTAGGGACCATGGTCCCTTGGGCTCGCCCATCCCCGAGGTACACTATTCGCTAAAGATTTCTCTATAGCAAATGCGATCCTCCTTTGGCCCCGTTTCGGAAGACCTAACGAATTCGGCATGCCTCCGCAGGATCGTTAAACCTGTTTACTACTCGTCGGCTTAAAGCAGACTCGTAGCGCTACCGTTCACATTGGGGTGGCCCCCATCCGTTTACTAAGCAGCAATTTGATTCGGGCCGTGTGGTCATCAATCCACAAACTAGCTAGGTATAGGCGCAAAGGCCATTCTCCCTAACTAGCCCCTTCGAGGCTTGGGTTATGCGAAGCCGCCAGCTCCGAGACTGGACACGTACGCTTATATGTGGTTTCTCCCCTACGAGGAAGCACTGCGTCGTGTAAGCTTGTATGGCTGACTCTTCGAAGGAATAGGGAAAAAGTCAAGCCATGCTGTGTCACCCATACATGACTAGGGAGCTCGGGAACGTCATCGCCCGACGGTCTTTGTACAGATCCACGCCATGGCGTATCAACCATACCAGGGGCCTCCCTGCGCTGCTCAGGTACGTGGTGGCGCAACTCACCAAAAATGTGTGCCACAAGGACACACACTCCCCTGCGGGAATCCATCGGGCATGTTCGCAGGCCCCCTATGATGCTAAGGCAAGCCGATCTCTGCACTCTGCTAAGTTTTATTATATTGTAGCTTTTACTGAGCGCTGGCCACCAGACGAGTGACCCATATGTTAGGATGGGTCATACCACCGCCGTGTACACCCAGAGTACCATGTTTGGCTTTAGACCCCATTTCTTGCTAAATACTGTCTTGCTGGCGTAAAAAGTAATACAGGCTTACCTGTTTTATCTTGTACGACGCGACGTACGTAGTATCATGGTCACTCCGCTCGTGTGAATAACACGATGAGTGTACACAAACCTACAACGCACACAAAACTCAAAATACTTAATCAATTGCAGCCCATATCTGTGCGCTATCATCCAATTCCGGCTTTTCGTTGGCTTTTGGGGCACGCTGTATACTCATTCGGACATGTTTCCTTCAACGTTTAAAATATTCACGAAAAAATGAAAGAAAAAGCAAATATATTTTTCCTGTACTAGTACGTAATTGCAATAAACGTAAAATCACGTTTGCGTTTTACGACCGCTCCAACTTTCAACCACTGTTTACACGGCAAATAAGTTTGATAGGATTTGTTTGAGAGAATATCGTAAACAGCCTTCCAACTTGGATAAGTTTGAGGGAAAAGTTGGATACAAACAAGTTTGAAGCCATCTAAACGCGCCTTTGGATTACTCTGGTCGTTAGTAGTGTCACTATCCACGACCCAATCCGTGGTTCAACTCGTAAGTCTGAGAGGGTCTCATCAATAGATTCAATGCGAACATTATTGAATGCACCGGCTATATCTAGGAAGGCGGATAACGTGTATTGTTTGTTTGTTTGAAATTTCACATAGAGAAAGAACATCAACACAGCATAGTCGGTATTTGTGTATCTATAGATTGACTATTATGCATGTACGGCTGTGTTGATGTTCTCTATGTGAAATTTCTGATTTTTAAATTAGCTATATCTGCCCAGGGGGAAATTGATGCATCAAAGATTAATCATCGATTGCTGCTTTGGAAGGAGGTGATGCATGCTCTTTCCATTCCGCCTCATTTCTTTTTAACATTGCATGTCCTTATGTGGAAGCAATAGAAGCTTTTCCGTAAAAGCTTCCACTGCTTCCTCCTAGATTACCAAGAAGCGATGTCGCAGACATGACATTGAATGCTGCTAGAATGAATCAAAATGATGGCTTCTGGACCAATCGCTAAAAAGCGCTCTAGCAGATATCAAAATGAATACATCTAGAATGTATCAAATTGATCGCTTCTGGATCAATTACCAGGCAGTGTTCTAGCAAACATCACATCAAATGCATCGAGAATGGCTGAAATTTAAATATTTAGAAGAGTTCCTATTTCGAATATAATATAAATAATGAAATATACCACTAAGTCACGATGCACGGCCACGCCGAGATTCGATCTCCGGACCTCTAGCATAGTAGACTGCAACTCAACCAAGTGCGCCACAGAGCATGTTGCGCTAATTGCGTCGTTGTGAACATTTGTTTCTACTATCTAGCTGTTTAAGCGACGATAAAAAGCACACGAGAAATTGCCAAAGTAATTTCGTGATTGGAGCTTGCACATTGCTTCCTCCTACCTTCTTAGGGGAGCAATAAAGAAGCAAAACATGGCACTGCTTCCTTCACGCTTCTCAGGCGAGCAACAAGGAAGCACACACGGAGCTTTTCCCTTGACTGCTCCTTTACTGCTTCCTTTGATTCATTCTGGAAGGTGTACCTTGGCAGCGCTACTTTCGTTTCCCCCTGGGATGGATAACTGTTAGGAATTCGACTTACGAATTGCAGATAACTTTATAGGAAATTTCGTAAGCTTTCATTTTTGCATATACATATTTTTTTTTTGTAGAGTTCCCGGTTTCGGAGTTATAGCGGTGATAGAGCTGATAAGCACAAAAATAGGATGCTTTAACCCGCTCTTCTCACGTTAGCTTACCTCCCACGACCGCTTGCTTTTAGCATGTGTTCCTTCTAACTACCCCTTATAAATCCGTGAAATAAAAAACCGTCACCCCCTCCCAATTCAATGTTTGTCTTTATATGTACTTATAAATAGGGAAAATTCATTTCGGAAGCTTGGCTTAAACTCTAAAACTTTTGACTGATTCCAGACCAGACAACGGAAAGTATATCAAATGAAAGCATACTGTAAAAATTGTGGTGCAACAGTTTTCCGAAAAACGATCTCGGGATACACTAAAACTAAGCAACTGAGGAAAAAACGAATTTTTCGACAATTTTCGGATTTCAAAAAGCTTCCGAGAAACCATTAGGAATTCGATATATTTTAGAACAAGTTTATAGGAAATCAAATGGGCTTTAATATATAAACTCCAAAAAGAAATTCTGTTGCGCTCCCTCCACACGTTAGCTCGCCCCTCATTACCGCGTGCTTTTAGTATATTTGGTAACATACAACAATATGCTTTTAGTATGTTTTCCTCCCAACTACCCCTTAAAAATCCAGCAAATAAAAAATTGTCACCCTCTCACTATTTTTCACAATATTTTTCTGAATTCTAATGTATATATCGTAGAATGTTACTATGTTGAGACTCTTTAACTTTCGAATGAAAGTACAGAGAGTACTCGTATATCACATTAAAGGAAATGAAATACTTCGGAGACACCAGAGCCAGTGAAATGAAAAAGCCCCATTTTCGAATTTTATTAAACTATATCGGAAGTACCGTTAGGAATTTAGCATATGTATGTATGAGCAAATATGTAGCAAGCTTTAACTCTTGGATTCACCGTTTTCGAGACGAAGCCCAAAACCACGAAAATTGCACTTTTAACCAACTGTTTGAATGCAATCTGGTTAGCGTAGAGCGCGGTAAAATTGTTTTCAAGAGCATTTTCCTATTTCACTTCTTCTTTACAAAATTAATAATTAAAAACCATTTGACCAATATTTGAAATTAATTTTTAGCGACATTTTGAATTCAATGCGCTCTTTTGTACTTAGTTTGACCGAACTGTTGCATCTAGTTGGATCGAACTTTTTCGTATGGTTCAGCAAACTGTTCTATTTCATACATTTGTTCATACCTATATATTTTCATAATTCGAAATGCGAGACACTATTAGAAATGGCTTATTATATCGGGTTTCGTTTTTCCATTACCGGGGGTCGATTCTCTGGCAAATCAATGACGTTACAATTTCCCACGGTCGGTTTCCCACATCGATAAGCAACTTATATTTATCTATAGAGAGGTACGGAAATTTCGCAAATAAAAAGCAGTTTCGCATAAACTAATTCAGAATACTAGAATTTCGTTGTTGGTAACTCTTTATTACTCTGGCAATTCTAGAGATTCACAGTGAAACGTGAGTTCAAAACTCAGCACTTAAAAAAAATGTTCATGCTCATTGTTCGCAAATATTTCATAAAATAAACAAAGCCAGGGATTAGAATGGCTGATGAGTTCAGTTATTGGGATTTTTTTGACAATACATACTAGTTGACAAGGCTCCTCAAGCAATTGTCAAACCACAAGTAAAGCTCTCCCTAGAGATCACATTGCAGAAAACATCATCAAATCTCCGAGTAAACATCTTTCGGTTTTTGGCAAGCCGTGTCTGTATTTTCATGAACGGAAATCTTCTGAAGAAATTTCTATCTGAGATGAAAAATATTTTCCATATTTGATTGTTTTTGGCGAAAAAATAACTTTTTTTTTCCGTAGGGAAAGTACAAAAGTACAAATTAAAACATGTTGTATTTATTCCCAAAAATTAGCAATTAGCCTAAGTTCGCATTTATTTCGTAAAAACAAAATTACCGTAGATCTACCTATAGTATATACTATTCGGTAGTTTATGATGAGAACATGTGGCTGCACTAAATAAAGTTTTTATGTTTCACGGTGACCATTTTATTATTTTAGCTTATAAGTTTATCGTATAAATAGCTCTGTAGTGTAAGCAATTGGTATAGTATCGTTTTCGTATCCATACAAATCAACTACTAAATCAATATGAAATTCGCTATTGTTTTTGTTATCCTTGCCGTGTGCTTGTATGAGATTAGCGCATCACCCAGTCCAGTTGCATCAGCCCTGGCTGCTGCAAAGGCTGCACCACTCTTAATTCCCGGCGGCAATCTGGCGGTTTTACTCGTTAGCGTTCTACTTACTTTGGGACTTGTGCTAACAGCAGTACTTGGTTGATCGATTCTGCAGCAAAAGGATGGCGTTCTTTATTTAATATTTTAATTATTCTTACTTATATGAATTAATAAAAAAAGAGCATTACATCATTTCAGTTTGTATGTTTTCAATCAGTGAAGTTTTATGGACACGCAAATGCATTCTAAATGCATTTGCGTGTCCACAAAGCCAAATATATTTCTACCAGGATTAAACATTGTTTGGGCAACAGGGTTTCAATGAGTGTTGAACTTTATTTCTATGCATTGAATTTTGGTTTAATGTTTTTTTTTATATGGATGTGGGATATTTTATATTGGTTTATTAAATCTTAAATCCTTAAGGTTGATGCATTACCCCCAGAACGGGCAATGTGTCTGTACACAAAACTAGAGGGCTTCGCCCCCTGCTCGCTACGCTCGCCAACCCCTGAGGAGGGGGAGCTAATTTCGGGCGCGACCGAAATTAAATATTTACTTAGAAAATGTTATTGGGGTTGCGGGAGCATGACCCCAAAGTACGATTCCATTCGTTTTGAACTTTTTTCTTGCTTTGGTAATAAAACATTAATTCAAGGTTTTGTGAAATTGGTGCAACAAATGTTTCTTAGAAGAACCAAAAGGGGGGCGGGCGGCGTATTTCTGAAACTTGCATCCTTCCATTGAGTTAATGTTTTGTGAAATATACACATTTCGACATTTCAGGAGTAGTATAGTACAACTCGTTCAAAATAGTCCCAATCCCAAAAATAAAAAAAAAAATTGATGCCAAATTGTTGAATACACTGCCAAATATACGCAGTAAAAAGTTACACCAGTTTGCGCCATGGGTTAAGGGGGGATGCGGTGGCAAAAGAGTGAAAATTCAGTTTTTTGCAAATATTTGGAAAACTATGAGGCTGACCTTAAAATGTCCTGAGGACGAAACAAACTACACAACATTACCTTTGTAATGATATGTAACACTCTAGACATTTTCTCAGAAAATTATACCCTAGACCCAAAAGTAATTCATATAGTGATTTTATATTTTTTGAGTTTTACATTTCGCACAGTAACTCTTGATAAAATTGACTTATGATCCATATATTGCGACCAAAATTTATTTGATTTGTACCAAAAATTGAAGTGCTCCGACCATTGACGCCTCCCTCACTCCTCCTAACATTTTTCAAAAAGGCATGCCTGTAGTTTCATTTCAAAGTGAGCCAGGCACATCAAATTTGGTGGGGTGCCTAGTCTAAGCCCCATTATGCTCCTTACCGAAAATTTTTACCATCCAATCAAAACTAAGGGTACCCCCCATACAAAGTGGACCAACATTATATTATATAACAAATTTCATATTTTCACTTCTAAATTCTATCTAAAATGGAAAAAAAAAATATATCTCTTAGAACGTCATTATAACAGTAGTTGTAGTCTTCTGTATGTACACTGCGCGCCAAATGCTTAGGTTCACTCATATTTCCTTCCATGAAGCGGTAAAATAAAACCTTACCAGTTCAAGAAATGTTATTTTTGGAAGTATTAAATATCACAAACAAAATGAATGGACTGAATCCCCACAGGACATTTTCCTTAAATTACAGTAATTGATTTAATTCAAAGAGTCAATTTCCAGTGCGTCAATTGCTTAGGTTCAGGGACGGTTTTACCGTTTTACATAATGTTTTCGCTGAAAAATATTTCAGAAAAGTATGAAAGAGGATAAATACGAAAAAACAGGAGCATTTTTTTGTAATTTAATAGTGTGTATTTTCGCCATTTTTATTTATAATTTCATAAAGCCTTCGAGGCAGGTAATCGTATAAAGATATCGGTATTTTAGACCAAGCTATCTTAATTCCATGAATTAACTCTTCTTTAGAGTCGTATTGTTCACTACTACTGTAAACCTCCCGAACAAGCCACCCCCAAATGTTTAATGCCAGGGGAGATGGGCACCCAGTCTAACAAAGCCACATTTTTCTCCTCATTAAGCGATTTAACCACCCTCGCTGTATGAATTGGGGCAAGATCATGTTGCAATATCCAAAGATAGCCTCCGTACATGACATTTATCATAGGGATTTCCTCTTCTAAGAGCTGTTTATAAGATGAACTGGTTTGGTAACCTCGTAGAATGACCAAGTCGATAGTTCCATGATATGATATGGCTCCCCATACAATAACGGAACCTATTCGGAAGTGATGGCGTGACAGGTACATAGGGTCCTTCCTGTATAATCATGATAGTAGGAGAACCCATCTGGACCGTCCACACAAAGCCGTTTTCCATCCGTAAATATTACCTGCCTCCATTGTGATGTCCAGTTCATGAATCTTGAGACGAATTCCAGGCGCTGTAGGCGATGTTGCGGGGTTAAGGCTATTTTTTTCTTTAATCGTAAACGTTTTAAGCAAGATGAAGATCTAAGAACTCGTTGGATGGTCCTTACACTTGCTGATAACACCAAAATCTCCCCAAGCTTACGCGCAGTAAAGGGCGAGTTCGAGGCTTCTCTTAAGAGACTTCGCCTTGATGCACCGGAAATCGCTTTTTTTCTGCCTCCTGCGTATCGTCGGCCATAATTTCCACTATCTCGTATAAAATTATTAACAAGGTTCAAGCTCCGCTGAATCCGTATTGCAATTTGTCGGTTTGAATATCCTTCTTGCTTTAGTATGGAAATTGTCGCCTTTTCCTCGGCAGAAAATTGATTTCCTTTTGACATTATCCACTATACGACTCACAGAGTATAACGCGAAAAAAAATGTTTCCACAAACACTTCTCACCAGGACGAGATAACTCTTTAAAGTAAGTGAACCTATACAATTGTCGCAGTGGAAATTGCGATTTTCATTTTAAAAAATTCCGTTAGCTATGCGAGTTGCTTAATAGAAATGTAATATTTATTAAAATAACCGTTAGTTGAGAGAGCATTATTTAAAAATTATTTCCGATCAGAGTACATAGAAATTATATAATTTTAAAGGAAAACATCCATGAACCTAAGCATTTGTCGCGCAGTGTATGTTCAAAAGTTTGCACCAAAGCGTACGCTACAAGTACCAAAACTTTGGGTTTGAAGGTCATTGGTACCAGTTCTAAGGCTATTTCCGAATACATATATCGAGTAAAATGTACTAACAACCTTCAAACCCGATTTTTCGTACTTGTAAGACCCGCTCTGGTACACAATTTTGAATATACATTGGCTCAATTTAAAAAGAAGCTACAGGCATGCCTTTTTGAAAAATGTTAGGAGGAGTGAGAGGGGGGGGGGGCGTCAATGGAAGGAACACTTCTATTTTGTGGTAAAAACCAAATAAATTTTGTTCGTAATATAATGGACAAGCTATTGTGACCCTAGGTCTATTTTTATCAAGAGTTACAGTGCGAAATGTAAAACTCAAAAAAAATTAAATTCTCTATAATACATTTAGGTCTAGGGTATAATTTTCCGAGAAAATATCTAGAGTGTTATATTGAATTACAAAGGTAATTTTGTGTAGTTTGTTTCGTTCTCAGGACAATTTAAGGTCAGATTCATAGTTTTCCAGAAATTGCAAGAAACTGAATTTTCACCCCTTTGCCACCTTCTCCCCCTTAACCCATAGTGCAAATTGGTGTAACTTTTTTCTGTGTATAGTCAACAATTTGGCATCAACAATCTCTTTTTCTTTTGGATGTTTGGGTTTTGAGCTATCTGTACTATAATATAGAGGCAGTTTAAATAAATAAAAAAAGGAAACTCTGCAAAAGTCGTTTCTTTGGTCAGTGGCGGACTTACATAACTGACGTCAGTAGGCGTTTAGACTTTTGCCGCCCTACCGACCTTATCCCTTATTTTTACAATCCAACGATCTATCGATTGATCCTTGGCTCCCAAATTGTTTGAATATAACTGGCTAACGAATTAAGCGAACACTTCTAAAATTGGAATTAAGTCTGATCACTTAACTATTATTTTTTATATGTGCACGGGTCGTTAAAAATTGCACCGTAGGCCTCAGCCTGCCAGTTCACCGCTATAGCTTTGGTCCTTAGGAATCGCAGAACGGGGGTCACCCCGGGAAAAAAGAGTTCAGATCCGCTCCTAGGGCGTCAAAACGTTTCGCGATAATAAAGTAAAAATATCGAATAAAAAGTGCCCGTTTTTGGTACCGAGTCTAAGTATAAAATTTTATATTGCCAGGTCTTAGGAATTGAATTATGGCCCATCATGTGACATAGTTTTAAGGTTGGTTATTTATGAATATGTAAATTCATCATATTTTTTTTTTTTTTCAAATATTCTTTTGAGCTCTCAGGAGTATTCGCTTCTCTATGAGCAGCTAATTTCACCTTCAATGGAGTACTACATATATGTCTTGAACGTTAACTTTGATTGGAAGTTCGGTCCAAACACTTTTCTAAGAAGTATATTAACAGCAATTACCACTGAAGTTTTGCTACTTCCTAACGCCGTAAACCAACGTATGTTAAAAAATTGTGGCGACTCACATGAATGCGACTGATCTACTTTCAGCTTAAACTAGCGACGGAGGGCGGCAGCTTAACTGCCCACGGGCGTTACAGAGGGTAAATCCGGCCCTTATGATCCGTACAATTTTTCAACCGTTGACAAAAAAGAGCGACAAATCATGATGTTTGTTAAACAACATACAAGACTCTTTTTAATTATAATATTAAATTGTGGAAAACAAATAAAAGCTAATCTTTGGTGTGATCGAAATAGATACCCTTCACTTTCTTTGGGGCTAAGAGTATCTCGGGCGATGTTAGGACTTAGTGTTCTGATTTCATCTCTTCTTACATATTATGTGTTGTGGCGTTGATAGAGTTACATCAATTTTTTTAGACGAACCTGATTTTGAGGGTGGGACTTCTATGGCAACCCCATACCTCCACAGTTCGATTCCTTTGTTCTTACATGTCTTATGTGCCTTTTATAGTGAGTTTTTGGGAAAATTTGTCTATAAATGAGAAAGTTTTTTTTCTGTGCAGTGTAGGGTTTCTATGACAGCTTCACGACTCCATCTTTCGGAAATTCAAGCTTGCCGATTGCAACAGCTTTTATACCCTCTGAATATTTTCTAAAGTTAACTGCCTTATTGGAGTACATAGTTTTATGTAGAAGCTTCGCAAGCTCTTGCATATACGTCATTAACATTTTTACAATTATTTTTTATTTTATTTTTTATGCTAGATCATGACTGTTTAATTTATTGGAGCACATTATCCCAATTGTACTCGTATATAAATGACACACGACCGAAAGCTATTTGTTTAGTATCCCATTTTCGTGTTAACAACGCAACATGCAATTTAAAATGAAAATTGCAATAATTTTGGTTATTTTGGCCGTTTGCCTATGTCAAATTAGTGCTTCGCCCAGTCCTAATCCTGCACCAATACACATCATAAAAAAAGCTGTCGCCACGAATATTTTAACAAATTTGCTGATAAAAGACGCTACAATTGCAATCGTTACCGTTCTATTTACTCTCACTATTGTAATACGAGGTGTAATTGGTTGATACCGCGAGTAATCAAAAGTGAACGTATGCTTAAGTTATGATATTTCTTATGGTAGACTAACAATTTTTAATTTATTAATGATAATGTTATAGTGATATTTTGTATTTGAATATTTCTTTAACGCAAATTTCCGAATGTTGGAGGACGATTACTCGTATATCTTATCTAGTGGTTAGTCTTATCGTATAGACAAGACGCCCACCTTTTTCTAAAAGTTTGTTTATCGTATTGAATTTTTGTTTACTTTGCATAGTGACGCCATATTTTGCTTGGTTGGTTATCGTATGAAATTGCGTAATGATGACAATTTCAGATGATGGCGTAACCAAGTAAAATATGGCGTGACAAAGTAAACGAATGAATTACGTGAATGTCCAAGCTTTCGGAAAGTGGTGTGCGTCTTGTCTATACGGTAAGACTGACCAGCCGATAAGAGGTACGAGTAAGCGGCCCTATACTTTCTTTTAGGTTTATAGTTGGCAGTCCTATGAGACATTGTTCTGATTCCGTACCTACATTTATGCTGCAAAGCGTTATTCTAGGAATTGCAATTGCGGAAATGCAATTGCGTGCATAAAGTTCGGTTAAGATTGATTTATCAGGAAAAAAACAATTTTAAAAGAACCTGATTTGAGGTTGGCGTTTCTATGGCCGCCATACGACGGTGTATATTCAATATTCTTGTATGAGTTTTATGACTTTACTAGAAATTCGATGAAGGTTTAGTTGATTAAAGAAAAAAAAAATTTTTCCTACAAGTACCACATTTCGGAGGTTTGTACGATATCGTTATACGCAATGTGAAATACTGGTTGACATTTTGTAAAAATTTTATTTGATACTTCGATACCTACTCGGTTTTAGTGAGAATGGAAGTAAGTGTATTGGAGACACTTCAGTAGTATGTATGTATTTGCTGAGTAATTGTGAAGAGCGTATTTTTTAAGCGTCTTTTAAATAATATAGCTTTATATCGTGTATATAAACTAGTGGCATGGAAAATATTTTTAGTACTTCGTATAGGAACCGACACAAGTCCGCTAAGTCAACATGAAAATCATATTTTTTTCTATGATCCTTACGATTTGTTGGTATCAGATAAATTCCTTACCTACGCCTGATCCTGCTCCAGCACCAAATGAATCATCCGTGCTGAATAATCCGTTCTTTTTAGAAATTCTTCGAGCCACCTACTTTCGTATCACAGCCCTTCTAACAACATTAGTTGGATAGAGTGCAATATTATCTTTGGAGTGTGAACGAATACAAATAAAAATACAAAAAAAAAAAATATGTTCTTTAATTTCGACCCTTATTGTTTCTTTTTGGAAGTACTATTTGATTATACCTTTGTCAAAATGCCTTGCCATTTACTACGCGAATCATGTGCCCGATTTCTCTCGCTTATCTTACAAAATTTGGTGAGAAGTAGCGGGGAATACCAAGTGAATCCTTTTTCCTTATTAATTGCTGCTTTTGACTAAAAGTGCATCAAACTAATAAACTTTGCATACTAAAATTTTTAAAAATTCCTACGTCCTACGTCAATTCAATTTACTAATATATACCATTGAATTTTTATACATTTGCTAGGCATTTTGCGTTAATTTCTTTAATACATACATAAGTGTTGGCACACACACATTTATACATTTGAATAGACCGCTTAACTCTAAACCACGCTGCAAGAACATTGTTTGTTAGAATATTTGCGCAGATATAAGCATGTATGGCAAAATCCAAATCAAATTATGGTATGTTTATCCTACGTCCAGGGTTCTCGTAAAGCATTGATCAACATGTACACTACCAACGCCATCTAGATATATATAAAAGCAAGATTATTACCAGATTCGAATGAATCTGTCAGTGGTCAAAGAACTCAAGGCCGTTCCCACTACAATTCACAATCAAAACAACAATGGTTGTCAGCCTGTCGTCTTACGGGTGGTTCGTTATTTGTACGATGCTTAATAAAATGTTTCTAGAAAATAAATGAATGCAATTATTCTTTTTTTTTTCAAAAATGGTTTTATTATTTTTCAAAATATTTGCCATGAGCATCTATACACTTTTGCATGCGCTCAAACCAATATTTTAAGCATTTTTACCGCTCCGATGAAGACACCTTCAAAACATGGCTTCTAAACGCTTCAACAGTTGCTTCAGGCGAAGAAAACCGTTCAGCACGTAATTTATTTTTAATAAATGGGAACAAAAAAGAATCATTCGGTGCCAAGTCAAGGCTATAAGGCGGATGACCCGTCAATTCAATCTTTTGACCGGTTAAATAGGCGCTAGTTTGAACTGATGTGTGAGAGTTCGAATGGTCATGATGAAAAATGTTTCGTCTTCTCTTGTTCGTTTTGCGAATTTCCCCGAAGTCATCGGGGAAGCAAATGGTGGTGTACCAATCGGAATCGACAGTACTAACGTTCCTCAAGTGGAACAATGGCCACAGGACTCATTCGGCCAAAGAAACAGTGCAGTGCTTCGTGCGCGAACAATTTTTCTTGGACACCCACACGGCCGACTGCTGTTTAGTTTCCGGCTCATAGGAATAGATCCATGATTTGTCACCGGTGACGATTTTATTCAGGTCATTTGATGCACCGTTATAGTATTTTTTTTTATCATTTTTCTGCACCAATCGAGACGAGCCTTTTTTTAAGCTATTGTCATTATGCAGGATCCAACGGGAAAAAAACCTATTTTACGGCCAGGTATCCATGCAGCATCGAATGTATGGCCGGGGGAGAAATTCTCAAAGATGCCTCTATCTCACAGTATGTCACATGCCGGTCTTGCGTAATAATTTCACGGACGGTATCCACGTTTTCTGGCTCAATGGCTGTTTTAGACGACCTTCACGAAACTCGTTCTTGAGTGAATTTCGCACACGTTTGAACTCGTTAAATCAGTTATAAATTGTCAGACGAGATGGTGCTTCATCCCCAAATGCAAAATGAAGCCGATCTAAACATTGTTGTTGTGATAATCCAACTTCAAAATCGTGGAAAATCATTGCACGAAAATTTTCACGTGTTAATTCCATTTTTTTTGCTAAATTGAATTGTTTAACTAACTGTAACTTACACGAGTATCACTTGTCATCAAAGTGTTCTGAGCAGGCATATGCTAAAAAAGGTCAAACTTTCTGATGGAAATAACATATTTGACGAAAACGTACTAGGACATGCCTAATCTAAATACTTTTTTAGTAGCCCACGTATGCTGGAATTGTGGTGCTGCTTGGAATTTAAAACTTGAAATGATAAGATCGATTAATTGAATATATGTATCTTTTTGCGCACTAGTTAAAAAATTGTCTCAATAAGTCTTTCGAGAAAGTTACGGGGGGCAGTTGATTTTCAAGTTTGCTATCACTGGTGGTTTGAATAAATGCATATGCATGCCAACTGTCAGTGGTTATCAGTTTCTGAAGTTCGGCCTACTTAGATGGCATTGATATCAACCATTATCGTAATTATAGTTCCTGTAAGCAATCTTCTACATTACTCGACCCAATTAAAAAAAAACATTAAAATTTAAAATATTCATCATCAATGTGGCACGATAGCCCGACGTCGGGCCTTGGCCGCCTGAATCGTTGGCCGCCTGAATCGTTGACCTCCAATTGTCGCGGTTACGTGACCTTGTCCTCCAGTTTCGGAAGCCCAGCAGCTGGTGGGCGTCTTCACCTACGGAGTTCTCCCAGCGAGCTCTCGGTCGTCCACGCAACCTCGCTCCGTCAATTCGTTGTGCGTTCATAACTTTCTTTGGCATGCGATTATCGTCCATCCGTTGTACATGCCCCGCCCATTGCAGACGTTGAAGCTTCACGATCTTCGATACTTCCAGCTCATCGTACAATTGATACAACTCATGGTTGTACCGGATACGCCATTGGTCTCGCTCGTGAACGGCCCCGAAAATTCGCCGAAGGACCTTTCGTTCGAATCGGTCTAGCAAAATTTCGGAGGCTTGGGTAAGGGTCCATATGTTTCGCAGCCATAACATAGCACGGGTCGGATGATCGTTTTGTACACGCGGAGCTTCGTGTTCCTGTGCGCAAGTTTCGAATTAATTATAGGTAGGACCGAGAAATATGCAGGGTCCGTACTCCTCCTATATTTCCTATATTTCCCATATTTGTATCGCACCTCCTATATTCTCCTATATTTTGCGGCTATTCCTATATATTCCAATATTTTTCATTTGTCTATCTAAAAAATGCTAAAAAAAGGCTAAACATTTAATAGACACGGGTTTGAAAACTTCCAATATATGTACTGAAAACATAAAACAATTTGAAAAGGAAATCGAAATGCTCCATAAAAAGAAATAAATGTAAAGAAATATACACATATGACCAAAAAAATAAGTACAGTTAAATTATTTTTTCTTAACACCCTGTAGCCAAGCGGTTATTAAAGAAAATAAAAATCGGTTGGTCAATTTTTGTTACCTAATTGGAGAGGAATTCATTTTTGATGAATCACCTAACTGGTTAGATTCTGTAGCATAATGCGATGATTCTTAACAGACATTTCTTATACTGGAATCGTCTCACTGTAAAGGTTGCTAGATGCATTTGAATGACAACAAACTCTGAAATAACCCATTGACCATAATATTTTGGCCCAGGTTGGGAAATGTCCTTTAATATAGCGTTGATCAAATTTATTTTTTTCAAAGACAAAACATATTTCGATAGGAGTCCTTTATGATTTGAATTTATTACGATATCAGCACTAAAATAAAATATTCTGAATATTTCTTTGTTTTGTCTCAACCAAGGAGGACTATCTCTCTCCATAATTGATCGCGCCGCCGTCCCTATTTTTTTTTTGATGGCGAAGGTAACTTCGAATCTATTCACAAAAATTGCTTTACTTCTTGTAGTCTTCCATTGACTTTTCGGTTAGATGAAATATTTCCAATACTCCCGCGATAAGCATCAATAATGCCAAGGGAGCTTTTTTCGCCATAGTGATAATGTGATTGTCCATTATCCTTGATAGACTTAATCATAGTTCCGTCTGATTTTCTTTAGTCCTTATTGAAATATGAACTGAATGCACGGTCAGCCGATTCCTTTCATAATTGAGCGAATAGTTTGACCACAATTTCAAAGTTTTGGACCCCACACGCCTTTCTATAGGCCTGGTAAGCGTTTTTCGCCCTTTAAGTTTTTTTTTAATTTGACGTTAGTTGCACACCAAAAAAAAATAACATAACACAAATCCTGATAAAAAGTCGGAAACTGTTGTGAAAAAAGTTAAGGAACGATGGTGTTCTTATTATTTGAACCAAGCTCATTATCCACTTCAGAGTTTATTCCGGTCGGGACCAAGAAGATTGGGGAGAGCCATCTTCTTTTTCGGGTTCCCTGGCATTTCTGTATCCGAGTTCTTATAATGACTATCTATTTCGAGTATTACAATAGAATAAATGCAATGAAAATCATGAATAAAATGGTACAAGAGGGGTGTACTTATTTTTTTGGCCATATGGGTATGTGTGATGATAATGTTATAAATAAAATACCTCCTATATAACTCCTATATTTTCTTGTATATTCTCCTATATTCCTATATTTTTATTTCGGCTAATGCGTACGACCCCTGAATATGTCTTATTGGCTAGTTGTATCCGTCGCTTAATTTCATCGGTTTCGTTGGCGTCCTTTGATAAGTTACAACCCAGATAGTTGAAGTTGTCCACATACTCGATGTTGAGTCGAATTTGCTGGCGTCCTTGTTTTCGATTGCATCATAGCCTTTGTTTTGCTTTCGTTGATATGTAGTCCAACTTCATTTGCGGCGTTATTGAGGTTATGCAGAAGGCTTTCTGCATCACCCAACCTTCGAGACATGATGTTGATATCGTCGGCGTACGCTACTAATTGAGTCGACTTGATGAGAATCGTTCCACTGCTGTCCATATTCATGGCTCGAATTACATACTCCAAAGCCAGGTTGAAGTGCGTCGGCGCCAGCCCGTCGCCCTGCTTGAGTCCAGTACGAGTTTCAAATAGGTCAGTGAGTCGGTTCTGCACTTTGACCTGCGAGACGGTATTAGTCATCGTCATCCTTGTGAGTCGCACTGACTTTGCCGGTATACCAAAATTCAGCATGATGTTGTACAGTACACTTCGATCGATACTGTCGTATGCCTGCTTGAAGTCGACAAAGATTTGGTATACGTCGATGTTATATTCCCAGCACTTTTGGAGTAGTAGCTTCACTGTGAAAAGCTGATCGGTCGTTGAGCGACCAGGTCTGAAGCCGCCTTGATACTCGCCAATGATTCGTTCTGCGTACGGATTAATTCTCTTTTCAAGAATTTTCGATAATATCTTGTAGGCCGTACAAACTATGATATGCCCCCCCCCCCCTCACACTTCAGCTTGTCACCCTTTTTGTGGATTGGGCAGATTATGCTTTTGCGCCAATCTTCGGGGATTACCTCGTCGTACCATATTTTCAGCAGTAGTACATGTATAGCGTTGGTCAGGCACGTTCCACCATGCTTCAGTAGTTCTACTGGGATCCCGTCAGCGGCGGCCGCTTTATTATTTTGAAGCGACTGTATGGTAACACTCACCTCCTCTACTGTTGGGGGGAACGGGGGGGGGGCTGGTTCGGCTAACTGCTCAAGAGCTGGCTCCGCGGGGGATGTTGATTGTGCATTGAGGAGCTCTTCGAAATGCGAGGCCCATCGTTTGTTGACGCGTTCGATGTCGCTGATGATGTTACCAACCTTGTCCTTACATAGGCTTGTCCTTGGTTGATATCCGTTCTTGATATTATTTATAAGTTTGTACGCCTGTCTAATGTTCTTACTGGCTAATCTTTGGTTTATTTGCTGTAACTGCTCGTCAAAATGTTTGCGTTTCTTACGTCTAATTAACCTATTAGATACTCGCCGAAGTTCGTTGTATCTTTCTTTCTTTGCTCGGGATGCGGGTTGTGTGTATTGGCGATGGGCTTCATTTTTCGCCTCAATCGAGGCCCTGCATTCGTCGTCGAACCAGTCTGCTCGTCTGCGCCGACCTTTATAGCCTTGATGCTGTCTTTGAGCTCCTCCCAGAACTCATGCATGCCTAGATTATTGATGTTATCAAGCATGGGCGACAGTTTTTCCTCAAGTGCTGTAGTATACGCAGCCGCCGTGGCATCATCAATCAAATCATCAATCAACCTCGAAGATCTTGGCAGGGTTGATTCTCGTTAGGTGCACCGCAGAGATTCTGCACCTGTTGTAGGTCGTCTTCACCAAATAGTGATCGGTGTCGCAGTTGGCTCCTCGATAGGATCGAACATCTAGAACATTAGAAGCCCATCTCTTGCTGATCAGTACGTGGTCGATCTGGTTCACGGTGTATTCATCTGGAGACTTCCAGGTCTGCTTATGGATTCGTCGATGAGGGAAGCATGTAGAGCTTATGACCAAGTTTCTGCCGCTCGCGAAGTCGATAAGTCGCTGACCGTTGTTGTTGTTTTCATCGTGGAGGCTATGACCTCCAGTATTCCCCTTTGCCAGCTTTCGTTTCCGACTTTGGCGTTAAAGTCTCCTAGCAGCAGCTTGACGTCGTTTGATGGAAGTGAGTCGAAGAGTGTTTCTAGGTCGTTGTAGAACTCGTCCTTTATCGCGTCTTCTTTTATTTCTGTAGGGGCATGCGCATTAATGAGCCAGAGATTAGCGAAACGGGTCTTGATGCGGATCGCACATAGCCGCTCATCGATGGGTTTGAAGTCGATAACGTGGCCCTTGAGCTGCTTATTCACTATGAAACCTACTCCAAACTCCTTGGAGGAGGAGGGCATCCTCTTTACCACTCGTAAAAATAGTGTGCGAATTGAGCTCGTTAATCTCGCTCTCGAGCCATTTAGTTTCCTGGATTGATCCAGGAGGGCCCTTAAGGCCCCCGGTCTATTCAGGGAGCGTACATTCCAGGATCCGAAAGAGTAATTAGTTGTTCGTTTACGGGGTCGTCGTTGTTTTGTATCCGTCCAATCCGAGGCTTGTGTTTCAGGTCTCTTGACTTGAAGTTTTTCTTAGATGAGTTGTCGGCACATCGCTAAACCATGATAGGGTTTAATCGTTAAGTAAAGGCCATCATGGACATGCCTCGAAGATGCTGCTTTAGTGATTGAGTTAAACGTTTTCTGTCACCTATCACGTTAAGTGCTTCTTCCAAATGTCGCATCAGATGATTTGACTTAGCCGTTAGAGGTTTTACCCACTACCGTTATCAGGGGGCGCCCGCGCGGAGGACACATGGAGAAGTCTTTTGCCCCCCATTTAAAATATTGCTGTTTTATTATAAATTCACAATGAGTCGTTTGTATAAATAAGCATAATGAAAGACATTAAAAACAATCAACCTAGTACTACTCTTAACACGAGTCCTAGAGTCACGAGCACGCTAACAAGTAAAATGGCATGATTGCCGCCCGGAAGCAAAATCGGTGCTGCCTTTGCTGAAGCCAGGGCTTATGCAATTGGTGCTGGAGCTGGACTGGGCGATGCGCTAATTTGATACAAGCACACGGCAAGGATAACGAAGACAATTGTGGTTTTCATGATGGCTTTGTATATTGGTGGATTCACAATACTATAAACTCGGTTCATGATCAATAGAATATGCTAAAAACAATAAAATGGTCACGGTAAACAATAAAAATGTTTCATGAAAAGTATGATGTACCCATATGCATATAGACACCGTGTTAAATACTAGAAGGTGAAAAACCCTGGTTTAATAAGTTTATTGACCTTCAGCGTCAACTGATAAGCCTCACAGCCACATTCTTATGAATCATTCTTTATTTGTTGAAAGCTAATTTTCGGACTGCAATTCATGATTTTGCCGCTGCAGGTAAAAAAAAAAAGAGTTTAGGTACGGTATAATTAATGATGATAGAAACATGAAGGCCTTGAAAATAATACTGTCTAGATCAGGGTTGTCCACAACTTGTTTTTTACATGAGCCACATTGTTGGACTTAAAAACCAATGGCAAGAGGCGAGCCAGAAAAATGAATTATAGCCGTGTGATATAGATAGCCTTTTTTGCTCTTCAGGTGCAGAAAGGCGAGAAGATAGAAGAGAGTGTCATGGATTTTTCTGAGAGTTTAAATCGGACTGGTCTCATATACCTTGTACTAGGGATTCTGCTATTCTTAAAGATATTTTGGTGCATTCTTTTTTTTTAATCATTGGATATAGAGTTGAGAGAAGTGGCAGTTGTTACACACTTCGAACAGACCCGAAAACATTGCCAAGCAGGCAGGGCCGTGGAGAGAAAATCCGGGCCCGGGGGGACAATGATTCCGGGCCCACCTCTTCCATACGATAAAAAATTATAAATCGAAGAAAATTTTTTTTTTACATATCGGTCCTCAAACAAATTGTACAATTGTACAATTATCTCTATAATCCAGCCTCCATTTAATCCGGAACACCTCATAATCCGGCGTCCACACTGAATCGGCTCAGTCTCAGTAATCCGGATGTTTTCTACAACTGAATTCATTCGTGATGCATTTTTACATACTAAACTCACAAAAAACGGGGTTAACTGGATAGTTTAACAGTTTGTGTGTGTTTTTTTTCATATCCGTCACTATATGAAAGGGTATTTTAACTTTGTCATGAAGTTGGCAACGCACAGAAGGAGGCACTTCCTACTATATAAAGTATATATGTATATTATTGATCAGTGTGACGAGATTTTTTTAGTGTACGCTGTGTATAACGAATGAAATCGGGCCATGGGGGCTGCCCCTGAAAATAAGGTTCTTCTAAGAAAAACTTTTTTCTTTATGAACCAATCTAAACCATATTTCACCCAAATATGTTCCTAGTAATAGTAAAGACTCACTGTGGTAGAAAGCATTTAGTTCTCCCAAGAAAAAATATTGAGAAATTATTGATTCCCTTGTCCCAACAAAATTATTTAGAAAATTTCTATTCTATTGGTGAAGTAAGATTCCAACCTATATTCGAACTTTGATATGAAGAAAGCCTTGAAATTTTCGACAGTCATTCTCGATAGGATAGGATCATTCATAAATATTATTTTTTAATTCGATTTGAAGACTATACGAGTGAAATTGGCTCAAGTGTTCATTTTACAGATCAATAATAAAAGTTGTACTACACGCAAAATAGAAAGAGTATAATGCAATAAACTGGGCAAATTTACTTATTTTTTTTCTGGTTGAAGATTTTTCGTAGGAAAAAGCTGTGGTCTATTCTGTACCTCAACCGTTACAAAGCTTTTAGCAAAACAAGGCGGATACAGTTCACAGTTCTAACAAATGCTTGAGCAGCTCAAATCTGTAATTTATTAGCACACTCGCAGTGGCCCAAAATGTTGGTCTTTACTCTATAAAATTGACTTTCGAAATGCGCAACGCTACGAATTTAAAGGATTTTTATTTCTTCCTATTTTACCTATTTCAAAAAACCTTAAATTTTTTGTTACAGAGTTGGCGAGTATTGGTAGATAGATAGATTTAAATTAAGATTCAACAATTTAAGTGATCAACATCTGTGTGCTGGTATCTTGAAAACAATTTCATAAGCAGCAGCAGTACACAAAATAAAAATCGCTCGGAAAAGTCCTCCTTGAAAAAAATGACGCTGTACTCCTATTTTAACTTTAAACACAAATATTTCGAAAAACTGTACGCTACTTGATGAAGAAGTCGTAATTTCTTAATTGAAATTTAGTAACGAAACTATCATGTTGATTGAATATGCTGATTCGGGCCCTAGTTCTCAAAATTCAAAAATAGATTAGGGGCCCCAAGCCTAGTGCACAGTATGTTATGAATTGTTCTTAAAACGCTAAAAGCAGTACATGTGTATAAGGGTTCTTAGTTAAAGACCTCAAAATAGCAATTTGTATGTAAAAAACAAACTAAAGCACAACTTTTGTGTCAAAATCCGGGCCCCCTAAGAAATCCCGGGCCCGGGGGGAATCCCCCCGTTCCTCCCCCCTCTCTACAGGCCTGCAAGCAGGTCCAACGGGCTCTCGACTGGAATCCGCAGTGTAAAGCAAGTCGACCCGTGTGAAACGTCCCAGGCGCGTATGAAAGGTAAACCATGGGACCTCTTGGAGGCCATGGCTGCTAGCAGGTGAGGTGTTCAAGGGGCATGTGCCATATATTATTGGACAGGGCAACTAGGGCTAAAATGAACCAAACATAGAAAAAGTAATTATCGATGTATCCCAGGGGCGTACACCGAAAATTATTTCGGTAGGGTCTTTTAAAAAAATAGTCTCCGCAATATTTTGTTGTGTGAAATTTTGAAATGTGCAGTACTCACATATTTTTTTTTGATTTGAACACATATAGTGTACCAATATTTGCATTTTCAAGTGATATAACGAAATGAAAAAAAAATACGGCTGAGAATCATTTGACGGAAATTGCACAATTATTTTTTAATCTCAAATGATGGCATAATCAAGCAAAATATGGCATAACTACTCGTATGCAAAATAAACAAAAATTCAATTAAAAATATGTAATGGAAAAGATTTCGGAAAATAGTGTGCGTCTTGTCTATGCGATAATGGCCTGATTGCTCAAAACTCTTATGGTTAGTCTTATCGCATAGAGAAGACACACACAATCTTCAGAAAGCTTTTCCATTATGTTAAATTGAATTTTTCTTTTTTTTTGCATAGTTATGTTATCTTTTGCTTATTTACGCCGTTGTATGCAACTGCGCAATGATTTTTTCAATCTAAGATGTTGGCGTAACCAAGCAGAATATTGCGGAACTATGCGAAATTATCAAAAATTCCATTCAATATAATGAAAAAGCTTTCTGAATATTGCGTGTGTCTTCTCTATGCGATAAGCCTAACCAGCCGATATGTTCTGAATCAGAGTTATCAGAAACCGGGCCAATATCTACTAACGACTAAATAAGATGTACGAGAAACTGATCCTAAATGTTGCTTTCTGTACATCATATTACGTATATACTCGTAACTACACAAAATACACTGCTCGTCATCAGATTAGCACACCCCTTCCCATGAATAGTTTCGGCTGATTTCCAACCAAACTAAAAGAGCTAAAATTTCAAAATTATAACTGTTAATAGTCTATTCAATTCTAAATCTATTAAAACAAAAAGTATTGGGTTTTGGGTTGGGTAATTTTTTGTGGTTCTTTGAGTAAAATATTAACTTTAATATGAATAAGAGAAAATCATTATCTGCGGAAGAGGGATCAAAATTTAAGGCTTACAAGGAGTCAAGGCGGTCAAAAAGTGAAATTTCGAGAAAAAATTCATAAAAGTCGCTTAGTTGAATCCGAACTCGTGTGCAATATGTAGCGTTAAGGTAAAAATAATAGAGGCGATAAAAATTGAGTACTTGTGAAAGAGTAATTTTGAGAGAGGCATCGAGCCCTCATGACTCGGTCGCAAGGCTTACGGTAAATTTTCACATCAAGGCGAGCCTGTTGTTCAAATGGTGATACAAAAATGCTCCACATCTAAAGAAACTAAAACTAAAGGAAAATGCGCTTAAATTAAACTCGAGAGCACTTGACATGTAATAAAAAATGGCGCTATGTTGTCTTTTCGAATAAAAAGAAGTATCATCTCAGAGTATCACTTGACCCTCGAGACCATTACACAATCTGTCCGACAATGAATGCGATCCTAATGGTGTCCTTCTTATCAAAGATCCTGGAAGTAGACATTATAACTGTGTTACTCTTCTAAAGTGAACTTCTTTTTATCCGAAAAGATAACATACCGCCATTCTTTGTTCCATATCAAATGTTTTCATGATTAATTTTAACGTATTTTCCTTCGGGGAAGGACCGACTCATGAGGGCCAGATGTTTCTCCCAAAATTACTCTCTCATAAGGATTGACATGTACTCAATTCTTATCGCCTCTATTATTTTTACCTTAACGCTACTTATTACACATGAATTCGGATTCAACTTATCAACTTTTATTAATTTTTTCTCGAAATTTCACTTTTTGACCGCCTTGACTCTTTGTATGCCTTAAATTTTGGTCCCTCTTCCGCAGATAATGATTTTTCCTTATTCATATAAGTCAATATCTTACTGAAACAACCACAAAAAATTGGGGGTCCTACGTCTTTAATTGTGGAAGATAGACAAAAAAGAAATTGCATGTGCTTTCCTGATGAAAAATTTTTAATTTGCTATTTTGTGTGTTCTTTTTCGGAAAACAATTGTAAAACAATATTAAAAAATGTGAACACAATTCTTTTTGTGGTAATTAACTCAGAATTGAATAGACTATTAACAGTTATAATTTTGAAATTTTAGCTCTTTTAGTTTGGTTGGAAATCAGCCGAAACTATTCATGCGAAGGGGTGTGCTAATCTGACGACAAGCACTGTATACTTGTTGAATCATTAAATTTTTAGTGTCTACCGTGAATAATCTAAATATTATATTAGTAGTCGTATAGAAGTAATTAGAATAATGGCTGATAGTATAAATACCTACCACTGACAGCAAGTTTGTATAGTATTCATTTACAACCAATCAACACTAAGCAATCATGAAAACCGCAATCTTCTTTGTTATCCTTGCCGTGTGCTTGTATGAAATTAGCGCATCACCCAGTCCAGCTCCTGCACCAATTGCATCAGCACTGGCCGCCGCAAAAGCAGCACCGCTCTTGCTTCCCGGTAGCAATCTGGCAGTTTTACTCGTTAGCGTTCTACTTACTTTAGGACTAGTACTAAGAGCTGTACTTGGTTGATAGGATTAATTAGCCGATGTATTTGTAACGTTTCAACACTTTTAATTTATGTAACCAATTATTGTTTATTAAGAATAAAAGAGCATTGCTTTAAATTTGTGTATTGTAAGTGTTGATATCCATCAAAGTTTAGCTAACCAACGTTCCAACGACATACGCTTCCTTCCTTAAGGAGATTTTCACACTTACGGCCAGATTACGTAATCTGTGCAAATTACTTAATTTGAGCAGTCAAATTTCATATATTTTTTAATTCACCACACCACAGATTACGCAATCTAGCCAGATTAAGTGCAAGTGTGAAATCCTCCTAACATATGGGCTTTTTGTGGAATCCTGTATAAATGCGGTTAGAATTTCGATGATCGTAAAATTGAATTCGAATGTTGGTTCTCTCTTCTTGTTAAAGTCTTTACAGTATTTGATGTTTCTGAGCAAAAAAATAATTTTTCACCGGGAAAGGACATTCGTTGTGCATCCTTGGAAATATGACATCCTGCATGCCTATCTCCAATAAAGAATCAATTGGGGTCTTTTTAGGACCCTTCCGATTAACATTTTTCGTAGCAAAATGAGTTGTAGATTGTTTGCACCCTTTGCATCCAAAACAACAAAAAAATACGCAACACGACTTTGGGAATTACGCCACTGCACATTTTATTACAGGAAACTGCCGCCCTAAGCGCACCTTAAATCCATTTAGCGTCTACGTATCCTGTAACAGGTTTCGGGTGGAATGGGCTAATCGCAACCTATGCATTGATCCTAGAAGCATCATTTGGTTCACGGATGGCTCTAAGACCGATCACGGTGTACGTGCTGGAGTCTTTGGACCTATAATACCAGGATCTAGGTTCCAATGGGTATATGTCCCAGCGTTTTCCAAGCCGATATTCATGCCATTGGAATCTGTGCCAGGGATATCTCGGGAAGGCGTCCATTTACTAAGTCTGTATCAATATATTGGGTACCGGGTCTCAGAGTTGTTGAGGGAAGTCAATAAGATGTGGAACTAGTAAGATTGGTTTCATCCTCTCTACTCATCGGTCCTGAGCCTTTCTGCTAGAGGCGTGCTTGGCACCTGGTCATCGTACCCTGAGGTTGAGCTATTGGATAAACCGTGTACCCTGGTGTATGACTTGCCAAAGAGCCGGTATGCCCCTGCAGCTACTCTAATATTAAGTGTCTGCGCGGAAAAAAATTAAGACTACTTGCAGCCTTACGGGGCATCCTTACGGAGCAAAGTTGTCTATCAAGGGAGACCGTATGTCGGCTTTGCCTAGAGAAGGACGAAACCTTTATTCATCTGCTATGTGAACGCCCGGCGATCGCCAGGTCTAGGAGGTCACTCCTTGGACGTGACCCACTAAGCTCTGGGATGAGTAAGAGCTCCCCTTTGGAGGATCTTCTGGTCTTTAGGAAGCTGTTTGTTGACCTTCTATCTAAATTAGACGAATATGGTACAATACACCTTTTAGGTAGCAATGCCCACCGCCTTGGTAGATTCCAAAACGTATTATTATTAAGGATATGATATTATCCATGGCAGCCTAACTTTGAAATTCGTACAACAAGAAGATTTTTTTTTAAACGACCGTGTTTTTTTAAATAAATGAGGTTTTGCGAAGAGAACATTATTTACTTTAAATACACTAAGCACAGTTCGTCCGTATTTGCGTCGGTTAAGGGCTGCACTCTCTACTGTAGCATGTTCCGATCAACTGCAAATAATTGTATTTTACATTTTTTATACCCTTCGCTCAAACAGTGAAAGGGTATATTAACTTTGTCAAGAAGTTTCTAACGCATTGAAGGAGGCATCTACGACCATATAAAATATGTACCTAGGGTGTCTCACAACTCGTGGTACATACAATAGTGGATGATAGTACACATCATTTGGGTAGAATTTGCATGACCCATCTATGTATCTTTAACCGTTAAAAAGTTTTAGCATTTTCTATAACTAGTGTCAAAAAGCTCGACTTGCCGATCAAAATCACTATTTGTCACACTTCCAAATATTTAATACGAGATTTCACTTCACTTTCTGAAACTGCACAAAATTCTACGTAAAATAACTCTTCTCCCATTTAAATAATTTAAAAAGCTTGCCAGATACTACCATTCAAACTTTAAAGAAAATTCAAAAATAGATTTTTAATTTAAAATTCAAATTGTAAAATCGTAACGGTACTTTGAACTGACAAATGTACAAAGTTGACAAAAGTTGCCTCATTATGTAGGTAAATGGTAGTATCTGGCAAGCTTTTTAAATTATTTAATTTGGAAAAGAGTTATATTTTATGTAGAATTTTGTGCAGTTTCGGAAAGTGAAGTGAAATCTCGGATGAAATATTTGGGAGGCAAATAGAAATTTTGCTCGGCAAGTGGAGCTTTTTGACACTATTTACAAAAAATGCTAAAACTGTTTAACGGTTAAAGATAGAGGGGTCATGTAGAACATTAAAATTCTACCCAAATGAGCTGTACTATCATCCACTATTGTATGTACCATGAGTCGTGAGATACCCTGTATTTATGAGCAGCATGACTTGGGGAGTCGATTGGGCGATGTCCGTCTGTCTGTGTGTTGCGGCACGTTCTACTAGGCTGGTATTGAAGCTAGCAAGCTGACATTTTGCACACGTGCTTGTTATTGTTGCAGGCTGTTTGTATGTTTGAATCGCCTAAATTGGATCACTGGGTCATGGGACTGCGATACAAACCTAGCCCCCCAATTTAAGTTCTTCTAAGAAAAACTTTTTTTGTTTATGAACCAATCTCAGCCAAACTTCATATAAATGGATCCCTATTGGCGTCACATAAGATATTTTTTATATGAGCACCGATTTTAAACACACCTCACGAAAATGTATTTCTATTGCTATCACAAAACATATGTTAAAATTAATGGAATCCGATCATGGGGCTGCCATACAAACCCAACCCCAAAATTCGGTTTTCCAAGAAAACTTGTCAATTTGTCTATCAATTTCAACCAAACCTCATACAAATGTGTTTCTATGGAAACCACAAAACATACGTAAAAATGGATGGAAAGGATCCATGGGGTAATGGGGCTCCCGTACAATCCCTCCCCCCATTTCGGTTCTTTTAAGAAACATTTTCTGCTTCACGAATTTCACCAAACCTTTTATTAATGTGTCTTCATCGAGACAAAAAAAATGTAAGAACTAATGATATTGTACTATGGGACCATGTGCCCCGCTTCCTCCAAATAAAGCTTCCAAAAAAAATTTTATTTGCCCAATTATTCCAAGCAAACCTCACTCAAATATTGGTTTATCGGCGCCACGGAACTTAAGTGAAAACGAAAGTAAAAGAATGGGTAATGGGGGGTGGGAGGATTAAACACAAGTCATAGGTACAGCCGAAAAAACTTTAAGCTCGAGGAGTATGGTGGGTATCCAAGTTTCGAGCGCTCCCAAAACTAGCCTCGGTCTCGTTTTTAATGGAATGGTGTTGAAAATCAATCCAATCAATTACATGCCTTGCCTTGTAGTCTGCGGTTGGTGTAGTGATTAGTGCGCTCACCATGAAAGCACAGGATCGTGGGTTCCCCTATTGTACTGCAATTTGAAAAAGCATTTTGAATTTAGTGACAATTCGATTTAGTATCCATCATTTTGACTAGCCTAATTGTAATCTACTCCGTGATTTGTTTGTAGTCTGTATCGGCCTATAAGTGAAATATAAAAAAATCTATTTGTTTTTGTTTTGAAAATATCACCTCTATAGGTATTTTAAATAATTGTCAACAGACATTTAATTGCATTGTCACGACTAAGCGTTTTCAATCATAATAATTATGCGCAAAGCAACCATAATTTCTTTGTTCAGCAATAATTTCACCATTTAAATAGTCCGCTTGCAACGAATGCAGTTCGTTAACCAGTTTCACTTGTCAAGCTTACAACATGAAGTCGCTATTGTTCGTAGTCGTTGCAACGATTTGCTTACTGCAAGTTAATTCACAATTCCAAGAACCTGGTCACGAAGACGGCGGATACGGATATCCGGGAATTCACACAGGAGTCGGTAGTCAGAGCAGTAGCAGCAGTCAAAGTAGTAGTTTTGGTCATGGTTTCGCACCAGCCGGCTGGGGTGGCGGTTTTGCACCACCAGGCTTTGGGCTCGGAGGTTCACCACCGGGACTTGGACGCGGAGGTCCACCACCAGGCTTTGGGCATGGAGGTCCACCACCGCCACCCCCACCGCAAGGAGGAGGAATTGGAAATATCGGCGCTCCTGGTGGTGAATATTGATTTGGATTTGTTTAAGAAGAAGTAAATGATTTATGGAAAATAGATTATTTTTAAATGGTTTAATTTATTAATGCATGAATTGAGTGTTGTGAAATTTCATTAGCATCGCGTCTTCAGCGCGATAAATACATAAATACAATATTACGAAGCTCACGTAAGTCCGTGCATACCAGACAAATCCAGCTAAATAAGATACTCGAAAAACGAGACCGAGGTTAATTTCGGGCGCAGTCGAAATTTGAGTACCATTCACATTTGAATGCAACTTAAGCTTCTTTTGCGTTAACAATTTATACCGCAGCCCTATGACGTGTTCCGATTCCATCTGTTCCTGGATGCATTGAGGCTAATCCAGGAATACACTTGGATGAATTTCGGTTAAAATTCAAAAAGAAAAAAAATTTTTCTTACAAGAACCTAATATTTGGGGGTTGGTTTGTATGACAGCCCTATGACGTAATGTTCCGATTCCATCCATTCCTAGATATGTTTTAAGGCTTTACTATGAACACATTTGGGTGAAGTTTGGTTAAGATTGGTTCATAAAGAAAAAAGTTTTCCTTAGAAGAACCAAATTTGCAAGGTTTCATTTGTATGACAGCCCCATGACGTTGTATTCCGATTTCAGCCGTTCCTAGATATCTTTTGAGGCTTTACTAGGAACACATTTGCATAAAGTTTGGTTAAGGTCGGATTAAAATAGAAAAAGTTTTTCTTAGACGAACTTAATTTTCACGGGTTGTTTGTATGGCAGCCCTATGACGTAATGTTCCGATTCCATCCGTTCCTAGATGTTTTGAGGCTTTATTAGGAACACACTTGGGTGAAGTTTGATTAAGATTGGTACATAAAGAAAAAAGTTTTTCTTAGAAGAACCTAATTTTCAGGGGCAGCCACATGACCCCATGGTCCGATTCCATTCGTTCCGACATATATACAGCGTACACTAAAAAGAAACTTGTATACAAAATTTCACCCCGATAGTTTCAAAACTGAGGGACTAGTTTGCGTTGCAACAGACAGACGGACATCGCTCAATCGATTTCTCTCGTCGCACTGATCAAAAATATATATACTTTATATAGTCGGAGCTGCTTCCTTCTGTTCGTTGCAAACTTCATGACAAATTTAATATACCCTTTCACATAGTGACGGGTATAAAAACATTTATGTTTTGGTATCTGGAGTCTAGAAAGTGGGTTTGCGCTTTAGTGACAACAAGGTGGATTTTTGACAACTTGATTTTCTACTAAGCCTATTATAGTCAACATTCGTCGACATCAGTTCATTAACTGATTTATTGTAGAGTTGTTGAGATCGATCAACAGCACGATCGGCAAAGTTGTTTATCCGCAAAAATCGGTACTCGTTTAACATCTAAGTGATATGATATTTTGTCACATGGGTTGGTTATTCGAAAAACATAACATGAATACGCTCACAGTGGGATTCGAACCCATGAATATGTGCTTTGAAGCTGAGTGTATTAACCACTTCACCAATTAGACTACTGTTTTCAGATCAGACTTAATTTCAGGAAGACGTTTGGCGATCCTAACATATACAGGGTGTCCCATTCATGGTGGATGAGATTTTAATGGTAGGTAGTGTGGCTCGTTTGGAGAAAATTAATATACAACGGGACCCCTTTATTTTTAACCCTTTCAATGTAATAGCATTTTTTTGGAAATTGTGTCAAAATGACCGACTAAATCAAAATTTTCCACACCACCAAACATTTTATCTTAGATATGACTGAAACTACATAAAATTTCCAATTAAACGACATCTCCCCCGTTACAAAGTTGCTCGTTATCTTCCAAGATACACCCGTTCATACTTTGAAGAAATCTTAAAATTTCATCAAAAATCCAAATGATAAAATCGTAAATGTAACCGATTTTAAAATGTATTTTACGTTTGAATAGGTGTATCTCTGAAGATACGAGCAACTTCGTTACGAGGTATCGTTTTATTGGAAATTTTATATAGTTTCAGAAAGTGAAGTCATAACTTAGATGAAATGTTTGGTGGCGTGGCAAACTTTGATTTAGTTCGGCAAGTCGGGTATTTTTACGAAAAATACGTTTACATTGGGAGGGTTAAAAATAAAGGGGTCCCGTTGTACATTAATTTTCCCCTAATGAGCCACACTCTCTCTCGAGTTCTTGTCAACCCCTTATGGGGCATAGGGCATTAACTACGCCTACTCTCCACCTCGTTCTGTTTTGCGCCAATGGCGCTAGCTGCGACCATGTAAGATTTAGCGTTTTCGCCTCGCTTGTTACCGATCTTCTCCATGTGTTCCTTGGCCGTCCAACACGGCGTCTTGCTCCGGAATCCTGTGGATTCCAGTTCAGGGCCTTTTTTGCGATGTTATTGGGCCCTCTTCGGAAGGTGTGACCTATCCATTGCCACTTAAGTCTTTTGATCGAAGTGCCTATCCTTTCTTGGACAGTTATAGTGAGGAGATCCTCGTTCGAAATGATCTCCGGCCAACGAATATGTAGGATGCGCCGTAGACACTGATTTACAAAAGTTTGCAACTTATCAGTAATCTCTTTAGTCACCTTCCAGGTTGAACAGCCATATAGCAGCACGGATTTCACATTGGAATTGAAGACTCGAAGTTTGGTGCGTCTGGAAATATTGTTGTTTAGCCAGAAAGGAGTCAAATGAGCCACACTACCTACCATTAAAATATCCTCCTGCATCAATGGGACACCCTGTATATACCGAAAATAAAGCCTACGAATTACTGGCTCGACGAACTATACCCCATAAGAAGAAATGCTTTCTTTTTTTGTTGTTGTTGTTTTACCGGCACAAACGGTGGGCATCGCATCCTCGAGGTAGAGATTTAAAAAGAAGGCTGCTTAAATTGGCTGTAGCCATAACGCAAGAGGTGTTATTTGCGTGGGAACAGCCGGACAATTGAAAATGTGGTCCACATCGTGTGGACTGGTTCCACAGGCAGGGCATGTGTGAGCGATTTCGCTATCTATGCGTGATAGATAGGAGTTTAGTCGTGGTCACCATCCGGATCGGAGTTGAGCCAAGGTAGTGTGGGTGGCTCTTGGTAATTGTTTTTCATCAGAAGCGATGGTTGGTGGTTTGGTGCTAAGTACGCGATTGTTTGCGAGACTACGAGTAGCCTTTAGAACCTCTTGTGTGTCGATGTTTGAATAGCAGCCTTGTAGTCAACATCCGACTAAATATTACTTGGTAAGAAGCTCATTATGACTCATCATTTTTGTTTCATGATGTAGGTGATCCTGTGAAGACATCTTAACACAGCCGGTGACAGTGCGAAGTCCCGCGTTTTGACATGTTGGTCTGTATATGACTCCAATTAGTGTTGTCCACGTCGATGCTGTGTAATTGACTAGGGGCGATCAATGGCTTTATACGTAGCCAATAGTGTTTCTTTATCTGTACCAGCTTTAAGAATCTTGTTTCTGCTCCTTATTTAGCACAGATGTTTTCAGCATAGGTGTTGAATTTGCCAGAGTTGTCAATGGTGATATACGTACCAGGGGTTTTGGGAGTTCGTGTAGTTGATATGATGTGGGTGCCCAGCAAACAATTCAATTTGCCAGTAAGTTTGAGACAATTTGCCTTGCCTAAGGGTTTATATTGCCGGCAGTATTGCCAAAAGCTAGAAAGTAACATAGTTGGCGGACTAGATTGTACAAAAAATGCTACTACTACTATTGCAAATTATAATTAAGTTGCAGGTTACTTGCAGAAAGCAAGCTTATATAAAGGTTATATACTTGCCTTTCGCAAGGGTATTGCAAGTTAAATGCAATACATATTCTGCAAGTTAGTTTTATGTTATATTTGGCAATGTAATTTTTGAAACGCAGGCAAACAAAATTTTTTTTTTCCATTTCTGCTATTCACTTTTGTGCACTGGGATATGTATTTGAAATTATTTATTTTAGAAAATTTCCTTTTTATTTCTGGTAGGATTCGAACCCGGTACGCCTGCGTGTCAGTCTGCTCACATTACCATTGCGCCACAAAGGGAATGCTTCCAACGTTCTCAAAATATGAAGTACTAGACACACTTAATGCTTGAAGAAGATAAGCATTAGGGATATTAACAGCAAATTACATTAGGCAAACCCTTGCCCATATGAATTCTGGATATTACCAATTGCTTGCCACATACAAACGATTGGCAAAATATATATAGCATTTCCAGGTCATGTAAATAACTCTCCGAAACAAATAGATAAATTTCCGAATCAACAAAATACATTTCCGGATCAAAAAAATAAATTTCCGAATCAAGAAAACACGATTCCGGATCAAATAAATAAATTTCTGGACGAAATAAATTAACTTACAAATTAAAAAAATAAATAACCAAAACAAAAAAATAAATTTCCAAATCAAAAAAATAAATGTCGAAATCAGGAAAATTAATTTACAAATCAAATAAATAAATTTCCAAATCGAATAAATATATTTACATGTCAAAAAAGTAAATCAAAAAAATTCATTTCCAAATCAAATAAATAAATTTTCAAAGGTTAATAATATTCGTCTAATAAGAAAAATTAAATTATATTAAATTTATGACACCCCAAGATATATATAAACGGGCGGTTGGAAGTGGAAATCTATGAGATTTTAAAGGAAAATTCGCTTGTGTAGCGCGCAAAAAAAAACAGTATACCACAATTTTGATTGTCCCAAGTAGGCGTAAGTTTTTTTTTGTCGTACGTTTAACAACGGAGACTGTCGATTAATGTTGAAATGTGTTTGATAGTACGACATGCAAAAACTCTCTATTACTAAAGGTACACGACATCAGCTAAACACTACAATTCGTATAATTCAACAGAATCCTGTCTGAATCGGGTCACCGTTACTAAAAGCTGTGTCAATGTGTCTGCATAGGGTGCAGACTCTCCCGCTTTTGTCCCCTGATTTTTTGCTCAGGTTTATTCCCCTGGAATACCACCCTCCCTCCTCCTTGGTATTCTTCACCTATTGGGTGAATTCAAATTGTAAGACGAAACCGGACGGGTAAACTTGCAAGATAAGAACCATCGTTCTTACAATCTGAAATGCATAATGCTTGTCTGCTGGCCACTATAAAAGCTCTCGCCGTCCGTTTGTTTGTGCTAATAAACGGACGGCGAGTGCTTTTGTAGTGGCCAGCAGACAAGCATTTTGCAATTCAGATTGTAAGAACGATGGTTCTTGTCTTGCAAGTTTACCCGTCCGGTTTCGTCTTACAATTTGAATTCAGCCATTGCGATAGAAATATTTTTTAAGAAACGGAATCGAATTGATCATGACAATAAAAAGCTAAACGTTCTCTTGTAAAAAAAAATAAAAACACCTTTAATTTGGAGCTTTTATTCAAATTCAATCGAGACCTTATAATTTAAACTTTTAAGTACCAACACTGGGTCTTACAGACTCGAAGACACTGTCAATGTAGTATAGGTTCCGTTGTGTTCCCGAACCTGCATCATTTTGAGGTCACCTCTATCTTCGATTCTAATGTAAAATAAATATTTTAAGAAAGCTCAGCTGATGTGACTTGAGTTTTGAGGAAGTTATGGTAGTTTAGAGATGGCAAATAATGTCTAAGAAAACAATTTATATCGTCCTATTCCAAGCGTGTGTAGTACAATTGACAATTATGTACGTCATTTTGAATAAACAAAATCTCATTCAGATTGAAATAATTAATTAATTATTTTTTCAATGCTCAATGAAATTCTTGTAAAACCTCATTATTTACTACATTAAAGTACTATCTTCCTTCATACGAAGCATTGTTTATTTGATTTGTGAAATATGTTTTTTGATGGAAAAAATCATTTTTTTGATTTGTGAATTTATTTTTCTGTTTTGGACAATTTTTTATTTGAATTGTACATTTATTTTTTCGATTTGGACATTTATTTTTTTGATTTGGAAATGTATTTTTATGATTTGTTTATTAATTTTTTTCATTTAGGAATTCATTTTTTTGTTTCGGACATTTATCTATTTGATCTGCAAACGTGTTTTGTTGATTCGTAAATTTACCTATTTGCTTCGGACATTTATCTATTTGACTCGGAAAATAATTTACTTGACCTGAAAATGCTATAAATACTTAGAGAACTGAGGGACGAAAGCATTCGAAGCGCGAGAGAAATACAATTTGTTGTCCGTGTATATAAATTTGCGAAATGCTTACAGAGGGGAACCAATTATCAAGAAATTACTTTTGGCAATCCTTGCCCATTTATTGCTGGGGGCAAATTAGTTTTGGCAAACCCTTGGTCAATGGTTTGCTGGGTGTCGATATATATCGGTAGTTGTGTGTTGTTCTCCTGGTTGAAGCTGGTGAACAATATGGCGGAGGACTTGGGCGCTGATAGCTTCAAATTTTTGTTCACGAAGAAGGTGTTAAGGACAAGCAAGTACTCGTTGATGAGATCGGACATTTCAGGAATGTCGTTGCCAGTTGCCATGATTTTACAGTCGTCGGCGTAGTAGATGATTTCAAGTCCCATTGGTGGTGTGGTAAGTTTTGACATGTAGACGTTGAAAAGGGTGGGAGATAGTACTCCACCCTGGGAGAGATGCCTTGTTTAATTTTTCTGAGCTTAGGCTTCCCGTTTCTAAACTCGGTGCAGGACTGACGACGACCGAATTTATGTATGTGAGGTGGAGTGGTATTGCGGAGATCATTCAGCAGTAGCGTATGATTAACTGTGTCAAACGCAGATCGAGAGGATGGTGCGCTTGCATGGATTCGGCTGGTTGAGTCCATTAAAGATGTTGGATGTGATAACATCAAGAGCGGAGGAGGTGCTGTGCATCTTGCGAAAACCATGGTAGTGATTTGCAAGCGGGATGTGCTCTAGGAGTTTCGGCAACACTAGCGCCTCAAGTATTTGGCCACAGGAGACAGAAGAGTTATTGGAGGGAATGACACTCCAAGCGTGTGGTCTTTACCTGGCTTGGGTATGGAGGTAATGCGGCCGTTTTTTCCAAAACTCAGGTATGATGAAAGATCTTAAAGATAAGTTCATCGTAGCAGTGATATACTCTATGGCCCGTTTTTTTAGCATGATCATGTCAATACCGTCTGGACCGAACGCTTTGAAATTTTTGTTGTTTTTCTATTGTAAGCATCACTTTATTGGTGGTAACATGATGCTGGTCTGTTGTGCTGTTACGGATAGCTCTGGTGATTACGCGCATCAGCTTGTCCTTTTCGGGATGTTCGACGAATTGCTGGTAAAATTTGTGAGCGCATTTGTCGTCGTTGCTATACATCTTATCACAGAACTCTATGGTTACCTTCCCTTTCGATTTGTCGGGGTTGGAAAGTGCACGCACGCAGTTTTCCAAAGGTTGCTGACACCGGTTTTCACGTGGCAGGTTTTTAAATAAGCATTCTACTTGCTTCGTTATCTCGTTGTTTAAGTCGCCGTTACGAGGATCACGGGGGTCTGCTATTCTGAGTTTCCCTCACTTTTGCCAGTTTAGCCGCGGAAGATGGAAAGTGCGGTCTCAGGATTGGGATGCGGCCAGCAGGCATGTATCTTTTGGCAGCAGTCAGAATAATTCGACTCAAGTTCTTTTCAGCTAGACGTACGCCGGTGGGAGGTGGTCGGGCAGAAAAGGCTTCATTGGTTGGCCTTTGATGTCGGCTTTATTACAATTCGAGTAAGTTTTTTTGTCTGAATATGTGTATTGAGGCGGTTTATCGAGCGTGAGAACAATTGGTATAGGTGGTCGGATGAAAAATTGATAAATGGTTCCCATATGTGATATTCTGCATGAGCCCAGGACTGGCAATGCATATCCATGGATATGACAGGTGAGTTTGCGCATGATCCTGCAACGCGGGTTGGCGTATCGTCGATGAATGGACAGAAATCAGATTCATCCGCAGTTGACTTGCGATTAAACTACCTCTGGTGTCGTTGTCGAGTTTGGAGTGCCATAGGTCACGACGAGCATTGAAATCACCCAGATGTTGCGTCCAGTGAATAATAGAGTAGGTAATGATGGCCTGAAAATCAGCGGGACAACTTGTAGGCCAGTCATTTAACGATTTTAGGTCGCAAAAAATTGCTCGGCTCTGTTGTTTTGGGATATTGTTAGGATAGATACCGGAAGTGTACCACCAAGTTTGCAACTTCGAAAAACCTGTGCTAACCCCGTAACCCTCAAAAAACCTCAGAATTTTCGGACTTTTTTCATATTTTTGTTTGTAATTTCTAAAAGGTGCTTCCTACAAGTAAGTTGTCCACTGCACTTTTAAAGCTAAGAACATCTTCTTTAATTTGAGTGTAACCTCAGTTTTCTAGGTGCAAAGGATCCCAAGATACAGCACTTAAAAAAATGTTTTTATTTTGTAAAAAAGTCCGAAATTGTATTTTAGGAGGTTTGTATGACAGCCCTATGACGTAATGTTCCGATTCCATCCATTCTTAGATATGTTTTGAGGCTTTACTAGGAACACATTTGGGTGAGGTTTGGTTAAGATTGGTTCCTAAAGAAAAAAATTTTTCTTAGAAGAACCTAATTATCAGGGGTTGGTTTGTATGACAGCCCTATGACCTAGTGGTCTGATTTCATCCGTTTCTAGATATGTTTTGAAACTTTACTAAAAAAACACATTTGAGGGAAAGGTGGTTAAGATTGGTTCATAAAGAAACAAATTTTTCTTAGAAGAACCTAATTTCCAGAGGTTGGTTTGTATGAAAGCCCTATAGCGTAGTGTTCCGATTTCATCCGTTCCTAGTTATTTTTTGAGGCTTAACCAGGAACATACTTGGATGAAGTTTGGTTAATATTGGTACCTAAAGAAAAAAGTTTTTCTTAGAAGAACCTAATTTTCAGGGGCAGCCCTATGACCCCATGGTCTGATTCCATTCGTTCCGACATATATACAGCTAAGTTACTGGTTTATAACTTCATGTCACATGACTTTCTCCGTAGAATGCGCATTTAAGCCGATATTCAGCTCGGAACATGACTGAAATTAGAATTTCGAACTTTTTTCAAAAAACAATGTTTAAAGTGCTGTATCTTGGGATCCTTTGCGCCTACAAAGCTGGGGTTACACTCAAATTAAAGAAGATTTTCTTAGCTTTAACAGTGCAGTGGACAACTTACTTGTAGGAAGCACTTTTTAGAAATTACAAACAAAAATATGAAAAAAGTCTGAAAATTTTGAGGTTTTTTTAGGGTTACGGGGTTAGCACAGGTTTTTCGAAGTTGCAAACTTGGTGGTACACTTCTGGTATCTATCCTAACAATATCCCAAAAAACCAGAGCCGAGCAATTTTTTGCGACCTAACGCCTTATATTTCGGTTTATTGACTGGCCTATTGAGGCTGGTTGTATATATTATAGATATTTAGGATATCTATATAAACTTTTCCTGATTTGATGGATATCGCTTGTAGTTCAGTGGTGATATCGGCGTCGGTGATGTCAATTAAAGTGCATGGAAACGCATTATGGATTAAGAAAGCAAAACCATCACCTGCGCCAATAGGTCGATCGCGTCGGATGATGTTATAGACTCCGTAGGAATTTAGCTATGAGTCAGCTTTTAGCTTTGTTTCTTGAACTGCAACAACTTAAATATGATGTATGTCCATAAAGTCGATTAACTCGACGACTTTGGTTTGTAATCCATTGCAGTTAACTTGTACAATCTTCGTGGTGGAGCAGTTTACTACTTGTTGTGGCGGTGCTGTAGTGAGAGTGTGTTGTGCTGTTGTAGGGTGAGTAGAAACTGCGGAGGTGACAGATGATGGCTGTTGACCCTGATAAGCGTGTTGTTGAGAAGTAGATGATGACTGTTGACCGCAGATTCTGCAGTTTGGTGCTGTAAATGTTTTGATCGTGGTTGTTGAGCTGGGTTGTTGAGCCCTGAACATTTTTTATAGTGGCAGCATTCTTTGCAGCACGAACATTGCACGGAGGATTGTACACTTGTGTAGATCCTCTTACCACAGACGCAGCACATCCAGGGACCTGGATTTATTTCAATGTCGGCGCGTATGAGTAGAATTTGGAGCAGCTGGGCCGGCTTGTGTTGCTCCAATCGGGTAAAAACGAATATATGTGGAATTTTGTGTTTCCCCACTTGTGTCGAAGGGGTTTTGCGGCTTTTTGCCATGCATAAAAAGCATGGGGGGTTCCGGGACAGAGTCCCGGCCGCGATAGGAACCATTGCTTTCGTCTTCATATTTTCTTGAAGTAGTTTTCTTTCCGATGAGCATTTTGCTTCAGTTTGCCACCCCAAGCTAAATGTTGCCAAAGAAATTCAAGCATTTTGTAGCTTAGATTCACAAACTCTGCGTACTTAAATGTGAGGTTTGTATTCTGTTTTTATTTAATATTTCTGGAGAATGTAACGAAGCAGTTGGATATTCGAACATGTTCAATAAGGGACGGAACCAGTGCCTCTTCAACTGTTCACGTTAGGCAAGAAGATAAGACTCCGTAACGGGCGCTTGCCGTATAGCTCAGTGCGGGAATGGCGGGAGGGGTCTCTGTCACTCGTTGCCACTGTCCTTCTACAATTCAAGAGGGATATAGCATGCCTAGGGTGACACAATTACGCTCAACAGGGTTCAAATGATATAAGCTATTTATGATCCGTGGATACGCGGAAATAACGGATGCATCAATTGGTTTTGCACAGTCGTAAATATGAGTCGCGAAGAGAACTACTAAAATGCGCTCATCCATATTTTCTTTTTACCATAATAATACGGCACATAACAGTACTCTGACAAATTCACAAGTCCCCAAAGTCATGCTGCACTTATCTCAAATTACTTCGTTGCCGAAAATGCGGGGAACAAAGGATCCGTTTAACTTTACAGCCCCGTCCTTTTTACTTTGAAAAACTTCTTCAGAGAAAAATATGGGCGCCCTCCTTCCAACGTCTGTTATGTCGGATTTTTACTGACATAATCTTAACACTTCTTTTGCCATTGTAACACTGAAAAATGGGTAACCATTTGCTATCTCATTCATAATGGCATGACGTGGTCATTTTTATATGTGGGGTCAGTGTAATTTAGTATTAATGACAGTCATGTAATCAATATATTCGTCAAAATAATTGCTTTTACGTAATCTTTATATTGAACTAACGATTTCATGGTCATCATTTCATCAATCATACTTTTTACACTACTTTGTGCGAGACTAAAATGCAACACAACCAATGTTCTGAAATGACAACCAGACTAGAAAACATTATGTTCGGATCTAAGATAAAGAAGATTATATAAGGATGTAGCATGTGGTGATACTACCGTAAAAATGGGTTCTCGAAAAGGTAACCACTTTCGGTTGTCCTTCTCATTCTATCCTTAACATATGTTTACTTAGTCTGGCTGTCATCCCAGGAGTAGGGTAAAGTAAAAGTATGAATTAGATAGCAAATTGTTACCCATTTTTTGGTATATGACTATCCTCATTTTCTTGGTTCGGATCGAAAGAGAAGGAGAACCAAAAGTTTCGATAGTCCATTTGTACAGTAGTATCACCACATGCTCTATCCTGGTATTTTCTTGATCTTAGTGACACCTTGCGGGAAAACCTTTTACTGCTGCGATTGACAGGATCTTGTTGTAGGACAAACCAACTCCCAAACTCCCAAGTACCTAACGACTTGCTTAGAGCTTATGACATACTATTCGACTCTAAATTTTGAGAGATGGCTTTTTTCTGATCTTGCTGATGAGGACTGCTTCACTCTTTTTTTTGCTTTGCGTGCTCAAGCCGCAGCTTAATACATAGTTGGAATCGCCTTGCTTGAGTCAGTTTCGACCCACTGCGACATTTGCAAAACCAACCACTGTCGTTCCTGCCGGTATACGAACTTCAGGATTATACATGGTATTTCACAATACTCCTGCGAAACTCCTGTATTTACCATAATTCCTTAAATTCCTCTCAAGTTTATGTATATAATTCAACATGTGAGCTACCTCTCACACTGACGCATCTCTCAATTATATTGTGCTGAAATTGATTTGTATGTGTACATTCGGCTTAATGTTCACGATTTTGTGGACTAAAACAACGTAATTTAATAGACACGGAAAATTTCACTGCAAAAGATCGAATAATCATCCGATTTCCCAGGAAAATTGCTACTAGCCTTACTTTTGTGTCAATTTATTTGTTTAGTTAATTGAAAAACGTTAATGTTGTCTGGCATATGAGACAAGAAAGCGAAATCATTGTCACGGCAGCGACAATCATTTTTACGACATACTGTCGTAAATAAGTAACTAGATTTCTTCAAATTAGTTCACTAATCCACTGCTTAATGTTTTTCTATTTAAAAGCTGAACAGTGTAAAAATTTAATTCACTGTTTCTGGATCGACTGATTCAATAACATGAAGCCGATTTATTTACTTTTCTCCGTCTGGTTGGCTTGCGTGACAGCCAATCTTAAAGCATCAAAACAGCCGGCTACCCCAAAACCACCAACCGTTAGTATAGCGTTTGTTCCATATCCGGGTATACCGAGCAGCAGTAGCAGTAGTTCGAGCTCAAGTAGCAGCAGCGTCACATTCGGTGGATTTGGTCAAGGCGGAGTTGCTGGCGGCTACGGTGTTCCACCGGGCCAGGTAGCTGGTGGATTTGGCGGCCAGGGTGCTGGTGGATTTGGAGGACAAGGAGCTGGTGGAATTGGTGGTTATGGTGGCGTAGGAGGTGCCGGACCGGGTCAAATTGGATTAGGAGGTGCCGGTGGCGGTAGCGGTAGTCCTGGTGGATCAGGAGGTGTTGGCGGTGGACATGGTGGCTTAGGAGGTGCCGGTGGTCATGGTAGCTTAGGAGGAGCTGGTGGTCATGGTGGACTAGGAGGACAGGGATCCCATGGATCTGGTGGTCATGGTGGACTAGGAGGACAGGGATCCCATGGAGCTGGTGGTCATGGTGGACTAGGAGGACAGGGATCCCATGGAGCTGGTGGTCATGGTGGAATAGGAGGACAGGGATCCCATGGAGCTGGTGGTCATGGTGGACTAGGAGGACAGGGATCCCATGGAACTGGTGGTCATGGTGGACATGGTGGACTAGGAGGACAGGGATCCCATGGAGCTGGTGGTCATGGTGGACTAGGAGGACAGGGATCCCATGGAGCTGGTGGTCATGGTGGACAAGGAGGACAGGGATCCCATGGAGCTGGTGCTCATGGTGGACTAGGAGGACAAGGATCCCATGGAGCTGGTGGTCTTGGAGGTACCCGTGACGGTTCCGGCGGGATTGGAGGAGGAACAGGCGGTCAAGGAACTGGTGGACTAGGTGGTCAAGGAGGTGCGGGAGGTAGTGGACTAGGTGGTCATGGAAGCGGTACTGGTGGATCTGGTAGCCCAGGTGGTAATGTGGGCGGAGGAGGAATAAAAAGTGGTGGCGGTAGTGGACATGGTGGAACGGGCGCAGGACATGGTGGTAGTCACGGAGGAACAGGCGGAATTGGAGATAAAGGTGGTCACATTAGCGGAGGAGGTACGGGAGGTAAAGGAGGAATTGGAATAGGCGGAGGAGGTGGCAGCGGTCATGGAAGTGGTAGCGGTCATGGAGGTGGTTTTGGTGGCGGCAGCGGACATGGCTCAGGTGGTGGTTCCGGTATTGGTGCTGGCGTCGGTTATGAAGCTGGTGCCGGTCATGGTCATTTGTCAGGATATCAGTTCGGTGTTGACGGAAGCTATGGTAATGTTTATGGTGGCGGCGGAGCTGGTGGTGGTGGCGGAGGCGCAGGCGGAGCTGCTGGCCAAGGAGGAGGAGGAGATGGTAATCTACAAGATTTACTTGTTGGCGTGTTGGGACAAACGCAAAGTCTACTCCAGGGTTTATTAGGATAAATGTAACTGAAATATGCAAAAAATAAAAAAATAAATTGAAAAAAAAATATTGGGTGCATTTTTATTTTTTAGTTAATCTATTATCCTGAACAAATTTTTCCCTTGCGAATATATTTTTCAGAGTCACGCTTGAACTTGGTTGAGTCGCACTCTACACCGAGAGAAAAAACCTTGTAAAATCAATAAAAACATTAATGAATCAAATATTTTCATATGTGATTTGCCGCCATTGACGTTTTTCATTGATTCATATACGTTTCACTTAATTTCATTGCCATGAAAAATAAATGGAACAAGAATAAATTCAAAAACGTTTATAATACTTTCAATAAATAAAAGCATTTGTTTCAAAAAGGGTAGAACTTCTTTTAAAATTGTTTCGTTTTTGTTTTTCAAACACGTTTACTAATAAAAACGTATACACCACCAGTTTTGTATAACTAGCATTGTGTCCGGAAACTGCCGCATAAACGCACCGGATTATGATTCCTCAGTTGATTTCCAGCAAAAAAGTTGCGGAACATACCCCTCTTAGCTTAACACTTTAGCTGCCACAGGCATTTGAAGATTTTTGGAAAAATCATTTTCTTGCACGACTTAAAGCTCAATATCTCCAAAGCTAGACCAGCTAGAATAGTGAAACAAACTGATTATTACAGCCAACAAATTTACCTATGAAATAAAACTAGCGGCACTAAACTCGGATAAGAGGTTTCGTTTTTACAGAACTTCAAAGTTTAATTTGTGTGATTTTACCCAAAAACAATATATTTTTCCATCTCAGTTTTCTCCAACTTCTACCAAAGTGAGGTGCTTGTACGATTCTTTTAAAAATTGGCGCATAGTCTTACGATCATATCTTTCTTACATCATTTTATTCCAGCTCCATTATTTCTAACAGTTATCAGGTATTAAACCTTAAGTGCAGAGAGCTAGGGTTAATTTTGGCTCGATTTCGACATTATTCGAATAGATTTTTCCAATTGCAGATCTTTAGGGGCAGTCTAAATTGAATTGTATCGAATTGGAGCTAAAATTAACCCTAGTTTTCTGCACTTAACATATGAAAACTGCTAGAAATAATGGAACTAGAATAAAATGATGTAAGAGAGATATGATCGTAAGACTATGCGCCAATTTTTAAAAGAATCGTACAAGCACCTCACGTTGGCAGAAGTTGGAGAAAACTGAGATAGAAAAAAAGATTGTTTTTGGGTAAAATCACACAAATTTGACTTTGAAGTTCTTTAAAAACGAAACCTCTTATCCGATATTAGTGCGCCGTTAGTTTTCTTTTATAGATAAATTTGTTGGCTGTAATAATCAGTTTGTTTCACTATTCTAGCTGGTCTAGCTTTGGAGATATTGAGCTTTAAGTCGTGCAAGAAAATGATTTTTTCAAAAATCTTCAAATGCCTGTGGCAGCCAAAGGGTTAAGCTAAGGGGGTATGTTCCGTACAACTTTTTTGCTGGAAATCAACTGAGGAATAATAATCCGGTGCGTTTATGCGGCAGTTTCCGGACACCCTGTATACACTCCGAAATGATATGCAATGTAACGTTGACTCGAAATTGCCTATAAACGGCTGAGTTAACGCACCATGGCCCCACATACGGTACTGAGAAGAATATATTTTCTGCATTGGTTTACTTTTTCTGCCATTTGTTTCCCCTATTTAGGTCTTTGTCATTTTATTATACGAATATGAAAATTCACAGCGGTTAGTCGTGGTTCAGTGATATGGATACAATATCTGTCATCTGTCATTAAAACAATACAGCATAACTAAATTTCACTCGGAACAATTTTCAAAAATTTTATTCATACCTGTGCTTTTTTAGTCCGTTTGACTATTCCTTTAAGTTTAATTTCGAACTGTGTGAAAGTGCAATTGAAGTAACCACAAACAATCACATAATTGTGCCATTTTTCACAAAATTTGGAAACCACTATGGGCGATTCATGTTGCGCATGCAAAAAGCCGATCGCGGACCCTATAGACCTTGTGAAGTGCACTAATTGCGAAAGTTTGTTCCACGCTGAATGTTGTGGTTTGGTTCCTGTCCGAAAAAGCCGAAAACTTGGTGTCAAGGATTCCTGGAAATGCGAAGCCTGCAAGTCCAAATCCACCGATGTCCAACAAAAACAAACACCCGCGCCAAGTGGTGGTGACACTGACACTTCATACTCACAACTAAAAATGGATTTAATAGCAATTAACAATAAACTGAAGTCCGAGCTTGAAGCGAAAATAGAAGATCTTACCAAATCTATTAAGTTTTTGTCCGATTCGTTCGATGACATGAAGTCGATATTCAAAGAAGTCAAAGCTTTACGTAGCGAAAATTCAGCACTCAAAACTGAAGTAAAGTTGTTGACTGAAAAATCGAATGCATTAGAGCTCGAAGCCAGGAGTCAAAACGTGTGTATAGGCGGAATCGACGAGAAACAATCTGAAAACTTATTCACCATCGTTGAAGGAATCGGGAAAGATGTTGGCGTTGATATACACAGCACTGACATTAATTACATCTATCGACAAAAGTTCACTTTAAACGGCCCGAAAACGAAGAAAACGAGTAATAATATTATCTGTCGTTTTACGCGCAAAATAATACGAGACATATTTCTTACGAAGTTCCGAGACACTGTGCGGCAAGCGAATAACGGAGCAGGCATATCAATAGCCTCTCAAAAACAACGTGTGTACGTCAGCGAACACTTGATCCGCTCTACTGCCTTACTTCTTCGAGAAACCAAGTCCTCGCTTAAACCAAGAGACTACAAGTTTATATGGGCGAAAGATGGTAAAGTCTATGTGAGGAAAAACGAAAAAAGTAAGTCTCTTTGGATTAAGAGTAATGACGATCTACTTGCCTTAACCAAATAATCTCTTCTATTATATAATTATAAGAAAACGATAAAGATAAATCCATACATATGTCCGACATAAATAACTTTTTAGATAGTATCAATATCAATGATAATCACTCAATAATTGTGAATAGTAACAAACAATGTAAAGATTTCTTTGCTAATGATTTAAATAGCGTCAACATTTTGCATTTGAATATCAGAAGTATTCGTAAAAATTATGATGAATTTGCTGTATGGTTGTCACAATTAAGTTCAATTTTTGATATTATAATTTTAACAGAAACTTGGTTAGAGAACGATTGTTCCGGCTATCAAATGCCAGGTTATAATAAAATTGTTGCAACAAATAAATATAATAAGTGCGATGGAGTTATAGCTTATATCAAAGATACTCTTAGCTTTAGAATATTAAATGATAATATTAATGAAGTAAATTCACTAAACTTAATACTCAGTTTCAATACACAGGAGTTTTTACTTACTGCTTTGTACCGGTCTCCAAATAATACTAATTCAATCGATTTTATTAATTCCTTAGATGCATATATCAGTAAATACGATAGATTGTCTAATCATATCATACTAGGCGATGTCAACATAGACATACTTGAAGAAAGTTTGGATATTGTGGGACATCATTATTTGAATATGATGTATGGACAAGGATTTGTTAACCATAATTATGGATGTACGCGTAAAGGGAATACACGAGAATCTTGTATAGACCACATTTTTGTTAGGGTCCATAAGGAGTATAAATTTAAATCCGCTATATATACAACCTTTATAACTGATCACTTTGCTGTTCTTGGAAGCATTTTATTTCCATCTCCTGCTCAAAAGCCTTCTAGATATCTAAACAGTGATAGAACAAAAGAAAAAGACATTTTAAATGTGTCCGCATTTAAGTCGCAACTGGAGAGGGAGAATTGGTATGAGGTCTATCATGAAACAGAAGCCCAGAAATCGTTTGATTATTTTTACGAACGTCTTTTACATTTATATAAAAACAATTTACATAAAAAGAAAATAAATTGCAGAATGAAACAACTTAAGCCCTGGATCTCCGTAGGATTAATTACTTCGATCCGGAAGAGGGACAAAATGGCTCGTAAATTACAAAAACAACCGTCTAATGTTAATCTCCGTACTGAATATATATCATATAGAAATAGCTTGAAATCGCTTATACGACGCGCCAAAGAACACTACTATAAAACTAAGTTTGAAAATTGTGGGAATAATACCAAAAAATTATGGGATATTATAAATGAAGTCACTGGTAAAGAAGTCATTAAGGGAAAATTTAACTCTGATATTGTATCGCCTTCGGGTGAACTATTACTTAAAGACGGAGAAATAAGAATTGCCAATGAATTCAACAAACATTTTAGAGAGGTGGGTCATAATACAACTAGAGACATACAGTTTGATAATGATAACTATCGACGAATGTTTCCTAGTCATAACGTCCATACCAACTTAAATTCTTTCTTTTTTCACCCAGTCTCTGAAAATGAATTGATTACTCTTATTAGCAACCTTAAGACAAACGTGGCAACCGGTATTGACGGTATTAGCTCTAAAGTTTTTAAAGATAATTGTGTTATACTATCTAAGCCTCTAACTCACATTATCAATATGTGTTTTCTTCAAGGAGTATTCCCAACTCAGCTGAAGGAAGCAGTAATTATTCCACTATACAAAAGTGATGACAAGACCAATATGCATAATTACCGCCCGATATCACTTTTGCCTTGTTTGTCGAAAATTTTCGAACGTGCTATTAAAAATAGACTTGATGTTTATTTCGAGCAGAACAATATTATCTCAAACGCGCAATATGGTTTCAGAAAACACAGAAGCTCAGATGACGTGATATATAAAGTTACGAAAAGCATTGTATCACATTTAGATAGAGGAAATAGATGCTTAGGCGTATTTCTAGACTTAAGGAAAGCGTTTGATACAGTTCAACACGAATTATTATTAGAAAAAATGTTTCATATTGGTATCAGGGGTGTCGCTCTTGAACTATTTAGATCCTACCTGCAAAATAGAACACAATCGGTTCGTGTTAATAACTATACCAGCGCTGCTCTAGATATTAATATCGGTGTTCCTCAAGGGACAGTGTTAGGCCCAATATTGTTTCTAATTTACATCAATGAATTACTAAATAATAATATTAGTCACAGCTCGATGTATGCATTTGCTGACGATATAGTAGCAATTTTTCATGGGAACAATTGGGAGGAAGCATTTTACCATGCTAGAGAAGGAATGTCAAAAATAAAATGTTGGTTATGTAAGCACAAGCTTTGCTTTAATGCGAATAAGACTGTAGGCATACCATTTTCTCTTAATTCAGCTGGTGTCCCTTCAGAAAACCTCAGAATCTGTATCCATAATCCTAACTGCGCCGAAACTTGTTCAAATTGCCCGATCTTGAATATAGTAGAGAAAACAAAGTATCTTGGTATAATGTTAGACAAACATCTACGTTGGCAAGATCATGTGACTTACTTATGTAGCCGACTTAGAAAAGTAATCTACAAATTCGTTGAACTGAAATCGATGCTCCCAATAGAACAATTAAGAAAGGTTTTCACTGCAATCGTTGAATCAGTCATAGAGTACGGAAACCTAGGTTGGGGTGGAATCGCTCCCTCAAACCTGAAACCTTTGGTTTTATTACACAAAAAAATTATTAAGATATGCATAAAAAAGCCTATAATATATCCAACCATTCAAGCATATAATGATTTTGGTGTGCTTCCAATATCCAAGCTTTATAAATTCAAATTGCTTAAGTATATCTACATAAATTTAGATGAATTTCCTTATTTTGAAGGGATTAGTAGATACCATACCAGGAGACGAGTTCAAATATTGCGAATTGAAACTAGATATAATACATCAGCTGCAAGCAATCACGCATTTTACGCTGCCCCAAGAATATTCAATAAGTTACCAAATAGCATTAGAAATATAAACAACTATTATGTATTTAAAAAAGCTATGAAAACGTTTATAATTGAGAGTGATATTTGTTAAATCCAACTATATCATATATGACAGAACCAAACAATCGACGAGATAATACAAACGAATGATCTGCATATTATCATAAATAGGTCGACCTGTCCCACAGCACGAGCATAGCTCTTTGTGAGACATCAATAAATTTCAAAATACACGCTTTTTAACTTCTATACTCCAACGCACTCTTTTATCATCAATTAGTTTTTTGAATTTTGAATTACATTAAAATTTGAGTTGCACTTTAAGTTAAGTAGTTTTAAGTCTGTATGAGAATTGTATATGAATGAATAATAATAATAATAATAATAATAGATATACATATTTCATTAGATTCATTATGGGCCCATTTTATTTTACTGTAGACTCATTAAGATTTTAATTTGTTTTTGGTAAGGGTAGTGACGCATTGACGCGACAGCTACTAAAAAAAAAAACAAATTTCGTCCATCTATCTGTGCATTCTTTTATTATCAATCAATATTTATTCAATCATACAATTAAAGGAAAGTGTACAGTATAAGTGTATACATATGTATAATGAGTAAGTGATTAAGCATATGCGCTTTTACATCTATAAATATAATATTTCGGTAAAAGATAAATGTAGAAAAAATAAGCAACTAAACAATTGTATAAGCGTTCCTTTATTAACCTCACGTAAAATGCATTCACGATGCTGGTTCTAAGCATATACAGGGTGGGCCAATTACAAGTTCGTTTTTAAAAATGCAATAAAATTAATTTGTTTTCCATGTCTTATGGCTTTATTAGAAAGTAAGTAAGCTCCCATTAATGATGGAACACAACTTCATTCAAGTCGCTGCCCCGGCTGGCGTCGCAGTAGCGCATTCTGTCACACCAATTTTCCAAGACCTGTTGATGGTTTCAGGCTGTAGCTCACGAATGGCTTGGATGATATTGACCTTTAGTGCTTGAATCGTTTCTGGATTGTTGGCATAACATCGGTCCTTCACGGTTCCCAACAAAAAAAAGTCCAAAGGGATCAAATCGCAGCTCCGAGGCGGCCAATTGACATCGCCAAGACGACTGATAACACGATTTGGGAATTTGGTGCGTAAAAGATCGATTGTGGCGTGGGCTGTGTGGCATGGCGCACCATTCTGCATGAAACAGAGGTCGTCCAAATCCATGTCTTCAATTTCAGTAAAAGAAAGTCGAATAACATGGCTCGGTAACGCGCCGTTGACCGAAACGTTGTTACCAGCCTCATTTTGAAAAAAAAATGGTCCAATGATGCCACCACTCCACAATCCGCACCAAACTGTCACTCTCTGTGGATGCATTGGCTTTTCGACAACAACGTGCGGGTTTTCTGAGCTTCAGATGCGGCAAAATTGTTTATTAACGTAGCCGCCGAGATGAAAATGCGCCTCATCAGAAAAAATAATTTTTCGCCCAAAATAGTTGTCCAATTCAAGCTGCTCTAAGGGCCAAATTGCGAAGCGATAACGAAGTGGGTGGTCGTGCGACTTTAATTGCTGAGACAATTGGACCTTGTAAGGGAATAATCCCTCTTCTCAGGCTAGTGCGTGAAATGTTTAACTGTTGACATCGATGGCGTGTTGATGTTCATGGATAGAGTCTCACACTCTGGGCTACATCAGCCACATTTTCATCTGTGCGGACCGTACGACGACGGGGACCGTGAGTGTTGTCCACTAGCATGCCATTCTCACGAACTTTTTGCACTAACTTGCGTACGTGACGCTCGGTGGGTGCTTCATTTCGGCCAGAACTTCTTTTCAATAAACGCACTGTTTGGGCTAGGCAGCACCCACTTTGAAAATAAGTTTTCAATATTTCCCAACGTTGGGGCACTTCGTAGTTCTAGACCGCTGTCGTAACAACGGGTAGCTCCGGGACGATCTTAGAACCGGGTGCCATAAAAGATTTTTGAAGAAAACACAAACATCGATGGTCACAGTGAGATTTGAGCTCACGCTTCGGCAACTCACAGATAGAGTTCCATCTCTACCACTGCGCCAATGCCCAGTGGCATGACGCGTTGCAATCGACGATTTCCGATTTCTGAATGTCGCCAATTTAGTGGTGTAGGATCTTATGTTTCCGCTAGGTATTATCTTTATATCTTTTAGTATTGCTGAAAAAATGTAGAGAACAATGAACTCGCCAGTCTTTATAGTCTAAGCTTAGACCTAAATCGCAATTCCCATGAATTTCTGTTTACACGCTTCTGCCATTATTTAGCACGTTTTTTTTTCTAACAAATTTACACAAGCACATTTAATATCCTAATACTCCGTCTAATTGTTGTTTCATAAAAACAGTTTTAATTATCCATTAACCATTCGTGAATTATTGTGCTTAATACGTCTACGCTAATTGCAATGTTTGCTTGAAATTAATTTGTTTGACCCTGATCCGTTAGACTCAACTTAATTTTCGCCTCAATTATTTCCCCTCCACAGACGGAAGATACCGATCAAGCGGACAGCGGTAATCGTAGCAGATCGTCGGACACCTCATCACCATCGACACGTCGTAATTCCATCGAAGACAATGCAGCTGTTGGACAAGTAATGCATTCAGATACCTTTATCGAATCGCTCTAGTATTTTAATATTTTTGTTTTTCTTCTTCTCTAGTCGGGAGGTAATCTCGAAGCTGGTCTGCCGCCGGGTTGGTCCATGCAAGTTGCACCAAACGGTCGAACATTCTTTATAGATCACAACGAACGAAAAACATCATGGGTTGATCCACGAACAGGACGTGCTAGTCCGATGCCAAATCAAATTAAACGCGGCGTGGAAGATGATTTGGGTCCGCTGCCCGAGGGCTGGGAAGAACGTGTTCATACGGATGGCAGAGTTTTTTATATCGATCACAGTATGATGATTCGATTCGATTTTATATGTTCGGTTGAGTTTTACGTTTTTTCCAAATTTCAGATACAAGAACAACGCAATGGGAAGATCCTAGATTGTCAAATCCTAATATTGCCGGTCAAGCAGTACCTTATTCTAGAGATTATAAACAAAAATATGAATACTTTAAGAGTCAGATTAGAAAGCCAGTAAGTATTAAGGATTTCACATTTCACTGGGTCTTCGGTAGCTCACTGGGTTGGGGCGTTGTCTCTATGCCTATGAATTGCCGTTATGGGCTCGAATTCCTTTTCAAGAAAAAGGATATCCTCAATCAATAAAAATAAACAAAATTTCGATAATTTGATTTCTTTTTCAGACTAATGTACCTAATAAATTTGAAGTCAAAGTCCGACGTGCATCCATTCTTGAAGACTCATATAGGATAATAAATTCAGTGACAAAAACGGATTTATTGAAAACAAAGCTGTGGATAGAATTTGAGGGTGAAACTGGTTTAGGTAAGCGAATGTTGGTGTTCGAGTGTTGTGAGCTTAGTTAACTTTTGATTGTTTCTTTCTGTATACAGATTACGGTGGCCTTGCCAGAGAATGGTTCTTCCTTCTCTCCAAAGAAATGTTCAATCCATACTATGGTCTATTTGAGTATTCCGCAATGGATAATTATACATTACAAATAAATCCATTTAGTGGATTGTGCAACGAGGAGCATCTTAGTTATTTCAAGTAAGTAAAAAATGAAATTGGTTTTATGTCTCAGCGGTCGAGAATTATGTAGGGAAAAGCTAGATTTTTGCATCAATACCTTCCTTTCGTTTTTCGAGACAAGTCCCCAAAAATTCCCATCTGTACGTATGCCGCAGGCGGGACTTCACAGGGTCAAATACATACCTGCAAAAACAGGTTTTTGTGAAAATCACGATAACGGTAACATATGTATACTAATAAAAGGTGTATGACAAATCTACTGCTCTTGCGTCTTTACGGATAGTGTCAATACGCATCCATAGATTCACGGTGTCCTAACCTAACGTTGTCATGTCCCATGTTGTTTTCAACAAGTCTTCATGAAAGTCTTTCTAACGGTAAACTTTACTAAAAAGTTTAAGGAATTGTTCAAAATTCTCATGGATGCGTGCACCCTTAAAGGCGCCTTCAAACCGTAGACGAGAAAAATGTTTTTTAGGTGTTCGATATACCTGCAGCATTGTGAAAGGTCGTTCATGCCAATTTTGAAGCTTCTGCCGTTTCATATATAGTGCCAAAAGTCTCCATTCATGCATGCCCTTGAAAGAAGCTAAGCGGTGTCAAACGTTTAAGTTTACTTTTTTGAAAATAAACACGTCTATCTATGACGGAAAGGCGTAACGAACGCTAATAAAAAACTGTATAAGCCGAATTTTGTGTATAAGATATGACTCGACTTTTAGCAAAATTTACTAATGCAATTATGATCCCCCTTACGGAGCAACAAGAATTCACATCATACAATACAATTTTTTTCGGTTTATTCGGGAATGTATTCTTAAACAAAGCCAATAGGAAATTTGCACACATATGTTAGTCTCCATTGATGAGATGATTGATGCGTTGTTGTTGCTTTTTCATTTGACACATCCGCGTATTCTTCGGTCTGCCCCTGTGGCCTTGGGTCCCCCAAATGGAACTTCCATTCATATCGTTTTCTTTGTGATATTCTCAGGCGGACGCTTTTGAACATGGGAATATCAATCTATTTGTCGGTCTTCGAGCTTTTCGGTGATTAGTTGGTCTATGGACAAGCTGGCACGCCACTGCCAATATGAATGACATGGCAAATGGTAACACATTTTTATACCCTTCGCTCATAGAGTGAAAGGGTATATTAACTTTGTCATGAAGTTTGTAACGCATTGAAGGAAGCATCTCCGACCATATAAAAAGTATACATATATGATCAGCATGATATTGGGGAGTCGATTGGGCGATGTCCGTCTGTCCGTCTGTATGTCTGTCTGTCTGTTGCGACGCGTTTTACTCGGCCAATTTAAAAGATATGAAGCTGAAATTTTGCACAAATGCTTCTGTTTGCTGCAGGCAGCTTGTATGTTTGAATCGGTAAAATCGGACAATGGGGTCATGGGGCTGCCATACAAACCCAACTCACCAAATTAGGTTCTTCTAAGAAAAACTCTTTTATTTGTGTACCAATTTCAACCAAATTGCACGCAAATGTGTTTCTATTGATGACACAGAACATAAGTAAGATTGGATCAAATCGGACCATGGGGTCATGTGGCTGCCATACAAATGTAACTCCCCAAATTAGGTTCTTCTAAGAAAAACTTTTTTATTTGTGCATCAATTTCAAACAAATTCCACACTAATGTATTTCTATGGATGACACAAAACATATGTAAGAATGGATCAAATCGGACCATGATGTCATGGGGCTGCCATACAAACCCAATCCCCATTTTGGTTCTTCTAAGAAACATTTTCTACACCAATTTCACAAAACCTTGAATTAATGTGTCTTTACTAAAGCAACAAAAAAGTTCAAAACGAATGGAATCCTACTGTGGGGTCATGCTCCCGCAACTCGATAAAATTTTAAATATTTTTATTTGCCCACTTATTTCAACCAAGCCCAAAACTTTTGTCAAGACGGAATAAAAAGAATGAGGAGGGGGATTAAATGCAAGTGATAGGGACGCCCGAAAACAACTTTTAGCCCAAAGAGAGCGAAGCGTATCCAAAATTCGACCGCGTCCGAAATTAGCTTCGCCCCCTAGTTTAATCTATGACTGTTTACCTATATTTTCTTGGTTGTAGGTTTAAGTTATTTTTCAAGAATATTTCGATAAGGAAGGCGCTCTTTTTGGAGCATCTACATGCATGGAAATTTTTGCTATTACATGTAGAGTAGGAAAGATTACCATATCGTGAAAGTCAGACAACCTTTCAATATGCATTACCGTTATAATTTCGTAGTGTATGTGAAACCTTCTAGCGCCCTTAAAAGCGCAACTATCGATGGCGATTTTTAGATTTTTTTGGAGTGAAGAAACGTTAAACGTCAAATTATCTTGTGGAAGATTTCTTTAACTGTCGTCCCCTGACTCCCAGGAAAATATGGTTTTAGTTGAAATTGAATTTTCGCCAAATATCAAGTGACTTTAAATTCGTTCAACTTAGATTTATCAGAATTTTTCAGATTACGTTGTAGTCACATGGTGGCCTGAAATACACCAAAATTCTACCGTAATTTAGTGTATTAAATTATATGGCTGCATCGGTATAAAATAAATGCTGCTGCAAAACGTATTCGCTAGCGGGTCAGATCACAAATATACCTATCATATGCCTAGTAGGAAGTGGGTATCACACCGATCCTTGCTCGTACGTAAATTACAACCTATGCCAGAACCGGAAAGTATGACGTGGTACAGAGATAACGGAATAACGGAAATTGTGAGACCCTTACATTATGCTGTATATTGTTATTTGAATCTTAGGAACTTAAGTGGTGTGGCAAAACTTGCACACTCCGAATTCAGTTGTCAGTTCAATCCTGCCTACAGCCAGGATCTCATTCACCGCAACAGAGCAGAAATGAGGCTGTTTTTAGGATACCTTTCGAGATTGCCAAAGAGTGGGATAAAATCCGGTGTGAGCATAGATGTTTGTGTATAACGCTCTTTCAGGTGTCAGTTGTACAAATTGTAAATTTTACGTGAGGGACGCGTCGACGAAGAACTACCAAACTCCTCTCGATTCAAGAAAAGTAACAAGAACAAGCAACAAAAATAACAAGAACAAAAGATTGTGGATCATATTTTGAAAAATCGAATCTGTAATGAACACCCGGGCTTTAATATTCATGACATCATGGTCATTTAGGACTATGGGTTTTTAACCGGATAACGGTAAATATTTTTTTTAAGAATAATTTACATATGCCTTGAGTCATTAAAGAGCCACACTAAATGAGTTGAAGAGCCGCATGTGGCTCGCGGACAGTTAGTGCAGTTAGGGAAATACAGGTTGGGCAAAAAGTCCCTTTCCTATTTATATATGTAATAACTTTTAAACAAAGTGTTTAAAACCAAAAATAATAATCACAAAATGAGCTTAAATTTGTGTGTTTTATTTACATTAGGTGTGGAGAATTATTTCCGATAAGTGTGCACCATTAGAATTCACACAAGCTTGGGCTCTTTTCACGACATTTTGGAGTGTGACCGGTGTGATTTGCGCAATTTCTCCTCGAATGTTCTCTTTCAACTCCGGTAACGTCTGTGGTTTGTTGACGTACCCTTCTCTTTGAGGTAGCCCCATAGAAACTCGAGAAATGTCTAATAGAAAAAAGTCTGGGGCCGTCAGATGAGACGATCGCGGTGGCAATTTTATGTTGCCATTTTTCGAGATGACACAATTTGGAAAATGATGTTGCATCAAGTTCATTGTCTCACCTAATGTAAATAAAATACACAAATTAAAGCTCATTTTGCGATATTTTTTTTTTGGTTTTTAATAACTTTATTTAAAAGTTATTACATATATAAATAGGAAAGGGACTTTTTGCCCACCCTGTACAACAAAAAGTATCGTATACCTGGCGATACAGTCTTGCGTTTTTTGACGAGGGCTAACGAATCAGCAGCGACATGTAGTGATGAGCTGTGTTGTTGCTGACCGTTTTCCACATTTCCTCTACTACATGCGATATGCCTGTCGGAGTAATCCAACTTAGTCGAGAGGATTGAAATTGAGGAAGCCTTGTTTTTGCGAGAACAGAATGGCGAGTCCTTCAGTCGCTTCACGGACGGACTTCGCTTTAGGGTTAAAACGGTGCCCGCGCTATGGTTGCGGTCTGCAATGCATGTTCCTAATATAGGCCAGAGCCTTATCATACGAAGGCATGGTCTTTTATCGTCATGGATCATGAAAAAGATGTTCATCGGAGCGATGTCCAGCTGACCGGCCATTCAATGGCCAAGTTCTTGTCAGCTGGTCATCCACCTCGGTCGACAAATCACTTCCCGCGATTTCGACCACGACTATAAAACATTTTTGGTTTCCGCTAAATGAGAGACGTGAAAACCATAACACAGAAGGCAGCTGAAGGCCTGCTGTCGTTGTTCGTGGCATGGGACCACATTTATCCGCGGCTCTAACAGGTCTGTTAACGCTAAAGCCTTTATTTTAAAAAGAGCCAGCCAAAACTGACAAATTTTTACATTTCGCTGAATGTACTTAATAACCAATGATGGCTATTGCTTCTAGGTCAATTCACGCACACACGTAATGAAAATTTTTCTAATTGGCGGGATTTTTACAAATATGTATAAATAATGTTAAAATAGTTAAACCAAAGATATTTTTGTAAGCCAAGCGAATTACTAATTTTCACCTAAGTGTCTGAATAAGGCGTTTACATGTTGTTCAAGTATTGATGAACCTTTGCATCGTCACAAAAGCTTTTTGTTTGGGTTAACAACAATGTCTGGTCATTTTTCAAACCAACAATCTGGCTCTCGCAAAAAATTAGTTTTAACACCCCTGATTTAAAGATTACTAAAAAGATACTGACACTACACGTCAATTGTCCTAATTTTTAGCTGAGGTCGCTTGCCCTGCTTATCAGAACAGTGAAAGTACCAGTTTGAGGATTCATTTGCTGTTATTGTTTCAGCAAGAAAATTACCAATACAATCGGAATTTTTTTTTACCGTTACCTTGTTATCGCTCTTTTTGTAAAAGTCATCGAAAATCGTGACTTGTCATGCAAAATCATGATTTGCAGCCCTCCTGATGACTTAATCCATGATTTGATTTCAGTTTCAGAAACTACATAAAATTTCACAAAAACCGAAGTTTTTCCTGTTGCCAACATTATCGCCACTTTCAAGATACAGTTACTCAAACTTAATAGAAATTTTAAACTAGATTTTTCATCGAAAATTCAAACAGTAATTTCATAACGGTGCTTTATGCGTGGAACTCTGCAAAGTTGATAAAAGTTGCTTCAACATGTTGGCTTTCCAACAGTATATCACTTTTCATATTCACATTGCAGAATTTTAGAGAAACACGCATTTAATGGTAAAAATCAAGGCTTCAGTGGAATCGCTAACAATTTTCGCTTTACTCGAAAAAAGACAAAGAAAGGCTATTATAATTCGGGATAGAATCTCGCTTCATTATTTTGACTAGAACTGTAAGATATTTGAAAATTGTACATTGTTTGGCAAATGCAACGGTACTTATAAAAGTTAAAATTAATTATTTTCTATTTATAATCGAAGAGCTGTTATTCTTTCTTATGTTTTCACTTCGCAAGCGTGATTGTGTTGTTACTTCTTGGCGTTTAGAAAATTCAGGTATAATTTTGTTAATAATACAATTTATTTTTCGAATATAGCCCTCATTTTTCGACCAATTAAATAAAATCGCGATGGTGGAAAACCAATTCTCCGATAGAGAGTATGCCGATATGGTGTTTGTGTATGGGGTAGCAGGAGGAAATGGACTTGAAGCAGTTCGAGAGTATAGTCGGCGATTCCCACAGCGACGAATTCTAGATAGACGTACCTTCCAAAGAACGTATCGGCTTTTTGGAGAGACAGGTCGAACACCAAACCACACCATTAGAGAAGGAGTTCGCGGTACTAGCATTGGACGAGAAGAAGAGATTCTTAATCTCTTCGATACTAACCCAAGCCCATTGAGCACGAGTAGAGCAGCACTTCAGCTGGATATTCCTCGGATTACGATCCAAAGGACTCTTCAGTCGGACAACCGGTATCCGTACCACCTTACGCAAGTTCAGGAGTACCACCTTACGCAAGTTCAGGAATGACTACCGAGCGACTGTCAGAGGAGGATAACATTTTGTAAATTGTATCTTCCAGGAACAGTTGCTGCAGCGAATTAATGATGCTTGTGACACCATAAAGGAGAACCCTCCTGAAATCCTTCGGACCGTTTCTTCCATGCGCCGAAGGTGTCGAGTCTGCATACAAAATGGAGGAGGCCGATTCCAGCAGCATTATTCAAATTCATCAAACAGACACATTTAATCATTAGTTAATATTTTTAGTTTATTGGTTCATATCTAAAACTTTATTTTCATTTTTATTTAACAAATTTTCAAAATTGCGATAGTAAAATATTAAAAATAATAAATAAAATTTCAGTTTGAATAATCCAATAAGAAAATAATTACCTTGTTTTTTTGGTACATCCAATATGTGTAATTCCATAATCCCGCAATGTAAATATGAAAAGTGATATACCGTTGGAAAGCCAACATGTTGAAGCAACTTTTATCAACTTTGCAGAGTTGTACGTATAAAGCACCGTTATGAAATTACTATTTGAATTTTCGATGAAAAATCTATTTTAAAATTTCTATTAAGTATGAGTACAGTTAGTATTTTGAAAGTGGCGATAATGTTGGCAACTGGAAAAACTTCAGTTTTTGTGAAATTTTATGTAGTTTCTGAAACTGAAATCAAATCTTGGATTAAGTTATCAGGGAGGCTGAAAATTATGATTTTGGAGGACTTTCACACAAAGAACGATAACAAGGTAACGGTAAAAAAAATTCCGATTGTATTGGTAATTTTCTTGCTGAAACCAGTTGCGCTATTAACCCTTACAGTATTGACCACCGAATACGGGACACCCTGTATATGCAGAGTATCCATTTATGCCTTTCCTATGGCCAATTATCATGGTAATTTGTTTTTTACTGCTATACAACTCGGTGTTTAAGAGCGTTAAAAGGCATGTGTGGCTCTTAGGATATCTCGAAAATTTCCGTACTACAAATAAAAAGCTGTGTGTAGGAGGTGATCAGTTGGCGCTTCCTCATTTTAAGTAAGATTTCATTCGTGGGGTCTCGAAAAATTCAAGATAGTGTAAGAATAGCTAACAAAAAATTGCTTAAATCATTTTTTTTAATTCTTTCGTTGTATTCGGCCGACCGATCTGCAAATATAAAGAAAACAGACCTGAGCACTACAATTATAACTAAAATGAAGCATTAAAAACATATTGATCAAATGACATACAATAAAAATACAAAAGCCAGTTTTCATACCCGAAAACTGTCGATCACAGGTCTGGATTGAGAGGATAACCTCCTGACGACCCCGAAATGACCAACGTTGATCGAACGTGAGCATGCGGGGTGTCATATCAAAGAGGACGTCGAGTGCATTGCATATCCGGTATTTGTTTCCTATTTCAAGGACACTAAATGGAATAATTCGGGCTCAAACGAAAAATTACGGCTTTGGAAAGATACATATACGAGAAACACGAAAATGTTCCATTGGGTCCCAATTTTCTCCTGTGAGGGTCATTGAAACAAGTAATAAATACCGGATATGGAATGTACTCGACGTCTTCTTTGATATGACACCCCGCATGCCCACGTTCGATCAAGGTTTGTAATTAGTGTCCTTTTATGTCCTTTTTGAGAACTTTCCGATAATTTTTTTTTCTTAGCAAATTTAATGATAGAATCTTTAGCTATTATAAATTCGGAAAAGTGAGAAACGTAGTGACAACTTGAATTATTTTCGTAGTTATGGCTTTGGAAAGATACACGGAAAACACAAAAATTTTACGTTTAATCTCGATTTATTCCGTTGAGGGTCCTTGAAACAGGAAACAAACACCGGATATGTAATGTACTCGACGTCCCTTTTGATCTGATACCCCACATGCTGACCTCCGGTCAAGGATTAAAGGGTATCCTTTTTTGTCCTTTTTGGGACCTTTCCGATCAAAATTTTTTTTTTAGCAAAATGAGTTTTAGATTCCTGGGAGCCCACTGATTCAAAAACCACAAGAATTAGCCTTTCTCTATTTTTTTCTATTTGAAATGCTAATATGACTGCACTATTAAGAATGTTTTTTTTATGAAAGGGTTCCTTATTGACCACAATCGAAATAAAAATAAGGCAAAGCTTGATGTGCACAAAATTTTCTTCTTCAAGCACAAATTACCACACAAAGGCCCATTCTCTCGTAGATCTTATAGAATGGTTAGTCTTATCGCCCAGAGAAGACACACACAATATTCAAAAAAAATAAATAACAGGCGCGACAATCCAGCATTGGACTAAGGCCGCAGGATGTGTTAGTGACATCCTATTTCCAAGATCTTATCTGCTTTTTGTTGAGGTAATGAAATCAGCATCACGCTCAGCAGTGTTATTTATCCCCATAAATGGGTACTCGTTTAACATCTGAGTGAGATCATAGTCCGTCACAAGCTCGTGAGTTCGAAAAACACCATGGAACACGGTGAGATTCGAACTTATGAGCCTGTGCACCGAAGGTGCGCGCACTAACCGCTAGACCAGCCAGACTACCAATATTCAAAAAGCTTCTCCATTATATTGAATTGATTTTTTGTTAATTTTGCATAGTTATGGTATCTTTTGCTCATTTACGCTGTTGGATGAAAGTGCGCAATGATTTTCTCAATCTAAGATGATGGCTTAAATAAGCTGACCAGACGTACAGCATTTTGCTGTACAGTACAGCATTTTGACTTGCCGTACAGCATCCAAAAGCGTACAGCAAAATATACAGCATTCTCGATTTCACACAATGGTATGCCTCAGGAGCAATTGTTTTTCACTACACAAGATCAGAGCTCATAACAATGCTCAGAAAGCGTGCAAAATTTCAGTATGATCGGGAAATAGATTTTCGATTTTTCAGCTGTAACTAACGAACTAGAAACTTGCTTTCAGCAATAAAAGTAACTATGATGCTTTTAAAGCATGGACAATTTCAGTAAGACCGGTCAAGTTTACCGCTGTACTTTTCCAACTATTTTAGCTAGAAACTTGAAATTTTTAGCGCTAAAAGAAACAGCTTTAAAAGTGTCCCAAAATTTCAGTAAGACCAGACAAGAGTTTTTCCAGTTCCCGGCTGTAACATTCGAACTATTTTATAGAGATTTGAAAACTAAACCAACAAGAACAAATCCATATTTTCTTGACTGCCAGGATTCCGTCAATGTCTATGGCGTCAAATTTTGATGATGCCATAAGCTTAACATTTTAAAAATTTTGCCCAAAGATTTGTTTGAACTTTTTGCACAAAACTTGAAATGCTTTATAATACAATGCCCCCAAATGTATGAACATTTTTTTTCTGGAAAGTTTTCTTTTGAAAAAAAAAAAAATTAACCAAAAATCAGCAAAAGTCGATGGATTTTTTGAAAAAATCCTCCACACAAATTTTGCGGCTGCAACATGCATGGAATGCAAATTGGCAAACATTTGGAGTCTTTGAAGCAATGAAAATGATATCTGATTATTTCGTGCGAGAACAAAAAAAAACTTAAAGGCATACAGATTTGTCAAGCTTTTGAATCATTAAATTATCAAAATTTTGATATCCGACGCGCAAATTAACTTTGTACTGCGTATAGTGAGCTGTGTATTCAACAACTTGGCATCAAAATTTCACTATTTATTTAATGTTTAGGTCTAACCGTATCTAACCTGACGCCTGAATCGTGGACCTCCAGTTGTCACGGTCACGCGACCTTGTCCTCTAGTTTAGGAAGTTCAGTAGCTGATGGACGTACTTACCTCCTGAGTACTCCCTGCGAGCTCTCGGTCGTCAACACCATCTCGCTCCATCAACTCATGGTGCATTCATCACCTTCTTCGGCATGCAATTTATGATCCATTATGCCATTATGCTTTGAAGCAATGAAAATGATATATGATTTTTGCGTGCGGGAGCGTAGGTGCATAGGGTTTTTTTGATGCATTCATATTTTAAACAAAGATAATACAAGCAACATGATATTTGGATAACAAGCACTTTCATACCAATACATTTTTAATTTTAACAGACGGAAAATGAGTTAACTAATCGACAATAAGCAAGAAACTCAGCATCACAAGGAATATGCTGGCAGAAACAAAACGATTGATGAGCGTTTAAAGCTTATCTATCAAAATTAATGCAATGAAAAATGATGGGAGTGTTAAAATTGCAGTTATTTCACAATTTTTCCAATCTGAAGCTAGTGGAACTTGGGGACTTAATATGCAATTAATTCCTTTGGTCGTTTACCATAAATAGTGGAAAACGAACCTAAGCTGGTTGATTGCTTTAAGTTCCAGAGTTTAATAAGATACTACCCGGATCGGTTTTGATTCAATGCAACAGGCGAAAGTGGTGATGCTTTCTAACCAAATATCACAAAATAGTACCCCCCAATTGAAAATCGATTAAAAATAATTTGCAAACGCCTAAGCCTTAATTTCGAGCACTTGAATTATTTTAGAAACATTATTGGGACTAGCTAGCGACTTCCACGATGTTTCGAAATTCTCCCATAGTGCATTTGGGTTTGTTTCTAAACCGAATCTCACCAATAGGTAGTGTACGAGTATGTACAGCATTGACCATTCAGGCATCTGGTCAGCTTAGCTTAAATAAGCAAAATATGGCGTAGCTATGCAAAATAAACAAAAATTCCATTCAATACAATGGAAAAGCTTTCTAAATATGGTGTGTGTCTTTTCTACGCGATTAGACTAATCAACAAACCACAGGCTTTTCGGCACTTCAACGGAAACATTTGCACAGAAATTGGGAAAAATACAGTGGCCTTTGGCCAGACTGGAAAAGTCATTGAAAATTGCGTTAAAGAGTCCTGGTCTGCGGACATTTGGTTTTACCGCTGTTCATTTAGCGAACGGAGTTTTCCACTCTTATTGTAAAAAATCCGCAAAGTAAGGTTCATTTTGCATTAATTTTTTCAGTTTCAATAACTTCATTTCAATGTTACTAGACATATAAATAGATAAGAAACTTTTTGCCCACCCTTTATTTAGAAATATAGTTTAAACTTTCCCCAAATTACCGCAACTGTTCCAATTTTTTATTTTTAAGAAGTTCTTCGCATTTTTAGACCATGCTTTTTGGCGGCGCTACTATGTATTTTTTTATTGACGATTTTCCACTTTAACCGTCTTGATTTATTATTTTCTAGGTTCATAGGTCGCGTCGCTGGTATGGCGGTTTACCATGGAAAATTGCTAGATGGTAAATTCAATTTAATTCGTAACTAAATCCACAGCAAAATTGACTGATTCCACTTTACACTTTCCAGCCTTTTTCATTCGTCCATTCTACAAAATGATGTTACAGAAACAAATCGACTTAAAGGATATGGAAGCGGTTGACACAGAATACTACAATTCACTGTTATGGATTCGTGAAAACGATCCCAGCGAATTGATGTTAACATTTTGTGTAGACGAAGAGACATTTGGTCACACAAGCCAAAGAGAACTTAAACCGAATGGTGCTAATATTGAAGTAACAAATGAGAACAAAGATGAATATATTAAGTATGTAGTTAATTATTATTTGAGGTATTTATTGAATTAATCACAATGATTTTTTTTTTATTTTAAAACAGACTAGTCATTGAATGGCGTTTTGTATCACGGGTCAAGGACCAAATGTCCGCATTTTTGGAAGGATTCGGCTCAATTATACCTCTTAACTTATTGAAAATTTTCGATGCCAATGAATTGGAATTGCTTATGTGCGGTATACAAAATATCGATGTAAAAGACTGGCGTGATAATACACTGTATAAGGGTGATTTTCATAGGAATCATATTGTCATACAATGGTTCTGGCGGGTAAGTTAAATCTATTAGAATTTCCCCTTTTTGCATTCTTTTATCCGTTTTGTGTATTTCTAGGCGGTATTATCGTTTACAAACGAAATGCGTTCACGCTTATTGCAATTCGTGACAGGAACTTCCAGAGTGCCGATGAATGGTTTCAAGGAATTGTATGGCTCAAGCGGACCACAAATGTTCACCATAGAGAAGTGGGGAACACCTGATAATTACCCGCGAGCTCACACATGGTAAGTATTTCAGAAAAGAAGCCTCTTCAAAACTAGTTAAATATTTACAAAATTATATTTTCCACTCTTCAGCTTTAACAGGCTCGACTTGCCGCCCTACGAAAGCTACTTGCAACTCAAGGATAAACTGATCAAAGCAATTGAAGGAAGTCAAGGATTCGCTGGAGTCGATTAAAGAATTTACTATAACACTATACATCTAAATCTAAAAATTTACATAAATCAAAGTGGTCGTCTTGAACTGAAATTATCAGCAGCATTTTTTCACCTGTACTTAGTCTAAAGTACGACATCTACAAAAAAACAATTTTAAAATCACATTTTAACCTATTGTGCATAGAATTGAATGAAATTATCTAAGTGAAACACTTTAAAATGTCTTTTGTAAAATAATGTGTACCTTACATTTCACACTTATATGGAAGAGCAAGAATAAGAAACAATTTGCTGATTTTATTACGATCACAAGTGATAAGCCTTTTAGAAGTATTGATCCTGCCCTTGTTGTTTGTTACATTCCACTTAAAAAAAGTAAAAAAATATAGTTATGCCAATATTACTAATTCGTAGAATTTTGTCTAAAACTAGAAATTAATGTATGTAAAACAGCCAATAAATTGAAGGATATACAGAGATTTTATTTTTTTTTAATTCACGTCGATTGTCGAAAATTACGAATTTGATACGTTGGTAATTGTTAAGATGTTTTTTTTTTTTCATTTCTACACAAATTTATATAAAAGTGAATTTGTGTTTTTCTACACATATCTACTACACAGCTACATTATTTCCGATTTCAATGCGATGTATGTACATATATAAAAAAGAATTATGAAATAGGGAGGTTAGACTTGAAAGCAATAGCAAATATGATGTCAAAACGGAAACGTTAATAAAAGGAAATTGTTTTACTACATTATTAAATTTTATAAAGTTTGTGTTGAAATTTAATTTCTTTATGCCTTCAGAACACAAACAAGCAATTTAAAAAAAGAAACCATTGGCTACGGAGGATAAAAAAAAACATTATACTGTTATTTATTTATAAATAGAAAACCTGTTTGCTAGAACTTTTAACATTTAATTCTAAAATACAATAATTGCTTTAATCATTATTATAATTATATTATCGTTTATATTATATTTGTATATTATTTTAATTATAATCCTACAGAGAAAATATCCATTGTGCGACGCTGTTTTTTTTTAATTTAAAAATGCATAAAATTTAAACCAAAAGCTATGCAAAAAAGAAAACAACATTTACAGGTTGTGTTGTTCATTTTTTTATTATTATGTGTTTTTTTGTATGGTTTCTAGTATAAATGCGATTTTAAATTAATCATGTTCAAAATTGAAATGAATTGAAAATGATAAGTATAAATACCAATAGAAAAATTAGAGAAAATGTTGAAAGTGAGAGATAAATATATATTTTTTCAAAAAAAAAAAAAATACTATGAATATATGCTCTATATTATTATAAATAAAAAGAAATTACTGTACAGTAAATATGTGTTTGACTTGGTTAACATTATAGTTAGGAGTGTAATAGATACACGCGACAGTCCAACATTGGACTAAGGCCGCAGATGTGTGACATCCATTTCCAAGATCTTAACTGCTTTTTTGTTGAGGTGTCGAGATCAACAGCACGCTCAGCAGTGTTATTTATCCCCATAAATGGGTACTCTTTTAACATCTGAGTGAGATCATAGTCCGTCGCATGGGTCGTGATTTCGAAAAACACAATAAAACTGAAATCGTCTCGATTCCTGTGCGCCGAAGGTGCGCGCACTAATCACTACATCAGCCAGACTACCAGATAGTTATGTATGGATGCGAAAAAATCGCCAGAGCACCCGGTTTTCTGGTTTCCCTAGTATTTTTCAAAATGGTTAGTCCGTCCGGATAAAAGTCGGATAGAAAGTACCGGGATTCTGTTTAACCGACTTGTTGTGGTAACCGTACAAGCTCAACGAAGAAGAAATACATTTCATAGATTGCTGCGATCCTGTTTTCCAGGTCAAGACCTAGAAAGAAAGCTGCTACGATACATATTATACCAAGGCAGTTCGAGTGGATTTTGACAACTGTCGGGAGAAATAACTAGTGGTTTGGTGCTAAGTACGCGATTTGTAGATAGACTTCTGATGGATTTCCAAACTTCGTTAGCGTGTGTGTTAGTTAATGCTGCCTTGAAGTATTTGTTATCGAAAAAAACTCGTTTGTATCCTCGACTTCTCTCGATTTGGAGAATAGCTGTTGGTTTGGTGCTAAGTACGCGATTTGTAGATAGACTTCTGATGGATTTCCAAACTTCGTTAGCGTGTGTGTTAGTTAATGCTGCCTTGAAGTATGTTATCGAAAAAAACTCGTTTGTATCCTCGACTTCTCTCGATTTGGCCATATCGGATTGATTTTGTGACGTCAATCAGCGCCCACTCTAGCAGTGTACAGATTACAGATAACGTACTCCTGAATGCGATGTTTACCTCTGCCGCTCTAGGCTCCAGGCACCCGGTTGATAGACGCAACTCTACGCTATTCGCGAAATCACACCCAGCACGACACTCTCGAAAGGGCCTATCCCAATTGTCGCGCGAAGAGTCACTGTAGCGCATAATCAAAAGATAATCATTAGAACAAACACTCATTTAATCACTCACACATTCATTCAGTTCAGTCAGGTATGCAACAATTCCCGCTCACTCGCATAGGTAAATAAAACCAATCTAACACACCATGCAACGGGAAATTCCTCCTAAACCCATCCTAGGGTATGAGTAACCGCTACAAGGTACATATCAATATGACCACAGACTGAGTTCAGTCAACTAGTGTCTGGCTTTCAACCTGTTTACACACAGCGTCACACTGATGTATTATGTGGTCGGCAGGTAGTCTCTCTCACCTCGCAATTCCGGCAATACGACCCATTCGGAGAGGATCGGGCAATGTAAGCATCACCACTACAGCGGCTACATTCAACATCCCTTGTCTTGCCAGATGGTCGAAGCCACCGCACCTCCAGCAAATCAGGAACGGGTCACGCACAGCAACACAGTACGAGAAATATTGCCCTGCACGATCATCGCTTCCAGAATTGCTATCGATCCCTTTAGAACTGCATCAGCCGTAGCATCACGGCCCTATTTGATAGGGAGACTTCTGAGGACAGCATTTTTCTTATAGTCCTCCCATTTAACCAACCCAGACATGTTATTCTTGTAGACCTCAGACATCAACATTTCAGTTATTAGGTGGCAGTGCTTATCCCTAGAGATAACCGGTGGATGAAGCTTTTTTCGGAGTCCTGACAATTAGTCCACATTCCCCGAATTTCCCAACACCTGCTTCATCCAGGACCTTCTCAATACCAACCCTGGTATCCATCAGCTTTGATAAGTCATGTCGTCAGCAGCGACCCCTACCAGGTTCTTACAATTTCTTCAGTCGCAACAGTGCAGTCACTGCCAATCTCTCCAAAATTCTCCGGCCTATGCGCCGCATCTTTTCTCTTCAAAGGAGGACTATCAGACTACCGACGGTGGCGTTTCAACGAGTAGGGAGTTGAAACGCCACCGTCGGTAGACTCCGACTCAGGCTTCTTCTTCTTACGCATACCGCGTGCCATGTCACGCAATTCAAAATCCACAAAACAGCAAACTACATATAAGTAGCAAACAGTAAAGCAACGTCCAACTACGTACTGTTTCGCCAGTAGTTCGTTGTGTTTTTTCAGGGTCATAATTTGTCTCCTGATGACGATGGTCCTGAGATGTCATGAGAACGCAGTCGGTGACGATACGTAGTGCTGCATTCTGACATGTTTGCATTGTTTGTCCAGACGGCTGCTCCATAGCTCAGCGTTGATCGAGCAATAGCTTTGTACGTGGTAAGGAAATTTTTTTTTTTATTTCAAGCTGAAACTCAGCCTGGTGTTGTTTTGCCGGAGTCTCTAAAGTTTATCTGGTGTTCTTGTAATGCCTCCAGGATTCACGAAATAAAAATGCAAACATAGCAACTCAAATTTGTAATTTTTTGCAGAAAGATCAACCCTGAAGATGAGCCCTGACGCTCGAAATATGTAGGTTGCTGCAATAAAAAATTGCATTTTTATTTCGTGAATCCTGGAGGCAATACAAGAACAATGCAAATACAAGCTTTTTTTGGCGGTTCCCCATGTGCTGCCAGGATTGATTGATTGATTCCTGCTCTTTAACTGGTCACAAATAATCGCTACGTGGCTCTTGAAAATGCCTTGGTTATCGATTGTGACGCCCAGAATTTTGGGGCACCAGACGGTAGGAGCCTCTATGTTGTCTACGTTGATGTCGGTCTTATATTCCTGGTTGAATGTGGTGAAAAGAGTGGCTGAGGATTTGGGCGATCTATGTAACTTCAGGCTCTTACTGACAAAGAAGTCGTTTAGATCTTACAAGTAACCATTGGGTGGTTTCAGATTGTAAGACGAAACCGGACGGGTAAACTTGCACGACAAGAACCATCGTTTTTACAATGTGAAATGCACAATGCTTGTCTGCTGGCCACTACAAAAGCTCTCGCTGTCCATTTATTAGCACAAACAAACGGACGACGAGAGCTTTTGTACATAGTAGCCAGCAGACAAGCATTATGCATTTCACATTGTAAGAACGATGGTTCTTGTCTTGCAAGTTTACCCGTCCGGTTTCGTCTTACAATTTGAAACCACCCATTGGGAGAATTCACATTGTAAGACAAAACCGGACGGGTAAACTTGCAAGACAAGAACCATCGTTCTTACAATCTGAATTGCACAATGCTTGTCTGCTGGCCACTACAAAAGCTCTCGCCGTCCGTTTATTAGCACAAACAAACACCCGGCGAGAGCTTTTGTAGTGGCCAGCAGACAAGCATTGTGCAATTCAGATTGTAAGAACGATGGTTCTTGTCGTGCAAGTTTACCCGTCCGGTTTCGTCCATTGGGAGAATTCACATTGTAAGACGAAACCGGACGGGTAAACTTGCACGACAAGAACCATCGTTTTTACAATGTGAAATGCACAATGCTTGTCTGCTGGCCACTACAAAAGCTCTCGCTGTCCATTTATTAGCACCAACAAACGGACGACGAGAGCTTTTGTACATAGTAGCCAGCAGACAAGCATTATGCATTTCACATTGTAAGAACGATGGTTCTTGTCTTGCAAGTTTACCCGTCCGGTTTCGTCTTACAATTTGAAACCACCCATTGGGAGAATTCACATTGTAAGACAAAACCGGACGGGTAAACTTGCAAGACAAGAACCATCGTTCTTACAATCTGAATTGCACAATGCTTGTCTGCTGGCCACTACAAAAGCTCTCGCCGTCCGTTTATTAGCACAAACAAACACCCGGCGAGAGCTTTTGTAGTGGCCAGCAGACAAGCATTGTGCAATTCAGATTGTAAGAACGATGGTTCTTGTCGTGCAAGTTTACCCGTCCGGTTTCGTCCATTGGGAGAATTCACATTGTAAGACAAAACCGGACGGGTAAACTTGCAAGCCAAGAACAATCGTTCTTACAATCTGAATTGCACAATGCTTGTCTGCTGGCCACTACAAAAGCTCTCGCCGTCCGTTTATTAGCACAAACAAACACCCGGCGAGAGCTTTTGTAGTGGCCAAGCATTGTGCAATTCAGATTGTAAGAACGATGGTTCTTGTCTTGCAAGTTTACCCGTCCGGTTTTGTCTTACAATTTGAATTCAGCCATTGGGAGAATTCACATTGTAAGACAAAACCGGACGGGTAAACTTGCAAGACAAGAACCATCGTTCTTACAATCTGAATTGCACAATGCTTGTCTGCTGGCCACTACAAAAGCTCTCGCCGTCCGTTTATTAGCACAAACAAACACCCGGCGAGAGCTTTTGTAGTGGCCAGCAGACAAGCATTGTGCAATTCAGATTGTAAGAACGATGGTTCTTGTCTTGCAAGTTTACCCGTCCGGTTTTGTCTTACAATGTGAATTCTCCCATTGGCTGATTTCAGATTATACTACGAAACCGGACGGGTAAACTTGCAAGACAAGAGAGCTTTTGTAGTGGCCAGCAGACAAGCATTGTTCATTTCAAATTGTAAGAACGAGTCTTACGAAAGAAAAAAATCGTGACACGATTGTTTTTCTTTCGTAGGAATCGTACGATCGATAAGACGATTGCATCTACCAATAGTTCAGGCGTTCTGCAAAGACAATCAGCGCGTGTTTTACTTGCATTTTAATCTTGTCGACTCGTCACTTCATTGTACACTAACTTTGGAGCGTGCATGGCACCATTTATACATACTTGCTGTGTGATTATTGTTCGCCGGTCCGTGTTTTGATCGGATAGTGTGAAATGATCATACGATGGTTCTTATCGTCCAAGTTTACCCGTCCGGTCGTTTTCTTACAATTTGAATGAAGCCATTGGCTGAATTCAAATTGTAAGACAAAACCGGACGGGTAAACTTGCAAGACAAGAACCATCGTTCTTACAATCTGAATTGCACAATGCTTGTCTGCTGGCCACTACAAAAGCTCTCGCCCGGTGTTTGTTTGTGCTAATAAACGGACGGCAAGAGCTTTTGTAGTGGCCAGCAGACAAGCATTGTGCAATTCAGATTGTAAGAACGATGGTTCTTGTCTTCCAAGTTTACCCGTCCGGTTTTGTCTTACAATGTGAATTCTCCCATTGGGCGTACATAGCGATCGGCAAGGTAATTCGCAATTCATTTCAATATACATATACGACGAAAAATTGCGTAGGTCTTTTAGAAGAAGCGAGAGTGTTTTGCAACTAGGATGGATCGCTTGCACGACTTAGATTGGTTTAGTCCATTCAAGAGCTTGGACTTGGACGTGATCTGCTCGAGTGCGGTGGTGGTGCTTTGCATTTTCCTAATGCCGTTTTGATGACTCCTGAGATCTATACATATATGTACTTCGAAGCTATGGGTAATATCGAGAACTCAAGTATTTTGCTCACAGGGGACAACGATTTAATCGGATGGTATGATTCTCCAAGGTTGTGTGTTTTTTTTTTTGTTTGGGTAGTGGGATGAGGGTGCATTTCTTCCAATTACGAATGAATGATTATGAAAGATCATAGAGACAGATTCGTCGTTGCGTTGATATACCGGGTGTCCGGAAACTGCCGCATAAACGCACCGGATTATGATTCCTCATGTGATTTACAGCAAAAAAGTTGTACGAAACATACCCCCAATTCTTAACCCTGGGAGTTGGGAGCCAGGTACCCAACTACCTTCCTCATAAGATAACCGGCTGAAAATGTGTACAGGTGGTAGTTCATCACCGCTTCTGTTGAAAATTGCTGGTCAGCCCAAAATTTAGCGGTTCCTTGTTAGGGAAATTACGCAATTTGCGAGCTAATTTTGAGGTTCAATCTTCCTCATAAGGTAACCGGCTGAATTTATGTACATGTGTTAGATCTTGACCTCCACATGCCGAAAGTGCCGGTCAGCCCAATTTTTAGCGGTTCCTTCACCTATGCTGACCGCACCAAAGCTGCAAAAAAATGATCCCTACCTTCCTCATAAGGTAACCGGCTGAATTTATGTTCAAACGATAGATCTCGCTTAACCGTATCGAAACATAGTGGGCTGACCGCTCTGAACCGGTTCCTAAACCGGTTTTAACCGGTTCAAAGTATTGAAATTACCTTGGTCAAAATGTATTTTTAATCATACCTAATTAGGTAACCAGGCTGGATTTGTATTCAAATGGTAGATCTCAATTCGCCCTTATCGAGAGTACTGGTCAGCCCAGACCAAACAGGTTCCTTGACGCATTTTTACCGAGTCAAAATAAGTAAAAATACACCAAGTACACCAGACGTGTCAAACTCTCGGCCCGCGGCCATGTCAAAGCTGCACAATCTGTATCAACATAAAAATAGTGAAATTGGTAAGGTGAACAAATTCAGAAGTTGAACTCAAGTCTACAAAAGTTACTAAAACTCGTCAGTGGCTTACAGCCCATTCACATTGCCGGCGATGCGATGCGATGCGATAAGCTTCCCATCGCAAGAAAAAAAATTTCTTAGCATTTAGATAGGAACCAGCGCGAACCTGCCTGTACCATTCAGACTGCTTGCGATGAGACGTCGGGTTGTACGATGGAGAACTTTTCCATGTCGAATCATCGCGCTGTTTTGAAGATGCAATGCGCATTGCGGCGGCCGGAATCTTCTACCAGCGACATGGGGGATGTGATTTGTGTTTGGATCGGGTTTGTAGTAGCACGGAGTTGTATGGTTGTACGATGGAGAACTTTTCCATGTCGATTCACCGTGCTGTTTTGAAGATGCAATGCGCATTGCGGCGGCCGGAATCTTCTACCAGCGACATGGGGGATGTGATTTGTGTTTGGATCGGGTTCGTAGTGGCATGTTGTTGTAAGATGGAGAACTTTTCTATGTCGAATCATCGTGCTTTGAGCAGCTGTAAGGTGCCTTGTCGCCGAAGGAAGCGACATGGACGGTACGATTTGTGTTTAGACCGTTTTCGTAGTGGCATGGTGTATTGTATGTATGTACATAGAGAGGCTGGTTTCGTGCTGTTTGATGCTGATATCGATATGAGAGGCATGCTTTGTGCAGATCGGGTTGCATTACCATTGGGGATATTCATATATATGTACATACATACATATCGGATGGTGTATAATGTTATAGATTTGTAGATATTAAATGAATGGATAGCCGTATGTATGTAATGTAATAATGGATCGGTCTACTAAAAAGCCTTTGTGGAAATTTACAGTGCTGTCCAACCCAGTTCGTAGCGTACGCGTACCCCCAAAAAAGGGCATACGGATTTGACAGTTGTTGTTGTATAAATCTATGAATGGGTCAAAGAAATAACGTTTGTGGAAATATGCAGTGCAGCACAACCCGGGTTGCTGCGTATGCTTACGTGTGAGAAAATTTCGGACTGCGCATGTATTTGCAATGAATTATTGAAAGTAGTGGTAGATAAGTGAGTTATGGGAACATACGGTGACAAGAAAACCGGGGTACCATTTTGGGTCGGGCAACCCCAAATTTTTATTTTCTGTTTTTGACCTCAAATTTGGAATCAACGGTCCATAACTCTTTTAGTGTTTCTTCCCACGCAGATTGGACGGGAACAGGGGTGCCGTTTTGGGGCGGGCAATCCTAAAAAAATTTCCTTGTTTTTGACATCAAATTCGGAATCAGCGGCCCATAATTCTTTTAGTGTTTCTTCCCACACCGATTGGACGAGTATTTCCCCGAGAAAACAGGGTTGCCATTTTAGATCGGGCAACCCTAAAATATTGTTCTTGTTTTTGACCTCAAATTCGGAATCAGCGGCCTATAATTCTTTTAGTGTTTCTTCCCACACCGATTCGACGAGTATTTCCCCGAGAAAACAGGGTTGCCATTTTAGGGCGGGCAACCCTAAAATTTTGTTCTTGTTTTTGACCTCAAATTCGAAATCAGCGACCCAAGTATACTTAGTGTTTCTGCCACGCCAATCGAACGCGTATTTCCTCGAGAAAACAGGGAGGTAATTTTGGGGCCGGAAGCGCGAACACTACAAACTAGGTTTCATTGCACTATTTCACCCATTAACAACAATTTAGACTATACCCAAATGCCGCCTGAATATTGTTTTGAAGCGCGTAAGCTAACACTACAAATTCCTACAAAGGTTGCCTAGCTCTTTCTCCCATTCATTATTACCTACAACAATCCATTCATGGAGACCCATAATTACAACAACACTATCATAAACATAGCGACACGTATGTATGTATATAGAAAATACCCATGATGCTACACTTGAAGCGCCAACTCACGAGGCTGATCTAAAATCATAACCGCATCATCATCAAACAGCGCCAAACCGCACGAGGCAGCGCTGATATAAAGTCCATTGAAAAATCAGGTTTTCTTGCCATGAAAACAAATCGCATTATCTCGCAACAAATCTCATCGCATCGCATCGCCCCGCCCGACATCGCAAGAAGTGTGCACACATCGCATCGCATCGCGTCGCATCGCATCGCCCGGCCCGGAAAAGCTCGGCGTCGCTCTGTATGTGTACGCGGCCTTATGCAAGATTTTTTCTCCAAATACTACCAACAATTTGAGGCTGGTTATTTGATTTTATAAGACAGCTCACCTTTTTTGTAGACAATACTAAGTCTCTTCATGAAACTGTTCTGTCCCGAAACGCAGTTAATAAGAAATTGGTTGGCTCTAACCGAACATGAAATGAGATTTATTTGAAAAACAAAAAATGGCAAAGCTTTGAAAACTACGGAAATCTTGGAATTGGTGACTAAATCACCTGGATGTGAAATTCCATCATAATAATTAGGACCCAAGTGCCTAATTTTTAGACCTGCTTATCAAGCTGTATTGGTGCATGAGTTTGTTTAAAACCATATCACAAACAACTTTTTGTCTCCCTTAACCACGTTTCTGCTGAAATTAATTTATTCTGACTATTTTGCCTCCAAATATTATTTTGGGCGACCTCGGATGACTGGTGCTAAACATTTTGTATCTTCTGTCCAAAATTTGTCGCAAATCATGTAATTGTGGTTACTTGAAGATCAAACATGTTTTCACGTTTTCGCTTCTTGTCTTAATTTTTTAATTTTGTAGTCGACTTTCGTAATACTATTACATAAAAGTTTTTTTAAATTTTCCTTCTGCGGCCCACCTAAACCTGAGGAGAGTCTTATTTGGCCCGCGCCAGGTTTTGAGTTTGACACCCCTGAAGTACACTATATAATCTACTTAGTTTTGGGGGGATATGTAGCATTCACCCAATTTAATTTATTTAGGTATGACAGATCATAATGCGCCAGTGTCGAAAGTGCCGATCAGCCCAGACTAAACCGGTTCGTTGACGCGTTTTTACCGATTCGAAATAGACCAATTTACACCAAGTACACAATGTAAACAGCGTAATTTTGGTAAGATTTGGAAAATTCACCCAATTAAATTTACGTTCGTATTATAGATCCCAATGCGCCAGTGTCGAAGGTACCGGTCAGCCCAGACCAAACCGGTTCCTTTACGCAGTTTTACCCATTCAAAGTAGGCAAAAATTCATTAAGTACGGATATAAATATATTTAATTTTTAAATCAAATTAAATTATAAAATAAACAATTAATTGAGCTCTATTGATTATATTACATAGTTATGTTAAAGTGACTAATGACTGTCGGAGTCGGAGTTATAAACATTACTATAGCAATATCGTCAACGTCGTCAATATCGTCGTGTGGTGTTGATTCTAAGATGTCTGCTATTTTCAAAGGGGTTTGTTCCCCGTCAAGCCAATAGAGTTTCAGCCTTACCGAATCATTCGCAGTTGTGGTTTTCCTTCCGTACCTTGTAGGAGGTAAAACTGTACATGTTGCCTTAGTGGCGCTTCGCCACATTGTTGAAACCTATATGTATTGTCCTCAATATTTTTTTGCTTCAATGATTTCCAGCAAGGAGGAATCAAAGTTGAATCAAAGCCCCTTATTTTTTTTAGAAATTGCTCTGATTTTTTTTTGCTAGCATACATTTTTTAAAAACTTTCTACGCGAGCTTTATCTACGCTATCGCAATTTCTAACGGAGTACATTAACGCGGTAAACTCTTGAATGCCACTCATTTCATTACTTCATCATCCACGTCAGACTCGATCGAAAGTGAAGAAAATACAGGGTCCGATTTTTCCCTTCCTATAGAATGCCGCAGTGTAGACGCTACCCGTAAAGGCATGTAGCGGAGGCAAAGCCTTACATAAATTTGTAATGAGGAATTACTCTAAGAGGAGAAACGAAATGCGCGATACAGAAATACTCGCAGTGCAACATAAACATAAATTCAATTGGGTGAATGTTCTAAGGCCCGATTTCTCAAAACTCTTATCGAATGGTTAGTCTTATCGTATAGAGAAGACACACAATTTTCAGAAAGCTTTTCGATTATGTATATTGAATTGAATTTTCGTTAATTTGCCATAGTTATGTTATCTTTTGCTTGTTTAGGCCGTTGTATGGAATTGCGAAATGATGTTTTCAATCTAAGATGATGGCGTAACCAAGCAAAATATGGAATAACTATGCAAAAAAAAAAAAAATCAATTCAATATAATGGAAAAGCTTTCTGAAAATTGTATGTGTCTTCTCTAAAGACTAACCATTCGATAAGAGTTTTGGGAAATCGGGCCTAAATTTTGCCAAAATTACGCAGTATGTATTGTGTACTTGATGTATTTTCGCATATTTCGAATCGGTTAAAATGCGTCAAGGAACCGGTTTGGTCTGGGCTGACCGGTAATTTCGACACTGGCGCATTGGTATCTATCATACGAACGTAAATTTAATTGGGTGAATTTTCAAAATCTTACCAAAATTACGCTGTTTACATTGTGTACTTGGTGTAAATTGGCCTATTTCGAATCGGTAAAAACGCGTCAACGAACCGGTTTAGTCTGGGCTGACCGGCACTTTCGACACTGGCGCATTATGATCTGTCATACCAACATAAATTAAATTGGGTGAATGCTACATATCCCCCACAATTAAGTAGATTATATAGTGTACTTGGTGTATTTTTGCTTATTTTGAATCGGTAAAAATGCGTCAAGGAACCGGTTTGGTCTGGGCAGACCAGTACTCTCTATAAGGGCGAATTGAGATCTACCATTTGAATACAAATGCAGCCTGGTTACCTAATCAGGTATGATTAAAAATACATTTTTACGAAGGTATTTTCAATACTTTGAACCGGTTAAAACCGGTCTAGGAACCGGTTCAGAGCGGTCAGCCCACTATGTTTCGATACGGGTTGGCGAGATCTATCGTTTGAACATAAATTCAGCCGGTTACCTTATGAGGAAGGTAGGGGTCATTTTTTTGCAGCTTAGAAGCGGTCAGCATAGATGAAGGAACCGCTAAAAATTGGGCTGACCGGCACTTTCGGCATGTGGAGGTCGAGATCTAACGCATGTACATAAATTCAGCCGGTTACCTTATGAGGAAGATTGAACCTCATATGAGGAAGATTGAACCTCAAAATTAGCTGGCAAATTGCGTAATTTCCCTAACAAGGAACCGCTGACCAGCAGTTTTCAACAGAAGCGGTGATGAACTACCACCTGTACACATTTTCAGCCGGTTACCTTATGAGGAAGGTAGTTGGGTACCTGGCTCCTAGACTATGAGAACTCCATTTGTTCTGTCTGTGGTCATTAACTTGTTTAACGATAATTGCATTGAGATCGTCACAGCGGTCTGCACTGCGGAGCTGATCTCTAGCCGCAAATTTTGCGGCCGATGTTGGAAAATTAGATTTTTGGCTAGTTATGCGGCCTACTGGGATTGGCAGCTTTCTGTATAATCCGTCTAATATGTTTATAGATATAGGCAATCCCAGCAAACAATTTCTATCGCCCGCGATACGAATTCAATTCGCCTGATAGAAAACATTTCAAGAATTTCATATCGTTTTCGGATTAAAGGCGTCACTCCCTTCGTAAAGGAATAGTGACCGATATTAATTAGCCAGGATGATAATTTGGCGATAATAGACTAATACATAGAAAAAGTGAAATTTGTTTTCCTTTTTCTAATTTTTTTCTTCTATTTTATTCTTAACTTTTTTTACCTTATTTTAACTTTACCTTTTTACACTCTGCTTCTACTGGGAATCGAACCGGGCACCAATCGTTTCGTAGTCCTACTTCCTACACCTGAGCTATCTAAGTTTACAAATTATGGGAATAAATTAGTCGTTTTATTTTTTGACAATTTCATCATTCTCTCGTTGTGAGGGATTACTATTTTATCATCCTTGCAATAATACGACGATATTTCGTTAATAGGAGTCGCATCCCTGACATATTGATGACGATAAAATGATTTTTCATCGGGGAGACAAGTCTACGATAAATTTTACATTTGAATAATAACGCTTTCGAATCATTTTTGTGATTTTTCGAAAAAATCTATAAAATTGTTTGCATGGGATTTAGACGTCATGTGCATGTGTCGGTATGTGATCAGATCCCATTGGCATTTTTAAGTATAGGTAGATATCAAAAATATTCTCTGATTTCACGGATCGCTTCAATTTCCATGCTGATATCGGCGGCCGTTATGCACTGTGTTGTGGATAAGGGTTGTGTCTTCTCTGTCACGTCGAACGTTGTTATAATCCCCGTTGAAGCTTAGCGACGAGTTATGTCTTATTTTGGTTTCATGTAAGGCTGCAATCTGGATGCGATGTTTGTCCATGAGATTTGTGAGCTCCGCAGCTTTGCTTTAAAGTCTATTGTAATTTAGCTGCACAATTTTGATGGTACATCATTGCCTGGGGGCACTGCAGTCAGATTTATTCGTAGAGGAACTGGCCGTCGCATAGTTAACATTTGCAGATTCAAGAGACAAATTGGTTTCTGAGAGTGTACCATTGTCTTGAAAATATAGAGATAAGTTTCCATATCAATCCGTAAACAACTAAGCTCTACACAGAGGGACGATAGTACCCATCTTTGGAAGACTTTAAAGGAGGGCATGTACTTCGATAATTTAATTGCGATACAGTTCCAGTCAAAGCCACCTTTATTAAAAAGCCGGGAAGCAGCATACATGCACACAAATGAAGCCCATGAACATGCCGTCTATACGTTGCACGATGCACTAACACAAGCACAGCGCATGTAAAAAAACTGATATCATAAAAATCGCGAAAACAAGTGGAAAATTGAATTTTTGTCGAGATTTTTTTCTTTCACTGCATTTTAGACACTTCAATTTACCACACATTGCACTTTTCGCGACGAAAATCGACCGGGAACCAATACTTTTCGTGTAAAGTTTGCCGTGACCCAACCCGATTTGCCTTCATCGCAATGTAAATTTTCCATCTGATCCAGCCTATGATTTGACGTTCAAATATATGACCGTGTTCTGCTTCCGGGCTTTGTATTAAGATGGCTTTGGTTCCAGTGGATTGATATTCTGTGAAACTGTATTGGTCCGTGTCAAAGTCCATCTCATCTCTTCACACAAAAGAATTTTTCTAGGAGACGAAAGTACAAATTTGTCAATCTAAAAAAATTAAAAACCAAAAATAGCCCGGTTCTCCTTTCTAAAAGGATCGGATTTTGATAACCCTACTTTAGAGAAATAAGTACAAACTTAGGGAGTTTTGTTTTTAAATTGACCTTACAGTCCATACATTATTGTTTTTTCACTCTGAACTTAACATACTATGTACATTAAGAAATTGCAATTCCAGTGTTTGCTGAAATCCAATCCAAGTATGAAGAAACTCGCGTATACGCCGACGGTGTTCTTCCTTCGCAACCATCCCATCCAATGAATGACGCAATACCCAATACATAAGGCATACTTCCTGAAGTAGCGAGCGGACTGCCCGAATCACCGAAACAAACATTTTTACCATACGATCCATCAATGCAAATGTGACCAGATGAAACAAATTGTCCAAAGTAGGACATACAATCGGTGTGCCTTAAAATCGGCACCTGAATGTAACGCAAAAAGTTGGTTACTCCGGAATTATCTGAAAAAAAAAAATAATTTTAAATTTTTTACTTCAATTTGAATACCTAAATTCAGTCATTTCTGCAAATTGTACATACTTTGTGTATAGCCCCAACCGGTAGCAGTCACATGAGTTCCTTCAAGTGAGGACTGGGTTTGATGCATGCTTCTTGTTGGTAGCCGAATAGGTTGGATTTGTCCTATAATGAAAATATAAAGTGGCTAATTGTGTGCTCTCTATTGAACATTTATGTAATTCGTATTACCATTGTAACCAATTGGGCTTGGCAGTCTTAGCAAAGCTATATCATCCCTCAAAGTGTTTGGATTCCAGCCGCCATGAATTATGAAATTGTTTCGATCTACACGTTGTGACACGCGACCAGCCTCCCATGAATTGGTTCTGTCATGGGCGCCAAATAAAACGTTGACATAGTTTGCACTGAAATCAAAAATTATATTTTAGGGAAAACATAATAATAAAACAAAATAGCCAACAAAAATGTAAAAACTCGATAATAAACTGGTAGGTAACACATATCATTCACCTTGGAGAGCCTCAATTTATAAGCAAATCGAGCGCTCGACCTTTCTTTTTGTATAAAAGGGTATCGAATATCCTTGAAACATGTTTTAATAGAAAAAAATTATTAATAGTATTTACGGCTAAATAAAAAAAAATATTTACGGCTTTATATGGAAACTTGTTCAATTCTTGACCATGGATTTCGTGTTAATATTATTCTAATTTAAAACACTTACGTATCAATACAATGTGCAGCGGTCATCGCAAAATTTGGTGAAATCAGCGAGGCACCACACCATGACATTCCATTGTGAAAACTTATCTCTAATCCCAGCTGGTACGGAAAGGCATTTGGAGCTGCAATTGCTCCGTTTATGATTCTACTATGCGTAGCAAGATATCCTTGTCCGAAGAATGGAGGTTCCTGGCGCTGCCCTGATGCAACAACAGCATGAACCAGAGAAATAAGCGCAAACACAGCAACGACTTTCATCTTGAGAAATGCAAGACAGAACACCAACTGCAAGCCAGTAAATTGACTTTTTGCTTTTTATATGCGATTTAAACAACAATAATAAATTTATTTAAATTTATTAAATCTATTTTACTCAGTTTCGATAATGAGTAAATGTGAAAGTCCGACGACAAGTAAAAAATATTTAAGTACTAGATCAATCAGCTAATATCCGAAAGCTTAATCTATTTTCAGTTGATAAGATGTTAAAATCAAAATGATTAAAATGTTTTACGGATTTTTCTGTGACAGAGATTTATATGAAAGGGAGAGTATAAAAAGTACAATTTCTTGCAATCTGCAATCATTTGTATCAGGTCCGTAGCCTGGACTTTATTTCGGGAGGGGTCTAAGTTTCTCCGTGCTACCAAATTTTCGGCTTTTCATTTTATTTATTAAGCTAAGATCCAGTTACCGCTTAATTTTCACAAACAATATGTTTCTTTGATTTTTTTTTCACTAGGGTTTATTGCAAAAAGAAAAAGAATACTTTATTTTATATTTTTATACATAACAATGTACATACTCAATTTATTATTCTAGTAGTGGATATTTTTTTTCCATGATGAAATATCTGGTTCGCAGAAAGTTGCATACGTGCATCTAGTGCATATGTATACTACGAGTATGTACATGATCATTCCATTTTCATTCTTTCTTCCTTTACAAGAGTATCTCGAATTAACGACAAGGCCAAAGATAGCGAAACTATTAACCGTTGATCAACGAAAACGAGGAAGGTTTTCATTCTGCTTGTTAGAAAACCGTGCCGATGGTAGAGAATCTCACAGTAAGATTGGGCTGCTTTGCTCGATTTCGATATTGTTGATCTTCGCTCACAGTTAACTCTTTTGAAGAGTACTATTGCTCGCTACGCAAATTTCGAATTTCGAATTGTTATGTTTTTAAACCGAAACTTTCGAAAATTTGCGTTTGCGACCTAATGTAGAGGTTATTATAGTGTATAGTCCTAACTATCATAATTTAAAAATTAAAATCGCCCAAAAATTCCACAAAAAGTGCAAATTTTTACCTAGTTTTTTTTTCAAATCGAGATTTTCTAAATTTTTGAAAATGTTAATTTAAAATATAAAAGCGCAAGTTTTCAAAACTTCCGATCAAAGAAATTTAAAAATTACAAAATTTTGATTTAAAAAATGAGATAATTAAGATTAATCCAAAATTGAAAATGTTTGTTTGCTTCATTTAATGAGGCACAAATGCACATTCTGCACATATAGTAGAGCAGGTCCTGACTAGATGTCCGGTATATGGTAACCGCTTAATTTAATGTGAATTTGAGAAAAAAATCTTGCCCCCCCCCAATAAAAAATTCGTTCCGGCGCCACTGACTCAGTCGAACTCCAACTGACTCCAATTTAGTGCATGCAGAATTGATATTTGACACGCAATGAATGCTCCTTTTCGTAATTTGTTTACGAATGCGGCCATGATTTCTTCATGGCAGAGGCGTATGCAGAAAATTATTCCGCGAGTGGTTTAGGAAAAGAGGGTTGCCGACTCCGGGGTGTTCAGCACAGGTGAATATCCTACAGCCGCTGAACGCGACCCAATCAGTGTCATTCCAAAACACACTTAAAATTTATTTGAAACTTTCGTAGTGGAACTCAAAATCAATAGTTACGCTCCTACACTCTAGGTCATAACTATCGACTTGGGATGAGGCTAGGAACATCTTCGAAATTATACAAACAAAGCTCTGTGATGTTGAGTATCTTGCTCGTTGTTCATGGTTTGTCTCGTATATTCCTTCTTTGACGGTTGCTCTCTCATACCGTCCTGCTCACGGGTTTGTTTCATATATTACTTCTTTGAAGGTTGCTCTCCCTTTTTGCCTTTTTTATAATTTATTTTTTGGTCATATTCATGCATATACCTATACATTATCCGGGTTGTTTACAACTAATTTCGGAGGGGGCTTGAACTCAAAAAGCCCTACGCAGGATCGTCACTGCTTTCAATAGCATAGCTCGTCAACATTTCAGATTTTACTAAGTTCGAGTTGTTGCGAGGCTTCACTGGGGGATCTCCTTTGATCTGCTGTTGTTGATTTGATCAAACTGTAAGGAAATTGGGAAAATATTTCCAACAAATTACCAAACATTTTCTCCGTAAAATATTAATTGTATTTTGAGGATAAGGCCCCTGCTAGTGACTCAACTAACAACTAAATTTATGGAACTATCCGCTCTCTAAAGATGAATTTCTTCTTTTTATCGACACTAGCGATTAGCTTACCATAGCGGAAAATATCGGAAACATAAATGTTCTCCTTATGAGAACGGATAGCAAAACATGCCGAACTCCATGGACCCCTTCCCTAGCTACGTCCCTGATTTTTATTTGGTGTAACTGAGACTGTGATCGATCCAAATACGAGTAAAGCAAGGGGGGGCAGGGAAGAGCGGTTTGTGGTCGATTCCTCACGAAACTTCGCTTATTATTGAATATACAAAACATATGTAAGAACGAACTAAATCAGACTGTGGGGTCGTAGGTGTGTCATAGAGGCCCTACTCCTTAAAACAGGTTTTTCTAAGAAAAAATATTTTATTAATGGACCCATGTTCAATAAACGTTTGTAAATTTGTATCTATCGACAATACAAAACATATATAAAAATACCGAGCGAACAGGGCTGCGCCCGCAATACGAGGGTTATTTAGAATTTTATTGCATAGTGAATATTTTGTGTACATACATTACGTATTTTATAAGCAATGTGCACAACATTAATGAACTGCTTCCTGTAAATCTATCAAATTACGCTCGTAACCGTTTCTTCGCCGGCGGCTACGTTTGTTCGTGAATGTTCCTCAATTTTTTTTTGTTCGTGTCTAATTGTTTAATAATAGCAACTTTAAAATTCGGTGTGTGAACTTTGCCCGCCATCTGTAAATATGGTCGGATAGGTATAAATTTGGTATGTTTCTTCGTCCTGGGAACGCAAGGTTTCAGGAGTAATTAAGGAAAAACAGAAGCCGAGACACAAGCCATTGCGTGTTTTTTATATTCCAATTCAGCTGGTTTGAATATTCCAATTCAACTGGTTTGATTATTCCAATTCAACTGCTTTGATTTTCGGGACACCCTGTTACCTTTTCTTTATCAACTTCTGAAGTATTCATGCCGAAGACTGTTATCATTCTACACATTCCTACCAAATTTCATGACGATCGGTTGAGCCGTTCACGAGTTACTTAGTGATTTTTTTTTTTCAAATCTTCAGGACACCCTGTTATCTTTGCCCTGCCAACTTCTAAGATTTCGTGCCAAAGACTGTTACCATTCTACACATTCCTACCAAATTTCTTGACGGCCGGTTGAGCCGTTCGGGAGTTATTTAGTGAAAAAAAATTCAAATCTTCGGGACACCCTGTTATCTTTGCCCTACCAATTTCTAAGTATTTCGTACCAAAGACTGCTAGCATTCTACACATTCGTCCTAAATTTCATGACGATCGGTTGAACCGTTCGCGAGTTATTTAGTGAACAGACGACCGGACGATTTCAGAAGGGTTTTTTGAAAAAATCTAAAAACCCTAAAAACAGGCCAAATAGGACATCGGGGGCTGCCATCATAGAAGCCCCACCCTAAAAAAATTTTCTTCTGAAAACAGAACAGAAAAAATTTTCTTCTGAGAACATGTTTTATTTGTGGGCCAATCTTCGCCATAACACACATAAATGTGTTTCTATCAAAAATGCAAGACATATATGCAAACATATGAAGTGGGACCATAGGGCATGGGATTGCCATAGGAGCCCCACCCTTTGAATCAAGTTTTTTCTAAGAATGTTTTTATTGGCTCATGAGCCAATCTTCACGAAACTTAACAAAAATGCTTTTTCATCGAAATGGTTTAAAACGAAATTGAGGTTATAATGTCGAAAGCAGACCATTGTAGTCATGGATGATGGAACACAAATCATAGGGTCTTCCGAAAATATATTTGCCCGAATGAAAATGAAGGGTAGGAACTAAATTTCTGCCGCACCCGAAATTAGCCCCGGTATGGTTTCAAATATGTTTTTTTGTAAAGATTTTTAACACCTCTTCTAAAAATAGTTCCAACTAATACAAATTTTTGGAGTTCATCTGAAAATGAAATTCATCAGTTCTATGCATTTCTAGAAAAGAAAGAATGTTAGGAACCGTTCAATATCCAATTTTTTTTATTTGTAGCTTTTGTAAAGGCGCGTTCGGACGGCATCCAACTTGTTTGATCCAACTTTTCCCACCAACTTTTCACAAGTTGGAAGGCTGTTCACACGTACGATATTCAACTTCAACAAATCTTATCAAACTTATTGGCCGTGTGGACAGAAGTTGGAAGTTGCAGCGGTCGTAAAACGTTATCAGCTTTTGCAATACGCATTAGCACGACAAAATATATTTGTTGTTTCGTTCATTTTTTTTTTATTTGTAAAGCATTGAAGGTAACATTTCCGACTGAGCATACCTTTATGAGAAGTACATATTTTATGATGTAATTACCAGGGCCATCCATGTAACCCTTACAATATACAAAACAAATGAAAAAACCCGTTCAGTTAATTAACTCTTCATTATTAAAATGTAATGAGAGAAGAGTGAAGGTTTTTTGAACTCATACAAGTTGTCCAACTTCTGTTCACAGGGTGAACTTGTTTGAATGCTCGTTCAGCTTCAAACTTGTTGTCCAACTTCTGTTCGCACGGTGGATTTGTTGTCCAACTTTTTATTGAATGCTCAAAAGTTGGACAGCAAATCTATCGTGCGAACGGCGCTTAACACTTCACATCACCATCTGGACATCCGCACTATTAGGATGACCAGATATTGTTTTCCGAAAAGAAAGCCGCATTTTAGTCGACTGAGGATTTCATCTGAAAATCAAATAAAATAATTAATCTTCTGGGGGCCAGGAACAGTGTATTTTTTCATTCGATTAGTGATTCAGAAACATAATTACTGTAATATTTTTACTGTAATAAATCGGAAATCATTATTATGAATTATTTTTCACAAATTAAATTTTCTAGATACCGACAAAAAACTCATTGTCTCACTGCCACTCACTTAAGTAATTTTTAGAGTCATTTCCTTAGCCCTACATCTGAATTACTTAGTGTAGCAAAACTTCGCCGCCGGTAAACATAAATCCCATACTGCAATCGAGTCAAACAATGGATTTTGATTTGGTGAGTTTTACAACTCAATTTTAGAGGATATTCTTCCCCCAGGAATCCATAAATTATTACTATATTTTGTCTTTCCTTGTCTCCCATATAATTTTATGCAAATTTCCGTATCACTATGTTTGGTCGCAAAACTCACAAGATCCGGCCCAATCATAAGCATTAAAAAAAATTTATTTTCGAGAGTAAGGTCATACTAGTAAATCAGCATAGACTTTCTCTTCGAGCAGGTATTAATAGAAAGAGTGGAAACATCACTTGAAAAGTGTGCCGAAAACGCAAATTCATGGGAGAGAAAAATACAATAACAACACTGTTGAAGCAAAGCGATTTGACACAAGTAGAGTAACAGTACATCTCAATTCAAACAGTTCCATGCTTTGACAACCCACTAAAAGACAAAGATAATGAGGCAGAAGAAGAATTAAACCAAGTGCACACGAATTTTTGACACAATTAATACTTTACTGTTAAATGCTTGCTCTCCCATATATTAGATTATCGGAACATTTTTGAGCTGTGACTTTGTATGGAATTCGTAACTTTCGCCCTCTCGTTATATTGATACCTGCTTTAAGGACTTTCTCCTTCTTCCTTTCCTTGTTATTTATACCGCTCCATGGCGTCGCACAAGAAATTTATAACGTTCCTGTACAAAGCCATTAAGATCTACATCTAGTTTTCGTAGTGCGAAATTTTTGATTGTAAAGGTATGTACTGAGTTCACCTAGCGAAAAACTTTATGTCTCCCGTGAAAACGGTGCCGTGGAGACTTGCTTTTTATTCACTCAATTTAAGATAAATGTTCACTCGCGTTCTGATTGATTGTCGATGACATCTTTTCACTGTGAAATAAAGTGCAACTGCATTATTTTCGCTGGCGAAATGTCGAAAACCGGTGTGGAGACTTTCATGTGAAGTGAGTACCACCAAGCGAATTCGATTTCACGATCATCAAAATTTTGACAGTATTTGCATGGATTTCACGTGAACTGACGATGTTAGTACCTACTTTAATAGAAAATTCGAATTTCTGGTCGATATGGCTCATAACACCGCCATCTTGATAGACAGGCCGGACTGTCGAAATTCGATTTCGAAAATTTGGTACCTTAGCGCCTGTGGTTGTTGCTATTGCTATTGTTGTAAATGCGGTTCCATAGCCACATGACAGATCATTTTATCAGCTGATAATCTGGCCTGTCTATCAAGATGGCGGTGCTCATAAATAAGTTTGAGTTGTATATATAACGCCGCCCCCACACGGTCTATCCATGGATTGCTGTTTCCCGGTTCGCCATTGCAACTGCACGTGTTTTGACCTTTATCCTGATTAAATACACCTATGATACGTTTTTCAGCTATTCTATACTGAGTGATATTTATATTCTCTGACAGCAAAGCGCCAAATGAATGGAATTTGATTTGTTTTTTTTTTAGCTAAGCGAGCCTGCAATATCTGAAATTTAATCGAAATTTAATTTGGTTACACTTATGTCTTTCTTACACTTCCTTACTGTTCCTGACTCTAGGGCTGCACCCCGGTCAGACGAAAGAAGTGCCGACAGGGCCGGATTTCCCATATGGGCAACCTGGGCTACTGCCCGGGGCGGCAGAATTTGAGGGGCGGCAAATTCTTAAATTTTTTTATTGGTCTAAAATTATGGGAAAAATGGATTTTGAATATTCAAACATCATTGTAGAAAATAATATGGTCTTTTAATTTATTCTAGTTAGATGTATGTACATATTCGTCTTAATTCAAAGCACCTAATCACAACCTCAACTTATAATATGATTCCGCCCTCAAAAATTAAGACTACTCAAAAGTTTTGCTTGAAGCATACACTCATTCACTCTGAATGGCGTGGCGGCCTTTAGTTCAGGAGTATATTTAGAGTAGGAGTATAAATGATCTTTAGCTTCACTTTAAACATTGTGCCTGAAGCCACATTAAATGATATATAAATACGTTAGTACTTGGCTGCCAGCTCCTGTTTTCAAGCCTCTAAAATTGCCGCAAACTTGAAGAAAAAACAAACAAATATTTTTGGTAATAGCGATCCTTTGGAAAGTTCAAAACACCCCCAAGCAAGTAACTCATCAACCACACATTTTCGTGTGTTCAATTACTTCTTAAATTTGTCCCCACATCAAATTCGCTGGGAAGCAAGGATTTGGTTTCGGGGGGAGGTTTAAGTCTCGATATTAGAAATGCGGCATTGACTATAAAATTTTTGAGTTTCTATCGGGTTTAACTAAATTTTTAAGAATTTTCACGCTTAAATTTTTTAATTTGCAATTTTTTTTTTGGAGAGAAAAACGGCAAATTCCACCAAAAATTTAAAATAATTAAAAATAGTTGTAATCAGATAAATCTAGAACTTTTTACGCACCGAATGATTTTTGCTGAATAACATCAATGCTTTCCAAATTCCTTTTCGTTATCTTTATCACAGAAAACAAGTTCAAATTGTGTTCAAAATTTACCCTTAGCTTTCTTAAATTTGGGTTTTTTTCGGTATGATGTTTTCTGGATAAATATTATGCTAATATAGGAAATCTCATTTGTTGGGGTAATTCGCAAATTATTTCCAAAACGATCGACAGAAAAAATTTAGAAAACATGAACGCATTTCTAAAAAAGTGAAAAACCGAATGTAATTAGAATTGTACAGTTTTCTATGTTATCATTGGAGTTTCAATCATGCCTAAAACAATTTTGGGAGGTACACGGAACACCTGGATTCTTCCCCTGGGAAGCAACATAAAAATTTTTCAAGGAAACAAACTACAAAATACTGGTAAAAAAACGTTTTGCCTAACATTTACTTTTTGAGCTGCTACCTTCAAGCTTATCAAGCTTATCTGGTAGCGGAGGGCGGCAAATTCGTTACTGCCCAGGGGCGCAATAGAGGCTAAATCCGGCCCTGAGTGCCGACAATTTTTTTCATCGTACAGCATGATTTATTTGCTACCTGTTGGGTTGGAATTTCATTCAACATTTGTACTTCGCTCCTACTATGCAATACAAATAACACGAAAAACCACTATTTTTTGCATTTTCCAAACATTATTCCATCTTGCTTAAAATAACCCGAGTTCAGCTGCATGAGTCTAAAAGCATATCCACATGGCGAATCCTAAAATGTTTAAAATAAGCGACAGACTGTAAAACCTGAACATATAGGTAGAAAATCCGACTTATGACAAATTTTCGGAAATGCTAGTGTAATTCAGTGTCATTCCATGGAGTATTCCCATAAATTTAAGTAAATGTCAGATCCTTGAAATTAGGGAATTTTAAAATTTTGTGAAGAAAGTGAAACATCTACCACAAAAGTGGTAAAGTAAAAAACTGCTAAGAGTACTTCCCATACAAAGTGAACACGATTATCCATTACAAATTCATGTTATTGATATTTTATTTGGAATATTAAAAAAGTCAGTCAATTTTATTTCTATCAGTATTCACTATCCAAATTCAATCCACTTTGTTCCTCGCTTTTCGTCGCAATCCAATCCAAATATGATGTAACTCGTGTAAACACCGACGGATAGGAATATTCACAGCCTTTCCAATGAACGAATGACGATACGCCAATAACATAACGCATTCCATTCGTCGTAACAATCGGTCCTCCCGAATCGCCAAAACACACACTCACTCCTGGCGAACCGTCCATACAAATATTTGTGTCCTGGACCCATTTATTGTCAAAATAATCCATGCATTCTGTTTGATTTTGGACAGTGGCATCGATGTATTGCATATATCTGGCTAATCCAGTTTGATCTAATTTTATGAAAGATAAATTTACAAAATTTTCTTAGTAATATTCAGGTAAGAAACATCCTTAAAGTTAATGTTCGTAGAGACGGACGACTCATGGGATCATCGCTCAGCGATCGAAGTTAAACCACCGGTTTTAAGCACTATATGGGTATATTTTCTATACAGACATGTTCCTTTAGCCCATAGTCGATACTAGGAAAGTAGAACCATTCAAAAAATATTTAAATACGGCTCGCAATTGGATGCAAAATTACGATCGCTGAGCAATCATCACATGAATTGTCTCTACGAACACGTACCTTTAAGGTACGTTGTCCTCGACGCGGCCGCACGACAGCTACTCGCTCGTTTTTAAAAAAAAAAAAGTTTTTATATGGAATGAGCGAGTCGCTGTCGGGCAGTCGTGTCGAGGAAAATGTACCTTTAATATCTTACCGCCTGTTTGTCCCCAACCAGATGCAATCACAGGAGATTCTTCAAAGCTTGTGTTTTGATGGAGACGATTTGGCAAAGCAATTGGCTGGATGTATTCTACAAAAAAAAAGTAACTATGTAGCATTTTGTCAGGAGCTTGATTTTATACTATTTGAGCGGAGGGGCTATGCACTAGAAAAATATGCACAGGTTATCACAATGCTCCAATTAGTAAAATAAACGAAGATATATATTTTACTTAAAAAAAAGTAATAGCTGAAATTTGGTAGGGATGTTCGGTGGCATATTTTTAATCTAAAGCTGCATCTAAACTGGCTTCTAAATGGAGATGCGTCATCGCATGGCATCGCGAAACGCCATTTGGCAGCTACTTAGCATCAACACTAGCTACCAATTTGTATTATTATTACTCGGTCATTCAAGAATTATTCAATTTCACACAAAAAAAAACTAACAAAAGTTGCAAAATTCTCACTTTGAATTCGACAAGCGGTTGTCAAAACATCAGCTGGCATATGATTGAGTTGCCACATTGAATATTCAAACTGGACGACCAACCAAATGGCGGTCAGTTTGGATGCATTGACAGCCAGCTGGTAGCACTCAGTCTGGATGAACCTTAAGAATTTTACTTTTCTTATTTGTCGCGTTGGGTAAATTTTTAGAAAATTGCCTATTTGTAGGCGAATTTTGTTAAACGCATTAAGGGTCGTGCTCTGTGAAATAGACACTCATAGAAACGAGTTTCCAAACTCGGCACGACTCGTCGCAAGTTTATTATTCAGAAGAAGATGATAAGAAATACTCTTATATTGTTGATATAAACAATAATGATTTGTTATTTAGATCTAAAAATACTTGTTATTTGTTTCATCTTCGAAAATTGTGTGAGCGTTTATTTAGTTGATGTACAAAATTCCACATATCTTTGGTCTTGTCTCTTGCACTCAGGATTTTTCTAAGATTTCCCCAACTCACTTTCTTGCCCTTTTGACGGCAGATTTCCACTTTGCATTGATAACTTTGTAAGAGGCTAGGTGAGCCGGTGTTTTTTTCTGAAGGTATTTTTTCTTCAGTTCCAGTTTTATGGTATAAAGCGAGTCCAGGTCCTCAGTGCACCAATGTTTTGGTTTAAGCGCGTGTTTGTTATTTTTAAACGAGGCAGATTTTATAACCTTTGCAAATTTATTCTCAATATTTTTTAGTTGGTCACCTATTTCATGTTTTTGGAGTTAATTTTTTGTAATTATTTGTCCAGTAATTATATTTAAAATTTGGAAATGGTTGTTGGCTTTTGCGTTTACCAAAAGGCTTTAATTAACCTATTTCCCCATGGGTCATGGTTAGCGTTTAAGTCACTCCCACGCACCTTTCGTTCTGAAAGCATCTCAGTAGAATAAATTCTACTCGTATTTCGTGATTACAATCAAACGAGCTAGGAGGAGCATACACACTAACAAAAATGGGAGGACCCACAATATGTAACTGCCACAACTTCGAAGTTTCTTGATATTTCTAGAACTTTGACTTTAATGGATTTGCTTAGTAAAATAGCAACTCCTCTTCGGCTCTGGTCGTGACTATTTTTGAAGAAACCATTGTAACTTGTGAAATTCTGAGCTTCGCTTCTTTCCAGGAATGTTTTCTCAAGGAAGGCTCCATCGTATTTGGTTTTCTTGCATTTTAGTCTCGCACAAGGGAGTAGGGTAAAAGTATGATTGAAGGGGCTCATTTGTATGAAATGATGAACACTAATACGTTAATTCAGTACAACGTGAAAGCAATTTTGTTTTGAAGAACATATAAGTTATAGGTACCTGCTATTAAAGCAATTTTTTTTTATTTTAAATCTAGGTCATAGGTCCTCTAGGTCAAATGCAGTTACTGGTGAAAAGCAGACTTATAAAATTTCAATTGCTGACAAACCTCTTGGGAACATTACGCTATCAGCTTCGCAAGAATAATTTTCTTGTCCTTGTTATCGACACTAGCGACACTTATCTTACCGTCCGCCATATAGCGGACATATAGCGGAAAATATCGGAAACACCAAAGTTCCCCCTATTAAAGCGGATAGCAGAACATGCCACCTCTTGTTTTAGAAACATTTGAAAAGTATTTATTTTTGTATTTTATTAATACAGTAGAACCCTGATAATCTGGACCTCGAAAATCCGGAATCCCGATAATCCGGATTTAATTTTACTGGAGGTTACAAAATTTTTTTTAAATCTTAACTAATTGTGGAAATCTTGACCTATCGTTCCATTCTATACACCAACTGCGGTGCATGTCTGTAGTATTTATGGCATTCTTACCAGCTCTATGGGAACTACGCGGAACTTTGTCTGTTTGGTGGAGAAGAGCCCCAGCGGGAGAAATATCGAGTTATTCAATTTCGGAAATGTCACATTGGAATCTTTTGCATTGAGACCTCTAAGCGTCTATAGCTCAGTAGGTAGAGTTGCTGACCTTGTGACTGAAGGTCGGAGGTTCGAATCCCGATTGGGACGAAACTTTTTTCCTTCAATTTCCTCAATTTTTGGTATTTTTTTCCCAAAGTTTTGTGGTTTCGTACAGATAGACACACTCATCAGGTCTTGTGTCTGCTGTCTATCTGTGCACAAGACGACCACTTGAATTTTAGCGGGAGAATTCTATGGAGATTTTTGATTTGCCGTGAAGGCTACCACCATGACGCTCGACCGTGCAGGTCTGTACCGGTTTTGAATGCTCACATTGCTTTGGGAGTTGTGATGGTAGTTCCCATAGAGCTGGTAAGTTGCCATGCCATAAATACTACAGACATGCACCACAGTTGGTGTATAGCAGTGGTTCCCAACTCGCAAATGTTGGCGGACCACTTATCCTGAAAATGAATTGCTACGGACCACCATTTTGGTGGATATGGTTTAAAAAGTTTCCGGAATGTGCGAGAAAATCGAGGGCACGGTTTTGTTCAATTTTTCAATATCGAGTCGAGTCGACACTTTTTTCTTTTCCTTCATTCTCTATCTTTTTTAGTCTTTGAACTAACACAAATTCCACAAAATTATTAAAATCTTTAGTGATAAACCTCAATGTCTTACCTGAACCCCAAACACAACTAGATTCATTCTCTCTTATGACATCCTCCTTTCATATTTTCTTACTGCTTGTTGTTCTCTGGAGAAAAGTAGCAGGTTCATATTTTTCTGTGACCACGAATTGGTGAATAAACGCCAATGTAACGTGACCAAATAACCTCTCAAAAGGGTTATCAATAACATGTTGGCAGGCATCGTTTAAGATCAATCAATTTCTGAACGAATTTTAACAAAATTGATTTCTTTGCTTAACAAAACTGGTGAGCAAGCGTTTTCTAAATTAATTTGACTTACCACTTCTAAACAGTTGTGTGATAAAAACGGCCCTCATATCCATTTCATAAACATTTGTGTTGTTTGTTTGTGTTGATAAATATCATAGTAATTGGATTTAAATAAATTATAAAACAAAAAACACTTTTTGCTCTGATAAGACATTTTAGCACAAACATTAAATTACATCTTCAGCTATTTTTTTTTTTACTTCTTTTTACACTAAAACACGGTTATTGGAAATCAGACATCCAAAGCCGAACAATATACGGAAGGACCGAGCTTTCCAATTCTAGCCTGCTGTGGTTTTCAAATTTATTGTGATAAGCTACTCGAAAAAAGGATTTTAATTGAGCTTCTCAAAATAACGATTCAATTCGATTTGACGTTGGGCTATCGTTATGATGATGATGAAATACGAGGGTTGACTTTTATTGGAAGGGATTTATAAGTAACAAATCGAAAGTCGTTGTTGCAATGCGGACCATCTACAGAAATTTACAACTCCTGTAATAGGTCTATTTCGAAAACCTTGCTTGTCTAGAAGGAAATACGTATTAAAGAAAGAATTCTTTTTTTTTTTGCAAAAATCGTTTAATAGATTTAATTAAGAAGAAATACCTATTACTCTTTTGTAAGTAGTCCTTAAATTCTTCTGCGGCCCACCTCCGAGCCTCTCACGGACCACCTTCGGTCCGCGGACCACCGGTTGGGAAACAGTGGTGTATAGAATGGAACGATAAGTAAAGATTTTCACAATTAGTTAAAATGCGCACCCACGAAATTTGGAAACCAGAATTAATACAGTAATTGTAAATCTTTCTCTTTACACTTAACCCTCGGATGGGTGGGTGCTGTCTGACAGACCCCAGAGAAATTTAAATCTAAAAATTTTCATAGAAAAAATTATTGAATGGTATTTTGATGCATATGCAATTTAAATATGTGCCACATACGTTCACAAGAGTGAATTCGGTTGAACTTGTGATTTTGTTACTAAGTTATAGCAGTTTGAAAGTGCGCTGGGCTCTGTCAGGCCCCACCGAACCATTTATGTATGTCTTTTTTACAAAAGTACATTTTCAAGTAAGTTATTTGGAAAACGATAAAATGTAATAATACGAGTATTGGTCGGGGAGATTATAACTATAGTTGATGGATATTAGTTTTCGAATTCATTGTGGAGGATTCCTTATATCAAGTCGAATAATTTTCTAAGTTACTAATGGTAAATCGACGTAAACGGCTACGGGATGGCGAAGTACAGCTCATTTTGGAGGAGCCGGTAGATATACCAAAAGACGACCTTTCATCATGTGGATTATGTGGAAGAGCAAGAGACAGTTTCTAGCGAAGAAAGCGCCGAGGAGATCATTGATGACCAATAGGAAGATGAGGAAGATGAGGAATCGTTATATATCATGGATTATAATAGAACAAAAGGCGGCAGCGACACTTTCGACCAGCTCTGTAAGAACTATTCAATCGGACGAGGAACACGACGCTGGCCGCTGTGACTTTTTTATGGAATGCTTTACCAGTCAGGTGTGGATGCACTTGTGATCTTTTCGCTTGCCACCAGAGATCGCAGACTCTCCTTACGAAGATTCCTCAACGAACTTGACTATGCACTTGTGCAACCTCTTCTAAGAAGGAGGTAATCAACGGGCAATCTTCGTCGAAGCAAAATGCAAAATATTGACGACATTTTGAGAGGCATTGTTAAGCCCCCCCCCCAGAGCCCCAGAGGGGTCAGATGGCCCCAAAAGAGGAAAATATGTTTTCTAGGCCTACGAGCAAAGGATCAGAAGACACAATACAATTACAACGAGTGCGAAAAGCTAATCTGCGAAGACCATAGAGAAACAAGCAGTAAATGCTCTAAATATTCACTAACTTTGGATGCCGGAATTGGCATTCTGGAATATCGGGGCTCTACTGTATATATATGTATGTAAACAATAAGTGAAAAACAATTGATTAATTTTACAATTTTATCGGTAATACAAAATCTACAATCCACATTGTGGTTTAAGAAGTATTAATGTTGTGAAGCCACCAACTTGCTAAATTGCTATTACTTAATCGTTCCCCAACTTTTATAGCATCGGATTCCTCATTAAAATCATTAGAAATTAATCAGAGGAATAGAACAAGTCGGCTTCCTTCATCGAGATTGCAACATTCTCGATTATTGATGTAGGCTTTTAAGCGGCAATTTAAAGGTTTAACACTTTGACAAAAGAGCCACTGACTTTTAAACATGCGAGTTTAAAATTAATTAATAAAGTCACCCCCATAATCGAAACGAATCTTTTGTTCTGAAAGCATCTCAGTAGACATTCTATCAGGGACGTAGCCAGGATTTTGTTTCGGTTTCTGAAATTTCGGCATGATGAAAAATTAAAATTTTGTTTATTGTGCATTGCATTACATGGCTCCTAATCCACTGATCGTGTGAATGAGCTTTCCAATTTTTTTTTCCAATCTCAATCACTCCCAGTTATTTTCCCAATGATTAGTTAAAATGAAATTTTTCTTTTAAGCATGCAAGTGTGCACAAAAAAGTTACTTTTAGTTTTTATATTGAAAATGTAGTTTCCCAAACCAGTGGCGGATTTACACATTTGCCGCTAGTAGGCTGTTGACATTTCGCCGCCCCTGCCAAGCTCTACGAGAGGGGTGTCAAGCTCAAAACCTGGTATCGGCGGGTCTGGGCCAAAAAATATCACTGCCTTTCAGTTTAAGCGGGGCGCAGGATCAAAAATACGGAAACGTTTACAAAAATTTACGAGTATTTTAAAAATTTGAGTACACAAATATTTCTTTTAAAATATGGCTATAAATCTGAGGCACTAACGACCTCGGTATCCTTGAAAAATGAAATCTTCGAAAACGTACTTCAATCGAATTACAAAATTTTAAATAAGAAATTAAAGGCCAAAATTTGTTTGATTCGTCAGTAACAACTTTTTTTCGAATTAATTTCCGTCAAATCTTAAACAGCTGATCAGAATAATCCTCCGGCTAGCCAGGTCGCCCTAAACAACCTTGGGAGTGAAAATTGTTAGGCAGAAAACATAAGTAAACTTCGGACACAAAGGTGGTTTTAAATAAGCAAAAATTAGTTTGTGATGTGGTGTGAAATAAACGCAGGCACCAGTAAAACTTGTCAAAAAATCGGGTACTTGGAATCAAATTGCAATGTATACGAAATTTACTATTAGCGAGACGGTATTAGTCATCGTCATCCTTGTGAGTCGCACTAACTTTCCGGTATACCAAAATTCAGCATAATGTTGTACAGTACACTTCGATCGATACTGTCGTATGCCTGCTTGAAGTCTACAAAGATTTGGTATACGTCGATGTTATATTCCCAGCACTTTTGGAGTAGTAGTGAGCGACCAGGTCTGAAGCCGCCTTGATACTCGCCAATGATTCGTTCTGTGTACGGACTCATTCTCTTTTCAAGAATTTTAGATAATATCTTATAGGCCGTACAAACTAATGATATGCCCCTGTAATTCTCACACTTCAGCTTGTCACCCTTTTTGTGGATTGGGCAGATTATGCTTTAGCGCCAATCTTCGGGGATTTCCTCGTCGTTCCATATTTTCAGCAGTAGCACATGTATTGCGTTGGTCAGGCACGTTCCACCATGCTTCAGCAGTTCTGCTGGGATCTCGTCAGCGCCGGGCGCTTTATTATTTTGAAGCGACTGTATGGCAAGACTCACCTCCTCTACTGTTGGGGGTAGAACGGGAGGGCCTGGTTCGGCTAACTGCTCAAGAGCTGGCTCCGCGGGGGATGTTGATGGTGCATTGAGGAGCTCTTCAAAATGCGAGGCCCATCGTTTGTTGACGCTTTCGATGTCGCTGATGATGTTACCATCTTTGTCCTTACATAGGCTTGTCCTGGGTTGATATCCTTTCTTAACATTATTTATAAGTTTGTACGCCTGTCTAATGTTCTTACTGGCTAATCTTTGGTTTAACTGCTCGTCAAAATGTTTGCGTTTCTTACGTCTAATTAACTTATTAGATACTCGCCGAAGCTCGTTATATCTTTCTTTCTTGGCTCGGGATGCGCGTTGTGTGTATTGGCGATAGGCTTCATTTTTCGCCTCAATCGAGGCCCTGCATTCTTCGTCGAACCAGTCTGCTCGTCTGCGCCGGCCTTTATAGCCCACGACCTCTTCTGCGATCCCCTTGATGCTGTCTTTGAGCTCCTCCCAGAACTCATGGATGCCTAAATTGTTGATGTCATCAAGCATGGGCGACAGTTTTTCCTCTAGTGCTGATGTATACGCAGCCGCCGTGGCATCATCAATCAAATTGTCAACCTCGAAGATCTTGGCAGGGTTGATTCTCGTTAGGTGCACCGAAGAGATTATGCACCTGTAGGTCGTCTTCACCAAATAGTGATCGGTGTCGCAGTTGGCTCCTCGATAGGATCGAACATCTAGGACATTAGAAGCCCATCTCTTGCTGGTCAGTACGTGGTCGATCTGGTTCACGGTGTATTCATCTGGAGACTTCCAGGTCTGCTTGTGGATTCGTCGATGAGGGAAGCTTGTAGAGCTTATTACCAGGTTTCTGCCGCTCGCGAAGTCGATAAGTCGCTGACCGTTGTTGTTGTTTTCGTCGTGGAGGCTATGACCTCCAGTAGTTCCCCTATGCCAGCTTTCATTTCCGACTTTGGCGTTAAAGTCTCCTAGCAGCAGCTTGACGTCGTTTGATGGAAGTGAGTCGAAGAGTGTTTCTAGGTCGTTGTAGAACTCGTCCTTAATCGCGTCTTCTTTTACTTCTGTAGGGGCATGCGCATTAATGAGCCAGAGATTAGCGAAACGGGTCTTAATGCGGATCGCACATAGCCGCTCGTTGATGGGTTTGAAGCCGATAACGTGGTCCTTGAGCAGCTTATTCACGATGAAAGCTACTCCAAACTCCTTGTTGCCCTCCTCTTTACCACTCGTAAAAATAGTGTGCGAATTGAGGTCGTTAATCTCGCTTTTGAGCCATTTAGTTTCCTGGATTGCAACTTTGCTCAGCTTGTATTGTTCTACCTGATCCAGGAGGGCCCTTAAGACCCCCGGTCTATTCAGGGAGCGTACATTCCAGGATCCGTTGTTCGTTTGCGGGGTCGTCGTTGTTTTATATCCGTCCAATCCGAGGCTTTTGTTTCAGGTTTCTTGACTTGAAGTTTTTCTTAGGATGAGTTGTCGGCACATCGCTAAACCATGATAGGGTTTAATCGTTGAGTAAAGGCCATCATGGGCATGCCTCGAACAAACATACAAATTATATATTTGTAAAATTTATATTTTAATCATGCATAATAATATGTTCACAGTGGTTGAAAGCCGATTGATTTCGCCATTCGTTTTCAAAAATCACCGAAAATTGTTCACAGTGCACTATTCGTGATTTCATATGACAAACAACATTATTTTACCTATAAATCGTTCTAAGTTGAAAAAAATGCGCTGGTAACTTCAAACTGACCGTCCAAATAAGATTTTAGGAAAATTAAGAAAAGTGGCAACACACCAAACTGAACAATTTTTTTCGGGTGTCAGTTAAAATATCGGAGTGAGCCGAAATGTGCTAAAGAGGGGAGTCAAGTTTGGGACTTGGGTTTTTACACATTTTCATTGGAAACAAATCTATTTTTGAATGTTAGCCCAAATCACATGTTTTCGTGCACTCTGAACATATTATAAGCCACCTATTTTACAAGCTTTTGTAAATTTTTAGGCTTGAGTTCAACATTCCATTTCTTTCATTTTGACGCATTTTTGCTGATGATTTTCAATTTTTTTATTTGGTCGAGTACAGGACAGAACAGCTCAACTTCCATACAAATTTTACAAACATATTGACAAGAACAACTCCAACTGCAATGACAAAACTTCAAATCCGGATTTGAAACTACAATTTTAAATACTTTTCTATCAACGTCACTTCTAAAATACAGTTCTAAATTTCATGTTCATTGTTTGATCCAGTCACAAGATAATGCAGGGACAAATGCTTAAGGCGAGGCCCTATTGTGAAATGCCCTTACCAAACATTAGATTCGCTATTTTTCCAGTTTGGATAAAATTATTCGAATGAAAATTTGCAGACGTATTCCTCATGTCATTTCCTAAGAACCCTGATCAAAATTTTCAAATTTACAGACCTAAGAGGGGCTACACACGCACAAATTGAAATTTCAAAAATTTACTGTTATTTACGTTTTCTTACCAAATGTAAACAGACTTAGTATTTAACGTGTATCTGCTCATATTAACTTCAAACGCCCATAACTTCGTTACCGTTACTTTAAACTGGAGAAAAGTAACAAATATAAATCAAATCAAAGGACTCGATGAGTGCGAGACCTTTGATCCATACGTCCATCTACGATAAGAAATAAAAAAGTCACCTCTTCTGAACACCCTGTTATCTCTGTCCTACCAACTTCTAAGGTATTCGTGCCGAAGACTGTTACCATTCTACACATTCCTACCAAATTCTAAGTGAACTGGCGGACGGACCAAATCCATTTCATAAGGGTTTTTCGAAAAAAAATTCTAAAAAACCCTACAAAAGAGCTTTGTTGCGAATTTTAGCCTGAAAGCAGATTATAAGAGGTCTTTTCGCTTCTCGTCTTTAATAATAAATCGTTTCGTTGTTTGAAGCTCTGAGATGACGGTGACAAATAGTTCTTCACTTATATGTCTCTCTGAGGTACAAACACACTTCACGAAAAGCATAAGTGGTATATGGCATAGCGTTGAAGTTTGTTATTTGCTTCAAATTTGGCGCCCCCGTAAAATCTGCCGCCCTAGGCTCCAGCCTACTCAGCCTACTGGTAAATCCGCCACTGTCCCAAACTCTTAATTTGAAAAAAAAATTTGGTTCAAGCATACAAATATGTTTTTAATGAGGAAAAAGCGTTTACAATTTTGCGTAAGTAAAGTGTACAGATGGCTTTAATATAATTCAATTCAATTCAATGCCTATGTGACAATTTGAAACTTAAGCTGGATGCTACCCTCGATTAATTTTTGACAAGTATGGGTCAGAAAGCCTGCCCCCTAAGTTGATAAAACACAGCCATTGTAAGATTCCATTCCTTGGTTCATTTGGAAAGATTAACCAGCGGATGATCGAATACCCTGACTTCGACGGGAGGGTTCCGGACTCGCTGGACTACTCCCCTGGCTACGTCCCTGGATTCTATATTATTGATGCAGACTTTTAAGCGGTAATTTAAATGTTTAACAATTTTCTATAAGAGCAACAGACTTTCAAGCGTGGAAGTTTTAATTGCGGAGGGCGTTGCAGCCCTATAGCCCCTATATGACGGGCGCTTGTCTTCCGTGACCGGTGATCATGTCCATTGTCGCTTCTCATCCTTTGGCTTTAAATTTTGCCAATATTCTTGCAAACGACAATTTAAACCGGTGGCAAATCTTAATTGTTGTTGAAGATTAAAATTACATACGTCAACTTCTAAGAAAATTATGAAGTTGAAAAAACTTTGGTCTTGCCCCCTCCCCCTGATTGAAATTCTGCCTACAAACAAAAGTTTTTTCAATTCAATTCAATTTTATTGCAGGGTTAATCAAATCATTATACATAGTTTTCAAATTAATTCTGCTTAACTCCTCTAAAGCCTAGCTTGAGTGAGGAGATAAATGACCTTAAGTTTAATTTCTAAGTGACATTTTAAATGTAAATGTAAAAAGTAAAGTTTGGCGGAGCTTGAGGTATAATTTTGTATTATTGATTTTTCCGGGATACTTTTTCTAATGCAATGTGAACGTCTTAATTAAACCTAATCTGCCCGTTTCCTACGAAATTTGTAGTGTTCCATTATATCATCTTGAAGCCCTACGAGCTTAACGAAAACAACTGATATCGGCTCTTTGAAGAAATACTAGCCTGTAAGTTCCTAAATTTGGCTGTTCTGTCTAATAAGTTGACCGACCACTGACCTACGGTAACGACTTATTACCGTTAGATAAGTAATTTTATTCCTAATAAAAATTATATGTATTATAATGCGCCTAGTCTACACGTCAACCCAACTGGTATTTCCATACTTGGCACCAGATGGCGCTAGTGTCATTAGCGAGACGACTTTCTGGCCGTTGCTAGAAAGTACATCAACGAAGTTTCCGGAACACTGGAAATGGGTATATAAGGGCGTCGACTAGAGTCAGTCAGTCAGTATTGTTTTACTCGTGGATTATGTCGGATCAATAACTAGTCAGTAATTAGTGAAATTGTAAATCGTGTATATATCCGTGTGTGTTGTAATAAATAGTGTTACAGTAAAGCGAGTGTTATTCATTATCGTGTACGCGAAAATCTGTCGAACCCACTGGAACGTCTAGAAAAGACGAGAAAAATATAACAATTGGTGTCAGAAGTGCGATTTTCAAGTCGTGGTAGTGTAACTCGTGCGCGGAATATACGACGTGAAATTTCGAGTAAGTTCGCGTTGGAGAGCTCTGGATTGTGAACTTACGCGGTCGTGTTGAACTAGTGTGGACAGATTCAGTGCGTGAAACTATGAGACGAGTGTATTGGGGAATATTCGAGAATTTTCGGGAAAGTTCGCGACGGAAAATTCTGGAAAGTGAACGCAATCTGGTCGGACTAGTGTGAAGAGATCCAGTAAACGTAAAATTGCGTGTGCCTAGTGAACATTCGAGAAGACGACGAGAATTTTTTGGGAAATTCGCGACAGAAAATTCTGGAAAGTGAACGCAATCGTGTCGGACTAGTGTGACGATATCCAGTAAACGTGAAATTGCGTGTGTTAGTGAACATTCGAGAACTCAACGAGAATTTTCGCGAAAGTTCGCGACGGAAAGTTCTAGAAAGTGAACTTACGAACTTTGGGTCGGATTATTGTGTACAGAAAAACTTCTCGAAAGTGAATTCGTACCGTAACGTGTAGAATTCGAAAACATTCTAGAAAGTTCGATTCGCGTAAAAGTGAACTGTGGACAGTTTTAAGTCGAGAAACAAAATGCCGCGTAATATCTCGCAACTAACAACGGCCGAATTGAAGCGCAAGCTGGAGAAACGGAATTTGTCGACTTCGGGAAACAAAAGCGACTTGCTTGCTCGGCTGATGGTCGCAGTGAGAGATGAAGAACAGGATCCCGATACGGTAGAGTTTCGGGAAGAGCAAGAACCCAGAGAGACAAGCACGAAACGAGTCCCGGACCCACTGATGCAGTTTCTAATATCCATGAAGGCGGAATTAAGTGAACGATCAGCCAAGTCCGAGGAGGCAATGTCCAAGATGGAGGAATCTATAAAATCCGAAATGAACGAACGATCAGCCAAGACTGAGGGGCATTCATCGAACGAATTGCGGGATCGGAGACTTCGATAACGACAAAGCTTGAAGAGCGTACAGCAAAATCGGAAGAAGCGTTTAGCAGCCTTAAACAACAATTTGAAAAACAGCAAACGGAAGCGGCTGCTGCGGTAGTAAATGGTTGGTCGGATAGCAAGCGCGCCACGGCTCTCGTTCTAGTGATGAGAGGACCTGCTGCTGAGATCCTGCAATCGATTCCTGCCCCACTGCGGACATCTTATATGGAGCTTGTAAGGCGTTGCATGTGCGATACGGCGACGAGCACATGAAGCAAATATATCGATCACAGCTTCGAAACCGGACACAGAAGCCAGGAGAGACACTGCAGCAATTGGCTCAAGACATTGAACGGCTGGCTCTTTTGTCATACCCAACCTCGGAACCTGAGCATCGAAACGAGACCGCAGTTGATGAGTTCACTACGGCACTCTTGGATCGCGAATTGCAACAGGCGTTAAGGCTAGCTGATAAGCGAACGATCAAGGACGCACTTGCATACAGCCTGACATTTGAAGCTGCGAAGCAAGCACGGAAACCAGTTTTGGGGATAAAAAAAAGGAAAAACGTCATCAAAGAATGGTGTTAGCTATATCGAAATTACAAATTTCCTGCAAATTATTTAATTACGATTATTAAGGGCCGATTACTCGTACATCTTATCAGTGGTTAGTCTTATCGTGTAGACATGTAGTCTGCGTTTACTGGCGCTTGCCTTTAGCCATACCTCCCTCTATAAAACAGCGGCAATTTATCCGGCTTAAAGCAGGAAGGGTGCTCTTCGCCAGGATGCCTCCCTTTGGAACCCCACCTTGGAGTGCGACTCTAGCTCGTCGACTTGTCTAACACCACAAACCTCTCGAGACCAACGCCAAGATGGGTAAGGACCATGGTCCCCTGGGCACGCCCATCCCCGAGGTACACTATTCGCTAAAGATTTCTAGCAGGTGTGATCCTCCTTTGGCCCCCTTTCGGTTAGAATTCGGCGTATCCGGCTTAAAGCAGGAAGGGTGTTCTTCGCCAGGATGCCTCCCTTTGGAACCCCACCTTGGGGTGCGACTCTAGCTGGTCGACTTGTCTAACACCACATACCTCTCGAGACCAACGCCAAGATGGGTAAGGACCATGGTCCCCTGGGCACGCCCATCCCCGAGGTACACTATTCGCTAAAGATTTCTAGCAGGTGTGATCCTCCTTTGGCCCCTTTCGGTTAGACCAGTGGTCGGCAAACTTATTTGTCCAAAGAGCCAAATTTAGCCGTATATACCAATTTGGTGGATCCAAAGAGCCAATCATTTTTTTTTTAAGAGGATTCCTTAAGTTGATTTATTGAAATTTCTTTATTTACGACTATCGATAGAAAATTGTTAAAAATAATTACATATATGTATGCATAATTATTTGAATCTGTCTGTCTATTTCGAGTTCCTATACATCCTATTTGCATGTGTACGTTTGAACTTGAAACTCCTATTTTGTATGTCTAATTTAATTTAAATTCAAAAAGTTTGAGTTTCAAAGTAAGTGAAGGATCGGAAATAAAAGTGTGTAAGATACTTTTTTTAAAGCTACTTTGCCATTTTTGAATGTCCCTGCGAAAGGGCACATTTCTCCCACACAGTAGATACCTACCGCTTTGAAATATGTATTTTTATCAATTTGTTATATTACTTTCCTGTTGATGTCACAAAAGATTGATAATAATATGAATAAGGAAATTATGTATCTTGCGGAATCTTTGCAAAAGAAGCACAGCTTAGTTGCAAATAAATTACTTGTAGTCCCAACTACACGAAATATTGCACCCATATCGCAAATTTTGTGTACAAGATACCAGTGGCGTAGATAGCTTTTCTGAGAGGGAGGGGATCATTTGGCAAGTTTGTTTATACTTTTACGGTTATCAAATTTTGAATTTTAGAATAGCAATGTCTGCATTTATTACACTTCAAATTAGCAGTGTTTTTCAGCAAACTTTTTTATTTGCAAAATAGAGAGCAATTTTGGCATAAAAAAGCGTCCTGAAAATGTTGAGTTCTCCGCAAAAATTGTGACACTGCTTCGTTAATTTGGCTTTTTTACTACGGTAAGTGAATCCACAGTATTCCACTTTTCGTGCAAATTTTTGCTATTGTGATTGGAGTATCAGAGCTTTATATTGGGATAGATCAGTGGTTCTCAAACTTTTTGGAGTCACGGGACATTTCAAAATAGGTACTCAAATAAATTATATAATTAAATCTCCAGAAAAGGAAAATTTTGAGAGCAGTGCTCGTTGGGAGTGCCCAGTATATGTGGATAAAATACAGCGTCTGTGTTGTTAAATCGAATTTCTCCGATAACAAATACGTGGGTAGATATTTCTAAATTTTTCAAACTTGTAGGACACCGTAGCAGCTATCTTCTATTAATTTTGAGGCGCTAGCTATCAGCCAATTGTTTAAAAAGGATACCAAAATTGTGAGTAGAACTTAAAATTTGGACCGTTGAACATTTGTTAAAAAAAACATCGTACAAAAGTTTCGATTAACACAAATTTAATCGTGTAATTTATTTGTGCCTTAATTTGAATCCCAAAAACCTCAATAAAACACTCGGACATACTTTTCTTCTGGTACTACTTCCTTTTCAATTCCATAAAGTAGAAAGTTGTAGAAGAAAATCGGTCGAGTCTCTGATGCTGGTCAAATATTTTACAGTGTTAATTATTGGTGCAGTGTAGCAGACTAAGCTTCGGAATTTTAAAACTTACAAACATATGGATTGTTTGCTTTTTGTTGTCAAAAGCTCTTTTGAATTTTTTCCTATTTTTGTATATCTTCGCGAAATCCCTGAGATATCTTCACGGAACCCTATGGTACCACAGAACTCCATTTGTTTGTTAATTTGTATTCGAATTAATGCTTGCATAAGACTATATTTCCTTCAATTTTAGAAATGTCTAAAAAAATATTATAAAAAATTTACCTAAAAACCTGGTTATAACTTTGAGAGTTCTTCGTATTAAATTCAATAAAATTGCGAACAACTAGAGAAAGTCTAGACTAGCTTTGCCCTGCTATATACGCTAAACCCTTTCGTCAAATTTTAACTTTAAAAAAGAAGAAAGAATATTGATAAACTCAAACAGTAAAGGATGCTCAAAAATTGGAAGTAGTTTTGAAGCGTTTTCGCATTAGCTTTCCATTCTCCTGAATAAATCTTTATAATATTATCTACTGTATATTTCCCCATTGGAAATTACGTCCACATTATTTTCAAAATTTTGAACAGAACATTAAGATTTTCCAGCAACAAATTTTCAATCAGTGCTTACATACTATTTTTCTAGCAGCACTTGTAGATTACTTCAGTAATGCTGTTCGAAACTCCAGATCCAATGTGAAAAAATAAATGAACGTAAAGCCCTGTGCTGTAGGGTTTCTATTATATCGATACGCTTCAATTTCACAAATTAAACAATTGAAATTTGAGTAAGTGCTGAATTTTCTATTGCAGTTCTGGAAATGGTTTCACATTTTTATGAACCATACACACGTTGAATAATTCCAGCTAAAAGTTTACTTTTGCTTTGTTTTACGTATCTAAAGTAATAATAAAAAATGTGTGACCCGAGGGGGGGGGGATTGATCCCCTTGATCCCCCCCTTATCTACGCCACTGCAAGATACGCATCTTACAAGCAGGAATGTGAGCTCCTAACTGTAAAGATCCGTTATTTTTGCTCGTATTTTTCTTGTCAAAGGAAAAGTTCATACCAGGGCTGACTATTTGAAACTTTGGACGTGTGCATTGTTATCCGTGTGTAGCATTTGCACTTTCCCATTCACTGCAAGTTTTGCAAATGTTTGTTGTTGTAATTCAAGGGATCTTTCATATATAATGTTGGCTGTTTGTCGAGCAAAGGAAAAATTTCTGTTCTTCACCTGAAAGTTATTCCTTGGTGCAGGTGAGACTACAATTTATGTCCAAGGCTTTAAAATGAACCTAAAATATGTACATTTTTCAGCAACTAGACAAGTTCAGTCGTTATTTGAGAGAAACGAAAAACTATCGTAGGTATTCCTATTTCATGTTATTATGAGACACATAATCCTAACCGCCGTGATTTTTGTAAGTCTAAAATATTCCCATAATATTTTAGGTGTTTTTCTTAAAGATGGCCTCAAATCGAAAGCAAAGAAAAGTCGAAGATGAAAACCGTGAGTTCAGGGCTGAGTGGACGGAATCGTTTGCCTTTATACCAAATTCTGTCGGATTTCCGGTATGCCTTATATGCCAAGAGAAACTAGGCAAATAACAAGAAGTCGAATTTGGAAAGACACTTTTCTACGAAGCATTCAACTTTCGCTAGTAAATATCCGCCTGGTGATTCAAGAAAAAAAGCTATCGAGGAACTATCCAGAAAGAACCAGCAATCGACTTCAATATTCGGACAATGGGTCCAATCGTCAAATAATACCAATATTGCTAGTTTCGTTGTAAGCCATGAAATTATCAAAAGAGGAAAGCCCTTTACAGATGGAGATTTCATTAAAACGTGCTTTCTAAGCGCATCAGAAGAGTTATTTAAAAATTTTAACAACAAATCGGAAATTCTCAAAAAAATAAAGGACATGCCCCTTTCTGCTAAAACGGTTAGTGATAGGGCTTCGAAAATGGCTGTAGATATAACTAATCAACAAGTGAACGATATTAAACGTGCTTCATTTATATCAATTGCTGTGGACGAGTCAACTGATGTAACTGACACAGCACAAGTGTCGCTCTTTGTTCGATTCGTTGCACCTGCGGGTCCTAAAGAGGAGCTCTTAGGGCTCTTGCCATTGAAAGGGCAAACACGCGGAGAAGACATCGTAGAAGCCGTTGTATCTTGCCTAGAGAAACACGGAATTCCACTCGATAAAATCATTTCTATTTCAACAGATGGGGCAAAAAGCATGACCGGACCGCGAAAAGGCTTTGTTGCTCTTTTGAAAGAGAAAATTAACCACAATGTATTTACATATCATTGCATTATCCATCAGGAAGCCCTTTGTGCGCAGACATTTCCCGACGAAATAAAAAATGTCATGGATGTTGTGATCAAAATTGTAAATACTATTTTGGCTAAGGCTCTTAATCACAGAAATTTCAAAGAGTTCCTATCGGAAGTTGGGAGTGAATATTCAGATTTGTTAATGCATAACAAAGTCCGCTGGCTCTCTCGAGGAAACGTATTAAAACGTTTCGCAAACCTTTTCCCACAAGTCAAAGAATTTCTTCAGCAAAAAGCAATTGTTTTTGAAGAGTTGTCGGACGATGTGGACCCAGAAATTTTACTTTATGGTGGATCTGACATCTAATCTCAACATCCTTAACCGAAGTCTACAGGGAAAAGGCAATACCCTTTCTTCAATGTTGGAAGAAGTAATTTCATTTGAATGTAAACTTTCTCTTTTCGCGCAAGACTTGGAAAGAGAAACCCTTATTCACTTTCCACACCTGTTAAATTATCGGCAAAAAGCTCAGGCGATAATCGACAAAAAATTCTTCAAAATGACAGTTTTGAAAATGAAAGATGCATTTTCGGAGAGATTTGCTGAATTTAGAAGTAACAAAGAAACAACGTTAGCCTTCGTGAAGAAGCCACTCACATCAAACATCGCCGATTTGAAGTTCAGTCCATTTATTGAGATCAATCTTGCCGCATTTGAAATACAACTGTTAGACTTGAAAAATAAGGAACTGTGGAGTTCTAAATTTGAGCGTCTTTCTGTTGAATTGGAAGATCTTAGCAAAACCAAATGTGAGTTAAGTGCTGATCATAAGTGGTTTCTACTTGATAGTCTGCAGACAGAAGAAATTATTATTTTCATCACATGGAAAAGTATCCCAAATTCGTATGATCAGGTCAAAAAATACGCATTTGCCATTTTCTTTGGGTCCACTTATTCGTGCGAGCAGTCATTTTCAAGCATGAACCTTATCAAAAATAACTTAAGAAATCGTCTCACCGATGAAAACCTAGAATCATGCTTAAAACTAAAAACAACGACATACAATCCTAATGTTTCGGAACTTTCGCAGAAGATGCAAGCTCATTCTTCCTATTAACTTAATGTAAAAAAAATTTTTGTTAAAATAAATACGTAACGTAACGAGAAATTAGTTTTCTGGACTCAACCCGCAAACTTTGCTCTTCATAAAAAATAATAAATACAAAATATGGTGCCACTCGTTGAAGAGCCGCACTGAATGAGCTAAATAGCCGCATGCGGCTCGCGAGCCGCACTTTGCCGACCGCTGGGTTAGACGTAAAGAATTCGGCTTGCCAGCCGCAAGATCATTATGTCTGTTTACTACTCGTCTGCTTCAAGCAGACTCGTAGCGCTGAACCGTTCACTTCTCAGTGGCTCCATCCGTTTACTAGGCAGCAATTTGACTCAGGCCGAGTGGTCACCAATCCACAAACTAGCTATAGGCGCATTGGCCATTCTCCCTAACTAGCCCCTTCGTGGCTTGGGTTATGCGAAGCCGCCAACTCTGAGTCGAGACATGTATGCTTATAACGGGCTCCTCCCCTACGAGAAAACACTACGTCGTGTGAGCTTGTATGGCTGAATTTCCGAAGGAATAGGGAAAAAGTCAGTCATGCTGTGCCACCCATACATGACTAGGGAGGTCGGGAGCGTCAACGCCCGAAGGGGTTTGTACAGATTCACGCCATGGCGTATCAACCATACCAGGGGCCTCCCTGCGCTGCTCAGGTACATGGTGACGCAACTCACCAAAGATAACAAGAACACTGACCCCCTGGTGGGCCTTATCGTATAGACAAGACGCACACCATTTTCTGAAAGCTTATACATTATATTGATTTGTTTGTTTACTTTGCATAGTTACGACATATTTTGCTTGGCCACGCCATTGTATGAAATTGAGTAATGATCCCAATTTCAGTTGATGTCGTAACCAAGCAAAATATGGCTTAACTATGCACATAAACCAAATTCAATTCAATATAATGCAAAATCTTTCAGAAATTAGTGTGCGTCTTGTACGAGTAATTCGCCCTTAGAAGATTATGTGATGACTTAACGTTTATAAATGCTTACTCACCTGTGTATTTTACTCTGCTCGCCAATTGGATGAGAGCAATGTCATTTTTGAGTGTTGCTGGATCCCATTCTTCGTGAATTATGAAATTTTTGCTGTCAATATACTGTCGCACTTGACCAGCTTCATACTTGTCCATACGATCTCTGGCTCCAAATTCCATTGTAGCACCAATAGCACTTCAAAAAAGAGAAAATTTAATCATTATAGAGAGAGAGAGCGCATCAAAGATCATAGTTGATGTTTCAAAGCATACTGGTTACGGATCATATAAAACATCACAATGCATCATTTTATAGCCAAACAAGTTCCTCCTAATCATTTTATCACAGCAAATTAAACTCACTCACTTAAATATACAATGTGCAGCGGTCAACACAAACCCGTTGGATATCAACGACCCCCCACACCAAGAAAATCCATCGGTGTAGTGTACCTGAATTCCTACTTGAAAAGGTAAAAATTTCCGCGGTGCTTCCACGCCGTTTACTATCCTTATTTCACCGCTTGTTTGTTCAATAAATGGCTTTGTTCTAATTTCAGGCATTTGATGTCGAATGTAAGCTACGCTAGGACCGGATAATACATTTTTGAATAAAACTAAAACTAAGAGCAACTGAATCACTTTCATTTCGTAAACTTAAAAATAAAATAGTGAACTAAGAACTTTCTTCGCTCCATACGCATTTATAAAGAGAAATTCTACAAAAAAAAATCATATAAGTATCGTGATATACAGCATACAAAAAGTATACATACATACATATTGAGGAAAAAAAATATTTTTTAAGACAGACACAGCATTCTTGCGTATGCAAGATAGGAGAAAACCCAGATAAATTTCATGTTTTAATCGACAAGTTCTATTTGTAGCTAAATCATGCCAAAAATTGTCAACAGTTTTTATATGGCTTTATTATTTTTTGTGGATAAACACATACTCGTATACTGTCAGCAAAAATAAATAAATTAATTATCTTCAAAATCCCAAGAAAAGTAAAACACAATAAAGTCACGCGAAAATTTTAGCAGAACGTTGTCTATTTGTTAAGATGATAGACCAATAACAATAAGATTGAGATAATAATGGATAGCAAACACTATATTGATAAAATGTAAAATCATATCTGACATGGCACTTCAATCAGTCATAGCTTAAAATACATGCTAAAGTTATAATAATAAAAAAAATATCTTAAAGAGGTGGGGAATCGGCATATTGAAACAAGATGCTATAGATGAAAGATTGGGTAATTCAGGAAGAACTAGCATTTACTCTGTTACAGAGTCAGTGGCATAGTTAAAGCTTATTATGTTTTATTTTTCAAAAAGACAACAACAAAGACAATTAATGTTCTTGTTAAGAAATGTCTATTCTTAACGATTTTAATATTATAATTTCTTAAACAGTTTATGTATATTGGTTAATCCAATCTAGATATAAACTAATACATATTAGTATGTACATATATACTATCGACAATATGTCATCATAATTCCTATTTGTATTAAAATTAAATGAGCTTATTCCTATGAGAAAATAAGCCTCCGTTCCATTTTTACTAATGGCCCACCACTATCAGCCGGATAATAAATCATTGAAAACACACATTTTTTTATGTTCTTGGAATTTTGCGAAATATATCCGCTACTGAGGCAGCACTATTTTCTGTATACTGAAGATATTTTGAGATTTGACAGTCTTCTGCAAAACAAAAACAGTGAAATCAAATTTAGACTATTCAAAATGTTATCAAATACGATACAACCTACTTTTTATATGCAACGATTCCAGCCAGAGACAACAACCTTATCTTCTAGATTATTAACTTCTTCCGTTCCGACAGGTAATTGGATTGGACGAATTGCTTCTAAAAACAAAAAGAATGAAAAATGACATTAATAACAAAATATTAATTGTTCATTGTTTATAAAATTTGACACAAACGATTTACGTATTTACGCGTTATCGTGCGCGTTTTTATCATTTAAATTTTTTGTTTACCTGAATAACTAATAGCAACAGGCAGTTTAATTAATGCTATATCATTAAGCATATCTTGACGATTCCATTCTTCGTGAATAATAAAATTCCTTTTTGAAACTGAGATTTCAATTCGATCAGGCTCGTGCTGTGCTTGAATGTTGTATGCTCCAAGAAAAACGAGAGCGCTGTCGGCACTGTAATGGAAATATGTATGTAAATATATTTTCTAATTAAATAAATTAAAAATTGGACTGAGAGAATACAAATTTAATCTTGAGTCAGAAATTGATTCGTATAAATTACAATCGCCATACGCCATCGCACGATAAACGGTCATTTTCTTAGGTTGGATTTCCGACGTACGGTAATGAAGCTGAAGAAAATGACCGTTTATTGTATAATCGATTGGACAGTATATTGCGACTCTTAGAATCGTCAACCGATCGTACGATAGATCGTCACGATCGGTCAGATTGTATGTAAAATGAACGGTGTTGCAGTTTGCAAAATGCATAACTTTAAATTTTCCATAGAATATTACAGATCATACGTGTATGGCGACTGTTAGAAATTTTCTTAAATTTTTGATATTTGTTACAATAATTGTAGTCGCAAAACTCTATACGAACATTTCTAGGTTTTACGAACCATTCACTGCCGCATTCACTCACCTAATTCTGACAGATATTTTTCATAGAAATTAGCTCTTTACTTACCCATCCAAACAATGTGCAGCCGTTAGAATCAGTTGACTTGATATCAATGCTCCACCACACCACCATCGCACTCCAGATGCATCAATTAGAGCCAGTCCCGCTTGATAGGGCACATGGCTCACTTGATATGGCAAAACTCCACTCAATCCTTCTATCTCCGTTTCAGGCGGAGTGAATTGTAAATCTTTACCAATTTCACGTAAATAATCATCTAAATCGTCCGGCACTAAATATCCTATTTTCACTTTTGTCCAATCAATCACTAAAAGTTCAGGCAACGAACTTTCCTCATTTAAATCTACAGGATGTGAATGTGCTAAGCTTAGAAATATAACAGTTATCGCGAGTGTTAATGAAGAAATCATTTTGAAAAAATAGGGTGAATGAAATACGTTTAACTAAACAGTTGAAAATGAACTACGGTGAAAGAATTCGGAGCGATCAGTCTATATACCCGAATGAAAATATTGAATGAAGTAAAATTTTCTAATCGCTTGCGATTGAATAGATATTATTCAAAAATAATTTCTCAATACTGATACCGAGACAATTGATATAATAACATACATCGGAAATGTTTTGTCCTAACTTGATTATATAAATCAAAATACCTACTTATAAACAGGAAACGGAAACGAATCTAACATAAATTCGATCAGCGATCAATATGTGATTTCTCCATGTGTTCTCCGCGCGGGCGTCCCCTGGTAACGGTAGTGGGTAAAACCTCTAACGGCTAAGTCAAATCATCTGATGCGACATTTGGAAGAAGTACCGCTGCGCCTGAGTGTTGTATTTACATCTGCAGCGTCTCAGGTTACTTAACGTGTACGTGATAGGTGACAGAAAACGTTTAACTCAGCCACTAAAGCAGTATCTTCGAGGCATGCCCAACGATTAAACCCTATCATGGTTTAGTGATGTGCCGACAACTCATCCTAAGAAAAAACTTCAAGTCAAGAAACCTGAAACAAAACGCACCAGACTGGAATCAACTGAAACAAAAGCTCCGTATTGGACGGATACAAAACAACGACGACCCCTGAACTGATTACTCTTTCGGATCCTGGAATGTACGCTCCCTGAATAGACCAGGGGCCTTAAGGGCCCTCCTGAATCAGGTAGAATATTACAAGCTGAGCATAGTTGCAATCCAGGAAACTAAACGGCTCAACAGCGAGATTAAAGACCTCAATTCGCACACTATTTTTACGAGTGGTAAAGAGGAGGTCAACAAAGAGTTTGGAGTAGCTTTCGTTGTGAGTAAGCAGCTCAAGGACCACGTTATCAGCTTCAAACCCATAAACGAGCGGCTATGTGTGATCCGCATCAAGACCCGATTCGCTAATCTCTGGCTCATTAATGCGCACGGCCCTACAGAAGTAAAAGAAGACGCGATTAAAGACCAATTCTATAACCACCTAGAAACACCCTTCGACTCACTTCCATCAAACGACGTCAAGCTGCTGCTAGGAGACTTTAACGCCAAAGTCGGAAACGAAAGCTGGCATAGGGGAACTACTGGAGGTCACAGCCTTCACGACGAAAACAACAACAACGGCCAGCGACTTATCGACTTCGCGAGCGGCAGAAACCTGGTCATAAGCTCTACATGTTTCCATCATCGACGAAACCATAAGCAAACCTGGAAGTCTCCAGATGAATGCACCGTGAACCAGATCGACTACGTACTGATCAGCCAGAGATGGGCTTCTAATGTCTTATATGTTCGATCCTATCGAGGAGCCAACTGCGATTCCGATCACTATTTGGTGAAGACGACCTACACGTGCAGAATCTCTTCGGTGCACCTAACGAAAATCAACCCTGCCAAGATATTCGAGGCTGACAATTTGATTGATGCTGCCACGGCGGCTGCGTAATACTACAGCGCTTGAGGAAAAACTGTCGCCCATGCTTGATAACATTAACAATTAAGGCATCCATGAGTTCTGGGAGGAGCTCAAAGACAGCATCAAAGGAGTTACAGAAGAGGTCGTGGGCTGTAAAGGCCGGCGCAGACGAACAGACTGGTTCGATGATGAATTCAGGGCCTCGATTGAGGCGAAAAATGAAGCCTATCGCCAATACACACAACGCGCATCCCGAGCCAAGAAAGAAAGATATAACGAGCTTCGGCGAGTATCTAATAAGTTAATTAGACGTAAGAAACGCAAACATTTTGACGAGCAGTTACAGCAAATAAACCAAAGATTAGCCAGTGAGAACACTAGACAGGCGTACAAACAAAGAGCCCGGATTTTCGTGCAGTAAAAAATTGAAAAACCTGCAGTAAAAATGCCGAAACGTGCAAAATCGTGCAATATAAATTCCCAAATGTGCATTTTGCGTATAATATCAAAAATCTCATTTTTTATCGGCTTTTAGAAGCTCATACTTTGATGTAGTCGACGAAAGAAAAGTATACTTTAACAGGGCTAGCTCTAAAAAAAATTAAATAATTCTTACTTAAATAAGGAACACTCAAAATGTTAACCTAACGTAAGATTCTTCCATAAAATGCTTCTAGATTAGCTCATTTCAATCAGGTTGATTAGTATCCATCGCACAGTTTTTGTCTTTATCTAATTCGTGAATAAATCGTTTTCTAAGGGGGAAATGTTCCTATTTGTATTTAAGTTTAGTGAACCACCAGTTAATTAGCATGCACTATACAAACAACAGCTGCACGATGTTATAAAAATCAAGTGGCGTGTGAAGAAATTTCCATATGGCGATGGATTTTGTATAGTTTTATTGTTTTTCACTTGTTGTTTCTTTCTCATTACTTTTATTCTCTTCTCTGTCAATCGAAAAATTGTGCAAATTTCCATTTTTCTGGAAAAAATTTCATGAAAGAGGCTAAAAAATGTAAATGTACATTTATATTAAAAACCCGCAAACGTGCAATATCCCTGAAAAATGCAATTTCGTGCATTAGCGTGCAATTGCACGAGAATCCGGGATCTACGTTATAAATAATGGCAAGAACGGATATCTACCCAGGACAAGCTTATGTAAGGACAAGGATGGTAGCATCATCAGCGACATCGAAAGCGTAAACAAACGATGGGCCTCGCATTTTGAAGAGCTCCTCAATGTACAATCAACATCCCCCACGGAGCAAGCTCTTGAGCAGTTAGCCGAACCAGGCCCTCCGTTCAACCCCCAACAGTAGAGGAGGTGAGTCTCGCCATACAATCGCTCCAACGTAATAAAGCGCCCGGGGTTGACGAGATCCCAGCAGAACTACTGAAGCGTGGAGGAACGTGCCTGACCAACGCTATACATGTGCTACTGCTGAAAATATGGAACGACGAGGTAATCCCCAAATATTGGCGCAAAAGTGTAATCTGCCCAATCCACAAAAAGGGTGACAAGCTCAAGTGTGAGAATTACAGGCTTAGTTTGTACGGCCTATAAGATTTTATCGAAAATTCTCGAAAAGAGAATCAATCCGTACGCAGAACGAATCATTGGCGAGTATCAAGGCGGCTTCAGACCTGGTCGTTCAACGACCGATCAACTTTTCACAGTAAAGCTACTACTCCAAAAGTGCTGGGAATATAACATCGACGTACCTATACCAAATCTTTGTCGACTTCAAGCAGGCATACGACAGTATCTATCGAAGTGTACTGTATAACATTGTGCTGCATTTTGGTATACCGGGAAAGTTAGTGCGACTCACAAGGATGACGATGACTAATACCGTCTCGCAGGTCAGGGTGCAGAACCGACTCACTGACCTATTTGAAACTCGTACTGGACTCAATCAGGGCGATGGGCTGGCGCCGACGCTCTTCAACCTTGTTTTGGAGTATGTAATTCGAGCCATAAATATGGACAGCAGCGGAACGCTACTCATCAAGTCGACTCAATTAGTAGCGTACGCCGACGACATCAACATCATATCTCGAAGATTGGGTGATGCAGAAAGCCTTCTGCATAACCTCAATACGCCGCAAAGGAAGTTGGACTACATATCAACGAAAGCAAAACAAAGGCCATGATGCAATCGAAAACAAGGACGCCAGCAAATTCAACCATCATAGTGGGGGACCTTAATATCGAGTATGTAGACAACTACAATTATCTGGGTTGTAACTTATCAAAGGACGCCAACGAAACCGACGAAATTAAGCGACGTATACAACTAGCCAATAAGACATATTTCTCGGTCCTCCCTATAATTAATTCCAAACTTGTGCACAGGAGCACGAAGCTCCGCATGTACAAAACGATCATCCGACCCGTGCTATGTTATGGCTGCGAAACATGGACCCTCACCCAAGCCTGCGAAATTTTTGCTAGACCGATTCGAACGAAAGGTCCTTCGGCGAATTTTCGGGGCCGTTCGCGAGCGAGACCAATGGCGTATGCGGTACAACCATGAGTTGTAGGAATTGTACGATGAGCTGGAAGTATCGAAAATCGTGAACCTTCAACGTTTGCAATGGGCGGGGCATGTACAACGGATGGACGATAATCGCATGCCAAAGAAAGTGATGAACGCACAACGAATTGACGGAGCGAGGTTGCGTGTACGACCGAGAGCTCGCTGGGAGAACTCCGTAGGTGAAGACCCCCACCAGCTGCTGGGCTTCTGAAACTGGAGAACAAGGTCACGTAATCGCGACAACGATTCAGGCGGCCAAAGCCCGACGTCGTGCATTGGCGAGTATCAAGGCGGCTTCAGACCTGGTCGTTCAACGACCGATCAACTTTTCACAGTGAAGCTACTACTCCAAAAGTGCTGGGAATATAACATCGACGTACCTATACCAAATCTTTGTCGACTTCAAGCAGGCATACGACAGTATCTATCGAAGTGTACTGTATAACATTGTGCTGCATTTTGGTATACCGGGAAAGTTAGTGCGACTCACAAGGATGACGATGACTAATACCGTCTGGCAGGTCAGGGTGCAGAACCGACTCACTGACCTATTTGAAACTCGTACTGGACTCAAGCAGGGCGATGGGCTGGCGCCGACGCTCTTCAACCTTGTTTTGGAGTATGTAATTCGAGCCATGAATATGGACAGCAGCGGAACGCTACTCATCAAGTCGACTCAATTAGTAGCGTACGCCGACGACATCAACATCATGTCTCGAAGATTGGGTGATGCAGAAAGCCTTCTGCATAACCTCAATACGCCGCAAAGGAAGTTGGACTACATATCAACGAAAGCAAAACAAAGGCCATGATGCAATCGAAAACGAGGACGCCAGCAAATTCAACCATCACAGTGGGGGACTTTAATATCGAGTATGTAGACAACTACAACTATCTGGGTTGTAACTTATCAAAGGACGCCAACGAAACCGACGAAATTAAGCGACGTATACAACTAGCCAATAAGACATATTTCTCGGTCTTCCCTATAATTCCAAACTTGTGCACAGGAGCACGAAGCTCCGCGTGTACAAAACGATCATCCGACCCGTGCTATGTTATGGCTGCGAAACATGGACCCTCACCCAAGCCTCCGAAATTTTGCTAGACCGATTCGAACGAAAGGTCCTTCGGCGAATTTTCGGGGCCGTTCGCGAGCGAGACCAATGGCGTATGCGGTACGACCATGAGTTGTATGAATTGTACGATGAGCTGGAAGTATCGAAAATCGTGAACCTTCAACGTTTGCAATGGGCGGGGCATGTACAACGGATGGACGATAATCGCATGCCAAAGAAAGTGATGAACGCACAACGAATTGACGGAGCGAGGTTGCGTGTACGACCGAGAGCTCGCTGGGAGAACTCCGTAGGTGAAGACCCCCACCAGCTGCTGGGCTTCTGAAACTGGAGAACAAGGTCACGTAATCGCGACAACGGAGGTCAACGATTCAGGCGGCCAAAGCCCGACGTCGGGATATCGTGCCACATTGATCATCATGATGATCAATATGGTTGGCATCTGGGAGGTTGCCATAAGCATGAATATGCAAGCAGCTCCAATATTTTGTCTTAACCTTTTGTATAATACGTATGTGATCTTTGAGCTTTCCACTTCATGGGTCCTGAGTATGCTTCAATCTTTTTAACAGAGTGAAAAGCGTATAATTCTTTCGTTAGGGAGTCAGTTTAAAGAGGTATTTAATTGATTTGTCTTGTATTTAGTGATGTGTTTCCTGCACTGGCTGGGGAATATTGGCAGTGTCGATGGTGCGATTTGTTCGAGCAAAAACACTATCAATAGTTGTTTTAGTTTGAGATTTTCCGGTTTAAAATAACAATATCACGTCCAATTCACAGACATATACAAACTTGAAAGGGGATTCAGACTAATGACAAGATTTTCTTAATCCTAGATTTAGCTGGACCGGTGGAACATATTGTACTACATTTTCAATAATGCAAGTAAACTCTATGATGCATTTTGAGCTTAATGACATACGATTTAATCTAGTAGGCGAGTTTCGACTTGATTAATTTAGTGGTTTTAGTAAATCCTGTCAGTAGTGTGGATCCCCTATTAGAGAAGTTAACAAATTAATTTTCTGTTCAAAATTTAAACAATAATTTCATAACGATACTTGCTTAGTGCACGGGATCCTTTCTTAGAGAAGCTAACAAATTAATTTTCTGATCAAAATTTAAGCAATAGAGAGTTTTACATTGTAGTTGCAAATATAACGACATAGTTTGACATTTCCATATAAAAATATCGCTTGCCGACAATACGCAAAGCAATTTTGCATGTCCGAAGTAGGCATGAAGTTATAATCACGACAAATAATATCCTCAATTTCGACTAATTACAGAGTATCCAATATACGGAAATACACCCATGCCTAATTGGAACATGCAAAATTTGTGGTTTCCTGATTTACGTATTGCCGGTAAGCGAATTTTTGTATTTGTATTTGAACGACATTCAAAACTCTCTAATAATTTCATAACAGTACTTTAGACTGATAAATCTGCAGAGTTGACAAAAGTTAGTTTAGAGGTTAAAATGTTGAATTTAAAAAAAATCTTTTAGAATGTTTTCTCGGAAACCATCAGGGTTTATATATGGACAGAAACTTGCAAAGTTTAATTTCAGAAGAATGACAAGTTCATAACTTTTAAAGCTAAACAAATAAACATATTTACTTGTTTCCAAACTCAAGCAATGTTTCTTTAGTTATTCATAAAATGAAAAATTGAATTTTTCAATCAACCGACGCTGAAAAATCAAATGATAAAAAATGTATTCTCCTTCCTTAAGGCAATCAGCTAAAATGATTACCTTTTCGTGATTTAAATCTTCAGCTATTATAGATTCTAAGAAATAAAAAAAGGTAGTGGCACAGGGGCGAACCCAAGGAGGGGATTTAGGGGGATAAAACACCCCCAACATTTTAGGTTAATTTCACACAACATATCTTTATTGGTAAATCAAATACCTAAGTGATGATTTTCAGACTCAGATTTTTTTATCGGGTTTTTTGAAATCCCTGGTTTATGTCAATCGATCATAGATCATAGCGAACCTCAAGAACAACATTCGCGACGCCATTGCCAACATACCGATTGATATGCTGCTAAGAGTGGAGACGAATTTCAAAAATGGACTTAATCAGTTATGCAGTTTATGGGTTGCCATTTAACCGATATCATTTTCAAGACAGTAGAATTAAAACAATAACTGAAGTGTGCTTTTGTTTTTATTGACCTTTCAAATAAGTAAGTTTCTCTGCCGCACCCTCTATAATTGAAATACAATATGCAATCTTCTTTTGTATTTCAATTATACAGGGTGCGGCAGTAGTTGTTATTTTTTTTGTAGGGTCATTTCAAATGTTATTATGTATTAGCGAGTTTTAAAAGCCACAAAAATCTAAATATGAAAAAAATCGGTAAATCATACCTTTATTTTGTTGGACTGGGATGAATGTACTAAAAAATAATAAATTTGTTATAAATGCAATGAAGTAATTGAAGTCCTCCCCTACAAATTTTCGTAACAATCGGTTACCAGCGCTAGTTTTTTTGTGAAATTTAGATGATGTTTTATGGGTACATTTAAAAATGATTATCTTAAGCGTAAGGTCTTAGAACATTTAAAACGTGGGATTTCACGATCCACTTTGCAAATACAAATCACCCCCCGAAATAAATTCCTTGGTTCGCCCCTGGTGGCAACTTGAATTATTCGCGTAGCTATGGCGTTGGAAAGATGCAGATGATAAGTTACGAGAAACTCGAAAATTTTCCATTCAAACGCTATTTATTCCGTTGAGGGTCCTTGGAACAGGAAACAAACACGGGATATGTAATGTACTCGGTGTCTCCTTTGATATGGCACCCCGCATGCACAGCTCTGATCAAGGATTAATTAGTGTCTTTTTTTTTTGTTCTTTTGGGACCTTTCCGATCAAAATTTTTCTTAGCAAAATGAGTTTTAGACTCCTGGCACCCCACTGATTCGATGAAAACCAAGCAACAAGCAAGCCCGAAATTTTTTGAACATGTTGATTTTCTTAGGAGTTGAAATTGACGGTCGCGAAAATATTGTTAGGCAAATTTTAGTAATTTTTAAGGACAGTCGAGAATGATTTTCTACACCATTTAACGAAAAATAGCCACAGCATGTGCTTAGACTTTTACTGGTAGTTCTGATTACATTCAACTGGCCTCCAATTTCAACTTTTTAGACCGTATCTCGTCTATATTTATACCCTATACCCATAAGATAGGGTATATTGTTTTTGTTACCCCGATATTATGTAAAACCTCAAAGGAGCCACCGGAGGTATGGCAAAGTATATATATATAGTATTTCCCAATTGAAAACATCCTTATCCCAAATGAAAAAATCCTTATCCCAAATGAAAAAATCCATATCCCAAATGAAAAAATCCTTATCCCAAATGACAAAATCCGTATCCCAAATGAAAAAATCCATATCCCAAATGAAAAAATCCATTTCCCAAATGAAAAAATCCTTATCCCAAATGAAAAAATCCGTATCCCGAATGAAAAAATCCGTATCCCAAAAGAAAAAATCCTTATCCCAAATGAAAAATCCTTGTGTGCGAATTATAATAAAATGAATTTAGAGGTGTTTTAACCCTAGAGAGATAATCATATTTTTTACCCTTGAAAAGATAATCATACGTCGATTCGACGTGTTGCTAGTTAACATCCTTATAACTTCTTTCTTAAGAGTAACATGTTGTTAAAAGGTAGATATATAATCATTTGTATTTAATATTAATCTGTTTAACTCATGTTTTTGCAAAATTATCATTTGTTTGTTTATAAAATATTAATTTTAAAAAAGTGGTTCTAGGAGAAAGTGGACTGTCCTTTCAATAGATTAAAATAAAGGATATCTTTATCGAAACAGGCTTTTAGTGGTTATATCCAAGTAAATACACATCCACATTATGAAGATTTATAAAAATGTCAATTCGGGGCAATTAAAATATTTTTCAGTACAAATTTGTTCTACAGTTTTTACTGACATTAAAGATAATCATACGTCGATTCGACGTATATTTGGCTTATGGCCCCCAATATCTTAGGCTGTGTGGCACCCATGCCAATAATTTTGCCACGTAATGACGCCTATAGACATGAATTGAGTTAAATCTTGAACCAACAAATTATAAAGCTTCACTTATGAGATATAATAAAAGGAAAAATGTCTGTACGTCGATTCGACGTAGATTATCTCTCTAGGGTTAAGTTGTTTCTCGCATCAAATTATGAGGTGTGGTTGATGTTATTGAGGATACGAATAGCATCGGCTTCGTGGGGTTGGCTAATGCAATTGCCGTGGTTGGACATTTATGAAATTTTCTACTCGTACGTAAAGTTCCTTGGTAGCCCCATTGCCGGAAAATCATAGTCAGCGAACCGTCGCTCGCCGTCTTGGAATGAGTCGGTCTGCTGTCTCGAGAGTTAGCAGGAGATTTCGAGAGACTGGTAGCTTTAATTCGAGACCAAGAACGGGCCGCCCTCGATCCACTTCAGAGAGAGACGACCGTTTCATTGTTACAAGTATGTTACGAAATCGGTAACTCACGGGTGTTGCTGTGCAGCGGAACCTGAGGCATGTTCGGAGAAGCTGTTAGTATCTGCACAGTAAGGAGACGATTAAGGGAAGCAAATATCAATCCAAGATGGCCTGCCAGGGGCCCCAAATTGACTGCACGACACCGACAAGCGCGCCTCTTATTTGCTCGAGATCATCTTACTTGGAGCGATACGGAATGGAGCTCAGTATTGTTCACTGACGAGTCGAGAATGTGTCTACATGGCAGTGACAGAAGATGTTGAGTCTACAGGCGTCCAACTGAGCGATTTGCGCAGTGCTGTTTCACTGAAATGGTTGCATACGGCGGCGGTTCCTGTATGATGTGGGCTGGCATTTCCTTGGAGGGAAAAATAGATCTCGCATTCGTGCCCACAGGAGGCCGAAGAGGAGGGCTGACAGCTAAGCGATACGTTACCGATATTCTCCGTGTCCACATTGTGCCCTATGCAGCATTTATTGGCGAGAACTTCACTTTGATGCACGACAATGCCCGGTGTCATGCATCGCGCCTCACTCGACAGTTCTTGAATGAAGCCAATATGTCGTCACCTAACTAGCCTGCACGCAGTCCCGACATCAATCCCATTGAACACGAACTCAACAGAAGAGTCCGAGCCAGAAATCCAGTCCCTTCGTCCACTGGCAGCCCTATTAGAGGAGTGGACCGGTATTCCTCAAGATACCATCAGCAACTTGATCATATCAATGCAGAATCGACTGGAAGCTGTCATTAGAGCAAGAGGAGACAATACCAAATACTAAAATAATAAATGCTTAACTTAACTTTTCCAACAGTTTTTGTTTTATTTGCAAAAGACCTGACCAAAACCATTTTAATATTTGCTCATTTTCGCTACGATTTCGCTCAAAGAGCATCAATTTTAAAAGTGTTCACCAAATATTGGTTAAAATGGTACCAACGTATAGCTGAGGCCTTAAGCTTTTCAATGACATACGATTTTTATAGATAACTGCTATACTTTTCGAAAAACACGTACAAATACACGCGCTTTTAGGTTGAGTCGATAGTTTTGCGGCCGAGTGTATTTTGCTCGTTCGACTTTATTTGCCGAGAGGCCGTGGAACTTGTATGATGAAGTTATGGGTCGGGTCTGGCACATCTTTCATATCTTATAACGGCATCCAGCAGCTATCATTTGCTATAAATTTCAAGTTTTTCGGGACATTCTATCAAAAGATATGGAATATTGCTTTGTAGGGGATGTAGGGGTAGTCAGACCTTCTCCACTTTCTACTAACTTCAAGCATACATCACTATTGGGCATTGATGAAAATTTCAGGTTCCTAGCGATATTCTGTCGAAAAACATGGCCGAATTACACTATCACGGAGGGGTCATTTGTTTGGGAGATAGGGGAACCCTTTGTCCGATTAGGTCCATTTTCAATACCATCCAAGCTTTTATCAACACAATCATCTGACCAAAATTTCAAAACGCTAGATTCATTATTTCGGGAGTTATCGTGCGAACTGACAGACACACGGACGGAAAGACAGACAGATAGACAGACGGACATGGCTTATTCGAATCAGGACCCACCCTGATCATTTATATTATATACTTTGCCATACCTCCTTCATTACCTATTATTAATATAAAAAAAAAAAAGTTAACGGCCAGGACCACCCCTTGGCTACGTCCATGAATTAATGTGTCTTTATCAAAGCAACTAAAAGGTCAAATCAAATGGAATCGTACTATGGGGCCATGCTCCCGCATCTCCCAATAAAATTTCCTGAGTAAATATTTTTATTTGCCTACTTATTCCAAGCAAACCCCACACATATATATTGTTTTGTCGACGCAACCGAAATTTTGTTAAGACAGAAGGAAAAGAATGGCGGGGGGGGGGGGAATAAATAAAAGTCGTAGGTACGCCCGAGAAAACTTTTAGCCCGATGGGAGCGAAGGGTATCCAAATTTCGGCCGAACCCTGAATTAGCCTCGGTCTCGTTATACTTCATTTTTATACCCTTCGCTCGTAGAGTCTACGAAGGGTATATTAACTTCGTCATGAAGTTTGTAACGCATTGAAGCAAGCATCTCCGACCATACGATCAGCATAACATGGGGAGTCGATTGGGCGATGTCCGTCTGTCCGTCTGTTGCTACGCGTTTTACTGGGCCAATTTAAAAGCTATAAAGCTGAAATTTTGCACAAATGCTTCTTTTTGCTGCAGGCAGTTTGTATGTTTGAATCGGTAAAATCGGACCATGGGGTCGTGGTGCTGCCATACAAACCTAACCCCCCAAATTAGGTTCTTCTAAAAAAAACTTTTTTATTTGTGCACCAATTTCAACCAAATTCCACACAAATGTATTTCTATTGATGACACACAACATATGTGAGAATCGATCAAATGGGTTCATGGGGCTGCCATACAAACTCAACCCCCCAAATTAGGTTCTTCTGAGAAAAACTTTTTTGCTTGTGCATCGATTTCAACCAAATTTTACACAAACTTTTTTCTCTTGATGACACAAAACATATCTAAGAATTGATCAAAGTGGATAATAATAAATAATACAAACCTAACTCCCCATATTAGGTTCTTCTAAGAAAAACTTTTTTATTTGTGCACCAATTTCAACCAAATTTCACACAAATGTGTTTCTCTTGATGACACATAACATATCTAAGAATGGATCAAATCGGATAATGGGGTCATGGGGCTGCCATACAAACCTAACCCCCAAATTAGGTTCTTCTAAGAAAAACTTTTTTATTTGTGCACCAATTTCAACAAAATTACACACAAACGTGTTTCTCTTGATGACACAAAATATATCTAAGAATTGATCAAATGATCAATGGTCAGACCATGGGGTCATAGGGTGGCCATACAAACCCAACCCCCATTTTGGTTCTTCTAAGAAACATTTTTTGCACCAATTTCACAAAACCTTGAATTAATGTGTCTTTACCAAAGCAACAAAAAAGTTAAAAACGAATGGAATCGTACTGTGGAGTCATGCCCCCGCAACCCTAATAAAATTTTCCGAGTAAATATTTTGATTTGCCCACTTATTTCAACCAAGCCCAAAACTTTTGTCAAGACGGAAGAAAAAGAATGAGGAGGGGGATTAAATACAAGTCATAGGTACGCCCGAAAAAACTTTTAGCCCAAGGAGAGCGAAGGGTATCCAAATTTCGGCCGCGCCTGAAATTAGCCTCGGCACCCGGGGGTTGGCGAGCGTAGCGAGCAGGGGGCGAAGCCCCCTAGTTATAGTTTAAAATAATGAATTTATGCTGATTAGATAAATCTTTTAAGTTTTTGGGTTCGACCGTGTCCCGAAGGTGAAGGATGGGCACATCCCTTCCCTTCCACAATCCTTTCTTCATTCCGTTTGGATTTGGTCTGACCATCAAGACAAAAGCAATCTGGTCATAAAAAAAAAGTTGCTGTTACTGCAGCTCGACTGTCCTTGTATTGTTGTATTGCATGTCTGTATAGAAAATAAATAGTGCTCTGAACCTGTGGCTTAACTGCGATCGCTGAGCGATCATCACATGAGTCGTCTCTACGAACACAAACCTTTAGAGTCATACATTATCCAATCGATTGTACAATAAAGCTTATTTTTTAGGTTCCACTACCGACTTCGTTAGAGAAAATTAGCACAATCCATTGGACAATATATGCCGATTGTTACTTCTTTTACTCCTGATTACGTTCAACTCGGTTTTCCGTTTTTTGTTTCTTAGCTCGTCTATACTCTCGGGACAATAGAGAAAGCAAAGCCTTGCGGTTTCACTAAGGGATAGGTTTCAGATTCGAGAGACTAGGCTAAGCGAAGGGTTGCAGGATCTTAGATCAAAGTCCCAAATACAAAAGGCCTGAAAAGTACGAGAATTCTCAGCAGGAGTGAGACGATGAGCACATGATAAATTGTAAATACCTAAAAATTATTGTATATATTAATTCATATTTATTTAATTTAAAGTGCCGTACAGTAGTCAATCATGGAATATATATTCCCGTATTAGTAGAAATCCAGTCCAAAAAGGATGTTACTCTCGTATAGACACTGGGATAGTTTACTTCGCATCCAGCTGCCGACACAAATGATGTTACACCGATAAGCACTCTATGTCCGTTTGTCGTCACCATTGGGCTACCGGAATCACCAAAACAAGCACCTCGTCCATAGCTGCCATCAATACAGATATGTGTGGTCGTGACCTGTCGTAGATAACCACGACATGTGTTTGTGTTCAGTATAATAACATCGACGAAATTAAGATTTTTAGATAGACCATTAGTTCCTCTCAGATAACCCCATCCAGCAATAAGCACGGGTGAGCCTTCAAAGTTGTTGGCAGTAAAAGCGCGATTTGGAAGCGCAACTGGTTGAATTGTTTCTGCAAGAGACATATTTATTGATTAAAATTAGTAAATGCACGCTAAAATGCATAATGTCTCCTTAAACAGTGATATTCCAGTCGCGTTAAAATATAGTTTAGTTTTTCCAGCTGGCACTTACTCGTATATGTGATTTTAGTCGGTAACTTTATAAGGGCAATGTCGTTGGTCAATGACTGGTAGTTCCAATTGGAATGTATGATAAAATTCGTCTTGGGCACATACATTTTGATTCGTCCTGTCTCACTGTTGTCAAGTCGATCGTGCGCTCCGAAAAGAACATTTACATATTGTGCTCTGTAAAATTCAAAAACACAACATTCAAATCATAACGAACCAAACACCTCCGCACATAACTTACGAATCAACACAATGAGCTGCAGTTAAAACCCAACTATCCGATATAATACTACCACCGCACCAAGTCCATCCGGCAGCCACAAGAATTTCAATACCCACTATATAAGGATATGCATTGGGTTGCGCTTCAAATCCGTTAATAATTCGTTGCACATCCGTATAGTTGAGATTCGGTCGAGGGTCAGGCATCAAATGTGTCACATCGTCGTAGATACTAGATCCTTTCGTTGGGCTGAGTAAAAGGATCAAAGAAAACACTTGAACTAACAATGTCACTGTAAATTTAGACATCGTTTCGAATATTGTCGTAAAAATATAGTCAAAAAATGTCATCTTCCTCTTATTTATACATTAATCTAGCCGATTTTTCTTACCGGAAAAGATAATATGAATCGTAAACGTTTATCTTTAAAATTATACGGGAACTAAGCACAAGATACTAAGAAAACGTCTGCAAATCATATAAAAATTAGTGAATTGGGATAATTTCCTAAATAGTATTTACACGGACTATCTGCTTCGATGAAAGTGTTTATTTGGAAGAATCTGATACACGCGTACTCAATGTGTGATTGTTATCTTTTAGAAATACATATACAAATACATGATTCATAGCCAAGAAGTATAAAGTAAAAAACAAACAACAAAAACATAAAATTAATTATATTTTAAACAACGTCCTTTTCACATCTCAGGTTGCAGACGAAATTAGTGGTCCTCTTGTTTCTTTAAATTTTGTTAAATTTGTTATTGTTTGCAATAGTGCGGTATGATGGCCAACTTGTGTTGGCACACTCAAGCCAGCCACACAAATATGTAAGAAATCAGACTTCCGTTCGCCTTATAGTCTAAGAAAATTACGGTATTTGTTCGGCAAAAATCCTACATCGGATTTTTTTTTGGATTATGGTTGGGGCTGGTCCCCAGATTATGGGATAAAAAGTCCCAACCAAAGTCGGCAACCTTAAACCTTCTTATGAATTTGGCAAAACGTCATGTCCATAACTCCCCCCAAAATTGGAGCAGAGTGGTAAATTTGGTTTATTGCGATTGGAGGTCATAGTTACCCCACCTACAAAAAATCAGGTCAATCGGATAGAAACTAAGGGTACCTCCAATACAACGTGACCCACCAGAAGTTTGTTCTACGTATTACTGATTTTCTAAATCGACGAGTACTGTAGAACAAAGTTGTCTTGGTGGGGATTTTCATTCCGATCTCGAATGGCTGAGAAAAATTATGGAACTGCTTCCGGATTGTAGCTTATGGAATTCCCCAGCATTCCCCACATATTCCACGACAGTAAGAATACATTTTCATTGAAAAAATCGCAGCGGACAAAAATTTCACTCTCGATGTCAGTACTAGGCTTAACGCCGAAAAATATCCAATGAAAGTTCAGTCTGTTATATATCTATCATTGCAAAGATCATTTTATGTAATTTTTTTTTGTTTCATACTATTTTCCTGTATCTTTTGTCGTTTTTGAAATAATCGAAAAACAAACGAAAAAATACCCCTCATTACAAACCGTCATGCAAAAAAATTTCCGATGTAGGATTTTTGCCGTTCGATGGGCATATTTTGGCTTAATTTTCTCAGACTATTATAATTATAGTAAGACGAATACGACAAGTGTGTAAGTGGAATCGTATTGGAGTAGAAAACAACCATTGCATTTCCCTTTGATTAATGACATTTCCCTCAGCTAGCCATCATCTGTTTCACTTTCAATGCGTCCGATAGATACAGCACGTCGACTCAAGATGCATGAAGTGAAGTTTGTTTTAGACTAATTTGATGATATATGACAGCACTGCTGGCTAGGTATGTTTTATCTTAAAAGGCGGGTGACATAAGGACATTACCTCTTCGCGCCCAAATACTTTATAAACTCTGGATGAAGAGTAAGGTTTGAGATATTCTACCCATCATTTATATTAATAATCTTTATTAAAATATTTCTTGCGTACTCTTTCTGTATTCTGTGCCATTCATATTTTTATCTGTATCAGTTTCATATGAAAACACAAAAGTGCGTTTTCAGGCCTTTAAACGCGTTTTAGAGGGGTCCCATATACCCCATCTTTAGATGGCTGTATCTTTGGAACGGTGATAGCTACACTCGAAAAAATTTTACTCCAATAATAGGGGGAAACTTTTTTTCCTTCTATTATAGTAGTAAATTTACACCACGATATGAACGAGAGTAATTTTAAGCTTTACGGTGTAAATATTTGATACCAAATTGGTGTAAATCTACAAACAATTTGCACTGGAAAGAATGTAAATATGTAAATTTACATCCGGGTTTATAATAATATTTACGGAAACCAGTTCTTCGATCTAAATCGTCCTTGGGATACCCGTTATTTCAACGGCCAAGAGCTGCCACTCCCCCTTCGGTTCAAGAGCAAAAAAGCGCTACAACAACAACAATAATATGATGCTCATATGAAGGCCCTTCGGACGGAACAGACTAATTGCACACAGAACAAGCCACTTGTGAGATACAGGAAAATGCAATAATGCACAAAAGTATTGTAACACATTCAGTTTTACACAAATGTAGGTGTAACTTTTCACACCAAAATCGTAATATTATACATGAAATATACACTGAAAATGTAAAGTTACACAAAGAAAAAAGTAATGACACATCTTCACACCAAATGTGGTGTAAAATTACACCGAAATAGAGTAATATTAAAAAATCTGTGTAATATTGCACTATTTTGTGGGTATACTAGACATTTTGTTGAAAAATAAACGTTTATTGTAATTTTGCGAGAAAAAAGGTGTAAAATTCAACGAGTTTTCGATGTAAAATTCAACCTTGTTTTTACAGTGTAGGGCTCCAAACTTTGCAGCAAAATGTAGCTCTCGATGTCCTCTACGATGTCAAAGTGCGATTTTCTGCCTAAAAAACGCACCTAAGAGGACCAAGGTCGGGATATTGTAATTCCTTAGATGGCTGTACCTCTGGAACGACGAAGAAAAAGGTACGACATGACAATCGTTCTAACGAGGAGTTTTGAAAAATTTTCATCGAAAATTAGCGTGACTGCACCGGGCCCTTGAACCCCACCATAGCGCTGTTACTAGAAAATAGCATCACCAGTTAACTTGTAACAACAACCTTTAATGTCCAATCCTGTAATGTAAATGATCTTAGTCCCCTCTAGAACAAGATTCTGGTTGCACTACTGGCGGGATCCCTTGCAAAGTTGTTGTTTTTGTGTGATATGATTATGATAAGGTATAAAGACCTCTTTGGTGGTCGAGCTTGAAAGTTCATAATGTATCATGTAAATGGGCCTAACGTAGCCATAAATAATTTTAACTACTTTGAACGTTTTATCAACAAATGGAACGTGAGTCTAGAAAATATTAACACATTTTTCTAGACTTACAATATTTTATTATTTTGTGTATGTTGATATTGGCACGCGCGGACAAAGAATCTTTCAGAGTGCAAGGATGGTAGCCAAAATATTGGGAGTCGATTTAACTCTCAATTTGTTCGTTATAGCGACAATACTCGCATATTTTCATTCTCACGTATCGACTCTTAATATTAAAGGTGCAATCATTGTAAGTGACGGAATTATGTAGTTAAAAAAAATGTGTAAGTGTAAGTGTTTAACATTCTACATCAATTTTTTTGCTTAGATTTTCAGGCATGGTGATCGTGCACCATGGAAAAGCTACCCCAACGATCCCCATAAACATTACAGATGGCCTGGCGGATATGGGGCGTTAATCGAGGTAAGTTATACCCTGAAATCAAATTGTCCAGGAAAACCAACCAACATTTTTGGATCTCAGATGATTTTCTTAGACAGGAATCCGTCAAATGTATGACACAGGAGTAAAATTCAACAGTCGATATCGAAGTTTGATGCCCCGCAATGGATACTTCAAGCAAAGTAGCATTCGCATAAGAAGCAGTGCCGTGCCTCGTTGTTTGATGAGTGCGCAAAGTTTTATGTCAGGATTTTTACCACCGCCCAAAAAGTGGGTACTTCCCATTGATTGGCAACCTGTCCTTATTGAATCGATACCAAGAAATCAGGATAGTGTACGTGACTTTTTTTAAAAGACAAAATTCAATTGATGAGTACGTAGAAAGTATTTCTTTTTATAGATGATTGCGCAGGAGAAAAGATGTTCAAAATATGATCATTCGTTTTGGGATGCACTGCGTATCGATAATCCGATAATGACAGCGTTTATGGAATCGAAGAATCTGTCAGCAAATTATTTAAGTGAACTTGTTGGAATGGTGAGTATGCGGCTTTTATTGTATATGATTATATATGATGAATATGATTCCTCATGTGATTTCCAGCAAAAAAGTTGTACGACACATTATCCTAATTCTTAACCCTTTAGCTGCCACAGGCAAATGAAGATTTTGAAAAAAAAAAAAAATTTCTTTCATGATTTAAACCTCAAAGTCGCCAAAGCTAGACTAGCTAGAATAGCGAAATAATTATTACAGCCAACAAATTTACTTAAAAAAATAAAACTAACCAATCTAAAATCGGATAAGAGGTTTGGCTTTTAACAGAGCTTCAAGACTAAATTTCTGTGATTTGACCCAAAAACAAATGATTTTTCCATCTCAATTTTCTCCATTTTCTGCCAAGGTGAGGTGCTTGTACGATTCTTTTAAAAATTGGCGCATAGTCTTACAATCAAACCTTTCTTACATTATTTTATTCTAGGTCCATTATTTCTAACAGTTTCAATGCCGTAAGTGCAGAAAACTAGGGTTAATTTTGGCTCGATTTCGACATAATTTGAATAAATTTTATCAAATTGCTCGAATCGAATTTTAAGAGAAGAGTTTTCTAAAAATGTATTAAGTGTTTTGGTGGAAAACAAAATTTTGAATTCATTTTCGATTTCTTACATCAAGCATTAACATTTTGGATTTCCAAGCAAACTCTATAAGGCCTTGCTGAACTAAGAGAATTTCCGTTTTTATACCCTTCGCTTATGAGGCGTAAAGGGTATATTAACTTTGTCATGAAGTTTGTAACGCATTGAAGGAAGCATCTCCGACCATATAAAATATGTATATATATGATCAGCGTGACGAGCTGAGTCGATTGGGCGATGTCCGTCTGTCCGTCTGTCCGTCTGTCTGTCTGTTGCGACGCGTTTTGCTCGGCCAGTTTAAAAGCTATGGAGCTGAAATTTTGCACACATGCTTCTTTTTGTTGCAGGCAGTTTGTATGTTTGAATCGGTAAAATCCGATAAGGGGGTCGTGGGGCTGCCATACAAACCTACCCCCAAAATTAGGTTCTTCTTAGAAAAACTTTTTCATTTATGCACAAATTTCAATCAAATTTCACACAAATGTGTTTTCATTGCAGACACATAACATATGTAAAAATCGACCAAATCGGACAATGGGGTCGTGGGGCTGCCATTCAAACCTAGTCCCCCAAATTAGGTTCTTCTAAGAAAAACTTTTTTATTTTCTCATCGATTGCAATCAAATTTCGTGCAAGTGTGTTTCTAATGATACCACAAAACATATGTAAAAATGGACCAAATCGGACTATGGGGTCATGGGGTTGTCATACAAACCTAGCTCCCCAAATTAAGTTCTTCTAAGAAGTTTTTTTTATTTATACACCAATTTCAACCAAACTTCACACAAATGTGTTCTTATTGATGACATAAAATATATGTATGAATAGATGGAGTCGGACCATGTGGTCATGTGGCTACCATACAAACCTATCCCCCCAAATAAAATTTTTCTAAGAAAAATGTTTTTATTTGCACACAAATTTCAACCAAACCTCATGGAAATGTATTTTTATTGATGTTACAAAACATACGCAAAAATGAATTAAATCGGACCATTGGGGCATGGAGCTGGCATATAAACCCAACCCCCAAATTAGGTTTTAAGGTCTTTGAAGAAAAACTTTTTTATTTGTCCACCAATTTCAACCAAATCTCATAGAAATATGTTTTAATTGATGCCACAAACATACATACATGCCCCCCTCTCTTTTGTTTCTTCTAAGAAACCCACGACCCCCGCTTTCCCCAATAAATCTTCACCGCGGCACTAATGTGAAAATTCAAGGAAATGCATGGAAGCGGGGAGAATTGAACACAAGTCATAGGAACGCCCGAAAAAACTTTTAGCCCCGAGGGGAGCGAAGGGTATCCAAATTTCAGCCGCGCCCGAAATTAGCCTCGGTCTAGTTTTTAATGCTCTTACATCAACTGGTTTGACTATATAAATTGTTTGGAGCAACGACCATGAGTACAAGCAGTTGATTCAAGATGAAAATCCCTTTGAATCGATTCTACAACAACATACATCTAGATCAGTGATTCTCAAACTGGAGGGGACACCCCTTAAGGAGGCGCGACGATTAGGGAACGGGGCGCGGGCACAACTCTAATGTTGATGCCGTTTATGAATTATGGTTTCCTTCAACACCAACCATTCTGACGCGATCTTCTAACTTACCAGGAGCAATCCGTTGTTGCAAAACGTTGCGAATTGCCAAACATTTTATTTTCTTCGATTAAAAAAAACGCTGCTTCTAAATCCGTTTAATGACCACAGCTAATGATATGGCTGTTTAAAATGAACAAGGATCGCGATTCTAAAAAGAACCGCTCCAGTCAGCTAGTTTCTGTAAGAATGGAATGAATCTTTGGTAAAACTGCGGATTTTGGTCGCTCCAGTGATATCCTTTTTCGTGCTCGATGTATCACTGAAGTCATGGTGACGACCGAACTCACAACAAAATGCAGCATGCTGAGATCACGAAATTTAATTAATACTTCTAAAAAAATTTTCCAGTAGTTCCAAAATATGGGCTGCACTAACGAAAAAAATGTGCAACAATTTAAAATGCGAAAATAGATTCTGAACCTACGTATAAAATTAAAAGCATTCCTTGCCAACGGCAATTTTTGCACACATATTTTCTTGGGAAGCGCTAGGATCAACAGACCTCGCAAGGGTTGCACGAACTGAAAAAGATTGGGAACCACTGATCTAGGTAGCATGCATATCTACTATCAATCTGTTTGGTACAGTACCTAAGGTGCGGCAATTTGTCCTTTTGCCCGGGGCGAGGTAAGTGCTAGAGCGGGCGCTGGAGGTAGCCATTTTCAGATTGTAGACTAAAAATGTAAATTCGTGTCAATAATGCCGTTTGTCAAATTTTTATTCTGAATTAATTATGGTTCACGCATAAAAATATGTTTTCATTGAAAAAATAGCATTTAAACTTTTGCGACTGTAAACTGAAAACGGGCATTAATATAAATGAGCAATATTTTGAAATAAATTGTTTTTTTTTTCATAAACGGAGCATTTAGGAATTCTTGATATTGTTTTGATGAAAACCGACTCTCATTTTAAAGTTTTTTTTTGTTAAATTTAAATTTGTATAGTGTACCACCGGGCAAAGACAAATTCTGCTCTAATTACTGCTCAGGTTATCTTTTGACCTTATCCGCAAAACGTAGTGAGATACCGTAAAACACTTGCTTAAAGCGTCATTAACCTTCCGGCGGGCGCAATACTAATCCTAACACGATCAGGCGCAGTGCATCTGACAGATTAAGTTCAGAAAATAGGATGAAATTAAGTTTCTGTATATTTTAGACTCTTATTTATTGTTGCATTGTCTTCTTGAAACTGTTTTACGAAATTCTAGAAATAAATACTGGCTCACAAAGTTTAATATCCTTCACATTTTCAATTTTCTAAGAATATTCCGCTTTCAATCGCTTCAATATTTAAAAAACCTCCAACAACTCGACCGGTTAAAAAATGTGAGCTTATTTTATACTAAAAACACACTATTGAACGATTTGGTGAGCCTAAAAGTCAACACAACGTTATTACGCAATGTGAAGAGTATAACAAGTGGAAATTTTCATAGAAAAGGAGAAAATAAAACAATCGGGCGCAATACCTCTGAGAGATTATTTGACCCTCTCCCGCCCCTCAGACATATGGTAGATAGAAACTGAAAACTGCTTTGGGTAGTTAATCGATAAAGATTCAGCTACTGTGAGTTTCAGATCTCTCCCTTTTCATATCGCTGATTGGCTCATTAAAAACTGGTCACTTAATCTGTCAAATGCATTGCGCCCGCCCGAAGTTTTGCTTGGTTACGCCATCATCTTAGATTAAAAAAATCATGCCATTCAATACAAAGGAAAAGCTTTCTGAATATTGTGTGTGTCTTCTCTATGCGATAAGACTAACCAGCCGACGCCGACAGGTACTGAATAAGAGCTATCAGAAACCCGGCCATTGAACCATAACCAGCCGATAAGATGCACGAGAAATCGTGTAATGTAATAGATTTCAGAAAATAGTGTGCGTCTTATCTATACGATAAGACTAACCACTAGATAAGATGTACGAGTAATCGGCCCTTAGTCTTTGCGTGACCTTCTAATCTCGCAATCACAAGTTCATATTCATTGTCAAAATTTTGCCTTGTTGTTATACGTATTCTATAATTAGTTCAATTTCTCGTTTCCAGCCAATTAAAACAGCCGACAGTATTATTGAGATGATAGACACAATTATTCAAGAGAAGCGAATTGGCCTGAAAATTCCTGATTGGGCACAGGACATGTTTAACGATACGTTGATCCCACTGTATCAACTATGTAGCAAACAAGTGCTTGATACGAGTATGAATAAAATAAGAGCAGGCACCTTACTAAATGAAATCGTAAATTATTTGGAGAAGTTCGCATTACGTAAAATCAATAGACAACGATTGTATGTTATATCAGGACATGATATAACAATTATGTCATTTGCCTCGTTATTGGGTTTCTATAAGCAATTGCCGCGTATTGTTGATTTTGCCTGTACACTTACACTCGAAATTTACGACAATACAGACTTGAAGGACGATTTTGAGATTAAGGTGAGCAAATTGTTAGGGAGTTTTAGCATGTCGTTCAAATATAACGACATACATAGTTTGAAATTTCCATTCAAAAATTCGCTTGCCGACAGTACGTTCCGTTGGATTGGATATTCTGTAAACAGTCGAAATTGAGGATATTATTTGTTGTTATTATAACCCCATGCCTACTTCGGACATGCAAAATTGTTTTGCGTATTGTCGGCAAGCGATATTCTTGTATGGAAACAGACTATGTCGTTATATTTGCAACGACAATGTAAAACTCTCTATTAAAAAGTATGAAAATAATAATTTATGCAACTAATTATTTGTCTGATTTTTGCAGTTTTTCTTTTTCAAAGATTATGCCGACGAGAATCCAATAGAAATTGATATTCCCGGATGTGTGACACCATGCAAATTGTCCAATTTTAAAGAAGCAGTTGAATCGAAAATAGTCTACGATTACGATCGCTTTTGTAGGAATTACCAAGAAGATAATTTATACCATAAAGATAACCCAATTTATTGAAGATAGCTGATGTGATTTTGATCGAAATAAAGATAATCCAACCAAACTTTTGATAATGATGACTTATTAATGGACATATGCCATTAAGGATTTTTTTTATTGTAATTTTTACAATAATTTAACAATTTTTGGCGCCTGTTAAAATGTACCCGCAACCACACTCATCGGGGTTTGCTACACCGCGCGATACAAAAGATCAAATTTATGGATAACATACTTCTGGGAGGGACAGAGACGACGGGGTATTCAACGAACGCTTTGTTCGTTGAGTTCCGCGTACCGCGCATTGCGGCAAAGCCCGATCAGTGTGGTTGCGGGTACATTTTAACAGGCGCCAAAAATTGTTAAATTATTGTAAAAATTGCAATAAAAAAAATCCTTAAATTTTAAAAAAGATACCAATTGTAAATTGACTGTTAAATCAATAAATTGAGTTTTATTAAATAGATATCCAAAATAAATAATAAAATTATTATGTTTCGTATAAAAATGTCTTAACCCTAAGCATTAAGTCTAAAATAACATCCGTTTGTATCCTTAATATTTTAAGTGGTAGCAATTCCAGTGTACATTGAAATCCAACTCACATACGATGCAACTCGTGTAAATGCAGTGGGCCACCTGGCCATGCAACTGTAGGGATTGCCGTAGGACGTAAGCCCAGCCAAGACAAGACCCTTGTCCGAGGTGTTGATAAGCAATGGACCGCCAGAATCACCGTGACATGTACCACGTCCTTGTGATCCGTCCAAGCAAATATTTGAGGCGTGCACCATCTGTCCAAAATATGCTTTGCACAAACTATTGCTGACCACAGGAGTTTGAGTGTGTCTTAAGTAGCGTGACAATGTTGTAGCTAAGGATAAAATTCAGAATTATTCTCATATATTTCAATTAATTATTTTCGAATAAAGAAAACTTACTTTCATAATTTCCCCATCCTGAAATGATGGCCATATGGCCCTCGAATGTGACAGCGGCATGTGATTGCGATGGCAGAGCAATCGGCTTGATTTTGTCTATGTCAAATAAACGAATCGATCATAATTGTATACCGAATGTGAAATGCCTTGAATTACCTATACTTACCAGTAAATTGAACGGGAGTAGGAAGTCGAATAAGTGCAATATCATGAATCATTCTTTGCATATTCCAACCGCTATGAACAATAAAATTGCTACGAGGTACCCGAACTGTAATACGACCGGATTCCGATGGATTTTCCCTGTCGTGTGCGCCAATAATACACGTAGCGGAAATAACTCTGAATATCAGTATAAAGAAATTGATTAAAATTTTCTCCAAATTTCCATGTATATTCCAAATACTTACTCCTTTCCCAAACAATGGGCAGCCGTTACAATAAAGCTGTTGGAAATGAGTGAACCTCCACACCAGCTACCTCCCTGAGCCGAACTTAAACCCAAACCAACTTGATGCGGATAGGCGTTTGGCGGCGCAATTTGACCACCCACAATACGATCATCATCCACCTCAGGTTTGTTCAAAAGGAAAAACTCTTCAAGGGATGGCGGGATGCAATCATTCTCTTGCAAGTTGTTCCAAATGGCAGGATCCTCAATTGAGTTGGCACTGACACAAACCAGGATCAGTACTAATCCAATAATCAATTTTTCCATTTTCGAATCCAAATTTGTTCTCCTGTATGTTTTAGTTGTAAAGACTTTACTTGTGAAAGAAAGTACACGTTGTGACGCTGAATTCAATTGATTTGTTAATATTTATGTGAAAAAATCAAGGTGAAAATTTTTTAATATGGGACACACATTACATTGCTCCGAATTTTCATTGATACGGATTAGAATGATGATAAGCAGCAACTGCCACTGGTATTCGCGTTATCGTACTTTCTCCAATGTCAATTAATTTTGTATTCGCATTGATTTAGATTTGATCTTTATCATAGACAGAACAAAAACTTGAAATTTTCAAGTGCAAGAAATTTATGAGGTGATGGTCATAGGCTGTCGCCTGTCATGGACATTGTTTTGCAGAACTACATTTATAGGTGTGTATGTACATTGTACACTAGCGCATAGTAAGTATTATTATTAGAGGTACGGAAATTTGGCAAATAAAAACAGGAATTTCTCATAAAGTAATTTTGAATATTGAAAATTCGCTGAAATTCGCATAAAAACACTATTGTGTAAATTTTATTGTTGTTAAACTGAAAAATTCTAAGGATTCACATTAGGGATGTCAAAAACCGGACGTTTAGTCCGAAAACCGGTACTTTCAAAACGGTTAACCGGTTTTTTTTCGGTTTTTTCATCCTCCCGGTTTTAACCCGGACGGTTGTTTGCCCATCCGGTTAAAACCGAAAAAAAAATTTCCAAATTCATACAATTTTTATATTTTCTTGATTTGTCAGTCTGTAATACTATGCACAAACACCAGATGCTTCTTCTATTGATGATAGATGGACCATTGTGAAGGAAGCTTTTCTATCGTGTGGCGAAACATTTGTGGGCAGACTACAGCGAGGTAGAAGACCATTTATCAGTGATGATACATGGTCTCTGATAACTGCACGGAAGAGAATTAAAGAACAAATAAACTCGGCTACTGATAATTCAGTTAAGCAACAACTGAGGACCGAGTACAGTTCTCTTCAAAAAACAGTGCAGAGGAGCGTTAGACGTGATAAACGCTAGAACATCAACGCGTTAGCTTTGGAGGCAGAAGATGCGGCTTACCGTGGTGACAGTGGAACCCTTTACAAACTCATAAAGCCACTGACTGGCAACTCTTTCACCAATGAGCATCCTGTAAAGGATAAAGACGGGTCTCTGCTGGTCACAGATGAACAACAACTGCGCCGATGGAGAGAGCACTTCATGGAGGTTCTTAATAACAACTTTAACCCTTCAAGCGCATCTCCACCGGAGGCAGTAAGTCTTCCGCAAGTGGCCAGAATTAACACCGGCGTACCATCCAAGCTGGAAATAACTAAGGCTCTTCAATCACTGGAAGCGGGTAAGGCCCCGGGGGCAGACGGTATCCCGATGGAATTTTTGAAGGCGGACATCAACGCTACAGCGGATATTTTTCTTCCCCTGATCCAAGAGTGTTGGACAACCGAGACTCTCCCTCAGGAATGGAAAAAGGGCGTAATTATTAAAATCCCCAAAAAAGGAAGTCTCAAGGATTGTAATAATTGGCGTGGAATCTGTCTCCTCCCTGCAGTCTCTAAACTGATGGCCAAAATAATCTTAGACCGGATCAAGAAAACGATCGATCGCACTTTGAGCAATGAACAGGCTGGTTTTCGTGAGGGTTTTTCATGTAGCGACCATATCAACACCCTCCGAATCATAATTGAACAATCCGCTGAATGGAGATCCCCGTTACATCTATTGTTCATTGACTTCGAGAAGGCGTTTGACAGCGTTGACCGGGCTTACGTAGTAGAATCCAAAATTGTTGAGAAAAATACACTTACAGTTATCCGATTGAATTCATTTTACCGCTATTCGATAGAACAACTCTTCGGTCATAACAGGACTAAACATGAGTTCAATTGTGCAATCAAGGGCCCGGCTAGGTAATTATTTGTGTCGCATTCTGATTTCGTTTTTGAAATGGAGCAGATCAAGTACCGCGCTGTCATTTAATTCCTTTTTTTTGAAAGGATACACGGCGTCCCAGATTCGAGATGAACTCATATCCGTGTACGGAAACTCTTCACCATTCCAGGCGACTATTTACCGGTGGATTTTGGAATTCAAGCGAGGAAGGACGAATGTTTTTGATGAACCCCGCACCGGACGCCCAATAACTGAGACCACCGAAGAAAACGTCCAACTAGTCGAGGAAGTTGTATTCAGTGATCGGCGGTTAAAGTTATCAGAGATTGCAGAAAGGACAAGTCTATCAAAAACCATCGTCGAAATAATTATTACCGACCATTTGGGGATGAGGAAGATTTCGGCAAGATGGATCCCGAAACTCCTCTCAGCAGATCAAATGAAGCAGCGGATGAAATGTTCGAAAGACTTTTTGGAGCTGTGTCGCGCCGACTCGGATGAAATTATCAACAGAATTGTGACAGGAGACGAAACCATGGTCCTTTACTATGATTCCACGACCAAAAGGGAGTCCATGGAATGGAGGAGGCCTTATGAAGAGCCCCAAGAAGGCGAAGGTGCAGCAGAGCCGGAAAAAGATTATGGCCACCATCTTCTGGGATTCCAAGGGAATTATAATGATTGACTTCAAAGAAGAGGGCACATCAGTAACAGGGAAATATTATGCAGATCTTTTGACCCAATTGAGGGCCAACATCGTGGAGAAACGGTATGGAAAACTGGCGAAAGGGGTGCTGCTTCTTCACGACAAAGCACCAGTGCACACCGCCGCGGTGGCCAAGGCTGCTGTGGTCAAATGCGGCTTTGAAGAAATTGAACACCCCCCGTACAGCCCAGACCTGGCCCCAAGTGACTACTTCCTGTTCCTAAAATTAAAAAAGGACCTCCGAGGACGAAAATTTGAGACTTAGAAGCAACTGAAAGATGCTGTTTTGGACCATTTTCAAGACAAACCCGCGGACTACTTTTTGAAAGGGATGCAGGATCTTATTAAACGATCTCATCGTTGTATTGAAGTAAAGGGGAGTTAAATTGAAAAATAAAACTTAAATGAATTCAATCGGATAACTGGAAGTGTGTTTTTCTCAACAATTTTGGATTCTACTACGTATATCTGGACAGCCTTACGTAGGAGAGGCATACCAGAGAAACTTATTGCCATCATAAAGGAGTCCTATAACGGAGCCCAATGTCACGTCTTGCACAAGGGCGAATTGTCTAGTCCTTTTGAGGTGAATAATGGAGTTAGACAAGGCTGTATTTTATCACCTATACTGTTCCTTATTACCATCAACGACGTAATCTGCGACGCTCTAGGCGACCATAAAAGTAAGGGTATCAGGTGGAAATTATTTGATCACCTTCAGCACCTGGACTATGCCGACGACATTTGCCTTCTTTCAAACACAGCAGATCATCTGTCTCAAATGACGGATGCTTTGCATCGTGAGAGTCGTAGTGCTGCTTTAAAAATTAATGCCGCTAAGACCAAATATTTGAGCTTGACATCAGAAAGGCAAAGAAACATTTCTATAGCCGAACAGCCGATAGAAAAAGTCGAGAACTTTACTTACCTTGGGAGCGTAGTAGCAGCGGATGGTGGGGCTGATGCTGATGTAGAGTGGCGCATAAATAAGGCCCAAGCTGTATTTTTCAGTTTGACTCCTCTCTGGCAAAACAAAAACATCTCCAGAAATACCAAACTCCGGATCTTCGAAAGCAATGTGAAATCCGTGCTTTTATATGGGTGTTCCAGTGATATAACAACCAAACTACAAACTTTCGTGAATCAGTGCCTTCGACGCATCCTACAAATTCGCTGGCCTGAGGTAATCTCTAACGAGGACCTCCTCCAAATTACTGGCCAAAATAGGATAGGCATCGACATCAAAAGGCGGAAGTGGCAGTGGATAGGTCACACACTTCGAAAAGAGCCAAAAAACATTGCAAAACAGGCTCCAGATTGGAATCCTCAGGGAACCGATGCAAGGCGTCGTGTGGGAAGACCCAAAAATACATGGAGAAGATCTGTAGAGGCAGAGGGAAAATCTATAGGCAAATCGTGGGACCAGCTAAAGGCGATGGCTGCAAATAGGCAGAGGTGGAAAAGAGGCGTAGTCAATGCCCTATGCCCCACTAGGGGTTAAAAGGAACCAGAGAGAGAGACAGAATACTATTGCTTGTCTTCTATGAAAAATTTCGTATTTCCGAACACTCTCCTTGGTGCTATTATTGCAAGAACCATCACTTCGTCAAACTACCGCTCCTTGCATTTTTCCTTTCCAAGGCAGATATTGTTTACGTTGCGTGTCACACGTGTATCTTTTGTGCGTCGTGAATGTATATGTGTATCAGATCAGTGCATTAGAGTTCATTGTTATAGGAAGACGAATCGGCAGCTGCTACGACGTCCGCGTCCACATCGATATCCGCGTCCACTTCAACATCCGACGTGTCCACAAAGACTTCAACATCTACATCATCTATTAGTGCAGTCATATTAGCATTTCAAATAGCAAAAATAGAGTAAGGTTAATTCTTATGGTTTTTGAATCAGTGGGCTCCCAGGAATCTAAAACTCATTTTGCTAAAAAAAAATTTTGATCGGAAAGGTCCCAAAAAGGACAAAAAAGAATACTCTTTAATCCTTGACCGGAGATCGGCATGTGGGGTATCAAATCAAAGGGGACGTCAAGTACATTACATATCTGGTGTTTGTTCCATGTTTCAAGGACCCTTAACGGAATAAATCGAGATTAAATGGAGAATTATTGTGTTTCCCGTGTATCTTTCCGAAGCCCTAATTACGAGAGTAATTCAAATTGTCACTACGCTTCTCACTTTTCTGGCTTTGGAAAGATACACGGAAAACACAATAATTTTCGATTTAATCTCGATTTATTCCGTTGAGGGTCCTTGAAACAGGAAACAAACACCGTAATGTACTCGACGTCCCCTTTGATTTGATACCCGACATGCTGACCTCCGGCCAAGGATTAAAGAGTATCCTTTTTTGTCATTTTTGTGACATTTCCGATCAAAATTTTTTTTAGCAAAATGAGTTTTAGATCCCTGGGAGCTCGCTGATTCAAAAACCACAAAAAATAGCCTTACTCTATTTTTTCTATTTGGAGGCCTGAATTGGGATATTTTGACTGCACTATATACATTGTCTCCCAATAAAACTCAGTTAACTAATTTTGAAACATTATGAATACTTCTGACAATATTATTTGATTATCTTTTTAGTTCAACATGTTTCTCTTTTAGGGCTCCATTACACAGTCATATTACTATACGAACATCAGCTTAACGAGTGTGTATGCATTATTTTGCTAAAATTCTAAGCAATTCAATGAAAAACCGGTTAACCGAAAACCGGTACTTTGAGCCCGGTTAAAACCGGACGGTCTAACCGGCTTTGCAAAAAAACCGAAGAAACCGAAAACCGGGTTATGGGCCGGTTTTTGACATCCCTAATTCACATTGAAACGAGTATTAAAAAATGCAGCTTTCGAACAAAATGTTGTGTGTTTGTCATTCGCAAATATCTAATAATATTAAGCAAAACATTGACTAGGAAACAGTGTGGCTTACAACCGCATCATACTCCGAATTCAGTTATCGGAGACATGTTTTTAACAATACATACTAGTCGACAACGCTCCTCAAGGAGTTACGGCTAAAAGAGATGCTGAGGCATTACCACGCCACGCCAAAATTCTTACACATTTCTCTTTTTTATTTAGGTATACATTTATGTAGTTCATTTCAATTTAGGTGCTTGCCGAACCACGAGTAAAAAAAACTTAAGCTAAAAAGAAACGCATGGCAAACAGCAAAGTTAATTCATTTATTCCTTGTTGTTTTGCAAGCCATCCTGGTATTGGCTGCATTTAGAATTTATTGGTTTGAAAGTATTCTCAAAACAGTATACCACAATTTTGCATGTTCCAAGTAGGCATAGCCGACAAATAAAATATCATGAACCCACAATTCCAGCTCTTTATAGTCAGTAAAATTCACGGAAATACACCTATGCATACTTGGGACATGAAAAATTGTGGTACAGTGAAACCTGTCTAAAAGACCACCCGTATTAAGCGACCACCTTTCATAACGACCGATTTTTTCGGGAACGGAATGAGTTGCCATATAACTCCATACATTTGTTCCCCGTATTAAGCGACCACCTGTTTATAGGACCAGCGACCACTACATCACTCATCGGTCCATACAAATTTCACCCTTCTTAAGCGACCACCTAGTGCAGTCATATTAGCATTTCAAATAGAAAAAAATAGAGTAAGGCTAATTTTTGTTGTTTTTGAATCAGTGGGATCCCAGGAATCTACAACTGATTTTGCTAAAAAAAATTTTGATCGGAAAGGTCCCAAAAAGGACAAAAAAGGATACTATTTAACCATTGACCGGAGGTGGGCATGCGGGGTATCAAATCAAAGGGGACGTCGAGTACATTACATATCCGGTGTTTTTTCCTGTTGCAAGGACCCTCGACGTAATAAATCGAGCTTAAATGGAAAATTTTCGCGTTTCCCGTGCTTTTAAAAGCCATAACTACGAGAATAATTCAAGTTGTCACTACTTTTATCACTTTCCAGAACATTCGATGGCGGTAGGGAAGAAGTAGGTAAGTCCAAACAACAATTTTTTCAGGGCAGCGAATTTAAAGTTTACTTCCTTCTCCAAAATCATGGAATGGCTACATTAGTGTAATTTTTGGTGGAATAGTAAATTTTCATCCATATTTGCGTATATCATTAATTTTCGTTAAAATATGTATCATGGGAGGAAAAACTAGACTTACCTAATTATGCACCAGCTACTTACCTACTTATGCACAACACTTTAATGGTGATAAATAAAGTTAACATTTTTCATACTAATAATAATCATTTATTTTTACAAAAACCGTTAAGTAGGTAATATTCTAATGTTTTTTTTTCTAAATATATACATAAGTGACAAATTTCTCATAAAAAGTTTCGCATAAAAAGTTCTTGAAGCAACTTAATAATACAATTTTCGCTTTTGATCCTTAAATGTAACTTCCCATGTCAGTTTTTTTACTGCAAGAGGCAATTATAAAGCCGAACCTTGCCATTAGCTCAGTACCTACAGAAAATTCTACATGTTACATGAGGGATGAGTCAACTTTGGTAAGAAAAACTAAGGCAAATAGTTTTATGTCTTTCTTCGTTTACAAAAGTTACCATCTAATGTTGAAGAAGTTCCTCTGGATCTACATTAACTTCAATCAAATCGGGATCTTTCGGGTCAGTGGTGTCCGTTTTCAAATTTTTATAGAACTCATGGAATGTACTATCAATAAGTGGAAGCAAGTCCATGATGTCCTTTTTTTAGCTTCACTTATCGTCACTGGCCCAACTAATTGTAATTTCACGTGTTTATTAATTTTGCCCCTACCCCGGAACTTCATCGCATTGAACTCGTTGTTCGTATTTAAATTATTTTTGAAAAAAAAAATGCATTTCATTCTGCCTATATTGCAGCCATTGGATTGGCATCCAAATAAATTTCTGTCCGGACAGATCAACTTTTTGAATAAAAAATGGGCCTCCTTTTTTCCCAAGAAGGGCGAAATCGTAAAAATTTTCTATTTCCATTTTCACTACAGTAAACGGATTTTTATTTCTAGCAATCCGAACTAATTGCAACCAATCATTTAAATGGTTAATTTTCATGTTAGTCGTTTTTTTTTTCTTTTTTCAATTATAGCATGATCACTATCACATTCCATATGAGTGTGGCCGCTTACCAAAAATTTATGGTTAATAATTTTAATATTTTTAATTTTTTGCAGTATATACAGAAACATTTGCGGAAGAATGGAGTTTTTGTTTTGTCCCCCGCATTGATCAGAATAGAAGGTCACTTCTTCAATATGTGATGGTAGATTTTGAAGATGTTTAAAGAGACAAGAAGCGATTTGATTTGCTCCTCTTCCTGATATTGACTCATCCCACATGTAGCATGTTGATTCGTCTGTGGCCAGATCATGAATGGTCAAATTAAAACTCCATAATTGCCTCTTGTAAAACGACACTGACGTCCGTAAATACGGTGTTGGCAGACATTGCTGCAAGTCAAATGCAAAAGCTTTCTTTGCTTGGTTCGTTTTAGCATCCAACATATCTATCCGCTTGGCTGCATAAGCTGCTTCAGCAAGAGCTTGGTGCTCGTCTCTTTGGGAAATAAGGGAAGATTTTTCATCTCCTGACGATGACGCTATTTTTAAATGCAAAATATCACATTTGTGGCACGTATCTTTTTTTGGTTTTTTAAAACTTAAGTTCATCTGATGAAAGCATTGAGAGTAAAGGGAAAGTGAAACAGGGTTAGATTTACTTTCTTTGTATAAATTCTACATCTTAGCAATATTTAAATCGGAGGATAAATATTTTTTCGATGAGTGTTCTCGGCAGTAATGACTCTCGTATGCGGGAAAAGATTCTATGTGTTGTCTTATTTCATTAACAACGGTGTCAGTGCGCTTATTTTTGGGAGGAGCAAGGCCACGGCGATCTAGGTGTACTATTCCGGACGAAGACATTTTTTTCTTTTTTAAAACAAGTTCGACAAAACCTTTTCTTTCTCCTAATGTTTTTACAAGGCAACACTTACATATATCAATTTGTTTACTATTTACAACAAGGTTACAGGAGCACGAACAAGTTCGCGTGATGGTGGGATTTAATTTCTGAGTTTTTTTATTTCTAATAGTTATCAGAGATGCCACATATGATGCTCTCCTATCCCGACTTCCTAAATTCCAGTACTCTTCGAAACAAACTCGTCTGTCTTCGTCGGGAATTCTTATGGAACATTTCATCCGACAGGTAGTTAATTCACCCATAGACCTTGAACGGACTGTTTTACCGGCAGAAGATAAATATTCTTTACCAATATTTCTTAATGTTTTCCTGCATCTTCTGGCCTCTCTCGTGGTGTTTTTCATCGGAATGCGCTGATGCTCTACGACGCTCTCACTGTGGACATCTTAAATGTAAAAAGAAAATATTGAGCACAGAAACCCAATATTTATTAAGTATTTTATACTTATAAACCAAAATAGCAAAATAAAAGCGTGTATCGCAGAAATACCTTGCACTCTTTGTTCATAACCTGCCAAAGGCGAGCTTCCGGAATCGGAAAATTCATAATCTGAAACCATTCTACCATCATCACTTAGTGACATCTTGAAAAGATATTTTTAAGTACACTACACACCAATAAACTAAAATTCGTTTAAATATTTACCTTGCTATATTCAATACAATATTCCAATTGCGATACAATTTTAAAAGCACACCAGAAAAAGAACAATGCAATCACTATACACTCAAACGGTAAATTTTGACAATTTCCGTTTCCGATAGCATGTTCCTTTTTTCACAATAATTATTAGAATTGTTGTGAACACAGAATAGCAGCAATAATCATAATAAAAATATTGTGAATGTTAAAATTTCGAATATGGAAAACGGCATACTCTGGCGTTTAGCTTACTGAGTACAGTATAGTCGAAAAAATATTTAACCCTCGATTAGAGTTATATGTATGCTATTAAACATATCGTTTGAAACAATTTAAATTAAAAATTGGACATGCCACTTATTCAATCATACCACATTCTATGATTTTTGTGATTCAAATAGTTTGACCAGTGTACCAAATAATCCAAAAGGCCTGTCTATTAAGATGAAGGCAGGCAATACTTCAGTAGATAATTTCAAATTTTATAGAAAAATTAAACATATCTCATTATTAGAGAGTTTTAGCTTATCGTCTGAAATAAAACGACATAATTTGACATTCAATATAAAATATCGCTTGCTTTCCGTATACGAAACAAAATATCTTAATTTTACATGTCCCAAGTAGGCATGGGTGTATTTCCGTATATTTGATGTTCTGGAAACAGTCGAAATTGGCGAAATAATTTGTCGTTTTTTACACCTATGCCTACTTAGGACAAGCAAAATTAAGATATTTTGTTTCGTATACGGTAAGCAAGCGAATTTTTATATGGAATGTCAAATTATGTCGTTTTATTCCAAACGACTTGCTAAAACTCTCTATAATTTCTTTCTTACGATTTCGCAAAAAAAATTATTAATATCATAGTAACATTAACGTATAAATTTATGAATTTATCATTAAATTGAACTCTGTGTATAAGTAGGTAACTAGCTGATATGCTCAACGGTCGTTGGGAATAACTAGGTAACTCGACTTATCTAAAGTTGATCGTAAAACGAGAAGTTACCTAAATATACACAATCGATTTGTACTGTTATGTCTTTGATTTGAGGCTCCTGATTTCATACACATATGTAATACGAATTCTCCTCTTCGAAAATGTATTTATCTCATTTTCGGAAAAATTGGACTTACCTACTTCTTCCCTGTGGACATCCATATAATAGATGAAGATTCTACCATTAAATTTGCTAAGACAAAAGTTGATCGGAAAGCTCTGAAAAAGGACATAAAAGGACACTAATTGCACACCTTAGTCGAACGTGGGCATGTGGGGTGTCATATCAAGGAGGCTGTCAGTACATTCCATATCCGGCATTTGTTACTTGCTCCAAGAAGCCTCAGAGAAAAAAAATGGGCTCAACTTAAAAAATTTTGTGTTTCCCGTATCTGTATCTTTCTAAAACCGTAGTTTTCAATTTAAGCCCGATTTATTCCATTTAGTGTCCTTGAGACAGGAAACAAGCACCGGATATGCAATGTATTCGACGTCCTCTTTGATATGACACCCCTCATGCCCACGTTCGATCAAGGTGTGAAATTAGTGTCCTTTTATGTCCTTTTTCAGAGCTTTCCGATCAACTTAAAAAAAAAAAAAAAATTTAATGGTAGAATCTTCAGCTATTATAGATTCTGAAAAGTGATAAAAGTAGGGACAACTTGAATTATTCTCGTAGTTATGGTTTTGGAAAGATACACGGGAAACTCGAATATTTTCCATTTAAGCTCGACTTATTCCTTTGAGGGTCCTTGAAACAGGAAACAAACACCGGATAGGTAATGTACTCGACGTCCCCTTTGATATGATACCCCGCATGCCGACCTCCGGCCAAGGATTGAAGAGTGTCATTTTTTGTCCTTTTTGGGACCTTTCCGATCCAAATTTTTTTTTAGCAAAATCAGTTGTAGATTCCTGGGAACCCACTGATTCAAAAACAACAAAAATTAGCCTTACTCTAATTTTTTCTATTTGGAGGCCTGAATTGGGATATTTTTACTGCACTAGTCCAGTCATATTAGCATTTCAAATACAAAAAAAAATAGTAAGGCTATTTTTTGTTGTTCTTGGATCAGTGGGGTCCCATAAGTCTAAAACTCATTTTGCTAAGAAAAAATTTGATCGGAAAGGTCCCAAAAAGACACAAAAGGACACTTTTAATACTTGACCGGAGTTCGGCATGCGGGGTATCAAATCAAAGGGGACGTCGAGTACATCACATATCCGGTGTTTTTTTTCCTGTTTCAAGGACCCTCACATGAATAAATCGCATTTGAATGGAAAATTTTCGTGTTTCGTGTAGCTTATACCATCTGTATCTTTCCAAAGCCATAACTACGCGAATAATTCAAGTTGTCACTACCTTTTTTATTTTTTTAGAATCTATAATATCTGAAGATTCGACCATTAAATTTGCTAAGAAAAAAATTGTTTGGAAAGCTTTGAAAAAGGACATAAAAGACACTAATTAATCCTTGATCGAACGTGGATTAATTAGTGTTCTTTTGTATCCTTTTTCAGAGCTTTCCGATCAAAAATTTTCTTAGCAAAATTAGTGGTGGAATCTTCAGTTATTATAGATTCTACAAGGCTACAAGGATTAATTAGTGTCCTTTTTGGGACCTTTCTGATCGAATTTTTTCTAAGCAAAATGAGTTTTAGATTCCTGGCACTCTACTGAATCGAAAACAGTCAAAATACAGTATACAGCTTTTGCTTTGTTAGCCCTGGAAGGTCATGCTTTGTCGAATCGACTACGCATCATCAAATTTATCCCATTTTTCGTGACAATTCTTATTATTTGGAGCTGAGTTTTCGTACAGCACTTACCGTACCGATGTACTTGCCGGGTACATTGCGGCTAGACGAAGTAAGCAGGGTAAGTTGGATTTTTGGAAATTGGCGTCGTGGAAACGACGAAGGATGAACTTTGTGCAGCTTTTAGAATTCCAGTATTTCTTATGGCTGGTTGTCGATTCGACGATAAGTCTGTGTCCATACAACTAGCTCGTAACAAATATGCTTATTTTTGAAATGCGGGACCTATATTATTTTTTCAAAAATTATGGAAAAAAATATTTACTAGGACAAATCAGGAAAATGGCTAAAAATTTTTCCTCATTATAGGAAGATTGAATTTCGAACTCATAAGAATCGGCTCCAAAATCCATGTTTTTCCATTCTAAATAAACTTGCGATTGAAAATCTGTCAGATTTTGTAAATATTTTGAGAAAGGGTGATTTGTATGAAGCGTCAAAGTAGAGCGTCGTCGAATCGACTAAGCATGACCTTTCCATACTAAAAATTAGCATGACGTTCCAGGGTTAAGGACCATGCAAAGAACGGGTCTCATATTTCAGTGTCTTTCAAGTTCTTCATTTTCTTCTCAGTACCATATAGGTGTATATAATGTTGCAGGCACTATATATTTCCTATCCGCACATGTACGGAAATTTTGGACCACGCCGAGATTCGATCTCCGGACCTCTAGATTACTAGCATCGTAGAGTGCGATTCAACCAAGTGAGTCACAGAGCGGGTCTTAAATCAAAATTTATTTTCTAGCTGAATCATACCAGCAATAAAATTTAGCTACTGTTAATACTTTGATAAATTTAGAGGAAATCTTTTTATTTCAATCAATAAAGGATTTATAAATATTCTAACGATGCTACTTTGATGATGAAAGATGAAAGTGACAGACGAAACAAACTGATTTCGCAAGTGGAATATGCAGTCCGAGATGCAAAAAATGCACTGAAAATAGACAAACTACGCTCTAAAAGGCAGATATTGGAGGCCAGTTGAATGTAATCAGAATGCTGAAGAAAATCATTCTCATATCCATTTTAAAAATTTGACTCTACAATTAGAAAAAAAAAAGAAATAACATGCGTGGCAGTCCACCAGTAAACTAAGGCTGCAGATGTGTGAGTAACATCAAATTTCCAAGATCTAAACTGCTGTTTTGTTAAGGTGTTGAGATCAACAGCACGCCCAGCAATGTTATTTATCCCCATAAATGGATACTTGTTTACAATCTGAGCGACATCATAGTCCGTCACGTAGGTCGTGAGTTCGAAAAACACCATAAAATGAATACGTTCATGGTGAGTCTGGAATCTATGATCCTGTGAACCAATCCAACCACAAGCCAGGCGACTCTAAAATTTGCTAACAATATTTCTGCGACCGGAAATTTCAACTCCTAAGAAAATCATGATGTTGAAAAAATTTTGGGCTTGCCCCCCCCCCTGACCGAAATCCTGGCTACGCCCATGCACGGGCCCCCAACCGTTAGAAGGCCCCTACGCCACAACGCCCTTCATCTCTTTTTTCTTAGAGTCACTGAAAAAAATCAATCGAGGCAAAGGCTTGGGGTTCTATCCAGTCTCGTCGAACGTAGGGATGAGGAGCTCTGATATAAAAGTAAAATCCACCCAATTGAAACAAATCCAGTCAGTAAAAATCAGCCTGTCATTATCACTCTGTTATAGTCTACTAACTTTTTCGTCTCAATTGAAGCGGAAAACTGGAACTTAAGGAGAAATCGGGTGTCTTGAAAAATACAGTGGAGAAATCTAAATTATTCTGATACACGACTGAAATTAATTTGTAAAACTTGTAAAAATTAATATCAATTTGCTCTCACTTCTTCTTCTCAGTACCGTATAGCCCCATGTGGGGCCATGGTGCGTTAACTCAGGCGTTAGGCAATTTCGAGTCAACGTTACATTGCATATCATTTCGGAGTGTATATAATGTTGCAAGCACTATATATTTCCTATCCGCACATGGACGGAAATTTTGGACCACGCCGAGATTCGATCTCCGGACCTCTAGATTACTAGCATCGTAACGTAGAGTGCGACTCAACCAAGTGAGCCACATAGCGTTCTCTCCCAGGAACGGTAAATAGTTTGAGGGTGATTGGAATTTTAGTTTAATCCGGGGTATCAACTCTAGGAAAATATATGTATGGAAAATTTACTTCTGGATTTACTTAAATCTCATGCAACTATGGTAGCAAATTTCATCAAGCGACTATCCCACAAAAATTTTAGTTTAAAATTTTTTGCCTAATTGAAAATTACTCCGTCTCAATTCGTAATTGCGATTCCGGCGAAGCTCTCCATTGTCCTTCCGAAATAACGGTATTTTGCCTTGGCCACCACACCATACGAAAAAAAAACCGTACGTGCAAACTTTGAGTGCGAACAAAGTCGTACAAAATTATCGTACGTACGCTTCCCATTCGGTCGTACGTACGTATTCTTATAATATCGTAAATCCGGAAGAAGAACGACGCAAGTGCAAATTTGTCAGAAATTGCGATTGAAAATTTCATTACATTCGTGCTGTACGTATTGTACCCTTTTTTGTGTTTGCATTTTTACTGTATTTTAACATAAATGTTTAATCAAAATTATTTTTTATTGGAAGCTTAGCCAATTTCAGAGCTAGTGGTGTATTTAGCTGAAAAATGAAAGTTTTTTCGGTTACGTCTTTCTTCTTTCGCATGTATGATATGAAATGCTCAATGCTTGTCTTCCGGACACTATAAAATCTCTCGCTATCCGTTTTTTTTGCCGTACGTTTTTTCTTATAATGTGAAAAATACCTTTCTTTCGTATCGGATGCGACGAACGAACGCACACGATAAACCGAGTGTATGGGCCGTTTCAGATTGTAAGAAAACGACCGTACGGGTAAACTTGCACGACAAGAACCAAACGTACGTTCATTTCACACTATCCGATCAAAACACGGACGGGCGAACAATAATCACATAGCAAGTAAGTATGTATAAATGTTGACATGCACGCTCCAAGTGTACAATGAAGTGACGAGTCGACAAGATTAAAATGCAAGTAAAACACGCGCTAATTGTCGTCGTAGAACGCCTGAACTATCGTCTTATCGGTCGTACAATTCTTATACGAATCGATCGTACGATTCTTACGAAAGAAAAACAATCGTGTCACGATTTTTTTCTATCGTAAAACGCGTTCTTACAATATGAAATGCACAATACTTGTCTGCTGGCCACTACAAAAGCTCTCGCCGTCCGTTTATCAGCCGCCCGGTTTTGTCTTGCAATGTGAAACCACCCTATGTGTTCTGCTTGAAAAAGCATAATGAGCAGTGAAGATAACAGCAAACGCAAAGCTTTAGATCGCTAAAATAAGGGGAAAAAATGGAAGTAGAAAGCTTGTTTAAAATTATTAAAAAAGGAATATTTAATTAAGCTTTGGAAACGATTTTTTTAAAGCATTTGCTTCATTATTTCAGTTTATATTAACAATTTTTTGTAATTTTAGGCTAGTGCTGTAAATTCAAAATTAATGATGAAAATTATAATCTACACTTATACTAAAGGGAGCCCTTAAGGGGTTACTTATTAGTGTTGATGCTTATTGCGTATTAATTTTGCTGCTACATACATACTAGATAATTTTTGAATGAATTCCACCCTAAATTACTTTATTTTCACTATGCGTAGATTTTATGATTCCATTGTTTCTTTAATGATGACAATCCTGGATATTTAGAAAGATAATATTGTAATTTGTTGAAATAATAGTCACTTTCCAGCTTCGTTATTGAATTTTATTGTTGTCAATAACGAAGCTGGAAAGTGACTATTATTTCAACAATATATGATAAGCACCAGTGACCATTCAAAATACAAATATTGTAATTGTTTTTAGGTGCGTTCCGCTATACCCCCCACTTTGGAAAATTACTAAAAAAATCATTGCACCGTTACGTGCTCATTATGTGCTAATTATGTACCACATTTAAACATTTTGTGCTAGTCAACTTTTAGAGATATTAGCAATTCAAAAGGGGGGGTGTAGCGGAACGTTCTTCTACACCCCCCACAAAAAAAAATCTGCTTACGGACTTCGAACCTATATTTTCGTAATTGTTGAGTTATGTGCTAATTATGTACCGAAATTAAACATTTTGTGCTAGTCAACTTTAGAAGATATTAGCAATTGAAATGGGAGGGGGGGGTGTAGAAGAACGTTCTTCTACACCCCCCCCCCCAAACAGAAAAAATCAACTTACCTTCAAATCTATATTTTCGTAATTGTTGAGTTATGTGCTAATTATGTACCGAAATTAAACATTTTGTGCTAGTCAACTTTAGAAGATTTTAGCAATTGAAAATGGCGTGTTTAGTCCAGTCAAATTAGGGCTTTGAATTGAAAAAATAGGTGACGGCTCATTTTTGTTGTTTTTATATCAGTTAGCTTCCAGGAATCTAAAGCTCATTTTACCGAAAAAAAAATTGATGGGCAAGGTCCCAAAAGGACGAAAAAGGATTATATTTAATACTTCTCCGTATCAGTGCAAAGGGTTGGTCGAGTACATTATATTTCCGATGATTTTTTTATGTTTCAAAGACCTTCAACGGAGTAAACCGAGCTTAAATGGAAAATTATCGCTCGCTCAAGTCAAGTTGAATGTACTTCTTACATGGGAAGAGAATAGTAAAAACAAGTCGCGAAAACTCCGAAAATCTGCAAGTTCGTTGTACTTAATTGCGGTGCGTACAGGTTCAATTAACGCCCTCGGGACGTATGAAAATTGTACATGACGTGAAATTGTGGGTTCCGTATTCCCCCACTTCCATAAATTACGTAAACAATCATTGTTATGTACCGCATTTAAACATTATGCGTCAACTTCGACGAATGTTAGCAATTTAAATGGGGGGAGTATTCTTTGCTAATACTTCTTCCTAACTGATTAGTAAAAAAAAACTGCAGTACATAATAACTAGCACACAACCAGACCGTTATATTAATATAGGTTTGAAACCCGCAAGTTGATTTATTTTTATTTGGGGGTGTAAAAAAACTCCGTCTACACCCCCACTGCTAATATTTTTATCAAATGTCAAGTAGCAAAAAAAAATAAATTCCATACATAATTACCACATAACCAGACTGTTACAAAAACATAAGTCCGAAAAGCGTAAATTGATTTTTCTGTTTGGGTTACTCCCCCCATTTAAATTGCTAATATTCGTCAAAGTAGACGAGCGCTAGCGCATAATGTTTAAATGCGGTACATAACAATGATTGTTTACGTAATTTATGGAAGTGAGGGAATACGGAACGCACAATTTCACGTCATGTATCTGGCCAATTTTCATACGTCCCGAGGGCGTTAATTGAACCTGTACGCACCGCAATTAAGTATGACAAATTTGCAGATTTTCGGAGTTTTCGTGACTTGTTTTTACTATTCTCTTCCCATGTAAGAAGTACATTCAACTTGACTTGAGCGAGCGATAATTTTACATTTAAGCTCGGTTTACTCCGTTGAAGGTCTTTGAAACATAAAAAAATCATCGGATATATAATGTACTCGACCAACCCTTTGCACTGATACCCCGCATGCCGACCACCGGAGAAGTATTAAATATAATCCTTTTTCGTCCTTTTGGGACCTTGCCCATCAATTTTTTTTTCGGTAAAATGAGCTTTAGATTCCTGCAAGCTAACTGATTTAAAAACAACAAAAATGGGCCGTCACCTATTTTTTTCAATTCAGAGCCCTAATTTGACTGGACTAAACACGCCATTTTCAATTGCTAATATCTTTTAAAGTTGACTAGCACAAAATGTTTAATTTCGGTACATAATTAGCACATAACTCAACAATTACGGAAATATAGGTTCGAAGTCCGTAAGCTTATTTTTTTTTGGGTGGGGGGGGTGTAGAAGAACGTTCCGCTACACCCCCCCCCCCTTTGAATTGCTAATATCTCTAAAAGTTGACTAGCACAAAATGTTTATATGTGGTACATAATTAGCACATAATGAGCATGTAACGGTGCAATGATTTTTTTAGTAATTTTCCAAAGTGGGGGGTGTAGCGGAACGCACCTATTGTTTTTGATAGTATGTACCTACTCAAATCAAAAGTCACTAATTTATTTACTAAATATTTTTCTTTTTATAAGCCTAATTGATAGTTGATTGTACACAAAAATTTAAATCTCCTGAAGTATCATATCTTTCTTCAATTTATGTATTTTTTATATTTTTAAAAAGCAATTCTCCTATATAGGGTAGGGTGTCTCACGACTCATGGTACATACAATACTGGATGATAGCACAACTCATTTGGGTTGAATTAACGTTCCACATGACCCCTATGTCTTTAACTGTTATAAAGTTTTAGCATTTTTTGTAAATAGTGTCAAAAAGCTCGACTTGCCGAGCAAAATCACTATTTGCCACAATATTTAATCCGAGAGTTGACTTTATTTTCTAAAACTGCATAAAATTGTATGTAAAAAAACTCTTTTGCCAATCAAATAATTTAAGAAAACTCCAGATACTACCATTCAAACTTTAATGAAATTCGAAAATAGCTCTTTATTTGAAAATTCAAATTGCAAAATCAAAAAACAAAAATTTGGATACCCTTCGCTTGGGCTAAAAAAATTTTCGGGCGTACCTATGATTTGTATTTAATCCACCTCCTCATTCTTTTTCTTCCGTCTTGACAAAAGTTTTGGGCTTGGTTGAAATAAGTGGGCAAATAAAAATATTTACTCGGAAAATTTTATTGGGGTTGCCGGAGCATGACCCCACAGTACGATTCCATTCGTTTTGAACTTTTTAGTTGCTTTGGTAAACCCACATTAATTCAAGGTTTTGTGAAATTGATGTAAAAAAATGTTTCTTAGAAGAACCAATATGGGGGGTTTGGTTTGTATGGCAGCCCCATGACCCCATGGTCCGATTTGATCCATTCTTGCATATATTTTGTGTTATCTATAGAAACACATTTGTGTGAAATTTGGTGGAAATTGGTACACAAATAAAAAAGTTTTTCTTAGAAGAACTCAAATTGGGGAGCTAGGTTTGTATGGCAGCCCCATGACCCAGTGATCCAATTTGGGTGAATCAAACATACAAATAGCCTGCAACAATAAGAAGCCGTGTACAAAATTTCAGCTTGCTAGCTTCAATACCCGCCGAGTAAAACGCGTCGCAACAGACAGACAGACAGACAGACGGACGGACATGCTCCAATCGACTCCCCAAGTCATGCTGATCATATATGTATATTTTTTATATGGTCGGAGATGCTTCCTTTAATGCGTTACAAACTTCATGACAAAGTTAATATACCCTTTCACTCCATGAGCGAAGGGTATAATTAGGGTCTTAGGATTTGAAAAATTGCATATCTTACGTGTTAAAGAGAAAAAACGTGGTTCTAAGAGAAAACCAAAGTAAACTTTTCCACAATTTTTATACTAGTTTTATTTAGTAAACAAGATTTTTTTTTAATAATCAACGAAAAAACAACACGAGACCGAGGCTAATTTCGGGTGCGGCCGAAATTTGGATACCCTTCACTCTTCTCGGACTAATAGTTTTTTCCGGCGTATCTATGACTTGTGTTGAGTTGAGTTTCATGTGTCGTGTATACATTTAAGGAAGGATTCTCATCCTAAATCTTACGTAAGCCAATAGATAGCAAAATTAAAAAAATTAATTATATATGTATGTACGAGTATGTACGCAAATTAAAAAAAATAAAAATAAAATTTAGGATTTGCGATTGGGTAATTGCCCCAGAAGAAAACTAAATTTGTACTGAGTGAAAAATGATATTTAAGGTTTGGTTTAATAAATTTCAGATCTGATTTTATGGTATCGTTTTCATACGGCTGTGAACATTGTACTACTACAAAATATTTAAAAATGGTTGTTCAGTCTTCTCTGGAAAAATATACAACATTCCTATTACGATTATCGGTTTGTTTTGAACAAGCCTATTGATTGTTACAATATACGAATTACTGTTGTAATTAAAATTTATTTGGTCAATTCAGACTATTCGCTTTGAACGGATGAGCGCCGAAGATTCATATCTCATTAGAATGGGTTTCTTTGGATGAATGCTTATGCTTATCAAATATATTTTGAGAATTTTATTGTAGTATTTAAGCTGCAGCATAAAATGAAATTCCGTCTAGTTTGGAATTAGATGTAAGTTAGCTTATCCCGATTTATTCATAACTACGGATACATTGGCATGGCAATGGAAGTTTTAAAAGTGTTAATGTGGTTTGGAATGTTAATTGTTCTAGTGGAATCGTCAAATAAAATCAAATGGAATGTACAGAATAGGATAGCGGGTGGAATAGGTTTTGAGAAGAATCAGTATCCATTTATGGTGGCAACATTTGTGTTTCCCAGCAGGGAACTCAACGCTGGAGTCATTATTTCGAAGGATTACTTTTTGACTACAGCAGAGCATATTCATAAACTTGATGAGTGAGTATTTATTTTTATATTTCGTTTGTATATCTAATTCAAAATATCCGTAATGTTCGGGTGATTGTCTGTGGAGTCTAGTTAGCCGTGACCGACACATAACTCTGACGAAGCCTGAGGTCTCCATAAAATCGGCATACACACGCTGTTGCCCTAAGTGGGGCTAATCGAATTGGGAAGCTACCAATTGTATCGCACTCATGTTAAAAATCCCGGAATCCCGTGCATAGGTAAGCCCCAACAGAAGCCGCCAACCGCCGCGCCATATCAAGTGCTTCACGATGCTGTTGAATACGACAATCCAAAATTAAAGTTCCATCTAGATTAGTCGCCAAATGGCTACGCGTCCAAAAACTGGCATCGCGTATAGCCATTTCGCTGCTATTTAGCATCCACACTATAGCAGCCAAATGGAGACAGAAAATGACAAAACCAAAATTTCATTTTGGTGATTTTTTAAAATTTTATTATCAAAATCGGACTCTGCGCGTTTGAATTATTACACGGCCATTCAAGAATTATTCACAAAAGAACGAACAAAAGTTGCAAAATTGTCACTTTGAATTTGACAAGCGGTTGTCAAAGCGGTTGGTTGAGTTGCCATATTGAATATCAAAACTGGACGCACAGCCAAATGGCGACTAGTTTGGATGGAATGACAACAGCCATTTGGCTGCACGTGACGCCATTTGGCGACTAATCTAGATGGACCTTAATCCATCGTTCAAGCTCGTAGTCCCTTATGGCAGCAAATATTTGCAACTTCCCGTCAAAAAGACATAAAAATAAATTCCCTTTATTTCTTCTTAAAAAGGTTGGGGAAGGAAAGTTTTACTCAGTGAACATGGACTCAGAGCTAGATTAAATTACCAGCTCCTATATTTATTAATTGGCACGCTTGAGTGTATATTTGATATCTTTGAGATGCAGATGTCACACAAGTCACAAAAAAACGAGACCGATACCCTTCGCTGCCCTCGGACTAAAAGTTTTTTTCGGGCGTACCTACGACTTACCATCCCCCCATTATTTTGCTTCTGTCTTCACAAAAGTTCCGATGCGTCGGCAAAACAATATTTGTGTGGGGTTTGGTTGGAATAAGTGGGCAAATAAAAATATTTACTGTGAAAATTTTATTGGGGGATGCGGGAGCATTCCATTTGTATGATTCCATTTGTTTTTACCTTTTTAGTTACTTTGATAAAGACACATTAATTCAAGGTTTTGTGAAATTGGTGTAAAAAATGTTTCTTAGAAGAACCAAAATGGGGGGTTGGGTTTGTATGGCAGCCCATGACCCCAAGGTCCGATTTGATCCAATCTTACATATGTTTTATGTTATCAATAGAAATACATTTGTGTGAAATTTGGTTGATTTTAGTGCACAAATACAAAAGTTTTTCTTAGAAGAACCTAATTTGGGGGATTTGATTTGTATGGCAGCCCCATGACCCCATGGTCCGATTTGATCCATTCTTACATATATTTAGTGTCATCAATAGAAATACATTTGTGTAAGATTTCGTTGAAATTGCTGCACAAATAAAAAAGTTTTTCCTAGAAGAACCTAATTTGAGAGGTTGGGTTTGTATGGCAGCCCCATGACCCCATGGTCCGATTTGATCCATTCTTACATATGTTTTGTGTTATCAATAGAAATACATTTGTGGGAAATTTGGTTGAAATTGGTACACAAATAAAAAAGTTTTTTTTAGAAGAACTCAAATTGGGGGGCTAGGTTTGTATGGCAGCTTGCTAGTTTCAATACCCGCCGAGAAAAACGCGTCGCAACAGACAGACAGACGAACATGCTCCAATCGACTCCCCAAGTCATGCTGATCATATACTTTTTATATGGTCGGAGATGCTTCCTTTAATGCGTTACAAACTTCATGACAAAGTTAACACCTTGGCTGCCAATGTGTCACCGGTGAACACACACAAATGATTCACCACAGGCCATGTATCACCGGTGAACACAGAGAAAGACATTCTGTACAGGCCAATGTGTCACCGGTGACACATTTGTAGTCTTCTTTTGAATTTACATTTTACTCAAAAATAAAATTATTTTTAGTTTTTGAATTACTGAATAACATTTTTAATAAATTGTATTGTAATAAGCCTCTAGGTCTCATTCGAAGAAGGATTCGCAAACTTCATTAAATTAGGAGTAAATTTGGAAAACGTAATTTCGTCGTTCTTTACTTTGATTTACACTGTAGAAAGCACTCTAAAGTTGTTTTTTTCGCAATATAACTGCAGATTGACGTTTTCTATGCCATTTATGATTATTGCTTAATTGATTGAAGTCAACAATATCTAAAATCGTTTGAAAGAAAAGAAAATTCAATTTGTGTTCACCGGTGAACACGATATTATGGTGAATAATTAATTACATTGTTAATTTGCTTTTTTGTGGTGTTTTTAGTGGGTTTTACTTCATGTTTTAAGTAGAAAGACAAATGATTTCAGTTTTAAAAATACTAGAAAGAGAAAATAAACAACGCAAACTAAATATGCCCTTCTGTATTGTGTGTCACCGGTGATACAAAGTTCATTTGTTATAAAACAGGCTATTCCCCACAGGCCAATGTGTCACCGGTGAACACACGTTGAAATTGAGTTGAAACTACGCCATTGTATCATCAGTAAACACCCTAAAAAATATTCCATTAAAATCTGCCGAAAACCTGAAAAAAATTGCTTGGCCTGGGAGGAATAATTGTGTGGTGTTCACCGGTGACACATTGGCCTGTGGGGAATCGAGTTTAGTGTGTTCACCGGTGATACATGGCGGCCAAGGTGTTAATACATATACCGTTTCACTCTATGAGTGTAGGGTATGAGAAGATAGCTCATATCCCGGTCCAAACAGTTCTTGGAGGTTCATATGGTAGGCCAGGTTAATTACCGGCTGCCACAGCAACAAAATTTGATGGAGCTTGTTCTTTGTGTTCGAAAACAGAAAACAAACCCCTGAATTGGCAACACTGACAAGTGAGGACTGTTTCGTATAGTGGTAATAAAAAACTATATACCAAAGGCCTTCAAACACATAAGTGTACATTTTTGAATTCACTCGGCCTTGGCAAATATCTTTAATTAAAATTTAGAGGTAAGTTCTTAACTGGCGTCTTTTTTGGATTAAAAGTAAATCTTGCATATTTTTTAGACGACTTCTTGTTATAAATGATTATGATTGTTGAAATGCTTAATTATTTTTTATTATTTTTTAACAATATATGTATGCTACTTAGAAAAAGCATAGTAACCCATGCCATGCGTGAGTCCAGAATGGCTACGGGATCACACAACCCATATGTCTTTGACTCCAAATTTATTACACTACACTCCACGAGATAATTCAAACGTCAAAATATTGTCGATGCAATTGTTAACCCTTCTGCCGTCGCCTACGAGCTATTATGCCTAAGGTGTAGCTGAATTTTCTGTGAAATCAATGTTAATTTTTGAAGAGGTTTAATTTTGGATCTTGAAACAGTTTACATACTATGTCTTACGATGATGCGCCGTTTTTTCGTTTCTTTAGACATAGTTTACATTTCGCGGAACGTTTGATCGCATTTATGGCCGTCGGTTCCTTTGAAATATATATCGAAAGGATGGAAAATATTGTTGAACGATATTTTTTTCATCTAGATATAGTACCAATGGTCTGTCTGGATCTATACACCAACAGAAGCGTTAAATATCACGTTGGCATTTTAAGAGAGTAATAAATATTACGCGGATTTTATTTTCTCAATTGTAAACAAAAAATTGACGTTTGAATAAAATTTTCACGCATACTATGAACTGCAATAGTGTGAAAACGGTGCCATTTTTATTTTCTGATGGCCATTCTGGACTAACGCATGGCGTGGGTTACTATGCTTTTTCTAAGGTATGCAATTACATATTTTATTATTAGTTTAAATACTTGCGACAAAAAAAAAAATAAAATTTTAATACAATGTTTGCTTTATGACTTTTTGACTCTCTGAATAATTGTATTTTTTACGTCTAGAAAAAGCAATGATAGAATTGATAAATTTTTTATTTTATTTTACAAGTGTTTTTCTTTCAATAAATAATTTGGAAGACTTCCTCCACAAGCTGAATTAGCTGCTCGAGAAAAAAACAAACCAAACAACAAGAAAAAAATTAAGATTTCTCCTGGCTTCAGGTGTAGTAGTAGTGGTGCCGTCGCGTCGTCTTTGTTCGTTCTGTATTTTGTTACTACATATATATTCCCTGGTCACCTAACAGTCGTCCTCCGCAAAAAAATACGCCTGCGCAATGAAATTTATTTTATAAATACGATACGACCATCTCCTTCTCTCTTTGATTCCTTTTAACCCTTAGTGGGGCATATGCCATTGATTACGCTTCTTTCCCACCTCCCCCTGTTAGCAGCCATCACTTTTAGCTGGTCCCACGAGTTGCGTATAGATTATTATCTATCTGCTTTAACAGACCTTCTCCGTGTATTTGTAGGTCGTCCTACACGACGGATTGCATCGGTTTCCTGGGAGTTCCAATCGAGAGCCTTATTGATATTACCTCAGGCCAGCGAATTTATAGGATGCGCGCTATAGGCACTGATTTACGAAAGTTTTAGATTTTTTGTTTCAAGTGAAGCACCCATATAAAAGCACAGATTTTCAGATTGCTTTCGAAGATCCGGAGTTTGGTATTTCTGGAGATATTTTGGGTTTTCCAGAGAGGAGTCAAACAGAAAAAAGCCGCTCGGCTTTATTTACGCGCGAGTCTACATCGGCATCACCTCCACCATTCGCTGTTACTGCGCTTCCAAGGTACGTGAAATTTTCAACTTTTTCTATCGGTTGTTCCTAGATAGAAATTGTGATTTGCCCTCGAGGTGTCAACCTCAAGTCTTAGTAACATTAATTCTTAAAACAGCGTTCCGACTTTCGCTAGAGTTGTACATATTTCCTCTTACCTCATTCTAGGTTCACGGAGATGTTAAACCCGATTTGAATAGGCGAAAAGATGGCGATAGCCCAAAGAATGGATAGGCCCAACATCATCGGTTTTTATCGTAGCTCCCATGTGTTCTTACCTCATTTTCTTGAATAGAACTTCTAAATAATCATCATCAATTTGGTACGGCACGATATCCCGACGTTTGAGTGAGGGTTCAAGTTTCACAGTTATGATCGGATGATCGTTTTGTATACGCGCAGGTTCGGGTTCCTGTGTTCATGCTTCAAATTCATAATTGGGAGGACCGACAAGCACTTTTGAAGTAACACCTTATCAGTAATGAGCTAATTAGTTGTTATTTGACAAACTCTGAAACCGCATTGAAATTCGCTAATAATTTGTTATTCCTGCGGAATTTTTCCAAAATTTGCGATGAAATCAAATATGAGTACTATTAGTTTGTACGCCCTTGTATTCTTATATTTCAAGGATGCATTGGGATAAGTTTGATACGGAAATATACGCTGCCTGTCATAACCATACCCGCACCATAAGAAGAACTGATCCTTGGAAATTTGAAAAGAACAGAGTTATTCCACATAAACATATGGGATATTAAAAAGACAAACGGCGTGAAGTAGAGATGATGCAATCTGTTGATTGAATATTAGCTATGTGTCCTATCTTTTGTATAAAATGGAAGCAGTTTGTCTTCAGGACAATTCTATGATTTTTTTTTGCTGGAAGTGAAGAAATCAACTGTTCCATAGGTAAATTATCATGGCCAATACTTTTAATGAGAACTTGTCGGATTTTCATAGATCTTAATACAAACTTTGAACAGAGTTCCTTAATAGTGTTAAGCAGAGTTTTTATGTATAGTGAACATTTCTCTGGAATATCCTGGTCAAAAACTGTTTTCGTTTTAATACAGAAGACATGACACATAACGAATTTTGTAGCAAGAGATTGTATCATCTCTCACCAATCATTAGGGCGGCCACACACGAAGCGTCCGAATCAATTTTTTTTAACTCTTTGTTATTTCAAACTCATTCTTTAAGAAACATTATTAAGTAAGATTCATATGTAAAAAATGGTTATCGATACTGATAAATATTATCGATAGAGGTCAATAAGCAAAAAAGCGAAAACGAAAAACCGTTATATTTTTTTTATTGAAAAATAATAATAATAAAAGAAAAAATTCTTTTCCCGTTATTAATTTCCTCAATATAGTTATAGTCATTTCAAAATTTTCTTTATAGGAGAATAATGCTTTAAAGTAAAATGAAAATGTTTGTGAAATTTATTGTCTGTTTTAATATCTCTTAAGTTTACAGTATGTGGAAAAACTCCGCTCTCTTTCAATTCAATTTCAATCTTTCTTTAGATATTATGGTGCGGCTATAGTTATGACAGGTAGTATGGATATAAATTTGGAATTTGTTTTTAAACATGTTTTTTTTTAGATATCCTGGACTAGAGGTCGTCTTGAGTTAAGACTTCCTTAAGGTATATTTATAAATACGGGCCTAAATATTTGCAAAATGAGAAAGCCTAATATTTTCCATAAATATTTCCGATTAAGTTTCGGTACCTTTCCTAATTACTGCAGACACGCTTTCGACTTCACAGCCTCATAAATTTCAATAAAAATTATATTCACATTTTCTGTAATCTAACAAACCATAACAAAGCTGTCAATTATGGAATTTTAATCGTTTTCATAAATCCCGACAGAAATATTTCATTTGGATGAAATCACGTTGGGCTTTGATTTTCCCATACGCAGTCAGTCAGTATGTGACTTGTGGACTTGTCATCGAAAAATATCAGCCCCAGATCCCCCACATTCCTGGAGTGAGATGTAATCAAATCGAAATGAGTTCATCGTATTATAACTTGCAAATTCACTCATGCAATCAAAATAATTACGTACTCAGGTATGCGCTTTTTTGAGAAGGGTTTTCACTTTGTCATTTTAAAGCAAGCATGTCTTGATAATACCTTATCAAAATAAAAATAAAAAAATATTTGAGTAATTTTTGTTTTCTTTATCTTTCAAAATTAAACCTAAATTTGCTCAGAGTATTTAAGCTAATTGATTCGAGAAAGAAATCAGTAGTAGCTTTCGGCATTCTGAAACATTAGCATCCAACGAATTACAATATTCAATTTATTCAAAATGAAATATTTTGTTGCAATTAGTATTTTATCGTATTTGTTCGGTTCAATTCGGTCGAGTCCAATATTGAACACCAGCATTTCAACACGACAATCAAATCGAATCTATGGCGGCGAACTGTCTGAACCGAATCGTTATCCTTTTACAGTAGTCACGCTGATTATACCATCATTCTCTCTGTGTGGTGGAGTGATTTTGTCAAATAAATATGTTTTGACGAGTGCTCAATATATTTATGATCTTGATAAGTGCGTGAACTACAAAAAATAAAAAGTGATGCAGTGAATGTCCATTTTTATTTAATGTTTCTTTATTTTTTATGTTTTTAGTATACTTTCGATATTTATTTATATTGGCGCTCATCAGTTCAACGATCCCGATGAAGATGGTCGTCAGGATGATTTTATTGACGGTGATGATTTGCCAAATTATGTGATAATTCATGAAAAGTTCAATCCAGATACACTGGAAAATAATATTGCCTTGATCAAATTGGTAAATCCTTTGGAATTTAGTGGTAAGTAGATGGATTAGTCTTGCTTTAAAATTCATAATTTTATTCAAATTATTTTATTATTATTTGTTTAGTAAGTGATTTCCAATTATGAAACTTTGTATCTAATTTAATTAAATTCACATCATCCTTTGTATAGTGGTAAAACGAAATAGTTTGTTAGTATTATTGCCAGTCGGCGACAATTATGTGACTAATTTGGGCAATTTGATTTGACAACATCATGACATTTATAAAAACTTCTGATCCAAACTTACATTTTCATATCTCTATCCCTATCTACAACGATAAGATTATTTGACCACATGTAATGAATCGGACTTCACACGCATACTATTTTGACTGATAAGTTTCAGATCTTTGATATAAAGTAGACTTTCAATGATTCAGAAAATGATCAATTCCGCAATTGATAAATTTTGATTACTCTATTCTTTCAGATACGGTACAAAGCATTAGATTGCCTCCCCCAACACTGACAGCATCATCTTTGGTTGACAAAACGGCTACTCTGATGGGTTGGGGTTATTCTGAAGGTTTGTATTTGGTCACTTTTAAATATCCCCTTAAGTTTAAATATTCTTCAAACTTATTCAGACAATCCCAACGAGTTTGAAGTGCATCCAAAACATGTCAATGTCACCATAGTTCATCAGGCCGTTTGCAATCACTATTATGCTACAGGCAACAAGGCTCTATGTACAGATGGCGAATTTAGAGAGGGTGCATGTCAAGGGGATGTTGGAACTCCGTTAATTATTACTTTGGAGGGAGACGATTCACCAGTCGTATTGGGTGTAGTATCGTTCATACCTACAGTTGGATGTACAGCCCAATGGCCTACGGTGTATACGAGCACTATGGCCTTTTTGGATTGGATCCAAGAGCACATGGTGGATGAAAGCTAGTATGGTTGATGTTGATAGAACAAATTAATATCTTACCGTACGATTAGAAATGATCAAATGCGTAATCTTATCGTCGCTTAGATTTAAATTTGAACGCATTTACCAAGACATTTGTGATAAATTTTTATATTTATTTTTTGTTAATTTCAATTGTGACAAAACGTGATAATTTAATAAATTGCCTAGTAGTAGTCTATTCGAAGAAAATAATGTTTTCAATTTTTTTACAGGGAATACAGGGTGGCCATTAATTAGTTACACTACAAAAAGCACGTAGACTAAGATACCTCTATTAGTACAGTGCAGATACGGTTAGACCTAAACATTCACAAAAAGTTTAAGTTTTGACGACTCCAATTTCCACCCCGTTGAATATCCATTTTTCGTTCCGAGCTAGTCGATAATGTTTTTTAAAGATCATTACTTTAGATACATTGAGGTTCACGATTAGCTTCCACTGCGTGCAATATGCTTCAACGTGGTTAATCATTCTTTGGAGGTCTTCGGGTGATTTGGCAAAGAACACCATGCCGCATAAACTGTAATAATCATCAATATTGGCATTTCGCAATGGAAATGCCATGTCGTGAATTGTATACGGAACAGTGGCGGCTCCTCAGATGAGGCAACTGAGGCGTCGCCTCTCCTTCATTTTCTTCGAGTCATACATTTTAATTTATCACAAAACATAATTAAACTAATATGATAAAAAAAAACCCTAAATATATCTTTAAACTCGCGCGCTTACAAGTTCCTTTACACAATCATAAAGTCCCTAAAATTTTTTTTGTACACCAATTCATACATGTGAGGCGATAATTTTTCCGGCGCACAATCCCGAACAACAACTCAACACGTATCAAAAACTTCACCCGATTCTCTATGGGAGAATGTACGGGAAAAGATGCCAGTGAGGCAAAACAGAAATCGCCTCAGCGTGTGTATCTGAATCGAAACAGTGCGACGATTTGTTCTGGCTTTGTTGTACGTATGCTTTGCGCATTGAAATGTAGCTCTAAGCATAGTTTCGGTTTTCTATTTTATGTATTTTGGTTGAAATAGAAAAAGGAAAATATTAGATGATGTCGCTTCTTGCATATGGTTTGAGAAAAGCTCGCTAGTTGTGTGATTTTTGTCGCTGTTCATTATTACATTTTAATATTTTGACCCCCAAACTTTTCAAATTGATTTTGATTGTTTTTTAATTTATGCCGAAACGCCAAATATTTAAAATGGGATATTATGATGCATGGGATTTCGGTCAGATTTTCTTATGAGTTGAAATTTTCGGTCGCGAAAATATTATAGGTAAATTTTAGAGCCAAATTTAAAGGGTAGTCTAGCATGATTTTTCTACACAATTTAACGGAAAATGGCTCCTGCTGATGATATTCAACTGGCCTTTAATTTCAGCTTTTTAGTTTGTCTATGTTCAGTGCTATTTTTGTCCCTCAGATTAAATATTCCACTTTCGATTTAAAAGAAATAGACCAAGCGTCGTCTGTCACTGTTTTTCTTCAGAGCAAAATCTATAAACCTTTTTTTGATTTCCTCCAACTAAATTTAACAAAATATTAACAGTGGTTAAATTTCATGCTGGTATGATTCAGCTCCAAAATTAATCTTGATAAAATAACTTGAATGACAGGGAAATATGAGACCTTACAAGTTCTCTAACTAGGAAAAGCAAAGATGTATACTATTTGTCACTAAAATCGCTTTCAGATGGAATAAAGTTAAATTCCGCTACCTTCCCGTAGAGACGGGAAGCGTCCTTCCCTGCCCCTCTGGCTACACCCATATTGAATAAAGTTGTAATTGTAAAATTATTCTCTATCAATGTAACAACCCCCTTTCAATGTGTTTTTTTTTCGCCTCATCTATTTCCATAGGCACGAGCCGCCACTGATACGGAAACCAAAAAAATTTAAATTACATATTTTTGTACTTGACTGTATTTGAATTCCATTGTTACCGCACACAATTCTAAACACGAAATGTAATTTCTATTGTGAATTATCAAATCAGGTGTTTTTTGACTTTCGAAATGTCATCGCGTGGTGCATCTGATTCCCGGGGCTACCATGCGGTACTTTTCTTTTGTCATCTGAATTCGAACGGGTCGGTCGCATCGGTAGGCGCACTAAAAAATCAAGGTATGTTTGATAATTAAAAAAAAATGAAAAATAAGGTTAAATAGTGCGAAAAATTTGAATACGAAAGAACGTATGAAAGGCGTACCGTTAATCAGTGGTGTGGTTCGAATGCCGCACAATATAACGGGTTTCTAGGCGGGTTTTCTGTTGCCAGGCAATGGTAGTCTAATACTTTAGAATTTATGACTACGTATCTTACTTACGAGCCTCATTCTTTCCATGCGAATAATCTATAATTTATAAAGTCAACGGTGTTCTTTTTATTTGACATGTGATATAAAAATCAGTAAGATTTTCCTTGACCGATGGGACCCGTTTTGTTTCAATGGTCGCGACGATAAGAAAGCAGCGTTAAAGTTACAATTTATCCGTTCATTGCTGTTTTTTTTGTGCAGACGCTATATCGGGCTCAGTCATGAATTTATATTACACATTTCGAAATAATAAGTGATATTACATATCTGCACGGGGTATTCATACTACTGCTTTGACAAGGCCACTGGCTGCTGCACGTCCGAGCTTAAGGTTGAATCATTTTGAATTAATGCTTAACTCGGTAATGTGTTTTCTTTCAGGTTGATCCTAAAAGGGATCGTAGCTATTACAAGCCGGGGTGCTATAAATTTGTACCCCGGCCAAATTTTATTTGCTACCGCTACATTAAAAAGATAACGGCCTTAAACCTGTATCTCGGTCGCACTTTGTTTAATATCGGCATTAATTACGTATATCCATGCCATGTCATTAAAAATTAAAAATAAGAGGAATATGACATACTGGTATATTTAATATAAATACATACATATATATATGAAAATATTTATGATAACGACAATTCAAATCTGAAATTCACGAAATTATCGCACGTCCAAAATGATCCGAAACAGTAATGTTCACGAAATAGCATTTGTCGCTTGGTGGAACATCTGTTTTTTTTTTTATACTTTTTAAACAATATTAGGGGGATTCATGCTCGCTTCGTATATCAGAAATCCTTGTTATTGCGTATTTGAGTATTATAACACAACAAAATTTGAATGAACGCCCCAAAAATCCTAGTCGTATATGAAATACTATGTTATACTATGCAACAACAACAATGAACAGCTGATTTTTTGACAAAAAAAATCACAAATTTCCGTTTTATGTGTCATAATTATAATTTTAAATGAGAATTGCGAGAAAGTCTCTCTTTCCGCTCAATTAAAAACAACCTGGTTACTAGGAAAAAAGTAAATTTTATACGATTTTCGTATTTTCTGTCCCTATTCTGCCTATATTAGTTCTCGTATTCGATAACAAGCCCGAACCCGTGTTTTTATTAGGTATGTTATTTTTGGTCAAATAACAGGCTTGATGCTTGATTACCGGTTGACACTTTGCTTATCTACAGCATAGTTTTTCGTCAATGAAAAAGGTAGATGCTCAAACAGATTTATCCCTCTAATGCTATGGGCTCAAAATGAACGCTGCCATGACCAGGACTTCAGCATAAATCCAAAGCGGAATAAGATTTCGGGACAGGCAGCCGAAAAAAGTAGTAGCTTGGATAGAAATGTAATATTCAACAGTGAAAATGTATGTACATATATGCAATCCAACATCAAGCCTTTATATCTGGTGTAAGGTGTAGTTTCTTTCGTTTAGCTGTGCCGAAAGGAGCAGTCACCGTGTTTCAACTTAATCTTGTTTGCTGTTGGTCGTCGCTCTCGGTCGAGATGTGGGGGAGACACTACCGTTTATGTTGCGGTAGGGCACACAGTTATAATGGAGGTTCGCCAGTGGGCACAGCCGGGAACTGGAAGGCCTACATCAAGAGGAATATGGACAGATCTATGAGTGTGCGAACGGATCTATATAGGTCTACTAATGTAATACAGATGGGTCCTGTTTGCTGTTTAGTCTTATCATAGACGCACACCATTGTCTGATAGCTTCAGTACAATGCCATTGGGTGAATTCACATTGTAAGACGAAGCCGGACGGGTAAACTTGCAAGACAAGAACCATCGTTCTTACAATGTGTAATGCACAATGCTTGTCTGCTGGCCACTACAAAAGTTCTCGCCGTCCGTTTGTTTGTGCTAATAAACGGACGGCGAGAGTTTTTGTAGTGGCCAGCAGACAAGCATTATGCATTTCAGATTGTAAGGACGATGGTTCTTGTCTTGCAAGTTTACCCGTCCGGTTTCGTCTTACAATTTGAATTCAGCCATTCTCTCAAAACTCTTATAGAATGCCATTCAATATAATGGAAAATCTTTCTTAACCCTTCAGTGGGCGCGCGGGCTACGATTGTAGCCCACGCTTTTTTAAATGGCGATCATTTTCAGGATATGAACCGAATTCATTCGAACTGCTCAGTAGCTGTTCAAATGTTGCTTCTTAACCAAATAGGAATATTTTTAATATTTGGTGAGCCTAGAAACTAATATTTTTTTGCGATCAAAGTCCACTGGGCTACAAGTGTAGCCCGCGCGCCCAATCATGTTACTTTTTTGGTACTCATAGATATCAATTAAAATGAAAATATTATTATAAAACATTGTAGAAAATAGCAACAGTAAAATGTTTGACAAAAAAAAGGGTTTCAAGATACATGTACAAAAGTTTTATTACTATTTGAACGAAAAACCTGGAGTCGAAGTCAAAGTCAGTTCTTAGAGCGTGGATATGTTACCTGTTGCTAACATAACTTAGTTTCTGGATAAAACTTTTATAAATTCTAGCCTAAATGTTGCGAAAACAGTTAACACGTTGGCGGACACAACGTCTATAGACGTCGAATTTCTATAGATGCGATGTGGCACAACGTCTATAGACGTCGCCAAGAAATTCGTGTATTGTGGCACAACGTCCATAGACGTTCTCGTTAGAGACTAAACACAATATAGTGCATATATTATGTGCCACAATTGGTTCGGAATGAGAGGCCCTAGTGCCACTGCACCTTGAAATATAGCGATTTTCAAAAGAGACTATGAAACTAACGGTAGTGCTGTCTGGTGGCGATGCGACGTCTATAGACGTCGGGTTTGTATTGCGACGCCATAAGTACTTGTGAATGTGTCACGTTAGGACGGTCTTCTGATATAATATATAATTCAACAAATATTTGTTTTGGTTTTCCATATAAACATTGTGAAATCTGAAAGGCAAGTATGATTTTGAATATTAGCTAGTTGAATCTAAATCACATGTGGATATATGTGCTTTTAGATGGGAGATCCCTATGAAAAGGAACAGCAAAGAATTTTGCAACTTTTTGAGGAAGCATCGGACGATTCGCACGATCCATTTAGCGACAGCGAAGGACTCTACGGTTCTGATCAGGACTACGATCCAACAAATGACAAAGAAAGTTCTGAAAGTTCTGAAAATTATTCTTTAGATTCCGAATCCAATAATATTTCTTTGATACAAAGAGAGGAAGAAAGTCACGGAGGTGTTGTTGAAGGCGAGGATAATGAGGAGGATAATTGGGAGGATAATTTTGCAGATATTCCTGAATTCTCCTTCGATGAAAGCTCTGTTGGATTGCAAATGGATATAACAAGCAGCACCACTCCTATCGATTTCTTTTACCATTTTCTTTCACACGACGTGATCGATTCCATTGTATCTTCTACGAACGATTATGGGAAAAACTTATGCCAATCAAACATCCCAACAACAAGGAACAGTCGAAAGAAGTCTTTTCGGCAAACCACCAGAGAAGAAATGCTTCAATTTCTCGGACTTTGCCTTTTGCAGGGCCAAATACGTTCACCAAACATGCGGAAAATGTTCACCTATTCGGACCCTTTATATTTCCATCCAATATTCACTTATATTATGTCGGGCCGAAGGTTCGAGCAGATCCTTCGGTGCTTGTCAACTGCACCCGTAGGATCCCAACGAATTGATAAGATAAAGCCGTTCATGGACAATCTAATCGACAAGTTCCAAGCCACGTATTCACCGGATGAAAACTTATCGCTAGATGAATCACTCCTCCATTTCCGAGGAAGGCTTCATTTCAGGCAATACATCAAGGGAAAAAAAAATAAGTATGGAATGAAATTTTACGAGTTGGCTACATCTGACGGATATATCTTGAATATGGAACTATATAATGGCAAAAGTGTAGAAGAAAGTCAAAATAATTCTAAAACTGAGAGCCTTGTAATGCGGCTAATGAGGCCTTACCTCTTGAGAGGACATACCTTGTACATGGACAACTACTACAATAGCGTCTCACTTTCGGAAAAATTACTGCTATATAAAACGCATAGTGTTGGGACCTTGCGTAGTAATAGAAAAAGGAACCCAAAGAAAATAATTGGGATGAAAATAAAAAAAGGACAACATTTGTGGGCAAGACTACGGAACGTTTACGTTTCTAAATGGAAAGATAAGCGAGATGTTCTGGTTATAACTACTAAAAATCACCCGGAAATGATTCCAGTTACCAATAAGTATGGGGAAACAAAACCAAAGCCCAAAGAAGTTGCTATCTACAATGAAAATATGTCAGGTATCGATAGGGCAGATCAGATGACCTCATATTATTCTTCCCCGAGAAAAACAATTAGGTGGTATAAAAAGGTGTTTTTCCATATGCTTGATGTGGCATTATGGAATGCATTTTTTCTGTATCGGAAATATATAAAAAATAATAATAAAAGCTATAAATTCTTACATTTTCGCGATGAAATAATTAAAAATCTCCTTGGAGTTGGCCCCGAAATTAAAGGCAAAGACCTTATAAGGGGAGGAAATATCCATAATAACAGGAGGAGTGAACCTCAAACGGCGTCTGTCCCAGCGCCTAATATGCCCAATGGTCACTGGCCGGAAAAAAATCCCTCACCGGGAAACTGTAATCGGAAGAAAGTATTTTTCAAGTGTAGAATGTGCACAAAAAACAAAATACGCAAGGAGACAGGCTACCGATGCAAAGGATGTCCAGGCAATCCTCCACTATGTCCGGATTGTTTCGAGGCTTGGCACAGCCAAGTATAATCATAAGGCGTTCATGAACATTGCATTTATATTATGTATTTCTTGTTGTCTTTTTTGAAAACTGTTATTCATTTTTATTTCTGTCATGAATGGAATCTGATTGTTTTCACTGTACCGATTTATGTAGTATGTAATCATTTTTACGTGGATTAAATAAAATTTGAAATATTTGGTCTTTTTTTTTGTTTACAATGACACTTACTTGATGTATGCGAAGGACGTCTATAGGCGTTGTGTCACCTAGCATATCTGAAGGCGTCCATAATTTGACACGAACGTGTATAGACGTCGAACGTCTATTGACGTTCTGTCACATCGCATTATCAAAACAAATGTAGCGTGACACAACGTTGATAGACGTCCTGAGATTTTATCGATTAAATGCCTGAAAAACACAAATATGTAACAAACAAACACTTTAGAACTGATAGAAGGGTCCCACACTATCCAGATACGCAAAAAACGGTATGTGTCACAACACAACCCTTCGTTTCTAGCTTAGTGTCCGCCAACGTGTTAATCTGAATATTGTGAGTAAAAATTCAATCAGTTTGACTCACTATATATTTAGCTTTCTAGCAAGAAACTGTACTCCCAGTGTAAAAAAATGTGAATATTGGGTACCCAAAAATAGGCTAAGTTTGGAATTCCACAAACTGGACATTTTTAACTGCATTCTCTCGCTCAATGTTCCATTTCGAAGATTTTTTGTTGATTTCTGAGAATATAAACTTTTTTGTGGTTTTCATTTTGAAAAGTAACTACATATTTTGTCCACCTAAGTAAGTTAATGTGAAAAAAGACTAAAAATAGGACTAATCGGCAGTTTGCCCTCTTTTATTATATATATTTTAATGGAAAATTAAGGATTTTATATTTTTATTCTGTACAGTAATCAACAGGCCACAGACCGAGCAGGAAAAAAAAGATTAAAATTGAACAATATTTTTTATATAATTTTTATTTTGGGCTACAATTGTAGCCCGCGCGCCTAACCACGTGACAAATAGGTGCGCGCCTAACGAAGGGTTAATATTGTGTGTCTTCTCTACGCGATAAGACTAACCAGCCGACAGGTACTGAATAAGAGCTATCAGAAACCCGGCCAATGTGTATTGTATCAAATTGAATGTTTGTTTACTTTCCATAGTTACGCCATATTTTGCTTGGTTATGCCATCGTGTGAAATTACGTAATGATTCTACTGTATATGCAAACTAGAAAAAATATCATTACGCATTTTCATATGGTGGCGTAACCAAGCAAAATATGGCGTAACTATGGAAAGTAAACAAACATTCAATACAACGAATAATTGCCGTGTATTTGACATTAGTTGTGATTATAAATTAATGAGTGAAAGTATACGAAAAAGGCAAAAATATACGGCTGTGTGAAGTTAGCCAGTCATTTTTTTGAAATTAGGTCCTTTTGCTCGGTGAACCGTTTGTTCTACAGCGGCTACGTTTGTTCTTGATTGTTCGCCAATTAATATCGTTTGTTCTTCTCTAATTATTTAATTATAGCAACTTTAAAATTGTGAGTGTGAACTTAGCCAGTCATTTTTAAATATGGGTCGGAAAGGTATAGGTTTGGTATCAATCGAAAGCCATACGTTTGTTCATTTTGTAGGGCGTTTGTTCATCCTGGAAACGGAAGGATACAGGAATTATTAAGGAAAAAGAGATTAGTTGTGACGTCATCTTCACTCAACCAGCGCCATCTACTCAGCTCAGCTGTACGGGCAACCCGTGTCCCGCGTACAATTTATGCAAGATCCACACCATCATCGTACAGCTGAGCTGAGTAGATGGCGTTGGTTGAGTGAAGATGACGTCACAACTAATCTCTTTTTCCTTAATAATTCCTGTATCCTTCCGTTTCCAGGATGAACAAACGCCCTACAAAATGAACAAACGTCTGGCTTTCGATTGATACCAAACCTATACATTTCCGACCCATATTTAAAAATGACTGGCTAAGTTCACACTCACAATTTTAAAGTTGCTATAATTAAATAATTAGAGAAGAACAAACGATATTAATTGGCGAACAATCAAGAACAAACGTAGCCGCTGTAGAACAAACGGTTCACCGAGCAAAAGGACCTAATTTCAAAAAAATGAAGGAAAAGTATATGTTTGCCTACATTCTGCATAGGCCGTATGAATACTAATGCCGGAAATAAGATGGATGCAGAAACAGTAACAGCAGCAGCAATGATAATGCAGTCCAATGCAATTTATATGAGTGACGTCATGTTGCAACAGCTATAAAAAGATTTTGCTGCCAACATGACGTCTCCCATTTAAAATGCATTGGACGTTTCTGCTGCTGTCTGTTTCCAGCATAATACTCATACTCGAACTTCGCAAAAAGGTTAGTACTAGAGAGAAGTAAAGCTTGAAAGTAGCCCGCCCAAGAATGGTTCCCGGATTTTTTTTTTAAAGTACTCCAATTGGCGTAATAGAAGCACTAAAGTAATTTTTGGTAACTGAGTCGTGAGACCAATGCTGAAAACATTTTGTGCCTGCCCCATAATTATCCCCTTTTCTCGAGAAATACACGTCGAATCGGTACGGCAAAAACTTTAAGGTAATATTTGGTCACAGGTTCCAAATTTGGGGTCAAAAACAAGAATGAAATTTCAATTGCTAGCCCAAGAGTGGTAACCTAGTTTTCTCCGTTTTCTCCATAAGTTCCATGGCTCCGATAAAACAGTATTTGAGTGAGGTTTACTTGGAATAATTTAATCAAAGGTTTGGGAAATTTGTGATGCTAAAAATGTTTCTTAGAAGAACCTAATTTGGGGGTTTACGTTTGTATGGCAGCCCCATGACCCCATTGTCCGATTTTGCCGATTCAAACATACAAACTGCCTGCAGCAAAAAGAAGCATTTGTACAAAATTTCAGCATCATAGCTTGTAAATTGGCCGAGTAAAACGCGTTGCAACAGACAGACAGACGGACAGACAGACAGACGGACAGACTGACATCGGCCAATCGACTCCCCAAGTCATGCTGATCATATATATATGTATACTTTTTATATGGTCGGAGATGCTTCCTTCAATGCGTTTCAAACTTCATGACAAAGTTAATATACCCTTCCACTCAATGAGCGAAGGGTATGACAAGAAAGTAATTTGGATTGCTGGCCCAAAAGTTACCCAGTTTTCTCCGGAAATAACCGTCAACCGCGGAATCACTAACGCAATTTTGGGCAGCTGATTCCAAATTTTAAGTAAAAAAATTTGTCTGTTTTGCTCGTCCTACAGCGGTACACCGCTTCATGCATGCATATTCCACAAGCTCTACCTGTTTCCTCCATCCATCGATACATTCTTTCAAATGCCACAACTCATTTTTTCCATGTCTCACAAACGAGTTGAATGGAATGCATGTTTCCACAAATGTTACTTCTTTCACTCCTCCACCGATACCATACGGTAGTTCATTTGAAACTTAAATTCCCAATCCGTCAATACTAAACAACTCAATAATTTATAAAACACCTACACCATAAATAAAACAGGTCGAAAAGGATAAATTTTGTTTCCACAAAAACACAAATAGGCAATTATAGTTTTTACTCATATCATACTATGCCAAATACGATATTCAAATAACACCCCAGCACAAAATGTTATTTCAGGTATCGTATTCGGAGAGAAATAACAGACTTTTGAATTTAATGACAACTGAAATACGATATAACATCGTATTTCAATATACGAACGCGAGCATGAATCCCCCTATTATGTATTTGTTGTTGATACTGAATTCATTTTGTAATAATATATGTATATCAAATAAAAACATAATTATACAGGCAATATCGCGTCGTCGTCGACTTGTGGTAAATAGAAGCAATGCCTGTGCTTCCTTAAGCCCCGGATAGAGTTCGAGCGGAATGAAAATGAAACGGTAATGAACCGGCATAAAAACCGTGGTGAATTTAAAATTTTAGCTTCGAAAATTGATACAAAGGCGTTTTACGTCCTACATAATCTTAAAAATAACTAAAAAAAATAATTTCCCCATTGTCCGAATGCATTTTCAACGTGAAAATGAGTCGACTCTGTAGCATATTCTCCGTCGGGCGTGGTGAGTTTTGCAAACGTCAAACCGATTCACTGCCCACGACGAGTTCATCGCGGAAATTATCTAATGACCGGGGAATCGAAAAATAACACATAAAATGGCAGAGACAAATTGTGAAACCATTCTCGGATTTTAGTTTATGGAATACCCCATCATTTACCACATATTCCACGACAGTAAGTATGCATTTTCATTGAGAAAATCGCCGCGGACAAACATTTCATTTTCATTCCGCCCGATCTCTATTCAGGCCTTTAATGCGCATTAGGAACGTAGGTAGGGTTTTGCGGGATTGTCGTATGTACTAGAGGTTATTTACATGACCTATGAGCAGCCTTGTATAATGTGTTTCACACCTAATTCCAAAATTAGTAAGTTGAATACAATGAATTGTTAAAGAAAAATAGTGTTTCAGTGCCCCTGACATTCCCTCTGCGTGACAGGTAATCATGTGAGTACAAAAATAAAAATGTTTTAAATCCTATTGTTGGGGAGCTTGAGTTATCTAAAAATACTCGTCGCAAGCTCTAGCAAGGGTTTGGTTGGGATAAAATAGCGACGACAGCATGTCACATCGATTGCTAACAAAATAGTACAGATAGTATCGTTATGGAAGAATGGATTTCACTTGTTCCTGTATCAATAATTTTCTTAAAAGGGTTCGACAGGTGAGTTTTTATTTTGTAGTAGTTGACCTAGTGTAACATTCCAGCCTGATTTTAACCCGGCCTGATTTACCGCAACTGAGCAGCTTTATAATTACCTGTCTGCTGGAAAATATGTTTATGATGAAAATCTAAAATGCCTCATTCATGTGATCTAGGGTCGACTCTAACAAAACGCACCGGATTATGATTCCTCAGTTGATTTCCAGCAAAAAAGTTGTACGGAACATACCCCCTCAGCTTAACCCTTTAGTTGCCACAGGCATTTAAAGATTTTTGAAAAAATCATTTTCCTGCATGACTTAAAGCCTAATATGTCCAAAGCTAGACCAGCTAGAGAAGCAAAACAAAATGATTATTTCAGCCAACAAATCTGCCTATAAAATAAAATTAACCACACTAAAATCGGATAAGAAGTTTGGTTTTTAAAGAGCTTCAAAGTCAAATTTGCGTGATTTGACCCAAAAACAATAATTTCTTCCATCTCAATTTTCTAAAACTTCTGCCAAGGTGAGGTGCTTGTACGATTCTTTTAAAAATTTGCGCATATTCTTACGATCATATCTTTCTTACGTCATTTTATTCTATCTCAATTATTTCTAACAGTAGCTTTGAAGATATTAGGCTTTAAGTTGTGTGTAAATCATTTTTTCAGAAATCTTTAAATGCCTGTGGCAGCTAAAGGGCTAAGCTGAGGGGGTATGTTGTTACAACTTTTTTGCTGGAAATCACATGAGAAATCACAATCCGGTGCGTTTATGCGGCAGTTCCCTGTATAGAAGCCTTTTGAGTAACGTCCCAAATGCAGCAATGCCCCCAGGCATATCATCCAAAATGTTGTTAACGAAGACAGAGAAGGCGTCGGGGCTAATCTTACATCCTTGGCGCACAGCGGAACCGGTACTAAAGGTTGTTGATAGTTGCTTTCCGGTCCACACGATTGCCTTGGTATCCTCAAACAGGCCTTCAAAAACCTGACCAGATTTGTAGAACATGCCGTTATTGTATAATTTATAAAAGAGTGAACGACGGTCCATAGTATCGAAAGCAGCCTTAAAATCCACAAATAGAGCATACAATTTTCGTCCTTCTTCCAAACATAGTTGGGCTAAATTATACAATACAAACAAATGGTTGTTTGTTGCGCAGCATTGCCTGAAGCTGGCCTGGTTTTCCGATAAAAAAATTATAATAAAAAATATATAAAATTTACCCCAAAATCTATCGTACCCTTGCGCTTTATTATCCTTGCATTTATTCAAGGCAAGTTGCACTTCCTCTATCGTTATCACTCCGTCCAATAATAATTAATTTGTGGTTTTAGTTAGGCTTAGCAAAATTGATTTGATTTTCATGATGGTGACATTGCAGTGCTTGCTTAAAGTGTGCTTCTAGGAGGTCTACATTAATTTGTGCCCATTGAATGCTTATCGGTACCATTTAAAATTCTTGCCGTTTTCCAGAATTGTTTGGAGTTCGTACATTCTCCAAGTATTTCCGCCTGCTGTTGATAGAATTGTCGCTTCTTTACTGCATTGTGTAACCGATTCGATTGAAAATACATGTCTCGCGTGAAAGAGCTATTTTTTTCCGGAATACCTTCAGCTAGGCAAAAGAATGCTTTCTAGCATCCTCATAGTTCTTGTCAAACCAAGGGGGTTTAAAAGTTCTTTTCATCGTTCCTGGAGCCTTGGGTGCAGTTTTCTTGATAATATCAGCGATATTTAAGTTCTTCGACTCTAACAAATTTCGTAATAGCTTTGATTGGTATTTCTCCGCGCGCTCTGCACTCCATATTATAATATTATTTCAGCCAACAAGTTTTCCTAAAAAAAAACAACAATAAAATCGGATAAGTACTCGTAGTTTAATTCAAAAGCTTCAAAATCAAATTTACGTGATTTGACCCGAATACAAATAGATTAGTTTTCAGCATTTAAGGCATTAAAACTGCTAAAAATATGGGGTACCCTTTTCTTCTTCTTCTTCTTTTAACGTTACCCTGAACCCTGCATCAGAGAAACTGTTGTGAAACATCCTCGTTGTGCCCCATGATTAAGTTTCGATACACCTTTTTCCGATAAAAAATAAAATAATCGACTTTCGCTTTCACTTTCAACCTTCGTTTGGGATACCCTCTTAACTTTCCCCTACTTCAAAGGTATTCATAGCAAATGCCCTAACATTCTACACTTTTATACTGAATTTCAAGCCGATCGGATCGAAATCCAATAATTGTAACGTATATTCACTCGCTGATTGAATGCTAGTCGAATTGAACATGCCATATCCTATTCCACTAGTAGATAAATTTTCCTAGTTACTAGTCCAAGACACTTTTTTGGTTGTTTACGATGTCTCGTCACCGTGGTAGTTTCTCGCATAGAACTAACTTCTAGGTAGATAGAATGACTTGTTACGCGTCTAGTTGCAAAGACTTTCGGTGACGAGGTCGCAACAACGCGGAGTCAGGACACTTTTTCGTTGTTTACGTTGTCGTCACCGCCAAGAATTCTTGCATGTAGCTAACTCGTGGCACTATCAGCTAGTAGCAACGTCTGACAGACGCTTTAAGTTATTGCAACCCAGTGGCGGCTCGTATACAATAATACTGGGGGTTCACAAAAAAGAAAACTAAATACATACGACCAGTGGCGCAACTAGGATCTTGTCGTGGAGGGGGCTAAGGCTATCTATATTGTACCACCATTCGATTCCGCAATCATCGTTCTAAAGAATACCGTTAGATCGCATTGGTTTCTAAAATTTTGGCTTGCTTTTTCGTTTTCCATTTTGATGTGAAATCACTATGAAACTGGATTATCTAAGGATTGTTGTCGGTATCACCCATTTATGCGCAGAAGTCGAAATACAGGAAGAGTTATCTCACGTTGTAACTAAAATTAAAATTAATTAAATTACTTATAAATTCAAGGGGTGCACCGGCGTATTGACATAAATTATCCACAGCAAACAGAGCAGAATTTGTGAATGCCCGGTACTTGACGAGATAAATATGAATTAATAGGCACAAACAAAAACCGGATCGAAGTTGAGCTGTATCTTTCTAATGACTTCAGGGGTGAATTAGACAGTGAGCCTATTGATTTCGCATGTGAATTGCACCGATGACTTCAAGAAGCAGGCGGCGACAAGTTTTTTTTAATCACTTCAAACCAGCGCGTTCGATTTTTTTACGAAGATGTTTCTAGAATTCTGGTAATGATTTTGTAACCATAGCACAAGCTATACTCCAAGAACACAAATTTTTTTAAAATTTGCAATGGAACGTCTGGCCTCATATTTCATTTTGGAGTTTTCCCATTCATAATTTCTAGGTCTGGGAGGGGCTTTAGCCCCCTTAGCCCCTCCTGTGGTTGCGCCACTGCATACGACATCAACCCCTCAAAATCTATTTAACGTATACTGAAGACTACCTACATTTAATTAAAATAATTTTTTTTAATGTCAAAGTATGTCCATACTAACGTACATACTAAGTTTTTGGGAAAATTACCATTTCCTCAAACCTGTTCCTGCATCTCCTTGTAACTGCGAACCAAAATCTACATTTTATAACTAAAGAATCATTGCGATTTTCACATAACAGCGTAGAAAGACCATAAAATTTTACGAATCAGCAGCATACTAAAATTTATTTTTTATCATTTACTTGGCATTAAATTTTTCCACAAAATGCTTTTCCATCGCTCATCGCAAAGTTCAGACAAGGCAAACCTCCTAGAATATTTAGCATAAAATTTGTGTCCTTAGAAAAGTTCTTGTAAAAAATTTCTAAAGTGTGGTGTGCTGTGCAGGGTGTGCACGACTTATTTGTGCACAAATTCTAGTGTAAATTTTGCACTATCCCCCCGCCCCGAGAGCCCGTCACATATCTGATTTTGGAGCGAGTGCACCAGTTCATATGACTGTGCACCAACACCCTAGCTGTTGGTCGCTGGTCGAGACATAGATTCAATGCATGGCTTGGGTATATCGTATATGCATAGTACATCCGCTTCTAAGGCTTCATGCACACGACGCGAAAACGGCTCGCAAGCTCGACACATCTAAATGCATTGGCTCTAATGGGAAGCTCATGACGAACGACAGCAAGCGAGAGCCGTGCACAGTCGAAACACGGCTCGCGAGCCGTGAATTTGCGGATAGTGATGCACGATATGTGAAAACACGACTCGCGAGCCGTGTTTTGACTGTGCATGGCTCTCGCTTGCTGTCGCTCGTCATGAGCTTCCCATATGAGCCAATGCATTTCGATGTGTCGAGCTTGCGAGCCGTTTTCGCGTCGTGTGCATGAAGCCTTAGAGTATGTTGCGTCGGGCGGTTTGTTCTGTTTTGTGAAGTGTATTATTTAGCGAAGATATTTAGCATATTATTTGTTGATATGGTTGTTTTATCAGGGGGTGCACGTGCACATGTGCTCATATGGGCGAGCCGCCACTGTGCAACCCTAACTCAAGGAGATCTTTTGTCAAGGAATTGGTGGATTCAGTATTATTTATTATTTTTCACTGATTTAGTAAATTTTTGGTCGAACTCACTTCAATTAACGTCACACATTTCACACACAAGTTTTTTTTCGAAAATTGAACACGAAAAATAGTAATTTGAATTGAAGTGAAATATTAAACTCAGGGTATGTAGCTAGCTACCTGGATTTCAAGTGAGTTTGACTGTGGCAAATTTCAAGGCTTCCTTAAAATCAAAGTTCACTTGATTTCAAGGAAGGCTCATATATTCGAGGTTGCCTTAAGAGAAGGGAGCGTTGTAATATATTTTTCAGAAAATGGAAAACAATTTTCAGTTTGTTTATCTACCCGCGAAGGGTGCACTAAAATTTTTAACAAAAATAATTTATATTTGAGCTAAAATACTCGTTAAAACAAATTATTTGGATAGACAATATCGAAAATGACATTTTATTCCTTGAATCAAAGTATTATTGAGTTTAAGCTTAAGGTATGTTTATAAATACGGGGGTTATTCTCTCTTTTTCAGTCACATAAACTTTTTCTAGGAGCTCAATGTGAAAAAAATGAAAACTTACTAGGAAATATGAGAGAAAATTTACATTAGGGCTTAGACTCAAAATTTGTGGTCCGTTCTGATAATTCTGGTTTTCAGTCGTTCTACGATAAAAATCACCCCGGACCCAGACCTACCCGTTATCATTACAATGGCGAAGACCTGCCTACCCCCTCGATTCAAGAAAAAAAATTCTCATTAAACCGAATTGTAACGCATGGACTGTGATATTAGTACCGCCAGGCTTAGGGCTACATCTTTTAAGTAGATTAAGGTAAACCTTTTTTATTACTTCTTTCCTATGTGTTTGGCACTGACTTCTCAGTGGCTTGATATACTAACTTGCAATTACATTTTTGCGTTGAAATAAAACGGTTGCGGGGACCATTTAGAGTAGTGGTTCCCAATCTTTTTCACCCCGCGCCCCACTTTGCAAAGTTTACTGAGACAGCCGCCACCCGCGAGAATTTTGGCCAAAAACCGGAAATGAGTGGGGACATTTTTGTATTTCCGCCATTAGAATATAGTTCACCACGTGCTAGGTTGCGGACTTTAATATTTGCTTTCTGCGGTTAATTGCTGTTAATGTTAACTTCTGAAAGCTGTCAAAATACAAACCCATGATTCCCCATAAATTTGAGCAATTACACACTGATCTTGGGCAGAAGTCTAGATTATTTTTTTTGTAATATAAATTATGATCAAGTCCCACAAAATTGTTCAATAATATCTCAATCCTGCATGGAAAAAGCACAATGGTTAGTGAAGCTTCCGTCGGAAGCTCGACTCTCGCCGTAAAAGTGCTATTACTGGAGCTACCACAATCTGAAGGTTTTCTGAAAAATAAAGATTCGTTTGGTCAGAGTATAAAAATACATATATTTATTGTTACAGCGATATATAAGTAGTAATCACGCCCCCCTTCCCAAACCGTCACGCCTCCCCAGGGGGGCGCGCCCCACAGTTTGGGAATCACTGATTTAGAGGGTGAATTTAATTTCGGTCCCATCCAGCATTAGTTGACTGCTACTCTTTCTACCGAAAAATGACTGCCACCTGTAGCCCGGGTTAATATAAACTTTGCCAGGTCGCACTATTATTATGGTTTTCAAAAATTATATATCCACTTTTAACATGGAATTGTCTCATTGCATTGCGGTATAGTTTTTCTAAAATTATTTTCATGGGAATTTACATGGCGAGTAAACGTTACTTTCCATAGAGATAATAATGTCTATAGAATTTTATTTGGAAGTATCTGGGAGCTTAAGCATGTTCGGATGACTGAGCCCATATGAGCTTGCCCTTCCATAGAGTAGCACCGCTGCATATCTTTGTCAAATAACATGCAGCTCTTATTTAGCAGAAACCTTAAAAAAAATGTGCTTAAGATCACCACGAAATTTTGTTTCGGAAATAAATCGGCAATTATCCGAAATAGCCCACAATTTAAAGATATGGCAGTTTTCATCGATAATAATAATATTATAACAGTTGAGTACACGGATCAATTTAAAACTGATCAGGGTATTTCTTTTGAGGCTCTTGAGCTAAATAACCGGATAATTGCAATTTCGCCAATCATCCGATTTGACAGAAGCTATTTTCCATATTTTCAAAATGTCCCCGCGACATTTCCTACCCACATTTCCTGACCTAAAAAATCCGAACATGCATCAAATTTTTTTTCTAAAAAAGATCGAAACTCACAAATACATAGTTCTATTTAATTTTGTCCAATGTTTATTCAAAGAGAAGTCGGCAGAGTCAATTTATTTAGTGTACTCCTTGATCCAGGCCAAGTATGAACCGACACGGGTGAAGACAGCTGGATATCCCTTTTCGCAACCGGAAGCGCTTCCGTAGGAAGTCAAACCGATGACGACACGAGCATCTCCGGCTCCATGAGCCAATGGGCCACCGGAATCACCGTTGCAGGTGGACTTCTTGTCAGCTCCGCTGGTGCAGATGTTGGTGGCGCGGACCGAGGTTCCGAAGTATTTCTTGCATTCAGTTTCAGTGATGACCTTAAGGTCGGTGTAGCGGAGGACTTCAGAGACAGAGTTGGTGGCTATGGTTTTGGGTAAACGGTCGCAATTAGATTACCCTTAAATATACAAAGCAAATAAGAACTTACCATCAGATGGACGACCCCAACCAGAAGCAACACAGACATCACCAACGAAAGACTCCTTGGCTTCAGTTTCAGTTGGGAGACTGATGAGCTTGATGTCAGCTGAAATACGAATCAAATAATTACGGCATTTCTGTTCAGTAAAAAAACTCGTCAAGTTCACTTACTTCCTAAACGAGCATCTTCAGTCAATTCAATCAAGGCAATATCGTTGATCAAAGTGCGGCTATTCCATCCGCTGTGGATGCGGAAGTGCGACTTGGTAACGTGGATGGTTTGACGAGCCTTCTCGTCCTTTTTGATTTCAACAGATCCCAAGTAGACGGTGGCAGCGCTAGCTCCATCGACACAGTGAGCAGCAGTAAGAACCCAACGTTTGTGGATCAAAGAACCGCCGCACCAGCTTTGTCCTCCGCTAACGGTCAAAAGCAAACCGGCTTGGTAGGGGAATTGACCTTCGCTGGCCGTCTTGCCTCCGACAATACGTTGACCGAATCCATGGTATCCCATAACTTTGTCGAATCCGGCTGGATAGACATCCATGTTTTGGACATTGTCCCAGTCGACAACGTCGGCGGAAACGAAGGCAACGGCCGCAACCAACAACAGAGCTGAGAAAGTCTTCATCTTTACGCTTAACTCAAGACGATTACTGAATTTTTTGGGGAATAGGCAGTTGAATTTATAGTCTGACGGGATTAAATCAGCAAAATTCAAAATGGATTAATTTGGCAGACATATGAAATTGCTTTATCAGTCTGAACAATTTCCGATATGATCTATTTGTTTACATAAACTATAATACGTACTATATTATATGTATAAAAAATTTGAATGAAATTCGTAAACCTATGATTTTAATTTGGCATAATAATAATATATTTTCGTATTTACTTTGATTGACGATGAATGATTTGCACTGATACAATTTTTCATAGTGGACTTCAATATCAGTTGAAGTGGACAGCTAGGCAGCTTGAGTAATCTGGGTCTCTATTGTTTTTAATTTATCAGCCGAAATTAATTGAATGTATTGGAACAATATGGATCATCCTGTGTTATATCGTGAAAGATAGCTTAAATTTAATTGCTATCTTTCAGACTTTGAAAGGTACGTGAAAAACGAAGAATAAAGACATGTGTATACTTTGGGCAAATTCTGAGGTGTGGGTAATTGCTCGTCATCGTCAACAGTGCTAGACAATCAGCGCGTCTAAAATGTTTTAATTGACCGAAATTTATTTTTAGAACAATTAACTGTAAGGCTCATTTTTTTTCTAATCATCGAATATTCGACTAGTTTTTTTTTTAATTTTTTACCATAATATTAGTAATAACTTCTTGATTTGATTTGATTTGATGTAGCATATTCATAAAGGTGATTATAGTCCAATTTTCTGTAACGAATCATAGAAGTGAATCCTAGATATCTCATACAGTAGCAGCGCCCGCTCTAGGACTTACGCCGCCCCGGGCAAGAGGACAAATTGCCGCTTCTTAGGTACTGTACCAAACAGATTGATCTAGATATCCATACTATCTAGATCAGTGGTTCCCAATCTTTTTCAGTTCTCGCGAGGTCTACTGATCCTGGCGCCACACAAAAAATAGTCCTAAAAAAATTGGCGTTGGCAAAGAATGCTTTTAATTAAATAGGTTTATATTTCAGGATTTATTTTCGCATTTTAAATTGTTTGAAAATTTAGTAGTTAGTTCAGCCGATATTTTGTAACTACTGGAAATTTTTAGAAGTACATATTAATTAAATTTCGTGATCTCCGCATGCTGAATTTCGTCGTAAGTTCGGCCGTCACAATGGCTTCAGTGATACGTCGAGCACGAAAAATGATATCACCCGGAGCAACCAAAATCCGCAAGATTTTTACCAAAGATTCATTCTATCCATACAAAAACTAGCTGACTGGTGCGGGTTTTTTATAATCGCGAGCTTTGTCAATTTCAATCAGCCATATCTTTAAACGCATTTAGTAGCAGCGATTTTTTTTAATCGAGGAAAATAAAATTGTTGGCAATTTGCATCGTTTTGCAACAACGGATTACCCTTGGTGAGTTTCGGAAGAAGTTTGAGTCAGAATGGTTGTTGTTGAAGGAAACCATAATTCATAAACGGCACCAACCTTAGAGTTGTGCTCGCACCCCCCGTCTCTAATCGGTGCGCCTCCAGCTTGGGAATCACTGATCTGGATGTATAGAATGGTTGTTGTAAAATCAATACAAAGAGGTTTTTCCTTTTGAAGCAAGTGCTTGAACTCATGATTGTTTCTCCAAAACAATTTACTTAGTGAAATCAGCTAACTTAAGAACATTGTTTTAGAAAACAACCCAAAAATTAATGATCGCATTGGGATTCAAACCACCGTTCAACAATCATTCATACTCTTAAGCCACCACCACCACAGTTCAGCAAGGCCTATAGAGTTTGTTTGGAGTTTCAAAATGTTGAAGCTTGATGTAAGAAATCGAGAATGCATGCGAAATTTCGTTTTCCAGTAAAATACTCAATACATTTTTAGAAAACTCTGCCCTCAAAAATGTTGGGCCGAAAAATATTGTGCTCGTTTTTATTACTAACGCTCTGCAGTTGTTTTCCATAAATTCCTTAAAAACTTCAATTAGCCGGATTGCTTTAGGCTTTTCAATGTGCATGGCTTATTTTCATAAATGCGTCATCTGGTGAATTTTTAAAGAGAATAATGTCAGAGCTAGTTAAATCGGCTGAGTCTATAGCCAAATTCCGATAATAGCATGTCCAAACACAAATTAGGGAGCTCTGGCAATGTGTTCTCTGGTTCGATCCCTCATCTTGCTAAAGTTCAAACCACCTTGTTCGTAGTTTGCCTTCCAATGCTAAATGAAAACAATGGAATGGGAACCAACTTAAGTAATAAATTCATGCGAAGGTTTGGCGTTTTGAAGTTTAATTGCAAAATGCGTGAAGTGTTGATGGAAATTATGGAAAACAACTCCAAAAAATTATTGTGAATAACATTTCTCACAGAGGAGTCTGTTTTAAACGCCTTAATGTTTTCAGCGTTTATTCGACTCCCTATTTCTCATTTCATATGAATTTCTTCGGGAGTTCAATATTTATTTAGTGGACTTGCTCTCCTGTTACTCAATATACTAAACAAAAACTTAAGATATCATCTTGCGGAAATCAAATCGCATATAAATGAAACAATAATGAATTTCGTGCTACAATTTCGTCCTCTGAAAATGAGGCAAAAATTAGGGTTCATGCAAGGTCCTTAATTCTGGTGAAGAGAAGATGAAATGAATGTTAAATCGGAGGACGAAATTTACACATACAAGTAGTTCTTCGGTTAGTATGTTTTTTTCCAAAGAAAAACTTATTCAGCGCAAAACTGAGCGAATAGTCCCACTTTGCTTTTCGAAAGTAGGGCGGGTGTTAGCATCACAGACGTAAAATTTGCGGGGCTTACTTAGCATTTTAGGATTCTAAATGCAGCACTTCGTATCAATGGTGGGCTCTTCATAGCTTCGCAAGGAATATGCATTTTCAAAACACAACTTTAACCTTTATATGTATATTTATTTTATTTCGCACCCTTTTTATTTCATCTGTAGAAAGGGAACCGCGGCCTTCCACTTAATCGAAGTTGATATTGATTTTTTTCTTTCGGCTTTTTTAATCTTTTTTTTATCCGAGTGCTGGCCAAAAAGCCGCCCCTAAAATTTGGCGCCCCGGGCGACCGCCCGGCTTGCCCCCCCCCCCCTTAGAACGGGCGCTGTACAGTAGGATTGCGTGAATACTGCAATCAGGCCTTACTCTATTACATGTATAGAAAAATAAACTTTCCTTAAATTATCCACCAGGGCAGGGCATTGGTTGAGGCAAATTAGCGCAGCATACGACACGGTTCCGCAATTATTAGAGTTTTCATATCGTGGATACTGAAGTTCCCTAATGCTGAAAAGTTATTTTACCGGCCGGCTTTATTTATCCTTCAAAGTGACTCCTGGTGCAGCCTTTTTATCAAATTTTCCAAATTTTTCCAGATATGTAAATTAAAAAATAAGTCAAATTAACGTAATTGAGTAGAACCAAAAAGGATTTGTAAGCCCGAAATTCAAATAAATATTGAGAAAATTAAGATGTGAAGCAATTTATTGTAGAGATTTACCAATAAGGTGTTATTTCGATATTCAAAGAAAAATAGCATTTTTGAGATAAACGGTCAGATGTTTATTTCGTTATAAAGAGGAATCATGTATGTCTACGTTATTGCTTACAAAATAATCCACATTGAATCAGCCGTTATCTTGTCACTCCAGAAGCCCAACATTTTTTCAAACCGATTACACACAGTACCCCAAATATCGACTTTCGAACGACACCCATAATGCCCATTCTCAATTTCCTTAGAGAAGTGTCCTTTTTGGTGCACAGAGAAAAAAAATTAGAATGGTTATCTAAAGAAATAGTCGAAGTCTTCTAAAGTTCGCGTTGATTTTCAGCTTATGATTCTATGTAGTTGAAACAGTTACGAAGATATGGATAATTTTTCTATTCGTCATTAGTTGAAACATCTACTATATTTGCAAATTCAATTAATTCATTTGTAAAGACAGCTATTCATTATCTATAAATTGTTAAATGTTGGATAGCTAAATTGTGTTGAAGAAAAAAGAACGATTGTTTGTAGTTAAATTTTATATTTGAATAGTACAATCAACAACTTTTGTGGAAGAATTGACTAAACTTTTTCTTCTAATCTTGCGTGGTTAAATGAACGAATTTAATAGTATTTTCAGCTACGAAGATTAGAGAAATCAGCTATTTCTTTGGTAAAACTATCTAAATTTAAGTCAACTACTTCACTTTAGATAAAAAGTCTAAACCATTTTTTTCAGTGTGGTACATATGCACATAATATCCTTTGAAAACCCAAAATAAGCTTGGGGTGATTTTAAAGGGCACAACTCACCGAATACTATATTTTGATATGCATATCGACTATAATGCATACCCAAAGAAAAAGGGACTTTTTTGTCCAAGGACATCTTTCTCATAGCAAGTGCCGACACCAAAATAATAAGGATCGCACCACTTAACTTGCATCCCAGCTTCACCCAAATCGCTACACAGGGGGAGCCAAGAGAACCAGTTGAAGGATAACTTTTCATTCGCTTTATCAGTGATTGTCGATTCTTTGAAAGGGCGATCCAATGAGAATGTATACAAAATTAAGCAATGATCAAACCACTGAAAGGTTGACTTAAAGCTTCGTTAGGTTTTCGCTATGTTTTACAATGTCACATTTTGTCATGGAACAACCCAGCGTACACATCCTAATTTCCTTAAAATAATCACACGTGTTTTACTACTCGTATGTTCCAAATAATTATCACCAAGCTAAAATAAAATTTTTTGGACATTAATAAAAAAAAAATGTATGTTGCTGTGGGGACTCGAACACATTGCCCTACGCACCAAACCTGGCGGATACCCAACTAGGCTACATCGACTACAGATTGGCCCGATAAATCAGCATTCATCACATGATCATTTTCGAACATTTTGCAGAGCGTTTACATATTGCTGAATGGAGAGTAAGAAATGTCCAAAGAGTCAATAATTTAATAAATTTCATTGCTAAAAATGTTTATGTGCAAACTCTTCACACTGTTTCTTTTAAACATTCAAGGTACAGTGGCTCCAAAACCATTGTACGTACTGTACACCCACTGTTACGTACTGTTTCATTTCAACATTCAACGTTCAGTGACTGTCCAACCACTGCCAACGTCCCACAATGTTCCGAACACACAATCATTCTTCCATTGACGATGACGATGACGATGACGATGACGATGACGACGACGACGAGGAGTAGGTTAGTTGATTTGATGCATGGGGTGACGTTATCGAGTCGCCACAGGGGCGTTAATTTTTTTCTATTTTATTTAGTTACCTGAACATTCTTTTGATTTTGGTGATCATCATACTGAAGATAATACATATACTAAAACGCAGTGGCGTAACGTACGGTGTTCCATGTGTTCGGTCGCACACGGGCCCCCAACCATTAGGGGCCCCCTAACGTAGTGCAGAGGAGTTGGAAATTTTAGACTGTCATTAAAAAAAAAAAACATTAGACTTCTTCCATTGCAAAATTGAAGCTAAATTTAAAGCGGATGAACAAGTAAGGAGTGCTCTTGAGAAACATTTTTCTTTGTTTGGAAGTGGTTTGAACCGAAAATTTCAAGGAACATTTTATTGTTGCGCTCAAGAGCTACATTCCTGCTACCAGGTATAGCCTTAGCTTTTGCGAGTCCCATTCCTAATACTCGCATCCGTCCTGTTGTTGATAAGACCCGTCAACCTGTCATCCTGCTATTACTCTGAATGTTTTGCTTTTATCCTGATTTGTTATGTTTTTGGACGGCAAGTAGGCATTTCACCAAATGTCAGACAACTTTGTGGAAAACCACACTTAAAGTCCCAAAAATGTACATATAAGATGATGTATGAATAATATCACAGCCCTTATTGCGTGTACGGCCGTAGGAAAGAGTATGGTGTGGTATGGTATGGTACATAATCTAGGAGGAGGTACATAATCGAAGCACATTGAGGAAGCACATTCACGGAGCCTTTTGGGGGGACCCCATTTACGACATACAGATGCTCAAGTTTTGGATAGCGATTACCAAACAGATGTTAGAACGTAATAGCTTCGATTATTTGTTACAGATCGAGTCGAAGCTAGTAATGCATCACAGTACATAGTAGGGATTAAAAAACGCACGTCAAGGAGGGAGAGCGGAAAATCTATACGAAATCGTGGTAAAGTGTAGCGAGTTTCGCTGAGTGTATATACAACATACATTTATGAAAATAATTTTAGCACTTTTTACAGTAGCTGGTTATCAACCTTTAAGTCTGATTTGCTCACACAAGCACAAATCATTAGCAGATATTCATAATGCCACACCCACAAGAATCCATTTTTCGGGATATTCGTTCTATCAAAATGATACATTTTCTTGGATTATGACTGAGCGAAAATAAAAAAAATATGGATTTGAGCAAAAAAAAAATCTTACCCGTTTACTCGATTAAATCGTGAGATTTAAGTATATCCTGTCGCAAGGGTGAATTCCCTATAAACATATCCCTGGATTTACCTGTAATTTCAAAAATTTTCCAAGTCAGGCCAAGAAGGCCAATTTTGTCTAAATATATATAAATTATTACAGTGTGAGGAGCCCCCATTTCGATCTGGAACACAAGATATTTTAGAAACGTTACGCCACTGCTAAAACGACTACATTATAGATGTTTTGAGGAAATTTTGATTTTCTACTCTTCGTAAATTTTCGCGATGAATCGTATGCATTTTGGATGCCTCTTTTTTATGCGCGCGTTTTACATGTGACAAATTCGAAAGTGCACGCATATGAAATCGGAAATTCAATTTATATATGCTCGCCATTTGCAATTGAACCAAGCAATTGCATCAGCCATCCGTTGTACGTCTCCACGTAACTATACTGCACTGTGTATTGACTATAGACCAGAGCTTAAAATAATTTCAAAACACCTTAATTGACTTTGCTTATAAATTTTTATTTTTATTTATACTAGTATAAATTTTATACTCGCTGAGGATGACATAAGAGTCGAAATGCATCCAAATAAAAATTTATAAGCAAAGTCAATTAACCCTTGTGTTGCCACCCAAAAAAACTTACATCATCTGCCACCCGGGTACCTGGGTACCCCGCCTACAAAATTCTTCCTAAAAGTCCATTGTAACTAAAAATAATTATTTGCATTTTCACGGAGAAAATTAAGAATGTATTGTTTTTTGTAAAGTGACCTTAGGAGTCCTAACCATGCATTGATTTATTGTTGTTCGCGTGAGGAAGCCAGGCATGCAGTCACTACTGAGAGAGTTCAGATAGTGAATTATATGTGTGAGAGTTATACCGCTATTTTAATTTTCAGACTTTTTCAAATATTATTTAGTAAGTGTGAATAGAACTTGTGCATACTCGTATTTGTGGAAAACTGAAACAGAAATTAAAAATATGGAATAATTGAAGACAAGGAAGTCTTGCGTTAACTGCAATAAGCCAGCTCGTGATCAGCACACAGTAAATATAACAAAATGTCTGAATTGCAATCACTGATTTCGAACATTTCAGCGTAAGGGAATGAAATTTAATTATTTTTTATAATTTTACATACAGTTTTTGAATATTACTCTGCCAAACAGCAATATTCCATGGTTTTGTAAAAAAATTATATAATTATTATTTACATTCAAAAAATAAAAAATTTGAAATAAAAATATTGCTATTATTTATATATGAATACTTATTTAGTTATTATAGTTTCACAGCATTTTTGTATGATATACCTAGTCGAAATATACGATATTCTATACGAAAATCATGCTTTTTCTATCGGGGTACCCGGGTACCCGTGTGGCTCATGCGTGTTCTTTTTTTCAAAAGCAAAATTTGCTAATTTAAAAAAATTTCATAAATACGTTGAAAGTAAATTTCGATACAGAATCGGCCAAATCATGGGGATTCGAGAAGGTTTTGGACAATATTTTTCAGAAAAAAAAAATATTCAACAAAATGTATCAAGATGGGTACCCGGGTACCCGGGTGGCAACACAAGGGTTAAGGTGATTTGAAATTATTTTAAAATATATAAAAAATCTTGGACTTTGCGGATCATAATTTTATGGTTTTTTAAACAGTTTTCTTATATAGACCAGATGATGATGATCACTAAAGTTATTCGTACTGACAAGGCGCATTGTGGTCAAGGCGGTTTGATGGTCGTTGTTGACTTTTTGGAAGATATTGACGACGGTTGGACCATGGTTCGAACCCATCAGATTTTTTTTTAAAGAAAAAATATTTTGAAACCGATCACATACAGTGCCTCAAACATCACCTTTCAAACGACACCCATAATACCCATACTCTGTTTCCTATGCTAGAAAATGTCCTTTTTGGTGGTAATATTCTTTAACAAAACTCAAAATCAACTTGTCGTGATTTTACAAGACTCGTCAAAACGGATTCTGTATTTTGATATCCATATCCTTATACATAGCGTATATAATGCATTCCCACAGAAAAAGGACATTTTGTGTCCAAAGACATCTTCCTCATAAGAAGTGCTGGAACCAAAATATTAAGGATCGCATCACTTAACTTCGATCCGAGTTTCGTCGACATCGGTCCATGGGGAGAGCCAGGAGAACCAATTGAAGGATGAATTTTCGTTCGCTTCAATGTCGAATTTACCGCTATTCCCGCAACTTATCTAAATCGCGATGGTCGATTTTGAGTCAGAGCGATCAAAGGATAATGATAGATAGATAGATAGATAAACGTTTTTTTTGCTATTCAAAATTCACAATTATATATAAAGTAGTTTTTTTTAAAAACGATTATGGCGTGGCATATTGCCGTCTGCCCGGTTCGATTGACTAAAATCATTAACTACATTCAAATGTTTACATTTAGCATATTCAATTGATTCATCGATTCCTTTTCATAATTGGATATGTACATAATCTTATACAATAGTAATAAAAATATTAAATGATTAAATTAAATAATTGATTGAGCTCATTACATACATTCGTTTACTATTCGGTGTCGATATTTCAGCGCGATGTTGCAGTATAAATCATCCCAGTTGGATCCGTTTAATAAGTCTTCGACTTCACGTTCATCCAGAACATTTTTACCGAAACATGATCTTCTAATTTCCTTTAGAATTGGGCATACTCCTATAAAGTGACGCGTGTCCTCTCTGGTGTTTAGGTTGCAAAGATCGCAGATTATCGGTAAATCGTTTCGATGCGGTATATAGTTCAGAGGCAGCATCTCTCCTCTAGCTTTGAAGATCGTCGAAATCTTGTGCGTACTGTAGCCGTTTTGGAAATACGTGTTGTGCTGAAGCTCTTGGTTTAGTTTTACGTAAATTTCCCGATGATGTGACGCCACTGCCTCTTCCTTCGTTTTCGTCACTTCAAAGTTTATCTCATCGTTAACAAATTTTCGGAGCAAGTGGCATGTCTCGTGGTCCCCGTTCCAATTTACTTCGACTCCTATTTCGCTCGCCAGAGTTTGTAGTTCCGCAAAAAATCCTCTATTGTTGGCGACACAATACTTCATCAATATTTTCGGCATCCTGTAGTCCCTCAAGGCTGCAACCTTTATGATGTAGTTAATGTGATAATGTATACTAAATTTGGTGAAGATCGAACTGCGGGAGGTCGATTTTAAGCGTTAAACGTTTTCGTAACAGGTTTTCGTCACGGAACGACACCCAGCATTTCTCAGGTAGCCTCCGCTAAGACATATACATATGAGAAACATCAGCCAAATGACTACCATGACCACGCTTACAGGACCATATCCTTTTCATGAAATTTTCCATAACCATCAAATCGCAAAATGTCTGCCCTATGTACTCGATAGCCTCACGAATTCCATTTTTCAAACCTTGAATCAAGTTATATTAATTTGAAAACAATTGAGAATGCTTAATAAGAGTATATTTATGGAAATAAGTGGATTTTTTAGAAAAAAGCGCAGAATTTAGGGTGTTTGTAATAGAGGTTATTTCAATTCACTTTAATATAAGCTGATTTATTACACAACTTTTATTCATTTCTCAAATTTGTTTTATAATTAGGTCATTAGTTTAGATGAGCTTTAAACGAAGTCATAAGCTCGTGAATATTTTTTTTTTGTTTGGCACGAAATGTTTTAGGTAGGTATATTCGATACCCCCACTCAACTGCCCCAAACAGCCACCCTCCAACTCACACCTGTGAATCATTTACGTGTGAAAACTGCCTGAACCATCCGACGGTTAGGTCTCGACTACAGAAAGACCTGACCACCTATTTTTCAAATTAGGTCACCTGGTATGCGAATCTCCGAGAATTAAGTATACCTATGCAAGGAGACCTATTATTATTATAACGGTAATAATAATGGCACTTTTTAATATCGCGTCATAGAATATTCTTTTTTATGACGGGATATTGAAAAGTGGGAAATTGAAAGCGATATTTTAAATTAGCGGGTTATTGAAATGGCGGGACGTTGATTAGACGGGATTCCAATTGAGCAGGATTTTAAACTGGCAGGATATTGAAAGGGCGGGATAATGAATGTCGGGTTTTTGAAAAATGGGAATATGATGGGCTGGATGTCGTAGCCAACCCTCGAAGTTAAGTATGACTACCTAATTGGACATCAGATGATTCTGCAGTTGGTTGGAGTGTCCGTTAGGGTGATCGCCTTGGAATCACAGTATGGCCGCGCGCAGACTAAAGGCGTATTGGAGCGTAGTGTAGCGTAAATCCTGTCGTCCAATACAATTGTTGTATTCGGCGACAGGTTTTACGCTACGCTACGCTCCAATACGCCTTTAGTATGCGCGCGGCCTAAGTGTGTAACTATCATTCTACTCAGATATTTAAAGGATGTTCATTTACGGAGTTATAGAACTCGGCAGATCAATAATAAAGTGCAAAACAGAACGATGCCAATACGTTACGTGCCGAGGAGCTCTAGTACAATTTTGCTTCTGTCCCGTTCCGTGCTATCTGTGCATTTATTTACAAACTTTATTGGACCAACGTTGACAGGTATGAGTTGGCTACCCGCCCCGCCCATCATATTCCCGTTTTTCAAAATCCCGACATTCATTACGCCATTTCAATATCCCGCCAGTTTAAAATACCGCTCAATTGAAATCCTGTCTAATCAAAATCCCGCGAATTTAATAACCCGCTAATTCAAAATACCGCTTTTCAATATCCCGCTTTTTAATATCCCGCTTTTTAATATTCCGTCATAGAAGGTAAGTATTCTTTCAAAAACCACGCGCGATTTATGAAAGACTTCTTACCTTCTGTGACGGGATATTAAAAAGCGCCAGCACATTTTCCGTCAAAAAAATTAGTGAGTCTCCACGTGTGGGGATACTTAATTCTCGGACACCCACTGATCAGGTGTCTTAATTTGAAAAACAGCCGGTCTGGTATTTAGGTAGTCGAGCGAGACTTAAGTATCCCCTGTATGACAGTCTAGTTCTGTAAGGGCTAAATTGGCATCTTTATCGAAGAAATAAACAAATATTCCGACGGATTTATTGCTCAGAGAAAGTATCGTATTAACTGCTGGGAATCACATTACATAACTATTGATTTTTTTTGTTAGCAATGAAAATAATTTTTGGCGGGATTATTTCACTATCCACTAGCGGAATTCTAAAACGGCGGGGTTTTGAGTGGGCGGGATTTTGATGTGGCGGAATTTTGCAATAGTGTGGGGATAATTTTAAACTGGATTTTTCGTAAAAAGCTTGATTAAACGGGTGGATTTTGTTTTCTGGGATTATGTAGATATCCCGACACGTGTTCGGCACGGAAGCATTCTGTCCACTTATTCGGAACGGGACGCAACTTGACGGGATGTAACGAAAATTTCGCTTTTTAATAACAAATAAGATGTCGCTAACCAATCTTGTTGTTGGGATTTAATATTTGACAGTTGGATCAGATACTTGTTTTATAAAATATGAGTCCTCTACTATACGCAAGAAATAAAGAAAATTGTCAATGGCAGAGACAATTAGTTCATATAAGTGAAGTCGATTGCATATTCGGAAAAGCACGACTTGCGTGTTTTAACCAGCTGGATGCCGAAATTCACGTTCTATACGCCAAGCAGGACGTTCATCTTGACAAATAGAATTATTGTATTTTGGCACGATTGTGAAATTTTCCGTCTAACGAAAAACTGCATGGAATTCAAAACACTTCGTTGCACTGTCTTCTCTTTTTCCCCTGGCTAGGTGTCGTAAAACGAGAGAGTTTCTCAAGCCAGAATAATAAAATTTTCAATTGCACGTGTCAAAACGTAGTGAGATGAATGGGTGAAACTACACGGGAAACAAAAACGCAAGAACAAAGCCGGTTTTTATATGAAAATTGAATTTTTCCTTACCTTGCTCCTCACGAATCTCTTCTAAAGAAAACGGTTTATCATCTTGTTCTTGTTTCGCATGTAGACAGGCCCATTGGGAAATTCTTCTTTGATCGCTTCATACTTTAGCTCCATTACGAACTTTTCCTTACTTGAACATTTTGTCTTGGCAAGTCGTAATTCGGATTAGAGAGGTTTGGCTGTATTAAAAAAGTGTCATTGTTCCACTGTGGAGTAGTGATACTATTGTTTTTACAAGCTATTTTTGTAGATACATTTGTCAAATTTATTTTTTACCGTGTAGATACCCACGTTGGCTATTGTCCTGTGTACATACCTCAAATTCGCAATTTTTTGGAGTTGCAACACTATTCTTTTATATAGGTGTGCGTTATGATGTAATCAGGAGTAAAAAACAAAATATATGCGGATTTTATTTATCGTTAAAACGCTATAAAAGTGGATGAAATGATGATACAAATTTGGGTTTGCCATTTTTCCCTGAACGAAATTCTGGCTACGCCCATGACTTTAAAGGTATACGCTATTGTGCTATAGTCTTTTGATATAATGTTGAAGGTCAACAACCAGTTTGATAAAGGCCGAAGATCCTTCAAAGGTGGAGCATAGTGGGTGACGTCAAGGAATAGTTTCTTTTCTCCGACCGGCCGTTTGCTTGGCAAACAGAAAAATGCGTAAGTGTGCTATAGAATTTTGGGTATGGTCAAGCTTGGATCTCTAAGAACATATTATACTTTGTTTGCACCGGAGAGCCGCAACTTAACTCAACAGTCATCAGAACAATCCATAAATTATAAAGGTTTTTGCTCATAATACTAGCGACGTTTTTTTCGTATCGCGTGTAAGTCTGACTCGAAAAAAACGATCGCGGGTAACATCCCGGTTAAGACCAAACAGCTGACATTTGACAGTTTTTGTGCATCTTTGACTCGCTTTCGTCGGCTTATTTTTTAGATGTGGTGGATTTTATCACAAAAGATGATTATTTCTTTGCAAAATCTTTTCTCGTGATTAGAAAAACTCTCACATTTGGTTTGAAAAAACAAATTCCCTCATATTTCCCCTATGCGTCCGCCATCTACATTTGAGCTCTATCCCGTGTAGGGTAGTTGCACGGGTTAACTTTACCTGGGTAAGTGTCATTTTTTTTATATGAAGTTCTACCCAAACCTGCACGGGATAAACACAATAAAACCTCCCTAATATTGAAAATTAATAAAGGTTCAAGTTCAGGCGGAGTGCCTCTCTTTGAAGGTTCTTGCGTAAAATTGGACCAATAATCAGCGCCCGCTCTAGGGAGGGGCGGTATTTTGGGTAGTACTTCATAGTAGGGATGTCAAAAACCGGCCCGTAACCCGATTTTCGTTTTTTTGTCGGTTCTTTTGCAAAGCCGGTTAGACCGTCCGGTTTTAACTGAGCTCAAAGTACCGGTTTTCCGGTTAACCGAGTCTTTTCACTGATTTGCTTTGAATTTTAGTAAAAAAATGCATACACACTCGTATTGCTGGTGTTCGTGTCGTATGCGAAATCAAATCAAAGGTACAAGGAGTAATTTGACTAAGCGATGGTTCTACGAGCAAAATAGCAAAAAGGAGAGTGTTCGAAAATATGCTTAAGGGCTGAAATTTGAAAACGAAATTTTTCATAGGGGACAAGTAATAGAAATTGCAGACTGAAAAATCAAGAAAATATAAAAAAATTGTAGGAATTTTGAAAGAATTTTTGTTTCGGTTTTAACCGGATGGACAAACAACCGTCCGAGTTAAAACCGGGAGGTGGAAAAAAACGAAAATAAACCGGTTAACCGTTCTGAAAGTACCGGTTTTCGGACTAACCATCCGGTCTTTGACATCCGTACTTCATAGACGGAAAACTACATGAAAGCTGAAACTTATTTCCGGTGAAAAAAGACTAGAACACTAGTAAATTAATGGTAATTAGCTCGAGGGCGTTACTGACAAAGGACTGCAACTCTATAAATTGCAGGAATAAAACCGTTACTTAATTTTAGATTCTATGATAATATAATTGCTCTTTAATCGGTGTTTTTTCCTTTCGCAACAAAATTGTTAGGTGCACAGTTTTTTTTAAAGTTGTGTTTAATGGCCTTCGAAAAATTTACCAAAATCAAAAATCAGCACCAAACGTTTTTAGTAAAGCACACGAAGGAAGTAACTGTGTGATTGTATCGTAACATCAACTAGTCGTTAAGAACATCAGGAAACATATATAAAATTTCAAGAAGCTAGAGTCTGAAGTGAGCCCATGTCCACCACTTATCAACAAGATTGGTTGACTTAGAGTCTGCTTCTTGACATACCCTGGTTTCTCGTATCAGTTCATTTCACTCGTTAGTATTCCGTGAGATTACCGATATTGAGGCACAGGGGGATCAAATTGGCATTACTGAAACCTTAGGGATGTAAGCTGTTCTCAGATTACCTTTTGGATTTGTCAGTAATACAGTGTTTCATCGTTAAATCTTTTGAGGCGCATTTCTTAACGCCTACTACATCACCAATACGTCTTCCTCGGGAAATTGCAGTCTAGATTGACGTTCTCAAGCTCATAATGGTAAAAAAGGCTACATTCAGCACTCGATGAGCATAAAGGTTGAGTTGGATAGGAACAGTAGCGTGCAGCCCATAGATGCGGTGGATGCGCCGCATCCCCTAAAATTAATTTATATTAGCTATTTTATTGTTTTATTTGAAGTTAAATTGTACAAATTAATTTGTATCTCAATATAGTGTTAAAAATAAAATGTGCATCCCAATTTAATAAACGGAGTTAATCCGACTTAACACTAATTGTATAAACGCAACCCTCATTATGTACGTAGTACATATCTGTAAACACTCGCTCAACAGTGTTCGTCACTATATTCAATAAACTTTAAGGATTTAAAGAAAATAATAATTAAACACGAGAAAGCCAATATACAATGAATGTCATCCTAAAATACGCGTTTAGAAAATTTTGGTTCTACGAAGCTCACTTTGAAGTTAGTTAATGAGAATTTTGATAAATACACTTATGGGAGCAGTATGCGTACATAATATACTTCTTAGGACTTATTTATATTGTTTGAAAGAAATAGCTGAATAAATTAAATAGCTGTCAAATTTTATGATATACCATAATATCAGTTTCTCGTCCATGTTCATACGACTACTAAAGCCAAATTTCCAAAGTTGATTTTTAGGATACCAGTATACATACATATACATAAATATAAGCTGAGCATTGTTGCACTCCAGGAAACTAAATGGCTTAGTAGCGAGATTGATGACCGAAATTCGTACACAATTTTCACAAGTGGAAAACCTTCGGGCCACAGGGAGTTTGGAGTGGCGTTCATTGTAAACAATCAACTTAAGCCGCATGTTATCGACTTCAAGCCCATAAACGAGCGGCTGTGTGCGATTCGCATTAAAACCCGTTTCTTCAATCTCTGGCTCATAAACGCGCATGCCCCAACCGAAGTCAGTGAAGACGCGGTTAAAGACGAGTTCTATCACCGCCTAGAAAATCTCTTCGATTCACTTCAATCAAATGGTGTCAAATTGCTGCTGGGGGATTTTAACTCCAAAGTCGGAAACGAAAGTTGGCATAGGGGGATTACTGGAGGGTACAGCCTCCATGAAGACTGTAACGACAATGGCCAACGACTAATAGACTTCGCGACCAGCAGAAATATGGTCATTAGCTCTACCTGTTTTCCGCATCGTCGCATTCACAGGCAGACCTGGAGATCTCCAGATCAACATACCATCAACCAAATTGACCACGTCCTTATTTGCAAGAGATGGGCATCGAGCATAATGGATGTTCGGTCCTATCGTGGAGCAAATATTGACTCTGACCACTATATGGTGAAGGCGACTTATAGGTGCAGAATTTCTTCGGTGCATCATTCGAGGTTCAACCCGGCAAACATTTTTGCGGTTGACAAATTGTCGGACGATGCCACGGTGGTCACTTATACGACTGCCCTTGAGGGGAAGCTGACGCCCTTGCTAAATAACATCAGCAACAAAGGCGCCCTTGAGATCTGGGATACACTCAAAGACACCATCAAAGGGGTCGCAGAGGAGGTTGTGGGATACAAAGCCCGGCGAGCCCGAAATGATTGGTTTGATGAAGAATGTCAAAATGCGGTAGATGCTAAAAACGAGGCATATCGCCAATGGACTGAACGCGCAACTAGAGCCAAAAAAACAAAATATGACGAGCTTCGACGATTTTCGAATAGGTTAATTAGACGTAAGAAACGTAAGCATCTTGACGAGCAGTTGATGCAAATAAACCAAAGACTAGCTAGTAGGAACAGTAGACAAGCGTACAAGCTAATTAATTCAATTAAAAGTGGATACCAACCCAGGACCAGCCTCTGTAAGGATAAGGATGGCAATATAATTAGCGACACCGATAGCGTTGATAAACGTTGGGCCTCACATTTTGAAGAGCTCCTTAATGTTCAACCGAACAACCCCACACAAGAAGCGCTGGAGCTGACGGCTGAAACAGGCCCTCCCGTTCAACCCCCAACAATAGAAAAAGTTGATCTCGTCATGCAATCACTGAAACATAATAAAGCCCCGGGCGCTGACGAGATTCCAGCTGAACTTCTGAAGCATGGTGGGGAGAGCCTTGTTAAGGCTATACACACACTTATCGTTAAAATATGGAACGACGAAATAATCCCGGAAGATTGGCGCAAAAGTATAATTTGCCCAATCCACAAAAAAGGGGATAAGTTAAAATGTGAGAACTACAGAGGCATCTCATTAGTTTGTACGACTTATAAGATTTTATCTAAAATTCTAGAAAATAGAATTAATCCGTACGCAGAAGAAATCATTGGCGAGTACCAAGGCGGCTTTAGAACTGGTCGCTCGACGACAGATCAGCTTTTTACAGCGAAGCTTTTACTCCAGAAGTGCTGGGAATATAACATCGACGTATACCAAATATTTGTCGACTTCAAGCAGGCATACGACAGTATCGATCGAAGTGTACTGTACAACATTCTGCTGCATTGTGGTATACCGGCTAAGCTAGTGCGACTCATAAGGATGACGATGACTAATACCGTCTCGCAGGTCAGAGTTCAGAACAGACTCACTGACCTATTTGAAACTCGTACTGGACTCAAGCAAGGCGACGGGCTGGCGCCGACGCTCTTCAACCTGGCTCTGGAGTATGTGATTCGAGCCATGAATTTGGACAGCAGCGGAACGCTACTCATTAAATCGACTCAACTAGTAGCCTACGCCGACGACATCAACATCATGTCTGGAAGATTGGATGATGCAGAAAGCCTTCTGCATAATCTCAATAACGCCGACAAAGAAGTTGGGCTACATATCAACGAGTCTAAAACCAAGGTCATGATGCAATCAAAAACTAGAACGCCAGTAAATTCAAGCATCACAGTGGGGGACCTCAATATAGAATATGTAGACAACTTCACTTACCTGGGTTGCAATTTGTCAAAAGACGCCAACGAAACAGATGAGATAAAGCGACGGATACAACTAGCTAATAAGTGTTACTTTGCGGTCCTCCAAATTATGAATTCGAAGCTGGTGCACAGGAACACGAAGCTCCACGTGTATAAAACCATCATCCGACCTGTGCTATGCTATGGCTGCGAGGCATGGACCCTAACCCAAAACTCTGAACAGCTGTTGGACACATTCGAGCGAAAGGTTCTCCGAAGAATCTTCGGGGCCGTTCGTGAACGAGGTGAATGGCGCATCCGATACAACCTTGAGTTGTATCAGCTGTATGATGAGCTACAGGTGTCGAAGATCGTAAAATTGCAGCGATTGCAATGGGCGGGTCATGTACAAAGAATGAACGACGATCGCATGCCCAAAAAGGTGATGAACGCGCAACGAGTGGACGGAGCCAGATTGCGTGGACGACCGAGAGCCCGATGGGAGCATTCTGTATGTGAGGACGCCCACCAGATGCTAGGCTTTCGGAATTGGAGGACAAGGTCGCGTGACTGCGACAATTGGAGGTTTTCAATCCAGGCGGCCAAGGCCCGACGTCGGGCTATCGTGCCATAAAGAAGAAGAAGAAGTATACATATTATAAGAGTGCTTAAAAACTCCGCATTTCAAATCAATAATTTTATTTTCTATTTGCTTTTGTGGGTTGGCAATATTTTGAAGTACATACAATCTTGACTCGCTATATGTATATATATATATGTATATTACTCCTTTTCCCCCGCATCCCCTTTGATGAATGTCACCGCACGCCACTGGATAGGAACGACTCTTCTTTTCCGGATTCTCTTCTGTTTTCGTATGGAATCCTTAGGAATGGAACATTTATTTGTAGGTGGGATTCAAATAACTCAAAATGTGTCAGAAAAGCATCCTTCCTGGTAAAATAAAGTCGACACATCCCAAGAACATTTAAAAAAAAAATTCTTAGGTGCGGCAGTTTTGCCCGGGGCGGCGTAAGTGCTAGAGTGGTCGCTGCCCATAATTCAGTGATTGGATAGTATTTAAATATCGATTGATTGCTCAGCTAAGAAAAATATGTTCACAATGTTGAAAAAAGGATATAGGATGACCTATTGATCGGAATGGGTAACCACAGTTACTAAGAACATTCAAAAAGGTTTAAGTGAGAAAACCTTTACTTTTTTAACTCGGACTGAAGAAATCAAGTAACAAACTTCTGTCGACAAACTAGCGAGTCCAGATACGTAAATTATTTGACTTTGGAGCATCTCTACCATGAATTTTATTTCAGTCGATTTAGTTTTCCTTGGTTATGGATGTGATTCACATATCTATAGTAATCAGTTTTAGTCTAGGGTCAGCGAATCTTAAGAGGTAGAAAGACACTCCCACTCCCAAAGGTTGTCTTTCTCCGCGACTCTTGGATTTTGTGATAAATACTCGTAGATGATTAAGTTTTCTAACTTGTCTCAAAAAATAAAAAAAAAATTACTAGAAAATGATGTTCGTTTCTTTTGTTTATAAGACTGCTTTAAATGTGGGTTATGTTCTATATTTTTTTTTGGTGAAAAAAGCCGAGCATGAGGGTCCCCATTTCGATCTCGAACACAAGAAAATTGGGAAACGTTACGCCACTAACAAGCCTGTTACCTGGCAATCTAACTGCTGAGAAGCCAATATTTGCTGACTTCACAAACATTCACATCGCTTTGTTACTGAGGTGGGTCATGATGAACGGTGTAATAACATGCACAGAATGTCTAGAACATACCACAAGGCCAGAAGATCAGCTCCTCTGTTGGGATTTGCGAAGTCAATGGTGATATTACAATAACACATCATTATTCCATCATGACGTTGGGACAAGTAATGATTAGAGGTACGGAAATTTCGCAAATAAAAAACAGGAATTTCGCATAAACTCATTTTTAATATCAGAAATTTCGCTGAAATTCGCATAAAAACATAATTTTTGTACATTTTGTTATTGTAATTGAGGTTAAAATGAAAATTCTATAATTCACAGTGAAGCGAATGTTCAAAACTCTCAACTGAAAAAAACCATTTATTATTGTGTATAAAAATAGCAAAAATACATTAAAAGTACTGTGACTGTCGACTGAATCACACTTCGGGCTGGGATTCAGTTGTTGAGAAATGTTTTTGACAACTCAAATAGTCAAAAGCGCTTTTCGAGGATAGTAACTGTAAAAGGGAGACTCTAAGGCAGAAGTACACCAACATTTTTACGGTTTTCTCTTTTTTATAGATATAGTTCATTTCAATTTTTCGGTTCGTCGAACCACGATAAAAGCTTTTACTATGGAATTCTCATTGCCGAAAAAAAATGTATTCATCGAACGTCTGACTGCACACCGAGCTCGATATTTGGCAAGTTATATATATTGTGCTCGTGATTCTACGAACACCTTGCATTTGGAAATGTCTCTATTCTCATTAATGGGAATCTTATGACGAAAATCAATTTGAGATGAAAAACGTATTTTCCATAGTTGATTTTTTTGAGAAAAATTACCATTTTCGTGGAAAACTACAAATTAGTAAATTTCGCATCTATTCGCAAAAATGAGCAATTTTCGCCAAATTCGCATCTATTTCGTAAATACGAAATTTCCGTACCTCTACTAATGATTATTAAAAATAGATATAAAGCACAACTATTGTAATTTTCTTATCACTCAGATTATCAAAAATTAAACTATTTATTTGAATGATACCTGTCATTATTATCTCTAAATGACGTCATCAATTCGAAAAATATCGTTACTATAAATAAACAACAGTCCGCTAGGTAATTTCAGTAGTCATTCTGAATTATTCAGACCAAAATGAGGACTTTCACAGCTCTGTTGTTGGTTTCCGCCGTTGCCTTTGTCTCAGCCGACGTTGTCGACTGGGCCAATGTCGAAAACATGGATGTCTATCCAGCCGGATTTGACAAAGTTATGGGATACCATGGATTCGGTCAACGTATTGTCGGAGGTAAGACGGCCAGCGAAGGTCAATTCCCCTACCAAGCCGGTTTGCTTTTGACCGTTAGCGGAGGACAAAGCTGGTGCGGCGGTTCTTTGATCCACAAACGTTGGGTTCTTACTGCTGCTCACTGTGTCGATGGAGCTAGCGCTGCAACCGTCTACTTGGGATCCGTTGAAATCCAAAAGGACGAGAAGGCTCGTCAAACCATCCACGTTACCAAGTCCAACTTCCGCATCCATAGCGGATGGAATAGCCGCACTTTGATCAACGATATTGCTTTGATTGAATTGACTGAAGAAGCTCGTTTGGGAAGTAAGTGATTATAAATACATTTTTTTATGAACTCAGAGGAGTAATCTTATCATACGATTCTTAAAGCTGACATCAAGCTCATCCGTCTCCCAACTGAAACTGAAGCCAAGGAATCTTTCGTTGGCGATGTCTGTGTTGCTTCTGGTTGGGGTCGTCCATCTGATGGTAAGTTCTTATTTGCTTTATATATTTAAGGGTAATCTAATTGCGACCGTTTCCCCAAAACCATAGCCACCAACTCTGTCTCTGAAGTCCTCCGCTACACCGACCTTAAGGTCATCACTGAAACTGAATGTAAGAAATACTTCGGAACCTCGGTCCGTGCCACCAACATCTGCACCAGCGGAGCTGACAAGAAGTCCACCTGCAACGGTGATTCCGGCGGCCCATTGGCTCATGGAGCCGGAGATGCTCGTGTTGTCATCGGTTTGACTTCCTACGGAAGCGCTTCCGGTTGCGAAAAGGGATATCCAGCTGTCTTCACTCGTGTCGGTTCATACTTGGCCTGGATCAAGGAGTATACTGCTTAAAATATTTCTGAAATATAGTTTTGTAAAAAATACAAATCAGAGTGTTTACGTTAAGGAATTTTTTATCTATTTCTAGTTAATTTAAATAAGAATCAACTACCGCCAAGCCAAATCGTGCTCTGTTGCCGTGATCGTTCGGTTTCCACTCTGTGATACATAGATTCAGAGAGAAACGAGTTTCAAAAATCGGTATGACTCGACATGACAAATTATTATTCAGAAGATGATAAGAAATATTCATATCGTGGAATAATAAACTAACAATGCGACTAGGAAGTGATATGGCTGACAACCGTATCATACTCCGAATTCAGTTGTCTTTTAAACGTTATCAACTACAACCGCGGTAGTCGTTGAGGCACCATGCTCCACCAGGAGTTAGGATAACCTGACCAGACGTACAGTATCCAGTATCTACAGTATCTACTGTACAGTATCCAGAAGCATACACCAAAATGTATATCATTCTTGATTTCACACAATGAGTAATCCAAAGAGCTTCTAATTCGAATTGTTTTCCACCACAAAAGATCAGAGCTGAGGCGATGAGCGAAATTTTTTTTTTTGTATTGTCTGACGCTAAATCTGTCAGGGCAATGGACTTGGAATGGCTAGGTATCGTCAAAGCTATAGTTGATTGTAAGCGATACGAAGCAATTTAACGTTCAACTGTTAAAAAATATCAAAAACTGATAAAAAATGTTGAGCAATAATAGTCATGATCAGAGAGCGTTCAAAATTTCAGTATGATCGGGAAAGAGATTTTCGAGTTTTCAGTTATAACTTACGGACTACTATAACTAGAAACTTTCTTTTAACAATAATAGGTAGTAACTGCCATTCTTTAAAAGCGTGCAAAATTTCAGTAAAACCGAAATATTCATTTCTACGGACCACTATTATAAGGAAAATTCCAGCGGCGTCAAATATGGTGATGGTATTTTATAAATGCCATAATCTTAACATTGTAAAAATGTTGTCCAAAAATTTGCATTAAACATTTTGTACACAAATTTAAATGCTTAAAGTACAATACATAATGTCCTCATACATTTGGAGCAAATTTCATAGAAAATTTTGTACAAAAATGAGCAAGTCAATTGATTTTTTTTTTTTTGCTAAATCCTCCACACAAATTTTGCGACAGAGACATGTCATCATCATCATCAATGTGGCACGATAGCCCAACGTCGGGCCTTGGCCGCCTTAATCGTTGACCTCCAACTGTCGTGTTTACGTGACCTTGTCCTCCAGTTTCGGAAGCCCATCAGCTAGTGGGCGGAGTTCTCCCAGCGAGCTCTCGGTCGTCCACGCAACCTCGCTCCGCAGTGCCCGCTCTAGCACTTACGCCGCCCCGGGCAAGAGGACAAATTGCCGCCCCTTAGGTACTATTCAAGAGGTGCGTTCCGCTACACCCCCCACTTTGGAAAATTACTAAAAAAATCATTGCACCGTTACGTGCTCATTATGTGCTAATTATGTACCACATTTAAACATTTTGTGCTAGTCAACTTTTAGAGATATTAGCAATTGAAATGGGGGGGTGTAAAAGAACGTTCTTCTACACCCCCCCAAACAGAAAAAATTAACTTACGGGCTTCAAATCTATATTTTCGTAATTGTTGAGTTATGTGCTAATTATGTACCGAAATTAAACATTTTGTGCTAGTCAACTTTAGAAGATATTAGCAATTGAAATGGGGGGGTGTAGAAGAACGTTCTTCTACACCCCCCCAAACAGAAAAAATCAACTTACGGACTTCAAATCTATATTTTCGTAATTGTTGAGTTATGTGCTAATTATGTACCGAAATTAAAAGTTTTGTGCTAGTCAACTTTAGAAGATATTAGCAATTGAAATGGGGGGGTGTAAAAGAACGTTCTTCTACACCCCCCCAAACAGAAAAAATCAACTTACGGACTTCAAATCTATATTTTCGTAATTGTTGAGTTATGTGCTAATTATGTACCGAAATTAAAAGTTTTGTGCTAGTCAACTTTAGAAGATATTAGCAATTGAAATGGGGGGGGTGTAAAAGAACGTTCTTCTACACCCCCCCAAACAGAAAAAATTAACTTACGGGCTTCAAACCTATATTTTCGTAATTGTTGAGTTATGTGCTAATTATGTACCGAAATTAAACATTTTGTGCTAGTCAACTTTAGAAGATATTAGCAATTGAAAATGGCGTGTTTAGTCCAGTCAAATTAGGGCTCTAAATTGAAAAAACAGGTGAGGGCTCATTTTTGTTGTTTTTAAATCAGTTAGCTTCCAGGAATCTAAAGCTCATTTTACCGAAAAAAAAATGATGGGCAAGGTCCCAAAAAGGACGAAAAAGGATACTATTTAATACTTCTCCGGAGGTCGGCATGCGGGGTATCAGTGCAAAGGGTAGGTCGAGTACATTATATATCCGATGATTTTTTCATGTTTCAAAGACCTTCAACGGAGTAAATCGAGCTTAAATGGAAAATTATCGCTCGCTCAAGTCAAGTTGAATGTACGTGTTACATGGGTAGAGAATAGTAAAAACATGTCTCGAAAACGCCGAAAATCTGCAAATTCGTCGTACTCAATTGCGGTGCGTACAGGTTCAATTAACGCCCCCGGGACGTATGAAAATTGACCAGATACATGACGTGAAATTGTGCGTTTCGTATTCCCCACTTCCGTAAATTACATAAACAATCATTGTTATGTACCGCATTTAAACATTATGTGCTCGTCAACTTTGAAGAATATTAGCATTTTAAATGGGGAGAGTAACCCAAACAGAAAAAATCAATTTACGCTTTTCGGACCTATGTTTTTGTAACCGTGTGGTTATGTGGTAATTATGTATGGAATTTATGTTTTTTTTTTTTTGTTACTTGACTTTTGATAAAAATATTAGCAGTGGGGGTGTAGACGGAGTTTTTGTACACCCCCAAATAAAATAAATCAACTTGCGGGTTTCAAACCTCTATTAATATAACGGTCTGGTTGTGTGCTAGTTATTATGTAATGCAGCTTTTTTTTATTAATCAGTTTAAAACAAGTATAAGCAACTAATAAGCCCACTGAAGTAGCTAACGACAAAATGTGACCCGTGCATTGAAATTGTGATCGATTGTGAATAGAACTAGAAAGTTAATTACATATTTCTATTGTCCTACTGGCAATCAGATTTTTGTAGCCGATAAAGTGGCGATTTATGTAATTTCCGACATTGGTGAATCGTACTTTGTCATTTGATGAATGTGTTCACATAGAAACACTGTAAATTGTAATACTACACAAGATATGCAGTCTGTTATGACAAAATACCATCTTCCATACTCAGGGGTTGCAATGGACATGCTGGAGAGAAAAAAATAAAACAATGACGATGCGAAATAAATTTCTCTTTTTGAATTTGTTTTTTTTGCATTCATGATAATGATTCATAAAAAAAGTGTGCACGATTGATTTTCGTCGAATTGGTGTAATGAATTAAAATGAAAAGAAATTTCGAACTTGCACTCGCCATAAAAATAGTGTATGATTATTAGAGCTCGGATTTTTATGTTTTTACATATTTTTTCTCTAGACTGATAATCAATTTCTGGGGTGTTTTCTTTGCGTTTCAGGACATTTGAAAGCAAATAGCATGTATTTGTTTTTACATATTTGTAAATATTCAAGTGATATTACATATTTTTAAATATTTCACAATTTTTTACATATTTTCTTCCATATTTAGAAAATTTGTATATAAGTACGAATAAATTATTAAAAAAAAATATTGAATTGAATTGAATACAACAGTTCCATTAGAATTAGGTTTAAGTTTTTAGATTTAGATAGAACAGAACACTATGCTATTTAGAAAGAAGGTCGTAAATTATCCAAATATAAGCACTTTTATTGTTTTATTGCCTCTGTAAAAATAGATGCATAGCACAATAAACTGATGTGATAATTTTCTAATTGGATGAAACTAGATGCACTAGGTTAACTTGGGATATTTCTTACCAAAAGAATTTTTATGGGCAATATTTCAATTTGCTAGAAAAATAAATTGGCTAAGAAATAAAACAATAAAAGAATCAAAATGCAGATGTTTTATGACATTTATTTACTGAAACCCAGCCAGCATTTAACACATTTGTAATCATTATTTCATGCAACACGCGTAAGCACATATTGCTTATTCATTCATGACGTTTTCATACAAGCAGTATATGACGATCTCCCCCTATTTCATGTATATACGCATTTGCACCTTTTTACGGATAATCATTATAAAATCGTTATTCGTAAGCATTATGTAATAGTTAAGTACCATATATATTCAATGCATCAAAGAATAATTAAAAAAAAAACACGGGCGACGGAGAGTCTCGAACTCATAACCCTATGCACCGAAGGTGCGCGCCCTAACCACTGCTCTAGCCAGACTATATGAATGACTATGTTTTATTCGTGAATCTAATCACCCCATCAACAAAAATCACACTTGAGGAGAAAACCATTATATTTCCTATATGCATGATCCGTCGACATTCCTTCAGCTGACCATCATGTATCTAACTTTCAATGCGTCCTATCGATACATAATGCCGACTCGTGATTCATGAAGTAAAGCTTATTTGTGGCTATGTTCACAGTATATGACGCCGATGCTGGCTGGGAAGGTAAAATGGCTATGCTGCATTTAGGGAGACTCGGTAGTACATTTGCATTCAATATATCGCTGAAATTATATAAAGTGCGAATACATAAATGGATATTGTCTATAAAAAGGTGTTCAGTATTCGGTCAGTTAACATACATATTAACATTTTTTTAAAATGCCAAAAGTCAAGCCTACATCTAGTTCTCTTGTCCTGAAATACATACGGGGACTCCCTGACGAGGATTTCCGTGGAGCCGGAAGTGTTTTATTTTGTGACGGTTGCGGAAAAGCTGTGGCAACCACCCAAAGGTCTCAAGTTGTACAGCATATTTATACTGCTTTACATAAACAAAACAAAGAGAAAAGAAGGACCTCGAAACAAACGTTTATTTCTCCTTCGGAAGGCAGCACCAAGTCCGCGTTTAAAATGGATTTATGTCGCGCTTTTGTGAAGGCCGATATCCCATTTTATAAACTCAACAATCCCCACTGGAGTTCTTGGAGAAGTATAGTGGGCAAAGAGTTCCCAATCTGGTATGGATCTCAATAAACGAAACTACGGATGTCGAAGGGAGATATGTATATAGCCAACGCTATTGTTGGGCTATTATCTTCGGAAAAAACGAAGCCCATTTTGTTTAATGTCGAAGTCTTAGAAAAGTGCAACCACGCATCTATTGCTCAATTTTTCAACAATTCGATGAGTGTCCTGTACAGTAATGTGTTGCTGTTCGTAACTGATGCTGCTCCATACATAACCAAATGGGGAACCTGGCTGGAAGCCGTGAAGTATTATTGCGAAAATTTCGAGGATATCAAGTTCTCCAAACTTGACGAAACGCTGTGGCTATCCAGAAAGCCAAACAAATTCTTACGAAACCATCAATGCCTTCTGACTTGGCATACATCAATGCCAATTTCTCGTTTTTGATCAAAACCAGAAAGGATTTGGAAGCTCAAAATGTCCCTCTTTGCGATGCCATCGATGTAGCGAAAAATGCTGCTGAAAAATTACGAAACATTAGTGGAAGGTAAGCATAAAAATATTGACTTTCATCAAATTGCCACATTCGCTTCAATTTTACAAGGGGAAAAGATAGAACAGGGAAATTATCCGTAAAAAGGTGCAAATGCGTATATACATGAAATAGGGGGACATCGTCATATACTGCTTGTATGAAAACGTGATGAATGAATAAGCAATATGTGCTTACGCGTGTTGCATGAAATAATGATTACAAATGTGTTAAATGCTGGCTGGGTTTCAGTAAATAAATGTCATAAAACATCTGCATTTTGATTCTTTTATTGTTTTATTTCTTAGCCAATTTATTTTTCTAGCAAATTGAAATATTGCCCATAAAAATTCTTTTGGTAAGAAATATCCCAAGTTAACCTAGTGCATCTAGTTTCATCCAATTAGAAAATTATCACATCAGTTTATTGTGCTATGCATCTATTTTTACAGAGGCAATAAAACAATAAAAGTGCTTATATTTGGATAATTTACGACCTTCTTTCTAAATAGCATAGTGTTCTGTTCTATCTAAATCTAAAAACTTAAACCTAATTCTAATGGAACTGTTGTATTCAATTCAATTCAATATTTTTTTTTAATAATTTATTCGTACTTATATACAAATTTTCTAAATATGGAAGAAAATATGTAAAAAATTGTGAAATATTTAAAAATATGTAATATCACTTGAATATTTACAAATATGTAAAAACAAATACATGCTATTTGCTTTCAAATGTCCTGAAACGCAAAGAAAACACCCCAGAAATTGATTATCAGTCTAGAGAAAAAATATGTAAAAACATAAAAATCCGAGCTCTAATAATCATACACTATTTTTATGGCGAGTGCAAGTTCGAAATTTCTTTTCATTTTAATTCATTACACCAATTCGACGAAAATCAATCGTGCACACTTTTTTTATGAATCATTATCATGAATGCAAAAAAAAAACAAATTCAAAAAGAGAAATTTATTTCGCATCGTCATTGTTTTATTTTTTTTCTCTCCAGCATGTCCATTGCAACCCCTGAGTATGGAAGATGGTATTTTGTCATAACAGACTGCATATCTTGTGTAGTATTACAATTTACAGTGTTTCTATGTGAACACATTCATCAAATGACAAAGTACGATTCACCAATGTCGGAAATTACATAAATCGCCACTTTATCGGCTACAAAAATCTGATTGCCAGTAGGACAATAGAAATATGTAATTAACTTTCTAGTTCTATTCACAATCGATCACAATTTCAATGCACGGGTCACATTTTGTCGTTAGCTACTTCAGTGGGCTTATTAGTTGCTTATACTTGTTTTAAACTGATTAATAAAAAAAAGCTGCATTACATAATAACTAGCACACAACCAGACCGTTATATTAATAGAGGTTTGAAACCCGCAAGTTGATTTATTTTATTTGGGGGTGTACAAAAACTCCGTCTACACCCCCACTGCTAATATTTTTATCAAAAGTCAAGTAACAAAAAAAAAAACATAAATTCCATACATAATTACCACATAACCACACGGTTACAAAAACATAGGTCCGAAAAGCGTAAATTGATTTTTTCTGTTTGGGTTACTCTCCCCATTTAAATTGCTAATATTCTTCAAAGTTGACGAGCACATAATGTTTAAATGCGGTACATAACAATGATTGTTTATGTAATTTACGGAAGTGGGGAATACGAAACGCACAATTTCACGTCATGTATCTGGTCAATTTTCATACGTCCCGGGGGCGTTAATTGAACCTGTACGCACCGCAATTGAGTACGACGAATTTGCAGATTTTCGGCGTTTTCGAGACATGTTTTTACTATTCTCTACCCATGTAACACGTACATTCAACTTGACTTGAGCGAGCGATAATTTTCCATTTAAGCTCGATTTACTCCGTTGAAGGTCTTTGAAACATGAAAAAATCATCGGATATATAATGTACTCGACCTACCCTTTGCACTGATACCCCGCATGCCGACCTCCGGAGAAGTATTAAATAGTATCCTTTTTCGTCCTTTTTGGGACCTTGCCCATCATTTTTTTTTCGGTAAAATGAGCTTTAGATTCCTGGAAGCTAACTGATTTAAAAACAACAAAAATGAGCCCTCACCTGTTTTTTCAATTTAGAGCCCTAATTTGACTGGACTAAACACGCCATTTTCAATTGCTAATATCTTCTAAAGTTGACTAGCACAAAATGTTTAATTTCGGTACATAATTAGCACATAACTCAACAATTACGAAAATATAGGTTTGAAGCCCGTAAGTTATTTTTTTCTGTTTGGGGGGGTGTAGAAGAACGTTCTTTTACACCCCGCATTTCAATTGCTAATATCTTCTAAAGTTGACTAGCACAAAACTTTTAATTTCGGTACATAATTAGCACATAACTCAACAATTACGAAAATATAGATTTGAAGTCCGTAAGTTGATTTTTTCTGTTTGGGGGGGTGTAGAAGAACGTTCTTTTACACCCCCCCATTTCAATTGCTAATATCTTCTAAAGTTGACTAGCACAAAACTTTTAATTTCGGTACATAATTAGCACATAACTCAACAATTACGAAAATATAGATTTGAAGTCCGTAAGTTGATTTTTTCTGTTTGGGGGGGGGGGGTGTAGAAGAACGTTCTTCTACACCCCCCCATTTCAATTGCTAATATCTTCTAAAGTTGACTAGCACAAAATGTTTAATTTCGGTACATAATTAGCACATAACTCAACAATTACGAAAATATAGATTTGAAGCCCGTAAGTTAATTTTTTCTGTTTGGGGGGTGTAGAAGAACGTTCTTTTACACCCCCCATTTCAATTGCTAATATCTCTAAAAGTTGACTAGCACAAAATGTTTAAATGTGGTACATAATTAGCACATAATGAGCACGTAACGGTGCAATGATTTTTTTAGTAATTTTCCAAAGTGGGGGGTGTAGCGGAACGCACCTGCAAATTAAAGGTAGATTGTATGACGAATTCAAAAATGGTGCTGTAATGCTTCTGTAATACTTGTTCTTAATATATGAAGCTAAAAAAGTTCTCCATTAATACTTTTTTATTGTGTTTATTGGATGGCAAAACACAGTTTTGGGTAATCCTGCTAGCATATATGTATGTAATCAATCAATCACAAATGAACACACACATGCAATATTCTCCTATAGCAGATAATCGGTAGTGTTGTTTCATCCTAATATGTAGTATGACGTCAAATTGTCATCCGATAAATTGTTTATCGTAATTTTGTACGAGTAAGGGCTTCGTAATTTTTGGAAGAGTTGAGAGTGATGAAGTACTTTGGAATACCAAAATGAAAACCAACTATGTTCATTGGAATTTTTTTGAAGTCCTGACTCATTGTCAATTTCTAAGCCCCTAAGGAAATCTCTACACAGAAACTGGGTACATTTTATTGATAAATATGTGGATTGAAACACTTTAAAATCTTCTCACTGCAAACGATGATTGTCAGTTTTTATATAGCCACTGATGGTAAAATCACATGAGAAAAGATTTATTGCAGAACAGATTTTATAAAAATTTGTTAAATATTTCTATAGAAGCAACTGTAACTGATTACGAGCAATGCTCAGATTGGTCGAGTGGTTGAGACATAGGACGGGGGGCGATACGATGGTCATGGGCTTAATGCTAACTGCGCCTTACTTTTTTCATAAGATATCACTGTGATTCAATAAGCCTCCTATAAATGGCATTAACTCATGGCTTGATAGTAACGTTATTTGGAGTTCTAAAATTATAGGTTAGTATTGAATTCCCCGAGCGACATATTTTTCACCGCCGTCAAAAAATATGCAGAGGGCACACGGACACCTAGAGGATTTCACAGCGACGCGACGATTGGAAAATAATGCGAAATTATTTCTTTCACTAAAACCCTCATCACATTTTAGAAAATACTGCTTGGAAAAATGTTGTGCCAAAGAATGGTGCTCGGTTTGATTACTAATATTTTGGAGTAGTTTTCGATAACATCTTTATACACTAAGGATCTCTTCGCAAACTGATTTCTTCAGTGGTTTATTTTCATAAATGCCGTCATCTTGATAATTTTTATAGAGAATTGAGTAACTAGCTAGTTAAAACAGGAGAACCTAGCAATATCTCGATTATTAGTATGTCCAGAAAAATATTAAGACTGGTTGCAGCCAGGGACGTAGCCAGGATTTTGTTTCGGGAGGGGTCCAACGGAATTTTCAGACGCGCGACAAATTTATTGGTGAAAAAGTGGATACACTAAATATTAGACTGGTATGTTATGAAACGTTGAGAATAGCTGGAACCGCGTAACCTGACTTTTTAGTGTAATTAACCATCATGAGTGAAAAGGATGTACCAGTGCCTCTTGCAGAACGCATCATTATTTGTTTTTTAGTCAAAGTAAATATAAAATCCGCGGAAACTTTTCAAAAAGTACTAGAGAAATTCCAGAATGAGTGCCTCTCTAAAACCCATCTGTATGAATGTTTTGAAAAGGCCGAAAAGTTGAGGGAAAGTTGCCACATGCGCGCCACCTAGTGTCACCGATGAAAACGTAAGCGCCGCCACCGTTGAAAAACTCATTGTGGAAGACCGACGAAGTAGTGTACGCTACATGACTGGGGAGTTGGGTATAAACGTAAGTAGTATTGGGAAAATATTCATGAGCGGCTAGTCTACCGAAAATCTCAGGCCGATGAGTGCTAAAACCTCTGAATATTAAGTATACATTCTGGCGCTCGGAAGTTTGTACACATCTTCTACAGCATTGAACGAATTGAGAAAGTTCCATTAAAAGTTTCAAAAGCTATGAAGAAATAAAATTGTTTGTGCGAGAATGGGCCCGTGAAAAGCCGCGAGATTTTTACGAAAAAGGTATCCAAAAGCTTGCCGGGAGGTGGCAAAAATGCATACAGTGGTGTAGGGGAGACTAATTAGAAAAACTAATTTTTACCATTTGTATCTTTAAAATTGGGTTTCTTCGTTAAAACTTGAGCGTTTGGTCAGAAAAAGAAGGCTTAACTACATAACTATTACTTGCACAGACGATTAAAGTAGGCGTATATACACATTCCGTTTTTCAATAAAAGTAACAGATGCAAACTCTCACTTCATTCTTTATCTACGGGCTTCATGTACCTTTATATCTCCGCGATTAGCTTAGGCGAGCGAGAGCTAAGTTTCCGTTTAGTCCACTAATCATCATCAATGTGGCACGATAGCCCGACGTCGGGCCTTGGCCGCCTGAATCGTTGACCTCCAATTGTCGCGGTTACGTGACCTTGTCCTCCAGTTTCGGAAGCCCAGCAGCTGGTGGGCGTCTTCACCTACGGAGTTCTCCCAGCGAGCTCTCGGTCGTCCACGCAACCTCGCTCCGTCAATTCGTTGTGCGTTCATCAAAAATTCGCCGAAGGACCTTTCGTTCGAATCGGTCTAGCAAAATTTCGGAGGCTTGGGTGAGGGTCCATGTTTCGCAGCCATAACATAGCACGGGTCGGATGATCGTTTTGTACACGCGGAGCTTCGTGTTCCTGTGCGCAAGTTTCGAATTAATTATAGGAAGGACCGAGAAATATGTCTTATTGGCTAGTTGTATCCGTCGCTTAATTTCGTCGGTTTCGTTGGCGTCCTTTGATAAGTTACAACCCAGATAGTTGAAGTTGTCTACATACTCGATATTAAGGTCCCCCACTCTGATGCTTGAATTTGCTGGCGTCCTTGCTTTCGATTGCATCATGGCCTTTGTTTTGCTTTCGTTGATATGTAATCCAACTTCCTTTGCGGCGTTATTGAGGTTATGCAGAAGGCTTTCTGCATCACCCAACCTTCGAGACATGATGTTGATATCGTCGGCGTACGCTACTAATTGAGTCGACTTGATGAGTAGCGTTCCGCTGCTGTCCATATTCATGGCTCGAATTACATACTCCAAAGCAAGGTTGAAGAGCGTCGGCGCCAGCCCGTCGCCCTGCTTGAGTCCAGTACGAGTTTCAAATAGGTCAGTGAGTCGATTCTGCACTCTGACCTGCGAGACGGTATTAGTCATCGTCATCCTTGTGAGTCGCACTAACTTTGCCGGTATACCAAAATTCAGCATAATGTTGTACAGTACACTTCGATCGATACTGTCGTATGCCTGCTTGAAGTCGACAAAGATTTGGTATACGTCGATATTCCCAGCACTTTTGGAGTAGTAGCTTCACTGTGAAAAGCTGATCGGTCGTTGATCGACCAGGTCTGAAGCCGCCTTGATACTCGCCAATGATTCGTTGTGCGTACGGATTAATTCTCTTTTCAAGAATTTTAGATAATATCTTATAGGCCGTACAAACTAATGATATGCCCCTGTAATTCTCACACTTCAGCTTGTCACCCTTTTTGTGGATTGGGCAGATTATGCTTTTGCGCCAATCTTCGGGGATTTCCTCGTCGTTCCATAGTCCACTAATCGCCATGCGCAAAATATTTGGGAGCTTATCTTTCACTCGACCCAAAGGGCCCATAATCGCACGTAATTATTTTTGTTTAAAAAAAAAACACACAAGTCATCACGTTCCTGCACGATTGATATTAGTCAAAATTTTTAAAGAAATTGTTTCCTTAAAAAAAAGCTCTGTTTAAAGACTATTTTATCGCATTCTCTATATTTGTAGCAATGCTCAGAACCTGCGCAGCGGAAAGTTTAAAGTTCCAAGCTCGCATGAAAACACGTCCATACGTCCAATAAATAAAATCAGACTGACTAGTAATTTTCGACAACAGACATTTTTTGCATAGATTCCGCGCAATTTATTTTGAAGGGTTGTGTTCAGAGAAGTGTGCGTTGATATTCGGATTTATCTAGTTTTGAAAAGAAAACCTCACTTAAACCAATTTTCCATGTCGGATATTTTTTATGATGTTCAGTCCCACAGAATTTAGAGAAAAATATGTCACCACCTGAATATTTTGATATTTTATACTGTAATCACTAAAAATTCCGTTATAGCATTGAAAACATTTCGGGAGGGGTCCGGACCCCATGGACCCCTCCCCTGGCTACGTGCCTGGTTGCAGCTCTGGCAATGTGTACTGTGGTTCCATCCCTCATGTTGCTGAAATCTAAACCAACCTCTTTAAAACTTGTCCTCTCAATGCTAGCTGAATCAATGCTATTGGAATCAACTAAAGAAACTCATCTGCGAAAAGTAGTAGTTTCGGGCATACAATTTCTTTCAGTTTGATTTTAACGCTTTTATGTGATGAGTGTTCTGCGACGCGACTTCTTATTTCTCGTTTCATACGCTGTCCCGCTTGGCTTTTCGGAAGTAAAATTTTGGCAATTTTTCCTAAGCTTTTTATGATTGCAAACGCAGCACTCCGTATCAATCATTGGAAAGGTTTTTTTCTTTAAAACACAACTTTCCTTTTTATGTATTTTATCTGTAATTTCTTTGGTTGCTATTCCACTAAATCGAAGCTGACATAAATATTTTCTTTCGGCCTTTTCCACTTTTTTCTTATTCGAGTACTAGCCAAAAAGCCGCCCCCAAAATTTGGCGCCCCGGGCGACCGCCCGGCTTGCCTCCCTTAGAGCGGGCGCTGCACTCCGTCAAATCGTTGTGCGTTCATCACTTTCTTTGGCATGCGATTATCGTCCATCCGTTGTAACATGCTCCGCCCATTGCAAACGTTGAAGCTTCACGATTTTCGATACTTCCAGCTCATCGTACAATTGATACAACTCATGGTTGTATCCGATACGCCATTGATCTCGCTCTCGAACGGCCCCGAAAATTCGCCGATGAACCTTTCGTTCGAATCGGTCTAGCAAAATTTCGGAGGCTTGGGTGAGGGTCCATGTTTCGCAGCGATAACATAGCACGAGTCGGATGATCGTTTTGAACACGCGGAGCTTCGTGTTCATGTACGCAAGTTTTGAATTAATTATAGGGAGTACCGAGAAATATCTCTTATTGGCTAGTTGTATCCGTCGCTTAATTTCGTCGGTTTCGTTGGCGTCCTTTGATAAGTTACAACCCAGATAGTTGTAGTTGTCTACATAGTCCATATTAAGGTCCCCCACTGTGATGCTTGAATTTGCTGGCGTCCTTGTTTTCGATTGCATCATGGCCTTTGTTTTGCTTTCGTTGATATATAGTCCAACTTCCTTTGCAGCGTTATTGAGGTTATGCAGAAGGCTTTCTGCATCACCCAATCTTCGAGACATGATGATATCGTCGGCGTACGCTACTAATTGGGTCGACTTGAGGAGTAGCATTCCGCTGCTGTCCATATTCATGGCTCGAATTACATACTTCAAAGCAAGGTTGAAGAGCGTCGGCGCCAGCCCATCGCCCTGCTTGAGTCCAGTACGAGTTTCAACTAGGTCAGTAAATCGGTTCTGCACTCTGACCTGCGAGACGGTATTAAGGTACGTTGTGCTAGACGCGGCCGCACGACTGCGACTCGCTCATTCCATATAAAAACTCGTTTTTAAAATGAGAGAGAAACGAGTTTTTATATGGAATGAGCGAGTCGCAGTCGTGCGGCCGCGTCTAGCACAACGTACCTTTAGTCATCGTCATCCTTGTGAGTCGCACTAACTTTGCCGTTGCCGCTATACCAAAATTCAGCATAATGTTGTACAGTACACTTCGATTGATACTGTCGTATGCCGCTTGAAATCGAAAAAGATTTGGTATACGTCGATATTATAGTCCCACCACTTTTGGAGTAGTAGCTTCACTGTGAAAAGCTGATCAGTCGTTGAGCGACCAGGTCTAAAGCCGCCTTGATACTCGCCAATGATTCGATCTGCGTACGGGTTAATTCTCTTTTCAAGAATTTTCGATAAAATCTTATAGGCCGTACAAACTAATGATATGCCCCTGCAATTCTTACACTTCAGCTTGTCACCCTTTTTGTGGATTGGGCAGATTATACTTTTGCGCCAATCTTCGGGGATTACCTCGTCGTTCCATTTTTCCATGTACAGCGTTAGTCAGGCACGTTCCACCATGCTTCAGCAGTTCTGCTGGGATCTCGTCAGCGCCGGGCGCTTTATTATTTTGAAGCGACTGTATGGCAAGACTCACCTCCTCTACTGTTGGGGGTAGAACAGGAGGGCCTGGTTCGGCTAACTCGGTAACTGCTCAAGAGCTGGCTCCGCGGGGGATGTTGATGGTGCATTGCGAGGCCCATCGTTTGTTGACGCTTTCGATGTCGCTGATGATGTTAGCATCCTTGTCCTTACATAGGCTTGTCCTGGGTTGATATCCTTTCTTGATATTATTTATAAGTTTGTACGCCTGTCTAATGTTCTTATTCTTACTGGCTAATCTTTGGTTTATTTGCTGTAACTGCTCGTCAAAATGTTTGCGTTTCTTACTTCTAATTAACCTATTAGATACTCGCCGAAGTTCGTTGTATCTTTCTTTCGTGGCTCGCAATGCGCGTTGTGTGTATTGGCGATAGGCTTCATTTTTTGCCTCAATCGAGGCCCTGCATTCGTCGTCGAACCAGTCTGCTCGTCTGCGCCGGCATTTATAGCCCATGACCTTCTTTGCGACTCCTTTGATGCTGTCTTCGAGCTCCTCCCAGAGACATGTGTTGGAGGGAAATCGGCCGAAATTTGGAGTCTTGAAGCACTGAAAATTATATTTCATCTTTGCATGCGAGAACAAAGTAATTTTACTTAAAGATATACAATTCTAGCAAAATTTTCAAGCATTAAATACTCAAAATTTTGCATGACAATTATTTCTTTAAATACTTCTACGAAAATTCAAATATGCTCTATACCTAATGATCCTCACCTTATTGTACTTTGATACGCGTGAGCTTTGAGCTTTCTGCTTCGGAGGTCCTGAGTTCTGAGTATTCTTCAATCTTTATTAGATATGGAAAGGATTATTCAAAATTTCCTTGGCTGAGGCGTCCGTTTAAAGGAGTATCATCTATTGATGCGGTTAATCTTTTAAATGTAGGTTAGTTAATTCAACTTTCTTAGCTAACTAAGCTAACAGTCAAATTACAAGTTAACAAGTAAGTGTTAAAATCTAAGGTAAATTTATTATTTGTCCTTGCTTCAGAATTTAAACAATTGTTGATTATAAGATTTTAATTTCTCATTTGGCATAAAATAAAAAGATCTTGAGTCTTCAAATCAGCCGGAGAACATTCAGCTGAAGGTTTTGTGCTTGAAATCCCAATTCAACATTAGTATAAGGAGAAAAATTTTGAATGACAATTATTTCTTTAAATATTTCTACGAAATTTCAAAAATGCTCTATACCTAATGATCCTCACATTATCGAATTTTTTATGTACTGTGTACTAGGGATGTCAAAAACCGGACGGTTAGTCCGAAAACCGGTACTTTCACAACGGTTAACCGGGTTATTTCCGGTTTTCCCTCCTCCCGGTCTTAATCCGGACAGTTGTTTGTCCATCGGATTTAAAACCGGAAAAAAATCTTTTGAAAATTCATACAATTTTTTATATATTCTTGATTTTTCAGTCTTGTCTTGTCCCCTATGAAAAACTTCGTTTTCAAATTTCAGCCCTTAAACATCCATATTTTCGAACACTCTCCTTATGACTACAGAGTGCGCCAGAGAAACTTACATATTTGAAAGGACAATAAAAACAAAAGTACTTCATAATTATGGTTTATTTTTTTTTACAATATCCCAAGTTTTTTTCATAGTCTTGAAAATTACATCGGTGAAATGGCGACCCCGATTCTTCATGCACTGATTAAGTCGATTTTTGAAGTTCGTCTCCACTCTTTGCAGCATATCAATCGGCATGTTAGCAATGGCGTCGCGAATGTTGTTCTTGATGTGTGCTATGCACCGAAATACAGACTTGTCCCTCGGTGGTGCTATGGTCCGTGGTCGATCGACATAAACGAAGGATTTCAAATAACCCCATAAACAAATCGCAGTCGGGTCGGGGAAATGTTGTCGCATCAAATTCATTCAGCCTCGTGCTGTGTGTGCTTTGGCTCCATCTTGCTAAAACCACACGTCCCTGAGGGGATTCACACTTATGACGGGATTTGCTAAAACCTAGATTTGATTAACAATTGTAGCATATTGTACTGCAATTTGAATAATTCCAAGTACATTCTACAATGCATTTTGAATTTAGTGACATACGTTTCGATCTAGTATCCAGGGTTTTGACTGGATTAATTTTAATCAAGTGCAGGATTTGTTGGCAGTCTGTATCCGCTATAACGTTCATTAAAAAAAAAATACTCGACCCTGAATACTAGATCGCATCGTATGTCACTAAATTCAAAATGCATCGTGTAATGTACTTGCATTATTCAAATTGCAGTACAATATGGTATAATTGTTAATCAAATCGAGGATTTAATAAATCTTGTCGTAAGTGTGAATCCTCTAAGAGGGGCGATTCAGACTATCGACAAGATTTACTAAATCCTAGATTTAGTTGGCAGTTGTACTATATTGTACTGCAATTTGAATAATGCAAGTACATTCTACGATGCATTTTGAATTCAATGACATACGATTTAATCTAGTAGGCGGGTTTCGACTCGATTAATTAAGTGGTTTTAGTAAATCCTGTCCATAGTGTGAATCCCCTCTAACAGTAAAATTCCAAGTTCGTTAGTGTTAAAATCTAAGATTAATTTATTATTTATCCTTGCTACACAATTTAAACAATTGTTGATTAGAAGATTAATTTATCATTTATCAGCCGTTTCTGAAAGATTGAAAGGCCTATAAATTGACTTTGACTAATTTTACTTTCCCTCCGGGGAACATTCAGCTGAAGGTTTTGTACTTGAAACCCCAATTCAACTTTAGTATAAGGAGATAAATTTTCTCAATGAAAGGTGATCAATATTTCATATTCAAACATTACCTTTGCAGAATTTGTGTTGAACTGAAGCGTTTCTGAAGTTGAAAATTGAAGCAATAACTTCAAGGTTAAGCCGCTGATGTTTTAAATTTAAAAAGTAAGCAGACTAAGGGCATTGTTTCGTCAAGACAAATTTGCTTATTGTTTTCAATATTTACTATCAGTATTTCGAGCTCGCGAATTCGGTTAAAACTCTTTTGGTCTGTTTTCAAAGCTTATCTAATGATCAAGACATAATTGCGGTATATTTGATACTCAATTGTTTTTCTTGCATACAGTCTTCTAAGTCATTAGAAGTGTGAACAACCCAAATTTTGTCCATATAATACTACATACAATATTATCTTCTAATAATAATAGGGGCAATTTGCATGGTATAAACGCTGAATAATAGTCCAAAGCATCGAATCCATGACTATTGCCCGTCTTACGCGCTAACCACTCGCCGAACCTTAGGTATAGTCAGCATTGCTCGTAAAGACAACAAATGATTACTAGTTGCTTCTATAGAAATGCTTTACAATTCTTTATCGAACCTTCTGCAATGAACCTTCTACTTTATATATCAACCAGTTGATGTTGATTAAATCCACATATCCATCAATAAAAAGTAGTCAGTTTCGGCGCAGAGACAATCTTAATCGATTCATAAATTAACAGTGAGTGAGGAAATGTTGGTTTCATTCAATATTTCAAAGAATTCTATTGAAGAAACTTAGTATTCCAGAACACTTCATAAGTTTCAATTCTTTCAAAAATCACGAAGACCATCCTTCTATAAAACTAAGGTGAACAATTTATCGGATGACAATTTGAATCTCCCACAATTAAGATTAAATAACACTTCCGATTCTCTGCTATAAGAGAATATTGCTAGGTGTGTGTTAATTTAGAGAGAGTCAATGGCATGTGTGTGTTATGTCATCCAATAAACTGTATAGAGAAGTACTCAATGGAGTATCTTTTTAGGTTATTGATGTTTAGAGAAAGTGTTCTCAAAGTTTTATACCACCATCTTTGAATTGATTTTATAAGGATGTTAAAAGATTTCTGGAAAATGTTTTAAGGATTATTTATCGGATGGAAATAGTGCTATAAGCTATGTATTTTGTGTTACTATATGATTGCTAGGGTGAAGTATTTATTTAAAGCAAAGGAATTGGTACTTGGGAACCTAAGAAATGCTTACACCGAATTCGCCGCCACTGAAATTTGAGTCTCCAGCTTACTGCTAAATCCGCCACTGAACAACGTTAGCTTAAACACATTTTCTCGGTTGGCAGCTTTAAAAGCTTAATGATTTTATAAAATGATTTTCGAGCATATCACAAGTCCAGATGCAGAATATAATATATTGAATTGAAAGTCCTCTGAAAATTCCGCGTCAAGCCCTAAAGCTTCCGCCTACGATCACCACTGATAATTCAGGTTTGAGGCTACGCTTCGCGTATATAAATATGTCTGTCGCCTTGTCAGCCACTAATTCTAAACTTTTCAAAAAGCATACTCGTACTTTTTTGGAGTGCTTTTATTGCGTGAACACAGATAATATGCACCTTATCAAATTTCGTTGAATTCAAATTAATTATTCAATCACTTTTTGTAATGCAAGTTTAATCTAATCTTATCTTTTTGTATAAAATTTCGATAGTTTTATTTTTCGAGCCATTGTAGGTAGAATATTTAGTAATCGTTAACATGCGATCAGCAGAAATTACTATTGCCATTTTAATAATTATCCCAATAATTTTTGGATACTCAGTACCGGGAAAAGGGCGGCCAATCCAGCTACACGAGCTTCAAAAAAAAGATCAAGATAAGCTTTTTCGAGATTTCGTACCAAGAATCGTTGGCGGAGATGAAGCTTTGGACGAGCAATTTCCCTATCAGGCCGGATTGGCGATGACCAATGAGAATGGAACTAGATGGTGTGGAGGATCCTTAATTGCTAAAAGATGGGTAATCACAGCGGCGCATTGTTTAGATATGATGACCGGTGCTACCGTGTATTTGGGCGTGCATAATATTTATGAAGTGAATGAAATTGGACGACAAATCATAGACGTTCCAGCGGAAAATTTCATTATACACAAAGACTATATCCCGGAATGGTTGACAAATGATGTTGGATTGATAAAATTAACAAAGGATGCTCGCATAAGTCGTACGTTCTTCCTATTTTGACACGAACGTAGTTCTCATATGCTAATACATTTATATTTGCAGGCGGAATCCAGACTATTTCACTACCATCCAGTGCAGAGGATAGTGTTAATTTTTATGGCGTTACGGCTGTCACATCTGGTTGGGGACAAAGTTCCGATGGTGAGTTCTAATGAGCCCCGTTTCTTAGGCTTGCTTGCCGGATGAATCAAACACTTGAAAAATAAATTCAAGTTATGTTATCCTGACCAGTTGACAAGTCAAACAAACGCAGATATTGTATAAATTTACTTTAACATACTAATTAGGTTTCACACACAGCTACGACGAGCCTATCGCCGGTTCTACGCTTTGTCAATGTTAACGTTATTTCCAATGAAGACTGTTGGTGGACCTTTCCAACAAGGGTAAAGGATTCGAACATTTGTACAAGCGGGTATGGAGGAAAGTCTCCATGCAAGGGCGATTCTGGTGGTCCTCTGGTATACACAGAGGGCAAACGTCAAATGTTGATAGGAATAGCATCATTCGGCAGTTCCCGTGGCTGTGAAGTTGGATATCCAGGCGTATTTTCGCGAATCACGTCATACTTGAAGTGGATCCTTGATACGACTGAAGGTCTACAATAGAAAATCTTTGTAATTACAAAAATTATAAATTTTTAAATTATGAGACATATTTTCATTCGATTCGTTTCTACTTACAAAGGAGGTAATGGGATGCTACGCTAAACTCACAATTGAGGTTCGGTGATCCTGGCAGAACTGAAGGTGCATTTTATTTTTAAATAGATCGCCTGATTCGGTAATTTTTTTGGGAGGAATGTTCCGGTGGCAGGAATGGGAAAGAAAACTTAACAATGCATCACAAACTTGGAATTTCGGTTAAAGAGAAATTTAATAAAAATCTGTCACCTTCGCCGTCATTGAGAAGCTGAGTTATTTAAAGATAATAATGTAATCTGCATAATCGTTTATTTCTATAATCTAATCTTCTTATTATTTAATGCGCTCTGCATGGGCGTAGCCAGGATTTCGGTCAGGGGGGGCAAGCCCATAATTTTTTAACATCATGATTTTCTGTCGCAATATTGTTAGCAAATTTTAGAGTAGCCTGGCTTGTGGTTGGATTGATGCAGAGGGACATGGATTCCAGACTCACCGTGAACGAATTCATTTTATGGTGTTTTTCGAACTCACGACCTACGTGACGGACTATGATGTCGCTCAGATTGTAAACAAGTATCCATTTATGGGGATAAATAACAATGCTGGGCGTGTGTTGATCTCAACACCTCAACAAAACAGCAGTTCTTGGAAATTGGATGTCACTCACACATCTGCGGCCCTCGTGGACTGCTACGCATGTCATTTCTTTTTGTTTGTTAATTTTAAAGTAAAATTTTTAAAATGGAGATGAGAATGATTTTCTTCTGCATTCTGATTACATTAAACTGGCCTCCAATATCTGCCTTTTAGAGCGAAGTTTGTCTATTTTCAGTGCATTTTTGTATCTCGGACTGCATATTCCACTTGCGAAATCAGTTTGTTTCGTCTGTCACTTTCTTCTTAGCAAAGTAGCATCGTCAGAATATTTATAAATCCTTTATTATTGAAATATGGTTAACGGTTTTAATAAGATTTCCTCTAAATTTATCAAAGTATTAACAGTGGCTAAATTTTATTGCTGGTATGATTTTGATTTAATAACTTGAAAGACCCGCTCTGTGGCTCACTTGGTTGAGTCGCACTTTACGATGCTAGTAATCTAGAGGTCCGGAGATCGAATCTCGGCGTGGTCCAAAATTTCCGTACATGTGAATGGAAATATATAGTGCTTACAACATTATATTTATACACTCCGAAATGATATGCAACGTGATGTTGATTCGAAATTGCCTATAAACGGCTGAGTTAACGCCCATGGCTCACAAGGGGCTATACGGTACTGAGAAGAAAAAGAAGAACTTGAAAGACACTGAAATATGAGGTCCTTAACCCTGGAAGGTCATGCTTATTTTTAGTACGGAAAGGTCATGCTTCGTCGATTTGACGACCCTCAACTTTGACGCTTCATACAAATCACCCTTTCTCAAAATATTTATAAAATTTGACAAATTTTCAATCGTCAGTTTATTTAGAATGGAAGACATCGATTTTGAGTAATTTTGTACGGAAATTGATTTACAAATTAAATTTTCTTAATTCAATGTTATTTCGCCCGAAATATAAAACACTAAAATTAAAAATGAGATAAATAAAAACTTAACGTTGATATAATTCAAAAAATGTGTTAGGTCCCACATTTCAAAAATAAACATATTTGTTATGAGCTAGTTGTATGGACACAGACTTATCGTCGAATCGACAACCATACGTAAGAAATACTGGAGTTCTAAAAGTTACACAAAGTTCATCCTTCGTCGTTTCGACGACACCAATTTCCAAAAATCCAACTTACCCTGCTTACTTCGTCTAGCCGCAATGTACCCGGCAAATACATCGGCACGGTAAGTGCTGTACGAAAACTCAGCTCCAAATAATGAGAATAGTCACGAAAAATGGGATAAATTTGATGATGCATAGTCGATTCAACGAAGCATGACCTTCCGGGGCTAGCAAAGCTGTATACCATTTATCACCCTTTCAAATGGAAATAAGTTGAATTCCACTAACTTCCCGAAGGGACCTAACGGTTGAAATTGTGTACTCCAGCTCAGAAGCCATGAAATGAAACAGGAAATATGGGATCCACGCAGCCACAGTAGCACACTCACAAGTGAAATGTGTGTGCTGGTACGCAGCCTCCGTCAGTTACGAGAGGCCACTCGCTGTCATCTATTTGTATGCGCCTCCTGACTGCAAACTGTCCCGATCATGACTTCTCCGGCAGCGCTTAGAGTGCTAAAAAAGGCATTTGCTGCGCCAGCAGCAGAAAATTTTTGAAAATGTTGTATAGTGCAGCGATTTTTTTTTTACTACATCGATAAGGATTTTTTCACCATCTTCATCGACCAGGGGGGGGGGGGGGGACCGCCCCTCCCTGCACCCCCCCCCTGGCTACGCCCATGGCGCTATGTACTGCAAATTAAAATTTAGTACCTCAGATTCCTTGAAGCAGCAAACCGAAATGAAAATCCCATTCGTTTTGATAGTTTCACATATTATCGTGGCGACCTTTGCCGTCAGTTCTTTTCGAAACTTTCATTTTTAATCCAGCCGGATTTTCGGTAGCGCTGAAACGCTGGATGGACAATTTCCATACCAAGTAGCACTGAAATTAACCGTTTCCGAAGCACCAAATTTCGCAGTATGGTGTCGTGGTACACTGATCGGTTGAAGGTGGATTTTAACGTCAGGCGATTGTTTGTATCAATTACCACCGTTCTATGGCGGAAAGGTTTTCCTACACGGTCGGAAATTTTGGTATAAAAGCTATACTATTTTCGTATACATATAAATCCATAAATTTTTTTTATAAATATGTATTTTGTGCCTTTATAAAAAAAGTATACGAAAATATTATTAATTTTATAACAAAATGGTATAATAATTTACATACCAGATAAGTATTAAAATGTATACGATAAAAGTATAAACCATATTTATACTATTTATTTTATTCCTTCTAAATTTCATAAAAATAAATTATACCGGCGCATCGCGAACTATACAATTTTTTTTCTAGCATATACGGAATTTTTTACCTCACCGAGAATCGATCCTCAGGTCTCTGAATTACTAGCATGTGCTACTCAACCGTCTGAGCCACGAAGCCTGTTGGTTATAGCAATATAATTTGCGAGTTTCAATTCTTCTTCTCTTTATACAATTTACTTCTGAAATTGGCTTTCGTTTCTTCTTCTTCCTTGCCTCGTTCTTTATACCGCTCCATGGTTCCGCGTTGCTCGACCTGCGGTGTAGGCACATCGCCCGTTTTGGCGATGATTTCTCAGCATATTTCTACAGGCAGCTCTATCTTGGATCGTGTCATCGCCGAGACCAATGCGTTGTTGTTGCTTTTTCATTTGACACATTCAGGTGTTCTTCGGTCTGCCTCTGGCCTTGGGTCCATCAAGTGGAACTTCCATTGATATCGCTTTTTTTGCGGGGTTCTCAGGCGGACGCCTTTGAACATGGCAATACCAATCCATTCGTCGGTCTTCGAGCTTTTCGGTGATTGGTTGGTCTATGGACAAGCTGCCTCGGATGTAGCTACTCTTGATGTGGTCCCTTTTGGTTACACCAACTGACATGCGTAACATTTTCATTTCAGTCGCTGTCATTTGTTTCGCGTAACCTTCATACATGGTCCAGCATTCTGATCCATACATGAGTGCGGGACGTACAACCGTTTTGTACAACTTGCCCTTTAGCTTCAGTGGCTTTCGTTTATACTAAACAAAGTATAAAAAGAAAACTGAAAATCTTTTGTATACTCTTATCGTATTATTTGTATACTTTTATCTTATAAATGTATGGAATTTGCAAAATTCTGAAAAAATGGAGTCTGTTTTAATTTAATTTTCGTATAAAAACTATAAGTAAATGTTATTAAAATTTGTATTATATATTTTTCGTATAAAATGTATACAATACTTATATAAAATCATTTTTTATATTAAAAAAGTATACTATTTAGAAAATGTATATGATATTTATTATAAAACGATTTTATAAGTATGAAATATACATATTCATAACCGAAATTGGCCGTGTTTTTTAATTAGCTAACCTACCCTACACTGGCCGTGTTTTTTAATTAGCTAACCTACACTATCCGGGGTAATTTTCATACAAACGCTAACCTGTGACTTTATTCAGGTTAGAAATTATATTGCTATCCAGATTTAATGAGCTTTCCAAAACTCGCCTAAATGTATGCAATCATAGTTATTTTCTAGTACGTTTTCCAATGACTAGCAAAAATTAAATTTTGAAATGAAAAGCTCTAAGGTATAGTTTACATGCAACGCACAAGTGTGTGCAAATAATATAGTTTTTCTTTGTAAATTCTTGTTAAAAATATTGTTCGTCGAATTCTTATTCTAACAAAATTATGATTCCTACATAAAAATATGTTTTCATTAAAAAATGACATGTTAACTTTTGCGTTTGTAAAGTGAAAACGGGGCTTTAATATTTTTGAGCAATGTTTTGAAATTAATGGCAATGCCTACGTGACAATTTGAAATTTAACCTGGATGCTACCCTCGATAGTTTTTTTTTGCGCGTCTGGGTTAGCAAACCTGCCCCCGATGTAAAAAACACGGCCACTATCCGGAGTAATTTTCATACAAACGCTAACCTGTGACTTTATTCAGGTTAGAAATTATATTTCTATCCAGATTTAATGAGCTTTCCAAAACTCGCCTAAATGTATGCAATCCCAATTATTTTCTAGTACGTTTTCCAATGACTAGCAAAAATTAAATTTTGAAATGAAAAGCTCTAAGGTATAGTTTACATGCAGCACACAAGTGTGTGCAAAAAATATAGTTTTTGCTTGTAAATTCATGTTAAAAATGTTGTTCGTCGAATTCTTATTCTAACAAAATTATGATTCCTACATAAAAATATGTTTTCATTAAAAAAAAATTACATGTTAAATTTTACGTTTGTAAAGTGAAATCGAGGCTTTAATATTATTGAGCAATGTTTTGAAATTAATGGCAATGCCTACGTAACAATTTGAAATTTAACCTGGATGCTACCCTCGATAGTTTTTTTGGCTTGTTCTGCTATCCGTTCTCATAGGGAGAGCTTTTGAGTTTCCGATATTTTCCGCTATGTGTCCGCTATATGGCGGACGGTAAGATAAGTGTCGCTAGTGTCGATAAGAGAACAAGAAAATTCTTCTTACAGAGCTGATAGCGTAATGTTCCGTTTTTTTTTGCGCGTCTGGGTTAGCAAACCTGCCCCCGATGTGAAAAAAACACGGCCATTGTATAAATAGACGTTATACGATACTTCGTATACACAATTATCCCAAAATTTCTGACCGTGTAGGAGCTCATAATATAAACGCGACGCATGAAATAGGTCGACAATTTATTGATGTGACGAAAGTTAATTTTATTCTTCATCCTCGTTTTCAAGCTGGCAGTTATCTTAATGCTGTTGCTCTTATTTGTATGCCAGTAGTAGTAGAGGCTAAAATAAGTCGTAAGATATATTTTGGTGAACTTGGATAAATCAACAGTTTCAAGTGGTTTGTTTTCCTTCATATAGTTCAAGTTATTAAATTTTTTGAAATGCTGATAATATTTTAATTGTTATCTGATAAAAGGGGATTTAGACTATCGACAAGATTTACTAAATCCTAGATTTAAGTAGTTGCGCCATATTGTACTGCAATTTGAATAATACAAGTACATTCTACGATGCATTTTGTATTTAATGTGACATACGATTTAATCTAGTAGGCGGGCTTAAACTAGATGAATTTAGTGGTTTGAGTAAATACTCTCCGTAGTGTGAATCTCTCCTTATTTTCAATAATTTAAAAAATAAATGTAGTTTTTCAGCTGGTTCAGTTTCACCCATTTCACCAGTTCTTCAATATACAGTATAATGTGCTAGTCTATACGCCAACCCAAATTGTATTTCCGTACTTGGCACCAGATGGCGCTAGTGCCACTAGCGAGAAACGACTTTCTGGCCGTTGCTAGAAAGTGCATCAACGAAGTTTCCGGAACACTGGAAATGGGTATATAAGGGCGTCGACTAAAGTCAGTCAGTCAGTCTAGTTTTACCCATGGATTATGTCGTGTCGATAATTAGTAAAGTAATTAGTGAAATTGTAAACCGTGTATATATCCGTGTGTGTTGTAATAAATAGTGTTACAGTAAAGCGAGTGTTCTTCATTATCGTGTACGCGAAAATCTATCGAACCCACTGCAACGTCTAGAAAAGACGAGAAAAATATAACAATACTAACGTGGAAGTTATTTCGAACGGCAAATGTAGCGAAACATATGGCAGTCGTATTCGAGGTGAAAATATTTGCACAAGTGGTACTAAAGAAAAGTCTCCATATCAGGCAGACCAAGGCGGTCCGTTGGTAATCGAAAGGAATAAGGCTAAAACGATCATCGGTGTGCTGTCCTTTGTAGTCAGATGTCTTGAAGGGTAACCTACTGTATTCACACGTGTCGCTCCATATTTAAGTTGGATACATGAAATGATGCTTCGTGTTGATAGTGATTTGAATCAGTAATAAAATTTTGGAAGTAGCATTTAGAAACAAAGTGTATGTATACTTATTCATAAAAGAAACACTTCATTTGCATGTTGCATCAATTGCATAAAATATAGGAATACGGAAATTTCAATTTTACGAAATAGATGCGAATTTTGGCGAAAATTACTAATTTTTGTGAAGAGATACGAAATACATATTCCGATATTTGTACATTTGTACAAAAAAAGTACATATTTCCAAAAAAAAAAATTAGAAGATAATTGTTCATTTCTATTTATTTATTTATTTATTTATTCACCAAACAAGGCATTTACATATACAAATTTACATAAACAAAATTACAATTAAGTAAAACTTAAAATAGTGGATTGGATATAGGGTTTTGATGGGATAATAGCAGGGCCTGGGTCAACTTATGTTTGTAGGAGGATTTAGTTTACGTTAATGACACCACTAATAATGTCGAAGGTAAAACAGGCGGAAAGCAGTGTTCTTCTACAAGAAAGAGGCATTAAATTTAAGAGCTGAAGCCTGTATGTATAAGACGGAAGATTCTGAAAATCGCGAGAATCGAAAAGGTTTCTTAAAGCGAAAAGAATGAACTGTTTTTGAATAGATTCGAATCTATTTCTGTAAATCTCGAAGGCAGGGTTCCAAACAACGCAAGCGTATTCAAGTAAGGGCCGTATTAGTGTAACATACAAAGATTTAGTAACCCAGATATTATAAAACTCATAAGCGCGTCTCTTGATGAAACCAAGCTGTTTATTAGCCCTGGATAAGATACTATCGTAATGGAGGGTAAAACTCATTTTGTGGTCCAAAACTATATGATATGATATGGTCAACCTTTTTCAAAATAGCATTGTTAAGATGGTAGGAAGTGGACAAAATTTGATTTTTTCGAGAAAAGCTTATTACCTGACACTTATTGACGTTAAGGTGGAGATTGTTAAGGTTACACCACTGGTCAAGGGATTGGAGATTTGATTGAAGAAACTCAGCATCATCAAGCGTTTTAATAGAGCAGTATAATAAGTCATCGGCATAGGGTATATTAGGCAATATGGATGAAATATCAGAGATAAACATATTGAATAAAAGAGGACCTAGGTGGCTTCCTTGAGGAACTCCGGAGAAGACATCTATGCTCTTCGAAATCTGACTCTGGAATTTAACAAATTGAATACGGCGGTGGAGGTAGGATCTGAGCCAGTTGAGAAGTGGTCCAGTTACGCCAAAGGTACACACTTTATCTAACAGAATTTTATGATCGACCCTGTCAAACGCTTTGCTAAAATCAGTATAAACAACATCACCTTGATAACCCCTTTCCATGTGACAGAGGACATCGGCGACAAGAACTGTGAGGTTAGTAGTGGTGGAACGGCCTTTTCGAAATCCGTGTTGTTGTTCATTGAACAAAGGATCGATAAATGGAGTGAGTTTATCACAGACCATTTTTCCAAACAGTTTGGGAATTACAGACAGAATAGCGATACCTTTATAATTTTCTACCGATTTTTTATCACCACTTTTGTAGATGGGCGTAATATGAGACGATTTCCATACAGACGGAAACGATCCTAATTGAAGCGATTTGTTGAAAATTAAGTGTAGTGGAGCTATCAACTGATAAGCACACTGCTTTACGAAAATCGGAGATATTAAATCAGGACCGGCCCCTTTAGTGACTTTCAATTCTTGGATAGCTCTGGCAATTTCATCCTGTGTCAGAACAATTCCATTGATCAAAGAAGTTGGGGGGCTATCAATAGGGCGATTTAAGGAGTTGGGGTTTAAACCTGAAGAAAAGCAGTCCTGGAAATGATCAGCAAATAAATTACAAATTTCCTGGGGACAAGAAGAAGTCGTGGGTCCTTTAGTCATGGAAGAAAGGAATCCTGTTGTCTTCTGTTTTATATTAACGAAATGAAAGAATTTTTTGGGTTCATGGATAATTTTTTCTCCCATCAAATTTACATATAGTCGATAAGCATCATGGGATTTAATGCGAAATTCTTCGGCCAGCTCATCATAGTTTTTCTTAATATCTTCACTAATGTTGGAGTTATTTTTAATAGACTTATAGAGCTTATTTCTACGATTTCTCAATTGCCTTAGATCTCTTGCAAGCCAGGGCTCCGAAATGGTGTTTCGTTTCTTGATTTTGGGTACGTAGTAATCAGTAGCGTGGAATATTATATTGTAGAAAGAAGAAACGATATCATCGATTAACCAATCGGTAGAATCAAGATAATTTTTGATGCCATCATAGTCAGCATTCAAAATATCATATACGATTTCACTATTGTACGTTTGAGTAAGAGATAACTCAGTGGTAGAAAACTCGACTGTAAGGGCAGAATGGTGTATGCTAAACCAAATAACCTTCAAAGCGATATCAAAGCGGCCTCATGATGCTGAAGGTGGTTCAGATCAACCTTCAGCACAATAAAGCTGCAACCGCAGCACTAAGCCGCCTCATCGCAGCCGAGGGTCTGGATATAGTCAGGACCGGATTTTGCCTCTATGGTGCCCCTGGGCAGTAACGAATTTGCCGCCCTCCGCCACCACATAACGTAAGCTTGAAGGTATAGCAGTTGTCAGCTCAAAAAGGAAATGTAGGCAAAACGTTAGCGGGCGTATGTGACAAAATTGAAAATGTAATATTTTTTACCAGTAAGCGTATTTTGTTTGCTTGAAAATTGTTTATGTTGCTTCCCAGGGGAGGAATCCAGGTGTGTGTGCACCTCCCAAAATTGTTTTAGGAATGATTGAAACTCCAATGATAACAAATAAAACTGTACAATTCTTATTACATTCGGTTTTTCACATTTTTAGAAATGCGTTCATGTTTCTAAATTTTTTCTTTTGATCGTTTTGGAAATAATTTGCGAATTACCCCAACAAATGAAATTTCCTAGAATAGCATAATATTTAACCAGAAATCGTTATACCGAAAACACCCAAAATTAAGAAAGCTTACCGTAAATTTTTAACACACCTTGACCTAATTTGTTTTCGGTGATAAAGATAACGAAAACGAATTGGGAAAGCATTTACTGATGCTATTCAGCAAAAGTCATTCGGTGCCTAAGGAGTTCTAGATTTTCCTGATTTGAACTATTTTAAATTATTTTTATTTTCGGTGGAATTTCCCGTTTTTCTCTGAAAAAAATTGCAAATCCGAAAATTTAAGCGTAAAAATTCTTAAAATTTTAGTTAAACCCGATAGAAATTAAAAAAATTGAAAGCCAATGCCGCATTTGTAATATCGAGACCTCTCCCAAAACCAAATCCTTGCATCCCAGCGAATTTGATGTGTGGACAAATTTAAGAAGTAATTGTACACACGAAAATGTGTGGTTAGATGAGTTACTTGCTTGGGGGCGTTTTGAACTTTCCAAAGGATCGCTATCACCAAAAATATTTTTCGTTTTTTTTCTACAAGTCTGGGGCAATTTTAGAGGCTTGAAAACAGGAGCTGGCAGCCAAGTACTAGCGTACTTATACATATCATTTAATGTGGCTTCAGGCATAATGTGTAAAGTGAAGCCAAAGATGATGTATGCTCCTACTCTAAATATACTCATGAAGTAAAGGCCGCCACGCCATTCAGAGTGAGTGAGTGTATGCTTCAAGCAAAAACTTTTGAGTAGTCCCAATTCCAAAATCCATTTTTCCCATAATTTGAGACCAATGAAAAAATTTATGAATTTGCCGCCCCGGGCAGTAGCCCAGGTTGCCCATATGGGAAATCCGGCCCTGGATATATTCCTCATCCAAGAACCTTGGCTGTATAAGGGCAAAGTAGCCGGCTTAGGAACCACCGGAGGTAAGTTAATATACGATATAGCTTCTGGCAATGCCAGGACCTGTATCTATACTAAGCCTACCGTTAACATACTGCCACTACACAACCATATTTCCAGAAACCTAGTAGCGGTAAAAATAACACAAAATGGGAGTAGTAATCGGGAGCTCATCCTCGCTGCCGCTTACTTCCCATACGATTCACAGACGCCTCCACCACCTCAAGAGCTGGAGGAACTGATAATCAGCAGCGGAACACACACACCGCAGCTCATCATCGGAGAGGATGCAAACGCTCACCATACAGAGTGGGGGAGCTCTGATACGAACAAAAGGGGTGAGTATCTTTATGATTTTATAATCAAAGAAAACTTTGAAATTGTGAATAAAGGCACACTTTTGTAACAACACGTCGAAGAGAGGTCATTGATATAACTTTAGCCACCTTCAACGTATCTCCTAACGTCCGCCATTGGCGTGTCTTAGCCGAACCATCGGTATCGGATCACAGATACATAAGTATGGAAATTGCCAAAGTCGATAAGCCAACTGAATTGTATCGAAATCCGAGAAAAACAGACTGGGACCTCTACAGAGAGCGCCTGGCTACCAATCTGAATGAAACTCCCAGACATATTAAAACTACACTTTGTGTGGAGGCTGTAGCGGATCAACTGCAAGCCGCAAGAAAAACCTCTTTCGAAGAGAGTTGTAGGTTAACGACACGACACACCAATGCGAAATGCAAATGGTGGAACTCGAACCTGAAGAGACTCCAGAAGATTCTAGCCAAGGATCCAACAAACCCCATCGGGACACTTAAAAACTCCGATGGAAACCAAACAAAAACAGGTAAGGAGACCCTGGAAGTCCTTCTAGGGTCTCACTTTCCTGGATCAACCATAACTTCGGAGCGCACAGACCAGTTGACAACTCCCTTTTTATCAGGGCTAACAAAGACGACTGGCGGATTGCGAACCAGATAGTAACCTCTAATAGGGTGGAATGGGCGATCAACTCTTTCGAACCCTACAAATCACCAGGATCAGACGGTGTCTACCCAGCCCTGCTTCAGCAGGGTCTTACGACCCAGGCTCCGCTCTTACTAAGACTATTTAGAACCAGCATAGCCTTAGGATACATCCCAATCACTTGGAAGCAGGTAAACGTAGCATTTCTGGCAAAGCCGGGGCGTGACCAAACCCTAGCGAAATCGTATAGACCAATAAGTCTAACCTCCTTCCTACTTAAGTCATTGGAAAAGCTCGTCGATAAACATATCAGGGCAGCTTTTCCCTTTGCACCCAAACCAACATGCTTATCAGACAGGGAAATCATGTGAATCAGTACTACACCATCTAGTTGGCAAGATTGAGACCACAGTAGAAATCAAAGAAATAGGGCTCGCGGCCTTCCTAGATATAGAGGGGGCCTTCGACAACACTTGCTTTGAATCTCTTGTACACGGCGCCTCGAGTCATGGAGTTCGAAACACACTATGTCGGTGGATAAACTCAATGCTTCAAGGACGACAAGTACATGCAAAATTATTCGGTGAAACCATGTATACAGCTGTCCTCAAAAGGTGTCCACAGGGGGTTATACTTTCACTCCTCCTGTGGAACTTTGTAGTGGACAGCCTACTGATCCAGCTAAATAACACTGGTTTCTATACCCTAGGATACGCCGATGACATCAGTATCCTGATAAGGGGACAATTTCCAGGAGTTCTTTCTGAACTCCTGCAACAAGCTCTAACCCAAGTGGAGGATTGGTGTAGGAGGGTAGGCCTATCGGTCAATCCCGCCAAAACAACACCAATAGCCTTCAGTCGCAAACACAACTTGGAAGGGCTCAACGCTCCAACATTATTCAACCAACAACTGAAGTTTACCACGGAGGTAAAATATCTGGGAGTCACCCTTGATAACAAACTCACGTGGAACAAGCAGCTGCAAAACACAATTGCAAAAGGCAAACAGACCCTATATGCAACTAAAATAGCAATAGGGAAAACGTGGGGGTTAAAACCACGAATGATACACTGGATATACGAAGCTGTGGTCAAACCCCGTCTGACCTATGGCTCGATAGTCTGGTGGACTAAAATCAAGCAAAAAACAGCAGCAGCGAAGTTGGGATCAGTACAGAGACTGGCCTGCGCAAGCATAACCGGCGTCATGCGCAGTGCACCAACTTTAACTCTAGAGAAACTACTAGACCTGCCACCACTGGACCTCATAATCACAGAAGAGGCCAGACTCGCAGCGTACAGACTCCAATCATCGAACATGTGGACACCTCAAAGGGTAGGACACTGTACGATTACAGAAATCATTGCAAACCCAATCCTAGGTATGGGCAGCGACTATACCCCGGCCATGTACACCTCCGACTCCAACATCGAAACCTCAACGATTAGGGAAGACTGGAATAAATGGAACGACAACCATCTATCAAATCACATCGTGTGGTACACGGATGGATCGAAGACAGACGAAGGAACAGGGGCAGGAGTCTATACTAAAACCAACAACTATAGTATCTCTAAACCCCTAGGTCAATAGACAACTGTCTTCCAGGCAGAACTTATAGCCATAAACCTTGCAGCAGGGGAGAGTACTCGAAAGGGATATACCAATAAGACCATATATATTCTCTCCGACAGTCAAGCTGCTATAAAAGCAATTCATCATCAATGTGGCACGATAGCCCGACGTCGGGCCTTGGCCGCCTGAATCGTTGACCTCCAATTGTCGCGGTTACGTGACCTTGTCCTCCAGTTTCGGAAGCCCAGCAGCTGGTGGGCGTCTTCACCTACGGAGTTCTCCCAGCGAGCTCTCGGTCGTCCACGCAACCTCGCTCCGTCAATTCGTTGTGCGTTCATAACTTTCTTTGGCATGCGATTGTCGTCCATCCGTTGTACATGCCCCGCCCATTGCAGACGTTGAAGCTTCACGATTTTCGATACTTCCAGCTCATCCTACAATTGATACAACTCATGGTTGAGTCCATGTTTCGCAGCCATAACATAGCACGGATCGGATGATTGTTTTGTACACGCGGAGCTTCGGTTCCTGTGCGCAAGTTTTGAATTAATTATAGGGAGGACCGAGAAATATGTCTTATTGGCTAGTTGTATCCGTCGCTTAATTTCGTCGGTCTCGTTGGCGTCCTTCGATAAGTTACAACCCAGATAGTTGAAGTTGTCTACATACTCGCTATTAAGGTCCCCCACTGTGATGCTTGAATTTGCTGGCGTCCTTGCTTTCGATTGCATCATGGCCTTTGTTTTGCTTTCGTTGATATGTAGTCCAACTTCCTTTGCGGCGTTATTGAGGTTATGCAGGAGGCTTTCTGCATCACCCAATTTTCGAGACATGATGTTGATATCGTCGGCGTACGCTACTAATTGAGTCGACTTGATGAGTAGCGTTCCGCTGCTGTTAAAGCAATTGCAAATCCCAAAACAACCTCCAAATTGGTTTGGGAATGCCAACAAAAAAGAACAAAAGAACCTAGCTAACCGAAACAAAGTAACTCTGAAATGGGTGAAAGGACATAAGGGGATCGAAGGAAATGAGAAAGCGGATGCCATTGGAAGAGAGGGTTCCGAACCACCCTTAACTGGTCCTGAACCTGCAATCGGAATCAGTAAATCTACTGACAGAACCGTTGCTAGACGATGGACCGAAGATAAATTCCAAGATCGATGGAGACTCGCTGAAGGTCTTAGGCAAAGCAAGCGTATGCTGGAATCTAACTGGCATACCAGCTGCACCGAAGCCCTCAGTCTTAGTAAAACGAACCTCATGGCAGTGACAGGCCTTATAACCGGTCATTGAACCCTACGGAAACATCTGTATGGGTGCACCCAAAGTAAACCTAGGTCAAACACGCCGATTAGTAGGAACCCGATTTGACGAACATAGGAAAGAAGCGGAATTAGGGAAAAAGAACCCCAATAGGCAGCTAAGGTCAATGGTAGCGAGGCACATAGTAGAGGAAGGGCATGACATTAGGTTCGACGATCTAAAAGTAATAAAACAGGTAGACAGAGTAAGCAAACTGGACGCAGCAGAAAGTATCTACATCATCAAAAACAATAAAAACCTTAGGTTGAATCACGACGAAGGAAATTGCACCTCTAGACCCTTAAAAGTAATTAAATAATCTTTCCAGGTAGCTTTAGGATAAAAATGTTTGTATTTATAGTAGATTAGGTCAGGTCCTCTCTTTAGTCTGAGTCATGAACTGAGGAAGGGAGCTTGTGACTCCCGAAACATTGTATTCGACTTTTGTAACGACGACGATTGTAACGACCTTTTATGGTAGGTATACATAATCATCCATCTGAGCAAGCCATCCGTCAAATTTTGAATAGATTTCGTACCACGTACACTCAACGCCATCTAGATATATCATAGCCGCAACTCAGCTGGAACCATAATCCAAAAAAATTTCCGATGTAGGATTTTTGCCGACCAAATATGCCATTTTTCTTAGACTAATAATGATTTCAAGAAATGGGCCTGTCAATTGGCCTTCAAGGTCGTGCGATTTAACACCTCTCGATTATTTCCTGTGCGGTTACGTTAAATCACAGGTTTATTCTGATAAACCAGCAACAATAATAATTGACGCCTTGGAGGCCAACATTGTTCGCGTTATTGGTGATATACGGCCAGAAGTACTCGAAAAAGGTCCAGAATTAGATGTCAAGAATGTTAAGAACAGCCGCGGTGGCCATATGCCTGAAATCGTTTTTAAATGTTAAATGTTTGACATTTATCATTCCAATAGAAGAAAAAATTTGATTAAAAGTTAATATTTTGTGTCTTTTTTTCAATTTGAAGTTCTATCATTCTTAAAAAAAAACACCCTCTACAATATCTGAAAATATAACCAGCAGATCAACGTTTCCTTCAACGATGAAAATTGAGTCAAACTTGGACGACATGCCTAAAGCCGTTTGAACAATTTGTGTATCCGCATCCTCTACAACAGCCTATGGGATACTAAGAAATCATGATTCGTTAAATACTTTTGCAGTCTATCAACAAATCGTTTCTTATTTCTTTCATTGGCCAACAATGCCTTCTGCTTCATACCTCGGAAGATTGTGGTCTCGTCAAAAATAAATTCAGCTAACTGTTGAATTGTTGATCGCCGGCGCCTTTCAACAAATTTTGTCCCTCAATGAAAAGGATTGTCGGGATAGGCGTCGAACACTATACAAACGGGAGAGCGGAAATGCTGCCGCAAAAACTTGACGTAGCATGTAGTAGGGATGTCAAAAACCGGACGGTTAGTCCGAAAACCGGTACTTTCAAAACGGTTAACCGGTTTTTTTCGGTTTTTTCATCCTCCCGGTTTTAACCCGGACGGTTGTTTGCCCATCCGGTTAAAACCGAAAAAACAACTTTCCAAATTCATAAAATTTTTATATTTTCTTGATTTGTCAGTCTGTAATTCTACTGCTTGTCTTCTATGAAAAATTTCGTATTTCCGAACACTCTCCTTAGTGCTATTTATCCAAGAACCATCGCTTCGTTAAACTACCGCTCCTTGCATTTTTCCTTTCCAAGGCAGATAATGTTTACGTTGCGTGTCACACCACACCTGTATCTTTTGTGCGTCGTGAATGTATGTGTATCAGATTAGTGCATTTAGAGTTCATTGTTATAGGAAGACGAATCAGCAGTTGCTACGACGTCCGCGGCCACATCGATATCCGCGTCTACTTCAACATTCGTCGTGTCCACAAAGACTTCAACATCTACATCATAGTGCAGTCATATTAGCATTTCAAATAGAAAAAAATAGAGTAAGGTTTCTTGTGGTTTTTGAATCAGTGGGATCCCAGGAATCTAAAACCCATTTTGCTAAAAAAAATTTTGATCGGAAAGGTCCCAAAAAGACAAAAAAGGATACTCATTAATCCTTGACCGGAGGTCGGCATGTGGGGTATCAAATCAAAGAGGGCGTCAAGTACATTATATATCCGGTGTTTGTTCCATGTGTCAAGGACCCTCAACGGAATAAATCGAGATTAAATGGAGAATTATTGTGTTTCCCGTGTATCTTTCCGAAGCCCTATTACGAGAGTAATTCAAATTGTCACTACGTTTCTCACTTTTCCGAATCTAAAATAGCTAAAGATTCTACCATTAAATTTGCTAAAAAAAAATTGTCGGAAAGCTCTCAAAAAGGACACTAATTACAAATCTTGATCGAACGTGGGCATGCGGGGTGTCATATCAAAGAGGACGTCGAGTACATTACATATCTGGCGTTTATTACTTGTTTCAAGGACCCTCACGGGAGAAAATTGGGATCCAATGGAACATTTTCATGTTTCTCGTACATCCCTCGACTTAGGACGCTTCGACTTAGGACATTTCGACTTACAACGCATGAAAAATTTAGACCAAGACTCGAGTTACAACAATTTTTGTTTCGATTTACAACGCGATTTGAAAAAAGAGTTTCTTATAAAAACACAAGTGCAAGACAGAATTTTGATTTCTGTTTTTACTTTTCTTTCCTGGTGCATAAAGTTTTTATTTGTGGAGCTGATATTTGAAGAAGAAATTTTGTTGTAAAGGCTGTTTTGTTAAGGACCTTTTACAGAAGTAAATTTAAACGCTAGCGTAAAGGATTAGGTCAGCCATTAAAAAAATTCTGCGGGGGCGGCAAACAGTTCCCGATTAATCAATAACACTTAAGAACTAAAAGTTTTCGAAATACAGTGTACTGCATGCCGGAAAATGGAGCATACATCTAATGCCGGCCCCACATTGTCCGGAGTTGCCGAACCGGACAGTGTGGTTGCAGTCTAAACTAAACAATGTCCCATATAACAGCATAAAGATATTAGCTAGGCAAAATATAAATTCGTAAGTACTAGGTGAGCCAAAAGTAATCATCCGATGTTCTTTTGCTTTTTTTAATAAAAAAAAATTCGGTTTTGATTATGAAATACGTTTATTATCCCTTACAGTTAATTGTATCAAGTCGCAAAAATGTCGCCAAGTGGCCGCCGCCACAGCTGATTACCATATGGGCCCGTTTTATGGCATTTTCCATCACTCTTCCCAGAATATCGGCCGACAGGTTTTCGCATTCCTGGCGAATATTTTCCTTAAGGGCTTCAAGAGTCTGAGGCTTGTTGACGTAAGCCCGCGACTTCAAAAAACACCCATAAAAAGAAGTCTGGAACAGTTAAATCGGGTGATCTGGCAGTGCAAATCACCAAAACGAGAGATAAACCGACCCGGAAATGTTTCCTTCAAAATATGCCCGCGTTCCTTAAGAGTAAACCGATTCATGGCTTGACAGTTCGTATTTTACGTTTGTTTACTTCAGAAATTAGGAAAAATGAAAGAAAAAAAGAAAGGAAAAGAAGTTACAGCGATTTCCAATAGAAGAAATCACTTTTAGGAAGTCGTAAAAACCGTGGTGATACGACTTGGTAGTGTACGTCCTTAAATTGGTAGCGATAAAATTACGATTTGTTATTGAATTTAATTTTTCTGACTTAAATTAAGCCGCTATCCTGAGATACGACAACAAAGAAATATTGCAATTTATTTTTAACCATTTTTAGGGACTCTATAAGAGTCCCTCAATTATATTTATAAAAAATATAATTTGTACACAGAATTTTCCAACTTATGGATGGAATGAGGAACAATTTCTTTAAATTTAAGAAATCTACTACTCCTGCAAAATTTTCTACCATTTCTATAGAAATCATAGAATTGGAATCATCTACTATATAAAAATAAGTCGGGTTTTCCTCCCTGACGCTATAACTCCAGAACGCACGAACCGATTTGGATGATTCTTTTTTTGTTTTATCCGTCTTACGTTGGAGAAGGTTTATGGACCAAAATTTTTTTGAAAATCTCGAAGGAAGTGGTGGTAAATATCGAAATTTCATTTTGTATGCGAGTCACCTGTTGCAATCAAGTTTTCATCGACAACATTTAAATTTAATGGGAATATTTTAGTTGTCATTGGATCAAATACAGTGTTAATTGTAGTCAAGGTGACTATGTTTTTACGTACACACATCCTTGATGTTGGTCACAGCAATTTCACAATAGACTTCGTACTACTTCGGGAATCCGTCGATATCTCCGCAATCCTTTGGCGGAACGACACGATTGAGATGTCGCCGGATTCGCAACAAAATTGCCTAAAGGGTCATGGGGTTTTTTTTTTTCTAATAACCGTCAGCCCGGATGTTGGCATAGCAAGGTTACAATTAATTACAATTAAGTTACATTAACAACCGTCAACCTGGATGTATGATGGTTTCTGGGATAGTATGAGCATTGTAGGTGGCGTGCGCACATTTTAGTGCACGAAAAACTGAGTAAATGAGTGTGCTGACATATTTAATAGAAATTTATTAAATTAATGATTTTCGAGATAACTCGCTAATATAGTTGAAGGGCAAATGCAGTCTCATCAATCAGTCAGGGGGTTGAGTACATATGTTGTTGTTGTATTACCTTGACCGCTTAACCCCCCGACGGAAATCTATAGCGTTGTTTCCATTATACACTTTGGTTTCATCATCGAGAGGTCGATCCCAATAAATGATAGTTAGCGCAGGTTGATTGGCATTCAAATTAGTGTCAAGTTGTGAGTGAAGCCAATAATGCGAGCGAAGCGAGCACTAGATAAGAGAGCGAGCGAAGCGAGCTCTCTCAGCTAGTTATTTATAAGTTTGTACGCCTGTCTAGAGTTCTTACTCGCTAATCTTTGGTTTATTTGCTGTTACTGTTCGTCAAAATGTTTGCGTTTCTTACGTCTAATTAACTTATTAGATACTCGCCGAAGCTCGTTATATCTTTCTTTCTTGGCTCGGGATGCGCGTTGTGTGTATTGGCGATAGGCTTCATTTTTCGCCTCAATCGAGGCCCTGCATTCGTCGTCGAACCAGTCTGCTCGTCTGCGCCGGCCTTTATAGCTCACGACCTCTTCTGCGACCCCCTTGATGCTGTCTTTGAGCTCCTCCCAGAACTCATGGATGCCTAGATTATTGATGTTATCAAGCATGGACGACAGCTTTTCCTCAAGTGCTGTAGTATACGCAGCCGCCGTGGCATCATCAATCAAATTGTCAACCTCGAAGATCTTGGCAGGGTTGATTATCGTTAGGTGCACCGAAGAGATTCTTCACCTATAGGTCGTCTTCACCAAATAGTGATCGGTGTCGCAGTTGGCTCCTCGATAGGATCGAACATCTAGGACATTAGAAGCCCTTCTCTTGCTGATCAGTACGTGGTCGATCTGGTTCACGGTGTATTCATCTGGAGACTTCCAGGTCTGCTTATGGATTCGTCGATGAGGGAAGCTTATGACCAAGTTTTGCCGCTCGCGAAGTCGATAAGTCGCTGACCGTTGTTGTTGTTTTCGTCGTTGAGGCTATTACCACCAACAGTTCCCCTATGACAGCTTTCGTTTCCGACTTTGGCGTTTAAGTCTCCTAGCAGCAGCTTGACGTCGTTTGATGGAAGTGAGTCGAAGAGTGTTTCTAGGTCGTTGTAGAACTCGTCCTTAATCGCGTCTTCTTTTACTTCTGTAGGGGCATGCGCATTAATGAGCCAGAGATTAGCGAAACGGGTCTTAATGCGGATCGCACATAGCCGCTCGTTGATGGGTTTGAAGCCGATAACGTGGTCCTTGAGCTGCTTATTCACGATGAAAGCTACTCCAAACTCCTTGTTGCCCTCCTCTTTACCACTCGTAAAAATAGTGTGCGAATTGAGGTCGTTAATCTCGCTTTTGAGCCATTTAGTTTCCTGGATTGCAACTATGCTCAGCTTGTATTGTACTACCTGATCCAAGAGGGCCCTTAAGGGCGTACATTCCAGGATCCAAAAGAGTAATCAGGTGTTCGTTTGCGGGGTCGTCGTTGTTTTGTATCCGTCCAATCCGAGGCTTTTATTTCAGGTTTCTTGACTTGAAGTTTTTCTTAGGATGAGTTGTCGGCACATCGCTAAACCATGATAGGGTTTTATCGTTTAGTAAAGGCCATCATGGGTATGCCTCGAAGATGCTGCATTAGTGGTTGAGTTAGACGTTACCGTTACCAGGGGGCGCCCGCGCGGAGGACACATGGAGAAGTCTTTTGCCCCCTTTTGTCAAATCATAACATCATTGTAATGCCGGCCTCACACAGATCAGGTTTAGCCGAACCCCGATCAGTATGGGGCCGGCATAAATTTGGGACTTTTGAGTGCCACGGATAATATAGGTACATTACATAAAATTATGTTATGAAATTTTGTGGCAATATACTAAAGATTTAGGAGATTTTTCTGCACTATACAGCAAATGTGTAATTTTATCCGATAAAAAAGACGGATCGGTAGTTTTTATTTATCTCCTGTGATGTGATCCCGCATCAAACAGTGCATTTTTCCGAATGTAAACCTTGCTGATGCAATTATCTGTTTTAATGTCTCCCCAATCGTTCTAATATCCCCTCAACCTGAATTTATTAGTTAACAAATAAAAAATTTGTTATTGAATGAATTCAAGTGTGAAAATTGCTACTTTTTAATATACATATGTACATTAAAGAAATTTTCCGTAAGAATGACTTACCTGCTGTAAGGCCAACAGACTGTCTACAACTAGGAACTGAGGTTTATCACGTAGTAACTACACTATTGTGGAAGTAACCGAAAGACTCAAAATAATTCCAGATTTCCAGTTTGGGTTCAGGAAAAACCTTTCCACCTCCCTCCAAGCATACCTATACTATAGAAATACGTGAAGCATTCTTTTGAAATAAAAGAATCAGTAGGTCTCGTGACGCTCGACATCGAAAACGCGTTTGGTTCAGTATGGCATAATGGCCTTCTATTTAACCTTCGGGCGGGCGCAAGGCATCTGACAGATTAAGTGACCAGTTTTTTTTGCGCCAATCAGCGATATGAAAAGGCAGAGTTCTGAAACTCGCAGTAGCTTAATCTTTATCGATCAACTACCCAAAGCAGTTTTCAGTTTCTATCTACCATATTCAATATTAATACACAATTCATCACTATCCAGCTTTTATTTATTGTTTGGTTTTTAAACTCCGCAACGTTTCGCTATTTAAAATAGCACCATCAGGCCTTGATTTTCTTGATTTACAATTATGTTACTAATTCTAATACATATAAATAGACTTCCACGATAAATAAATATATAAATAATTAATAACTTAATTGTATACATATGTATATTGTACAATGTTCTATATATGTTCGCTCGCATTATTGGCTTCACTCACAACTTGACACTAATTTGAATGCCAATCAACCTGCTAACTATAATTTATTGGGATCGACCTCTCGATGATGAAACCAAAGTGTATAATGGAAACAACGCTATAGATTTCCGTCGGGGGGTTAAGCGGTCAGGGTAATACAACAACAACATATGTACTCAACCCCCTGACTGATTGATGAGACTGCACTTGCCCTTCAACTATATTAGCGAGTTATCTCGAAAATCATTAATTTGATAAATTTCTATTAAATATGTCAGCACACTCATTTACTCAGTTTTTCGTGCACTAAAATGTGCGCACGCCACCTACAATGCTCATACTATCCCAGTAACCATCATACATCCAGGTTGACGGTTGTTAATGTAACTTAATTGTAATTAATTGTAACCTTGCTATGCCAACATCCGGGCTGACGGTTATTAGAAAAAAAAAACCCCATGACCCTTTAGGCAATTTTGTTGCGAATCCGGCGACATCTCAATCGTGTCGTTCCGCCAAAGGATTGCGGAGATATCGACGGATTCCCGAAGTAGTACGAAGTCTATTGTGAAATTGCTGTGACCAACATCAAGGATGTGTGTACGTAAAAACATAGTCACCTTGACTACAATTAACACTGTATTTGATCCAATGACAACTAAAATATTCCCATTAAATTTAAATGTTGTCGATGAAAACTTGATTGCAACAGGTGACTCTCATACAAAATGAAATTTCGTTATTTACCACCACTTCCTTCGAGATTTCCAAAAAATTTTTGGTCCATAAACCTTCTCCAACGTAAGACGGATAAAACAAAAAAAGAATCATCCAAATCGTTCCGCCAAAGGATTGCGGAGATATCGACGGATTCCCGAAGTAGTACGAAGTCTATTGTGAAATTGCTGTGACCAACATCAAGGATGTGTGTACGTAAAAACATAGTCAAATTGACTACAATTAATATAAAAATGTGCGCACGCCACCTACAATGCTCATACTATCCCAGAAACCATCATACATCCAGGTTGACGGTTGTTAATGTAACTTAATTGTAATTAATTGTAACCTTGCTATGCCAACATCCGGGCTGACGGTTATTAAAAAAAAAACCCCATGACCCTTTAGTAGGGATGTCAAAAACCGGACGGTTAGTCCGAAAACCGGTACTTTCAAAACGGTTAACCGGTTTTTTTTCGGTTTTTTCATCCTCCCGGTTTTAACCCGGACGGTTGTTTGCCCATCCGGTTAAAACCGAAAAAAAACTCTCCAAATTCATAAAATTTTTATATTTTCTTGATTTGTCAGTCTGTAATTTTATTGCTTGTCTTCTATGAAAAATTTCGTATTTCCGAGCACTCTCCTTAGTGCTATTATTCCAAGAACCATCGCTTCGTCAAACTACCGCTCCTTGCATTTTTCCTTTCCAAGGCAGATATTGTTTACGTTGCGTGTATCTTTTGTGCGTCGCGAATGTATATGTGTATCAGCTCAGTGCATTTAGAGTTCATAGTGCAGTCAAAATATCCCAATTCAGGCCTCCAAATAGAAAAAAATAGAGTAAGGCTAATTTTTGTTGTTTTTGAATCAGTAGGCTCCCAGGAATCTACAACTGATTTTGCTAAAAAACATTTTGATCGGAAAGGTCCCAAAAAGGACAAAAAAGGATACTCTTTAATCCTTGACCGGAGGTCGGCATGTGGGGTATCAAATCAAAGGGGACGTCAAGTACATTACATATCCGGTGTTTATTCCATGTTTCACGGACCCTCAACGGAATAAATCGAGATTAAATGGAGAATTATTGTGTTTCCCGTGTATCTTTCCGAAGCCCTAATTACGAGAGTAATTCAAATTGTCACTACGTTTCTCACTTTTCCGAATCTATAATAGCTAAAGATTCTACCATTAAATTTGCTAAGAAAAAAAATGATCGGAAAGCTCTCAAAAAGGACACTAATTACAAACCTTGATCGAACGTGGACATGCGGGATGTCATATCAAAGAGGACGTCGACTACATTCCATATCTGGCGTTTATTACTTGTTTCAAGGACCCTCACAGGAGAAAATTGGGATCCAATGGAAAATGTTCATGTTTCTCGTATATGTATCTTTCCAAAGCCGTAATTTTTCGTTTTAGCCCGAATTTTTCCATTTAGTGTCCTTGAAACAGGAAACAAACACCGGATATGCAATGCACTCGACGTCCTCTTTGACATGACACCCCGCATGCCCACTTTCATTCAAGGTTTGTAATTAGTGTCCTTTAATGTCCTTTTCGGAGCTTTCCGATAATTTTTTCGGCACGATTTCAGTATCTGTGGCGCCAAATTTTGATGAAGCCATTTCATTAATATTGGCCTGAAACGACCGAATCTGCAATCCTTTTTCGCGAAATCGTAACGGTTCTGCAGATATTCAATGTCAAAAGTTTGACATTTATATGGGGTAGTTCGGTTTCTAATGGGAAATTGGGGGGATTTTTACAACATACTGATTTGAATCAATGGCATTGCACCATTGCCAAATAAGACATTTTAAATTTCATTTGCCTTCCTGTCTAGCAAATTGTACAATTCTTGCTCTCAAATATATTTCGACTTTTCATATTATTAACATCTTTGCCAAATTGGTAAAACTTACTATTCTAGTGGGAATGATTAAAATTAAAACGTCAATTTGATGGCATGGAACACTTTCCCCAATGTGTAAAGCGGAAATCCACCCTTTTTCTTATCAAATTACATAACTGGCTTCATAGAAAAGTCAAACTTTGACATTGAATATCTGGAGAACCGTTACGATTTGGCGAAAAAGGATTGCAGATTCGATCGTTTCAGACCAATATTAATGAAATGGCATCATCAAAATTTGGCGCCACAGATACTGAAATCTCCTCATTTTTTCTTAGCAAATTTAATGGTAGAATCTTAACCTATCATAAATTCGGAAAAGTGAGGAACGTAGTGACAACTTGGATTATTCTCGTAGTTATGGCTTTGGAAAGATACACGGAAAACACAATAATTTTCGATTTAATCTCGATTTATTCCGTTGAGGGTCCTTGAAACAGGACACAAACACCGGATATGTAATGTACTCGACGTCCCCTTTGATTTGATACCCCACATGCTGACCTCCGGCCAAGGACTAAAGAGTATCCTTTTTTGTCCTTTTTGGGACCTTTCCGATCAAAATTTTTTTTAGCAAAATGAGTTTTAGATTCCTGGGAGCTCGCTGATTCAAAAACCCCAAAAAATAGCCTTACTCTTTTTTTTTCTATTTGGAGGCCTGAAATGGGATATTTTGACTGCACTATATACATTGTCTAGCAATAAAACTCAGCTAACTAATTTTGAAACATTATGAATACTTTTGACAATTTTATTTGATTATCTTTTTGGTTCAACATGTTTCTCTTTTTTTGGGCTCCATTACAGTCATATTTCTATACGAACATCAGCTTAACGAGTGTGTATGCATTATTTTGCTAAAATTCTAAGCAATTCAATGAAAAACCGGTTAACCGAAAACCGGTACTTTGAGTCCGGTTAAAACCGGACGGTCTAACCGGCTTTGCGAAAAAACCTAAAAAACCGAAAACCGGGTTATGGGCCGGTTTTTGACATCCCTACCCTTTAGGCAATTTTGTTGCGAATCCGGCGACATCTTAATCGTGTCGTTCCGCCAAAGGATTGCGGAGATATCGACGGATTCCCGAAGTAGTACGAAGTCTATTGTGAAATTGCTGTGACCAACATCAAGGATGTGTGTACGTAAAAACATAGTCACCTTGACTACAATTAACACTGTATTTGATCCAATGACAACTGAAATATTCCCATTAAATTTAAATGTTGTCGATGAAAACTTGATTGCAACAGGTGACTCTCATACAAAATGAAATTTCGATATTTACCACCACTTCCTTCGAGATTTTCAAATAGTATGAAGTTTAATTTTACTCATCCGTATCACCTTTAGATTTTGTTTGCACAGACCTTCTGCAATAGAGTTGAAATCAACCTCCATTTGCCAAACGGTAATTTATTTTGAACTCCTTTTATATTATTGGGATTGATATATGTATGAACGTATGCTGCCTGATTTTTTTCACTAGCTGGGGATTTGTCTTTTACAATGGTGTTGACTTTTACCTGGAGCTCGAGCTAAACTGCACAATTTTGCATCCATATTTTAAGCCATGGTGATGAGAATGAGATTTTTTCTTTAAATATAAAACGATCACCTCAACAAATAATAAGAAGTGTTCTATACCAGTGTTTTCTAAATTAAATTGTTAAATAGGAAAAGAGAATTCTGCCTAAATACTTTCACAATACAAATTGGCCCGACGCGACGTCTTCGCCAGTTCCCAATAAGAGAGCCACTGTAGGGATATGAAAAATATTACGCAAATTAGTTAATGTTGATGTGTACATGCATATTTATTTTAAATGCTCTTTTTTCTTATAACACTATCATTAACTAAAAAATGCCGAGTTTTGAGTTTTGACCGTTTTCTTGCCTACGTGCAATATGGTTATTCGACTTACAACGTTTTCGACTTAGGACGCATTTCCCTGGAACCAATTAGCGCCCTAAGTCGAGGTATGCCTGTATATGTATCTTTCCAAAGCCGTAATTTTTCGTTTTAGCCCGAATTTTTCCATTTAGTGTCCTTGAAACAGGAAACAAACACCAGATATGCAATGCACTCGACGTCCTCTTTGACATGACACCCCGCATGCTCACTTTCAATCAAGGTTTGTAATTAGTGTCCTTTAATGTCCTTTTTCAGAGCTTTCTGATAATTTTTTTCTTAGCAAATTTAATGGTAGAATCTGAACCTATCATAGATTCGGAAAAGTGAGAATCGTAGTGACAACTTGGATTATTCTCGTAGTTATGGCTTTGGAAAGTTACACGGAAAACACAAAATTTTTCGATTTAATCTCCTTTTATTCCGTTGAGGTTCCTTGAAACAGGAAACAAACACCGGATATGTAATGTACTCGGCGTCCCCTTTGATTTGATGCCTCACATGCTAACCTCCGGCCAAGGATTAAAGAGTATCCTTTTTTTGTCCTTTTTGGGACCTTTCCGATCAAAATTTTTTTTAGCAAAATGAGTTTTAGATGCCTGGGAGCTCGCTGATTTAAAAACTACAAAAAAATAGCCTTACTCTATTTTTTTTCTATTTGGAGGCCTGAGATGAGATATTTTGACTGCACTATATGCATTGTCTAGCAATAAAACTCAGTTAACTATTTTGGAAACATTACGAATACTTCTGACAATTTTATTTGATTATCTTTTTTGTTCAACATGTTTCTCTTTTAGGGCTCCATTACACAGTCATATTTCTATACGAACATCAGCTTAACGAGTGTGTATGCATTATTTTGCTAAAATTCTAAGCAATTCCATGAAAAACCGGTTAACCGAAAACCGGTCCTTTGAGCCCGGTTAAAACCGGACGGTCTAACCGGCTTTGCAAAAAAACCGAAAAAACCGAAAACCGGGTTATGGGCCGGTTTTTGACATCCCTAGCATGTAGCAATCAAATATTTCTGCGAAAGAAACATCCTTTGACCAAACAACTCGATGCATGAGGAGCAAGCGCACGCGTATCGCGTAATGAACATATCTCTCTCTATCTGCATCTGCAGCGAAATACAACTAGCCGCCAAGTAAAGCCCAACATACCCGTAGAATGTTATGCTATATCCCAGCCCTTATACATCTGGCGACTTGGCTGCCAACCTAGGTTTGCAGGTTGCAGGTAAGTTGCAAGAATGTGAATGGCGTGGTTACCGGAATGTTGCCAGTGTGTAGTAACGTAACTGCAACCTAGATTGGCAACCAAGTTGCAGATGTATAAGGCCTGTCAGATCGTCGACTTTCTCTTGGGCATATCTCGGTTGTGGATGATCGTATCGATTTAATTTTTTTTGTAGATTGTAGGGAATTCAACAAGCTACAAGTCAATTTTCATTAATTATTGAGTGAAAATTCACCGTTATCGACTTATTTGCAAAAAACTGATTAACAAAACGGGTTTTTTGCACTTTGAAATGCTGTAGCATTTTATCTACTGATTTGGGATGCACAGTCAGTAAACAACAGATGAAGGCAATTTCGTACCGAACCATCTGGTGTCTTTCTTTTGAAAGTCAGGCCATCTGAAGCGGAGACATTATGCAAAAATACCAAACAAGACAAAACATCGAAGCAATGCGAATTAAATTTTCCTACAAAAATTTACGCGCTACAATGCTTCGATTTTGTATTATTTGCTCGTAGGTACAGATAGGGGATTCCTCGAGGGTACCGCCTCCATGAAGGCTGTAACGACAATGGCCAACGATTAATTGACTTCGCGACCAGCAGAAATATGGTCATTAGCTATACGTGTTTTCCGCATCGTCGCATTGACAGGCTGACCTGGAGATCTCCAGATCAACATACCGTCAACCAAGTTGACCACATCCTCGTCTGCAAGAGATGGGCATCGAGCATAATGGATGTTCGATCCTTTCATGGAGCAAATATTAATTCTGACCACTACATGGTGAAGGCGACCTATAGGTGCAGAATTCGAGACTCAACCCGGCAAAAATTTTTGCGGTTGACAAATTGTCGGATGATCCCACGGTGGTTGCCTATACCACTGCCCTTGAGGAGAAGCTGACGCCCTTGCTAAATAACATCAGCAACGAATGCGCCCTTTATATCTGGGATACACTCAAAGACACCATCAAAGGGTTCGCAGAGGAGGTTGTGGGTTACAAAGCCCGGAGAGCCCGAAATGATGGGTTTGACGAGGAATGTCAAAATTCGGTAGATGCGAAAAACGAAGCATATCGCCAATGGACCGAACGCGCAACTAGAGCAAAAAAAAAAAACAAATATGACAAGATTCGACGATTTTCGAATAGGTTAATTAGGCGTGAGAAACGTAAGCATCTGGACGAGCAGTTGATGCAAATAAACCAAAAACTAGTTAGTAGGAACAGTAGGCAAACGTACAAGCTAATTAATTCGATTAAAGGTGGATACCAACCCAGGGCCTCTGTAAGGATAAGGATGGCAATATCATTAGTGACTACCGATAGCGTCGATAAACGCTGGGCTTCACATTTTGAAGAGCTCCGCAATGTTCAACCGAACAACCCCACACAAGAAGCTCCGGAGCTGATGGCTGAAACAGGCCCTCCCGTTCAACCCCCAACAGTAGAAGAAGTTAATCTCGCCATGCAATCACTAAAACATAATAAAGCCCGGGGCGCTGACGAGATTCCAGCTGAACTGCTGAAGCATGGTGGGGAGAACCTTGTTAAGGCTATACACACACTTATCGTTAAAGTATGGAACGGCGAAATAATCCCGGAAGATTGGCCTAAAAGTATAATTTGCCCAATAAACAAAAAAGGGGATAAGTTGAAATGTGAGAACTACAGAGGCATCTCATTAGTTTGTACGACTTATAAAATTATATCTAAGGATCTAGAAAATAGAATTAATCCGTACTTAGAAGAAATAATTGGCGAGTACCAAGGCGGCTTTAGACCTAGTCGTTCGACGACAGATCAGCTTTTTACAGTGAAGCTTTTACCCCAGAAGTGCTGGGAATACAACATCGACGTATACTAAATATTTGTCGACTTCAAGCAGGCATACGACAGTATCGATCGAAGCGTACTGTACAACATTTTGCTGTATTTTTGAATACCGGCTAGGCTAGTCGTATGGTGGCCAGATGCCTCGTATTTTACGGGTTACCCCGTTTTTCGGGCACGGAAAGTCCAAAAACCCGGAATCCAAAAAATTAAATACGGGGCAAACAATGGATGATCCGCAAAGAAAAAACTCCATCAAAGGGTTAGAGACAACTGTTTATTGTATTAAAGTCAACCAAACACTTCGAAATTTGCCGGGATGCAAAAGTGCCGTAATCAAGGTAGTAATAGGCACTGTTAACATAGTACATACATGAATTCGTTGCAGTATTTGCAATCAGAATTCGATTTTGCCGAACACACTTAACTGTACTGTCTGCAACCCTTAAATTTGCAGCACGAACTGAAATTTGAGCAACTGGAGACAATAGTCGAATGTCTAAACATTACTACAGTCAACTTCGATGAAGTTTATGAGGAATTTTGTGTAATTTCGCCCCTAATTAATAAATATGTTCAGGAGATGAAGAAATGCCGATGAAGTGATAGGTTCTGACACACGGACAAAATTATTTAAAGCTGCCAATAAAACCAGCAAAATATGATTAGAATTTTGAAACTGGTCTTTTCTATCTTGGTATTTTATTTGGGAACCCTTAATCAGTTCGTCCCAACGCAGGTGTCGAAATCGATCAGCTTTTCTAGTGGCAAAGTATCAAAAAACCCTTATCGATTTCGTCCCCTGAAAGTGGACAAGCTCAACTAGGATTTCGAGTACCTACATTTTACGCCAAAAACAGCCAAAAACCATTGATCAGCTCGAACGTGTTTTTGGCGTAAAATATACTCTAAATCCTTTGCCAGCTCGTTCACTACGACGAAATTGAGAAGGGTTTTGGGTAGTTCTGGCACTGAAAAAACTAATCAATTTCGTCCCCAAGCAGGTGACGAACTGAACAAGGTTTCTTAAATACGTGTCGCGGCAATAAATTATTCTCCTGTAAGAATATTCTCGCTTTGCGGTAACGCATGGACTGATAGCCGGAACCCACTAAATATTCGCACTGTAAAGGCTGACCCTAAAATAAAATGCAATTTTAAAATGACATGTAAAGATTTCTATAACTTTTCATTCCAAAGTTAAGAGTTATTGGAGGCTGTGTGTGTCATCAAAAAAATAAGAAATATAGTTACAAAAAATAAATGACACATCGGTATAAAATAGTTTTTTTTTTTAATGTTTGCCCCGTAAAAAAATCTAAAACCCGTGTTTTATAGGCTAGTGACCCGTAAATCGAAGACTGGTAGGTGGTCACCCTAGGCTAGTGCGACTCATAAGGATGACGATGACCAATACCGTCTCGCAGGTCAGAGTTCAGAACAGACTCACTGACCTATTTGAAACTCGTACTGGACTCAAGCAAGACGACGGGCTGGCGCCGACGCTCTACAACCTGGCTCTGGAGTATGTAATTCGAGCCATGAATTTGGACAGCGGCGGAACGCTACTCATTAAGTCGACTCAACTAGTAGTGTACGCCGACGACATCAACATCATGTCTCGAAGATTGGGGGATGCAGAAAGCCTTCTGCATAATCTCAATAACGCCGCCAAAGAAGTTGGGCTACATATCAACGAATCTAAAACCAAGGTCATGATGCAATCATAAACTATAACGCCAGTAAATTCAAGAATCACAGTGGGGGACCTCAAATTAGGGTATGTAGATGACTTCACTTACCTTGGTTTCAAAGGACGCCAACGAAACATATGAGATAAAGCGACGGATACAACTAGCTAATAAGTGTTATTTTTCGGTCCTCCCAATTATTAATTCGAAGCTGGTGCACAGGAACACGAATCTCCACGTGTATAGAACCATCATCTATGGCCTTGTTTATTCCCAAACATCAAAATTAAAGTGAAGTTGTACTTTCGTCAAACTCAATCACTTCCGTTTCTACAGATTGTTTACCTACTCTTATTACTAGGGTGAGAAAGTTCACGTGTCCAATAATAAAAATTTTTGGCAATGATACATTTTTCTAATCGTTCTGTTTTTATCTAAATCTTGGGGATTCCAAATTCAATTTTAATTTCTATTACTTATTGGACTTTTCCGATAATAAATTGAATCTATAAATAAGATAACCAAAAAATGTTATACCTCCCACATAATTTTTTATTTATATAAATTCCACCTTCGAAAATGATATTTTGGTTTTTTATCCTTCAGGCCAGTTAATTTAAATTCAATATAATTTTTGTCCAAATATTTTTTTATTTTTTTTATCATGCTAGCTGTTTTTTTCCTGTTGGGTACAGGAAAGAACAGCACACAACCTCCATACAAATTTAAAATTTGTGCTTGTGCTTTATATAGAACCACTCGTTTTCAACTTTATTCGAATTCGTATGGAAGCTGTGTTCGATCGAAATAAACCACAACTATTATTGCAGCATTATTTATTTTCAGTATGCGGCAAGTGAAGGGTATAATTAGTACTAATTCATGTGGACTTTTTGTAACACTTGTTTAATTTGTTACTGAGTTGATTTCCAAATTACTTTAATATACATTTTTATGTCTTGAGTATGTATACAGTATACTCACATTTGATTTGAATCCAATCTTATCTGAAGCTATAAATTTTAGCGCACAAATATATTTTATTTAGTCTAGGACCATCGATTTATCGGGAATAGGACTAAACATGAAGTCCTCTATCGTATTTTTAGTATTAAACTTAGTTGTAGTGACTTTTGCAGTTTCGGTTCCACAAGACGGGGATATTCATCCAAATATTAAATTCGAAGGATTCTCCTCAAGGATCGTTGGTGGTAACGAGGCGTTGGACGAACAGTTCCCCTATCAAGCCGGATTGCTCTTGAGACATGAAAATGGTACGAGTTGGTGTGGCGGTTCGTTGATTGATCGAAAATGGGTTCTCACCGCAGCCCATTGCTTGTACATGATGATTGGTGCTAAAGTGTATTTGGGAGTGCATAATATTTATGCCACGAACGAGTTGGGTCGTCAAATTATCGACGTGTCTGTATCAGATTTTATTATTCATCCAAGCTACGATAAGGGTAGCCATTCGGATGATATTGCTTTGGTCCGATTGCCCGTTCCGGCGAGACTTAGCCGTAAGTATAGTGAAGTGAATAAATGTGGTGACTCAAGAGTTTACTAATAAGTTATGTTTTTCAGGTGACGTTAAATTGATTGATTTGCCAGATACGATGGATCTCACACAATTGTATGTTGGTGTAAAGGCTGTCGCTTCAGGATGGGGACGAGATTCAGATTGTGAGTACACTTGATATTCGTTTTCTTATTTTTTTTCGGAGGCTTAGTAAAGATGTGGACCTTTAGGAATCTGTTTTTTTCGTTTTCCCCTGTTGTGATCAGTCAATAACCTATGGATGTATTGGTTTTTCTTGGCTCAATTTAATTCGATCTCATTTTTATACATTACCTAAGTGTATTTAATATCAAAAAGGATTGAAAGTTGATGCCTACCAGTATTTTAATTAAAGGAAGATTTTAGAGATCATAGAGATTTAGAATTTATATCGACAATTATAAGTTTTTTGAAAACTTTCCGGGCAAGATAAATGATAATTTGCATTTTTAGCAAAAATATAAAAGAAGAAAAAATAACTTTTTACTTAATTTAAAATAAGTATAATCACAAATTACTAAATAAATGAAATCTTTTTTGAAACTTTGAATGAAGAAAGAATAATACCACGTTGTTGCTAAAAAAGTTCAATTCAATTCCACTAAATATATATTTTTTTTTAAAATAATGTCAAACTCAGCCAATTTCTTCATAACAAAAACATGCATAATGTAACTATCTCAGTAATGCACTGAAACCCGGCAGAAAATGAAGGAATAATTTATTTTATCCTTTTTAACCGATTATATTGTGTTACAAAAAATTAATACATATTTAATAATAAACAATAGTCTGGTTGAAGTGGTGTTTAATGCGCTTACCTTCGGTGCACGGGGCCATAGGTTCGAGTCTCACCGTGAGCGAATTTCGTTTATGGTGTTTTTCAAATGCGCGACCCATGTGATGGAGTATGATATCTCACTCACATGTTAAACGAGTACCCATGTATGGGAATGCATAACTCTGCTGAGCGTGCTGTTGATCTCAAAACCTCTACAAAAACAGATCTTGGAAATTTGATGCCACTAACACATTTGCAGCCTTGGTCCAATGTTGGGCCGTCGCGCCAGTTAATTCATTAAACAATAAAAATATATTAAAAAAAAATATAAATAATAATTTAATTTTTTCAGCCTCAAATGCAGTTTCACCTGTTCTTCGTTATACTGACTTGGAGGTTATCACCAATGATGAATGTAGCCGAGCACCATTTGGATTATACATTCGCTCCACAAACATCTGTACAAGTGGGGCTAAATTGAAGTCTCCATGTAACGGTGACTCAGGTGGTCCACTGGTCTATGAAAAGAACAAGGCAAAGACGTTGATCGGTTTGACATCATTCGGAAGCTCAAGTGGCTGTGAAAAAGGCTATCCAGCTGTATTTACACGTGTAACCTCATATCTATATTGGATCTTAGAAATGATGGCGACAACTGTTTAAAGTGAAATTTTCTTTGCATGTGTAGGTTAGGGCTAGATTAATTAAAAAACAACAATTGAATAAAATTATTAATTTAAAAATTGAGAGCCTTTTTCTAAATTCCTTTGATACAGCCTCCAGAAAGTCATAAGGAAGCTCAGACTTCACCAAAAAATGGGCGACAACGTCTATCGCAATCGCCGAACGCAAAATGGTGGACTAGTGCTCCGAATGAAAACCCGCAGTGGCGATTCGTATGAATGGAACAAGGCAAGGGTTACAAGCCTTTTGGAGCTAAGTCCAGCGAATATAAGGTGAGGATAGAGTTCCTTGGTCTTGTCAAAGTCAAAGCGCGAGGCGTTCGAACAGAAATGAACTTTCAAATCTGTCGATTAAAACAGCAATTGTATCCGAAGAGATGTGTAAAGTGTCTAGCACTCGGCCGCTTTGCGAGTGACTACAATAGTCAGCACAATAGCTCGCATAATGCGCCTCAAGTGTTGTGAAGGTAGCCACAAAGCGGCATCCTGCAATAGGGATCCCATCTGCATATTGTGCCAGGAAGCAGCTGGGGACAACTATAAGCAACAGACAGGAGGCGTCAAAGGTCCAATATATTCCAAATGAGATTTTTGTAGCTGAACTTGAACCTCTGTGAAAGAGAAGGATATCGACGTTGAAATTATCTGCGAGCAATATGAGAAACTAGGGAGCTCGGCCTGGGTCGCCAATCTGGACCTGTAGACGTTATGCGTCCCAGTATGGAATATCGGGAATGTGTGAGAGGTTTCTGAAAAGACTTGTTCAGGACGTACATACACGCACCCCCTTCATAACTGCCGGGGATCTCAACATGGGCTCGGGAATGGTGCAGCCTTCAGGGTCGGATTTTCCATAGGGGCAACCCAGGCAACTGCCCCCATTCGCCAAATTTTTAAAACTTTCTATTTATTTGAATTCTGTTAAAAATGCATTTTGAAAACTGAATGAGCAGTTGACATGATTAGAGCGAGTCTCAACCATGCCGACTCTATAGAGCGATTATATTAGCAGCGCTAATAACATGCAAAGGAAGGGTAAGCACAATCAACAACTCCTTTGAATGAGCGAGGGTTTGATGATTACCTCAATAGCGCATTATTTTTAACCGATTCGTAATAAAAGATGAGACGTCCATGACACGATCAAATAGAAATCGGTCGAGTCATGCCTGCCCATTCAATTCGCTGCGCCACTCCACTCTATTCTTTATTTATCCCGGCTGTCAAGAAGTATCCATTGCAATTGATGTCCTAGTAATAAACCCAATACCTTCAGCAAAAATCGCTGTTCAATTTGAAAACTATCCGTGTACCAAATTATAAACATTATTTGGTTGAAAAGGGACTACCAATTTTTCACTCTGAGCTGGCTGAAATATATTGCCCAAATATAACTCCACGCCCACGGTCATCTGATCTTATCCCAGCCCCACACGGATCGGGGTTCACCGGATCGGGGTTCGCCGAACCGTGTAGTACAAAAGATCAAAGTTGTGGACAACACACGCATGGAAGGAACAGAGGTGATGAGGGAATTCAAGGAAAAAATAACGTCTGTTGAATTACCCCAATCATGTCCAAAGAAATTTCTGTTTGATAAATTCTGTTTGTTTTTAGTTTCCATTGAATATAGTAAGACCGCCATACCTAAGCATATACATCCACAGAAGTAATTGTAGATTATTTGCGAGTAAACATTTAAGCCGCCCCCTATCGCTAAAGAGACTATAGCATCTGTTGAAAAGCAGACATTGGAAAACTAAACCAAAATCTCGAACGTCATACCTCATACGTCAACTTCATACCCGTCACTTTAGGTGAAAGGGTATCTTAACTTTGTCATGAAGTTTGAAACGCACAGAAGGATGCACCTCCGACTATATAAAGTATATATATTATATTATATATTGTATATCAGTGTGACGAGAGAAATCGATTGAGCGATGTCCGTCTGTCTGTCCGTCTGTTGCAACGCAAACTAGTCCCTCAGTTTCGAAGCTATCGGACTGAAATGTTGTATACAAGTTTCTTTTTAGTGTACGCTGTATATATGTCGGAACGAATGGAATCGTCATGGGGCTGTCATACAAACCAACCCCTGCAAATTATGTTCTTCTACACCCAGAAAACTAACGTCCCTTAACCCTTCGTTAGGCGCGCACCTATTTGTCACTTGGTTAGGCGCGCGGGCTACAATTGTAGCCCAAATAAAAAATAATATAAAAAATATGGTTCAATTTTTCTTCCTGCTCGGTCTGCGGTCTGGTGATTGTTGTACAGAATAAAAAATATAAAATCCTTAATTTTCCAATAAAATATGTATAATAAAAAAGGGCAAAGTGCCAATTAGTTTTATTTTTAGTGTTTTTATACCCTTCGCTCATAGAGTGAAAGGGTATATTAACTTTGTCATGAAGTTTGTAACGCATTAAAGGAAGCATCTCCGACCATATAAAAAGTATACATATATGATCAGCATGACTTGGGGAGTCGATTGGAGCATGTCCGTCTGTCTGTCTGTCTGTCTGTCTGTTGCGACGCGTTTTACTCGGCGGGTATTGAAGTTAGCCAGCTGAAATTTTGCACACGTGCTTCTTATTGTTGCAGGCTATTTGTATGTTTGATTCACCCAAATTGGATCACTGGGTCATGGGGCTGCCATACAAACCTAGCTCCCCAATCTGAGTTCTTCTAAGAAAAACTTTTTTATTTGTGTAGCAATTTCACACAAATGTATTTCTATTGTTGACACAAATCATATGTAAGAATGGATAAAATCAGACCATTGGGTCATTGGGCTGCCATACAAATCCAACCTCCCAAATTAGGTACTTCTAAGAAAAACTTTTTTATTTGTGCACCAATTCCAACCAAATTTCACACAAATGTATTTGCTATTGTTGGCAAAAATCATATGTAAGAATGGATAAAATCGGACCATGGGGTCATTGGGCTGCCATACAAATCCAACCTCCCAAATTAGGTTCTTCTAAGAAAAACTTATTTATTTGTGCACCAATTCCAACCAAATTTCACACAAATGTATTTGCTATTGATGACACAAAGCATATGTAAGATTGAATCAAATCGCACCTTGGGGTCATGGGGCTGCCATACAAACCAAACCTTCCATATTGGTTCTTCTAAGAAATATTTTTTTACACCAATTTCACAAAACCTTGAATTAATGTATCTTTATCAAATATCAAAGCAACTAAAAAGTTCAAAACGAATGGAATCGTACTGTGGGGTCATGCTCCGGCAACCCCAATAAAATTTTCCGAGTAAATATTTTTATTTGCCCACTTATTTCAACCAAGCCCAAAACTTTTGTCAAGACGGAAGAAAAAGAATGAGGAGGGGGATACAATGATACAAGTCATAGGTACGCCCGATAAAAACTTTTAGCCCTAGCGAAGGGTATCCAAATTTCGGTCGCGCCCGAAATTAGCCTCGGCCCCGGGGGTTGGCGAGCGAAGCGAGCAGGGGGCGAAGCCCCCTAGTTTTATATCAAATTACTTAGGTGGACAAAATAGTTACTTTTTAAAATGAAAAGTCCAAAAAAAGTTTATATTCGCAGAATTCAATAAAAAATCTTCGAAATGGAACATTGAGCGAGAGAATGCAGTTAAAAATGCCCAGTTTGTGGAATATCGAACTTAGCCTATTTTTGGGTACCCGATATTCAAATTTTTTTACACTGGGAGTACAGTTTCTTGCTAGAGAGCCAGGGCCGGATTTCCCATATGGGCAACCTGGGCTACTGCCCGGGGCGGCAGAATTTGAGGGGCGGCAAATTCCTAAATTTTTTCATTGGTCTAAAATTATGGGAAAGATGGATTTTGAAAACTCAAACATAATTGTAGAAAATAATTTGCTTTTTTAATTTATTCTAGTTAGATGTACATATTCGTCTTAATACAAAGCACTTAATCGCAACCTCAACTCAAATTTTAATGTGATTGCGCCTTGAAAAATTGGGACTACGCAAAAATTTTGGTTGAAGCATACACTTATTCGCTGTGGCGTGGTGGCCTTTATTTCAATTAGAGCCGGCTTCACTTTAAACATTTTGTCTAAAGCCACATCAAATGATATAAATACGCGAGTATTTGGCTGCCAGCTCCTGTTTTCAAGCCTCTAAAATTGCCCAAGACTTGAAGGAAAAAAACGAAAAATATTTTTGATGATAGCAATCCTTTGGAAAGTTCAAAACGCCCCCAAGCTAGTAACTCATCTAACCACACATTTTCGTGTGTTCAATTACTTCCTTAATTTGTCTCCACATCAAATTCACTGGGAACCAAGGATTTGGTTTCGGGAGTGGTCCAAGTCTCGATATTAGAAATGCGGCATTGGCTATCAAATTTTTAAGTTTCTATCCGGTGACTAGATTTAACTAAATTTGTAAGAATATTTACGCTTCAATTTTCGAATTTTCAATTTTTTGTTCAGAGAAAAACGGGAAATTCCACCGAAAATAAAAAATAATTTAAAATAGTTGAAATCAGGAAAATCTAGAACTTTATAGGCACCGAATGATTTTTGCAGAGAAACATCATTAAGTGCTTTCCCAATTCGTTTTCGTTATCTTTATCACCGAAAACAAATTAGATCAAGGTGTGTTAAATTTACCGCGAGCTTTCTTAATTTTGGGTTTTTTTCGGTAAGGAAATTTTATTTGTTTGCGTAGTCCGCAAATTATTTCCAAAACGATCGACAAAGAAAAAATGCAGAAAACATGAACGCATTTCTAAAGAAAGTGAAAAGCCGAGTGTAATAAGAATTGTACAGCTTTCTATGCTATCCTTGGTGTTTCAATCATTCCTAAAAAAAATTTCGGAGGTGCACGGAACACCTGGATTCCTCCCCTGGGAAGCAACATAAAAAAATTTCAAGCAAACAAAATACGCTTACTGGTAAAAAATATGAAATTTTCAACGTTTAACATACGCCCGCTAACGTTTTGCCTACATTTCCTTTGTAAGGTGACAAACTGCTACCTTCAAGCTTATCTAGTGGTGGAGGGCGGCAAATTCGTTACTGCCCAGGGGCGCCATAGAGGCTAAATCCGGCCCTGTAGAGAGCTAAATATATTTTAAGTCAAACTGATTGAATTTTTACTTACAATATTCAGATTAACTGTTCCCACAGTATTTACGCTACAATTGATAAACATTTCATCGAGAAACTAAGTTATGTTAGCAACATATAACAGATGCGCGGTGTAAGTAATTTTGACTTCGACTCCAGAAGTTTCTCAAAATGCTATCCAGAGCAGCGCTCGCTCGTCGTGCGTTAGGGATGAGCGATGAGCACATTGCTGTAGTGCCCTAATCGCGTTGTATGGACTGCTTGCCATTCCATACGTAACCGTCGTCAGCTGATATGTCAGCAAAGTATCAGCTGGAGATTCGCGCCAAAGTATTCGCTGCCATCGTCGATGGCGAGGATCGATCTCCACCTGTCGGAACATTTCCTCGACGTCTGCGGTGAGAGCGATGCGATGCTGCCGGAAACGAAGTAGTACGTGTAAAAGAGATTTGAAAAAAATTAAATGAAAAGACCGAAGATATGTGGTCTATAATTTTTTTATTTCTTTTCGTCTACTACACTGACATTGGGTGGCAAATACATTTTAATATGCTCGACGAATATCGGGTGTTTGCTTAGCTGCATTGGCGGTCCGATCTGTAAATATAAAAAATAGCAAAGCTTGAGTACACATACACAAAATATGGATGACCAGGACCAATAATAAAATAATAACCAAGTGTTGTGAATATTTAAGATAGGAGGAGCTCCATCTCTATCTTACACGAAACAAGTATATACCAACAGGTGGGGGAAATCCATCCCACAAGTGGAGCACTTATATACATACTTCGTTTCACACCTAGCTGTACATCCCGACAAAGGGAGGAGATCCATCCCATAAGCGGAGACCGATGTACAAGCTAGATCTGGGAGGAGATCCATCACCAGATTCCACGATAATTACAACACTTAAATAAATTCAGTGATCAAACATATCAAAACAAAGGACTCATCCCAGGTCATCCACAAAAATTACTTCACACACATACATAGTGCACCATACAAAACACACAAAAGTACTCAGTAAGAAACTTACCCCAATGTATAAACCGCCCACACAAAACACACCACTTCACTACTAGAAGATTTGTCACAGACTGACTGAACAAATCTTACTTGTGGACGTTCTATACATCTGGGTATCCACACAATCAGAACGAAATAAACATACACTCTATGAGCGTAAACAAACCTTTGTTACAATCGGCCATCCTGTGATTAACTCGCCTCGAGTTATGACTCATTGTCCAAATCGCTCGAAAGTACAACTCCATCTTCCCCACTTTCGCTGGCTGTATCATCAGAAAGACCACCAGCCGGAGACCATGGCTTCATGCGATCGATGGCAACTACTCGTTCGTATTTAGATTTCTTCGCAGTGCGATGAGTGCCCTCCATATCTTGGACCAGGTACCTGTCATTTGGTAACACTGCTTTCACTACCATTGGACCACTGAATGGTGCAACTAACTTTCGACTGGTGTTCATGGCCGGTTCATTCTTTTCGATTAGAACAACATCACCTTCCTTATACTCCCTTGGTGTCTTCCGTCGCCGATCAAAATACTTCTTCTGCCTCTCCTGAGCTGCACTTATTTTTCTAGCCGCAAGATCTCTTTCTGCAACAATATCTTTAATTGGCCCAGACGATTGACGAATTTCATCTGTTAGTACAACAGCAGTACCCCCTCTTGGACTATAACCCAGCAAAAGTTGAGAAGGAGTTTTTCCAGTGGAAATATTTATACTGTTATTCAATGCAAATTGTACACTAGCGAGATGTTCATCCCAACGGTTTTCGTCAGCTGTAGATGTTTTCAACGCGCTTAAAATTGATCGATTTAATCGCTCCACCTGACCATTGGCCCTAGGAGTTGCAACCGCATTTTTGATGTGTTGAATATTGTTCTGATAACAAAACTCCTTAAACTTTTTAGATGTAAATGCAGATCCCTGATCAGTTATGAATCGCATAGGAGCCCCAAACGACGCCAATATTTCTTTTGCATGCTGCATAACGTACTTAGTTTTTGTACTTTTAACTGCTCGTAAGAAGCAAAACTTCGTAAAAGCGTCAATGAAAGCGATCACATACGCATTTTTCTTTTTGCTTTGCGGAAAAGGACCCAAATGATCAATGTGTATGGTTTTCATTGGTTCAGCCCCTTTGTCAATAGGATGCAAATATCCCTGTTTTTTACCATCCACTCGCTTATTGAATAGACATTTGATGCAGCATGAAATATATTTCTCCACATACTGCCTCATCCTTGGGAACCAGTAGTGTTCACATAACCGGTAGAGTGTCTTCTCCACTGAAAAGTGTCCCAAGTCATCGTGTGCTGCTTTTACCACTTGTTGTCGCATGCCTTGTGGAACTACCCATTGAATACCACGAGCCGTTATTCGGTAAACACGTCCGTCTCGTAAGGCATAGTTCTTATACACATTTTTCTCATAGTCAGTTTTTGGTGGTTGTGATAGCACCTTATGGATTTCGCAAATTTTTTCATCGGTTAATTGCCCGGCTAACACCCAATCTGCTTGATTAATATGCATCACCACAGCTTCCTTTTCCGGATTTCGACTTAGAGCATCAACATGTTGCATGCGATTTCCTGGACGATATTCAACTTTGAAGAAAAACTCTAACAATTGCAACCACCAACGGGCGATTCGTGGAATCAACTCTTTTTTCTCCTTAGTAGATTTCAAAGCATTGCAATCCGTATAAACGGTAAATTCAATACCCAACAAATACGACCGAAATTTCTTCAGAGTTTCGACCGCTGCCAACGTTTCTAATTCATAAGAATGATATTTAGTCTCCGGATCTGTAGTCTGTCGACTGAAAAATGCAACTGGATGTAGCTTCTCGTCATAGTGTCTTTGTAGTAAAACACCTGCTAATCCTATCGTGCTTGCATCAGTATGCACCTCCGTTTCAGCTTGAGGATTATACAAAGCCAAAACTGGATTTTCCCCCAATTTGCGTTTTAATTCAATAAACGCTTCATTTGCTTTATCTCCCCAAGACCAAGGTACTGACTTTTTCAGTAAAGTTGTAAGTGGTTTCGCTATAACGGCATAATTTTTAACGAATTGTCGGAAATACGAGGTTAAACCGATAAATTGACGTACATTGTGTACCGTTTTTGGGGTAGGAAAATTTTCGACGGCGGATATTTTCCTTTTTGCAGGCTTCATCATACCATGACTTATTTCGAAGCCAAGATATGTGACGCTAGTCATCAAAAACGAGCATTTTTCTAGATTAATAGTGACTCCCTCGGACCTAAATATTTCCAATGCCTTCTTTATATTATTTATCGCATCTGAAATTGTCTCAGCATGAAGTAGCACATCGTCTAAATATACTGCAGCGACATTATCGATTGGCCTCAAAATCGTGTTCATAAAACGCTGAAACGTCCTCGGTGCATTGGTTAACCCAAAAGGCATTCTGTATTCATATTGTCCTTTTGGAGTTACAAATGAGGTGAAACGTTTAGATTTTTCTTCAATAGGAATCTGATGATAACCTGACTTTAAATCAAAACTGCTAAAGTATTTTCCCGTTTGTAGTCTACTAAGTTGATCATCAATACGCGGAAGCGGATAATTATCCCTTACCGTGAGAGAGTTAAGCTTCCGAAAATCTATGCACATCCGTGGTTCTCCATTTGCCTTCTTGACTAAGACAACTGGGGATGCATACTCCGAATTGGATTCCCGAATAATATTTCCCTGCAATAATTCATTAACTATTTTCTGGACAGTGTCCTGTTCTGCTCTTGCCATTTTATAAGGTCTGCAATAAAATGGTTGATCATTTTGAAGCTCGATAACCATCTCAGCGGATTTTGCACAACCAAGCTCGTCTGTTGTCAAAGATATACAATCTCTATATTGATTTAACAAAAAGACCAACTGCTCCTTGCATTCGTCATCCACTTCTCCAACAATAATATTTTCCAATTTTATTGGCGATAATTGTTTAGAAACAACAGTTAAAATGGAACAATTATTTTCATTTCCGAACTTTTCCTTACAAGGCCAACCACGAGCCAAAATATCGCCCTTCTTTAAAACAATATCTTTATCAGAATAATTGATGATTGGAATCATTCTCCGATTCTCGTCTACAGAAACTACAATTTGCGGTATACACGACTCACGACCTTCCTGTGGTCTAATGCTGCCTTTTATAAATAAGTCCCCATCATATGCGTCCGTTATCACATTAATAAATTTCAAATGTTTTGCCGGAACGAAAGTATTTGAATATATTTTTAAGGTAGTCTTACCCATAAGTTGCTCATCGGTGATAGCATTTAACTCATTGTTCAGCAGCTTCAAATTTTCTCTGTCTTTGAACACAAGAACAGAAGGCAATTCGGTGAATGATCGTCCTACTATCACCGGAATATTCTGCTCAATGTCCTGTACCACAATTGCCTTTATATCTGCTTCCACTTCATCGAGTTTAAGCACAATGTTCACAGAACCTACACTTTTCACCGAACCATTACCATAGCCGTATAATGTTATTTTATCGAAATAGTTTATACATAAATCCAATTTATTAGCCTCACTCAAAGTTATTAGTGTACACGCACTTCCGAAATCGACATATGCACTCAATGCCTTCCCATTGATTAGCACTGTTTTAAAATATTTTTTATTTAAACCGTCTTCACTGGACAATTGGAGTAAAGCAACTGTCTTCTTTGCTTCCAATTTTCGCGAACATTCGGACGTTTTATGATGTGTACCCCTACACATCTGACACCGTTCAATATTCACTACACACTTGTTAGCGAAATGCCCTGCCTTGCCACACCTAAAACACTTAACACCTACTGAATTCAGTGTTGATTTTTTTGGTTGTTCTGAGTTTTTAATATTCTTCCACGGAAGCTTTTCTGGTCGAGCATTAGATAAATTATCTCCAAGCTGAGTTAAGTAACGCAATAGTGCTTCGGGAGTTTCGTAATTCCCAGTTTTTGCACCAGTTTGAACTACGTGGTCTTCAATGCCACCAATAACACATGACACTGCTTTGGAACCCACTATTTCACACGCATTCAAAAGTGCCATTTTTTGATAGTAATAGTTAAGGTATGACTCTTCTTTCCGCTTACGGCGCCTCAACATATCACTGATCAGTTCATTGAAATCCCCTTTAGGTGGAAAAGCTTCACACAACTTCACTTTCCACTGAAACCAGGAATAATTCACACTACCAAGCCCTTTATACCACACTTCAGCAAGACCTCGCAATTTGGAAAGGGCGAAATATACGGTGGCTTCCTCGGACCAGCCAAACACTTCCCTTAGTTCTTCAACTTTCCGACACCATACCTCCGCGGATTGATGACGATCTTCCGGATTGAAAAATGGAACCGCTTCACCTCTAAATTGAACTGGTTGATTACCGGAATTGGCTCTTTGCAAAGCCGAAGTAATGGCGTTAGCAAACTTTTCTAAAGATTTTCGCGTAGAAGACGAACCGCTTTTCTTTTTCCGCGACCGACGTTCTCTTTCGGTAGAAGAGCTTAAATGACGGCTCTTTCGCAAACTTTCTCCTCTACGGCTTCGTCCCATATTTTCGCGCGAAAGTTTAGTATGCACAAATAACTGGACAGACACCCAAAGTAAATATTGTTTTTTTTTACACACAAAAGACAGTGAGAACTGCAGAACAAATAACACGTAACAATATCAAATAATTGTACAAATCGAATAGCGAATCCGCACTGGGATAACCTTAACACACGACGACACGCTGATCGACTAGCATCAAATGCAACAAAAATTCATTGGACTATCGAGCTATCGAACTCTCCTAACAATCCAAAACTCATTAGCTATACACTAAGTAGTAATGTGGTATATCCTTATAACAAAACAATTTTAATAATCTTCAACTGAGACTACGCAATATACACAATTTGTGCTTATATTCGGTGAACCCTATCATAGCTTATGCTTCAGTGTAAAGTGCATCTTTTCTTTCAGAGTAATTAAAACAATCCACTTAAGAAACTCAAGAAAATAATACGACTTCATGAGTGCGACGATATTGATTTTCATTTTCAATCCTCACACTTCAAGAAAAAGTAAAGCGTATAATTTACGACCGCGTGAAGATTGTTATTGTTTAAGTATTCGTTCATTATAAATTGTGTGAAGAAATTGGTCACTTCAACAATTAGGACAAAATCTTTTCTAAGAAGATTTTACAAGTGATCGTAAATAAAAATCCGACTGCCAAGCACAAACAAACACCGCGATAAAGAGGTCTTATATCCCACTTCTGAATTGTAAAAGAGATTTGAAAAAAATTAAATGAAAAGACCGAAGATATGTGGTCTATAATTTTTTTATTTCTTTTCGTTTACTACACTGACATTGGGTGGCAAATACATTTTAATATGCTCGACGAATATCGGGTGTTTGCTTAGCTGCATTGGCGGTCCGATCTGTAAATATAAAAAATAGCAAAGCTTGAGTACACATACACAAAATATGGATGACCAGGACCAATAATAAAATAATAACCAAGTGTTGTGAATATTTAAGATAGGAGGAGCTCCATCTCTATCTTACACGAAACAAGTATATACCAACAGGTGGGGGAAATCCATCCCACAAGTGGAGCACTTATATACATACTTCGTTTCACACCTAGCTGTACATCCCGACAAAGGGAGGAGATCCATCCCATAAGCGGAGACCGATGTACAAGCTAGATCTGGGAGGAGATCCATCACCAGATTCCACGATAATTACAACACTTAAATAAATTCAGTGATCAAACATATCAAAACAAAGGACTCATCCCAGGTCATCCACAAAAATTACTTCACACACATACATAGTGCACCATACAAAACACACAAAAGTACTCAGTAAGAAACTTACCCCAATGTATAAACCGCCCACACAAAACACACCACTTCACTACTAGAAGATTTGTCACAGACTGACTGAACAAATCTTACTTGTGGACGTTCTATACATCTGGGTATCCACACAATCAGAACGAAATAAACATACACTCTATGAGCGTAAACAAACCTTTGTTACATACGTTAAGCAACGTGTCCTGCAGCCTGGGTCCAACTTGCTGTGTGTCGTTAAATGAGACTCCGCTGTCTGTCCTGGCAGAGGCGTTGAAGACCACACGGAATTTGCTAGCGATATATTCCAGCATAAACTAAAGATATTTTTCCCGCAACTCGGGGTTGATCATCAACTTCGGCTCAAGCTGATGGAACTGTCGTACGGCAAGATGATGAGAGTTGCCAAGTGCCGCTGCGTCCGGGCGAAATGGATTCTGCACCATGTAGCGACCTTCACTGTTCCGTGTGAAGGTGTCCGCAAAGATCCGTTCGCAAATGTCGTGTGAAGGCAGAGCGTCAGTCTCGTCTACCTCCCAGAATTGGCGAAGCATTTCTACCAAGTTCTCATCGTGGGTAACATGCAACACGTGAGGTTTCGATGAACCGGTTGTGCTCGTCGACGTCGGTCCAAAGACAATCCAACCAAGGTGAGTGCATACTGCGCAAGGTTCGTCGTGACCACCTGTGATGATTCCGTCCTGAAGAATCATGCCCCAGATGTCTGCTCCAATGAGAAGATCTATGCTGCCCGGGACCGTGAATGCTGGGTCCGCGAGTTTGATATCATTCAAGTGGCTCCACTTTGTACCGTCTACAGAAGTCGCAGGCGTTGACGACGTGATAGAGCGTAACGTGAGCGCGTCAAATTTCAGTTCGAACGAAGAACCAACTGTCGACCTCATTGTGACAGTGGTCTGTCCACATTTCGTAGAAGTAGTGGTCTACCCGATACCCTCGACAGATATGGAACAACGCGGTCTCCAAGCAAATCAACACATGAGTCCTTTATAATGGTGACTTGTGAGCCAGTGTCGCACAGTGCACGGCACAAAATCGGTCTTTCGTATACGTCCAATAAAACTACGTTTGCAGTCGCGAGCAAAACGAGTGTTGCATCGCGCACTAGAAATTACTACAGACGGTCGGCTAGTCATTGTCTACTTAAATTTCGCGGCACCCCTGACGTCGGGGTTGTCACTGTACATTGATTGTCCGCACCAATGGATGACACCGTATTTGCATTCCGGTTAACAATGTTCGTATTACCGCCATTACACAACAACGTATTGTGTTTCTGTCCGCACGACACACACGAACGCGACGTACAATTTCGCACATTATGCCTGTCACTTAGGCAGTTGTAGCAGAGTCAGCACAATTTCACAACAATCCACCGATCCGCTACAGACAAGTTTTTGAATCGCGGGCATCTTATGATGCGATGCTCGTTGCAGTACCGACAAACAATTTCCGTGTCACCCGATGAAAACGATCGCGGCGCGACGGGGGTTCCATATGTCCTCGGCGAAGGAGCTGTCGTGGCCACATGCACGGCAACGTTCCGTCTCGCAGGTCGCACAGTAGCCCAACACGAGCATGGAATGTCGTTCACTTTATTTGACATGTTTGCGGCACGGCGTTCCACAAACAACAATAACTCCTCTAAACGTTCCACGTTTCCACGTTCCACGTCATTGGACTGGAGACTCATTCCCCATTCGCGTCGCACAACACTCGGCAACTTTGGTAGGACAACTTGGACCAAGATGGCGTCCCACTGACTGACAGGTAGTTCCATGACGACGAGAGCTTGCGTGGAGTTACGCACACAGTCTACGATGTCGCGCAATGGTCGCTGCGAATCCGGCGGGTTCTCGGCTAATTCCAAAATCTGGCGAATATGTGTTTCGGCCAAGAGGCGAGGGTTGTCGAATCGGCGTTTTAATTCAGCCCATACCTCTTCGTACCCTCCTGTATATAATCCGCCAATCATGAGAACACTTTCCACCTTGATGTGTTGCCGTAATTTTCCCAACTTATAAGTGGGCGACAGGTCGGTGCGTGAATGGACAAGCGTTTCGAACATGTCCTTGAACATGAGCCACTGTTCCGGACGGCCATCGAAGTCCGGAATTGAGACAGGTTCCAGCCGCATGTCGACTGCGCATTTCGTGACAGACGACGATTTCGTGGACACCGTTTCGCTCATATCCTTGTTCGTCGCATCGACTGCCATCCGACTCGCGAAGACTTGGCCGACGTACGAAGATTCAGAGCGGCCATTTTGTCGTCTGGCCCGTAGTCACAGGAGGCACCAAAAATGTACGCGTTCCGCAGGGGGATGGTACACGCAATTAAGGAGATATGATTGTTAACCTTCGGGCGGGCGCAATGCATCTCACAGATTAAGTGACCAGTTTTTGTTGCGCCAATCAGCGAAATGAAAAGGGAGAGATCTGAAACTCACAGTAGCTTAATCCTCATCGATCAACTACCCAAAGCAGTTTTCAGTTTCTATCTACCATATGTCTGACGGGCGGGAGGGGATGAAATAATCTCTTAGATGTATTGCGCCCGATTGTGTTATTTTCTCCTTCTCTATGAAAATATCCACTTGTTATACTCTTCACATTGCGTAATAACGTTGTGTTGTCTTTTAGGCTCACCAAATCGTTCAATAGTGAGTTTTTAGTCAAATAAGCTCACATTTTTTAAGCGGCCGAGTTGTTGGAGGTTTTTTAAATATTGAAGCGATTGAAAGCGGAATATTCTTAGAAAATTCAAAATGTGAAGGGTATCAAACTTTGTGAGCCAGTTTTTGTTTCTAAAATTTCGTAGAACTGTTTGAGAAAGACAATGCAATAATAAATAAGAATCTAAAATATACAGAAACTTAGTTTCATCCTTTTTTCTGCACTTAATCTGTCAGATGCATTGCACCCGATCGTGTTAGGATTAGTATTGCGCCCGCCGGAAGGTTAATTTCAAATTCAGAACAAATTTTATTTTCGGTAACAGCAATGAGGATAAATACATAGAGGGCTCACTCCATACTAGCTATTTTTCTAACACAAAAATTGCAAGAGCGTGACGACAATATTACAAGTAGGCAATCGCGTATAGAAAAGTGCAAAAGAAAATCTCTGATTTCCAAAGAATGTGTTTGTATTTGTACCTCTTTCCGAAAAAAATGTTTGTATGAGTATAGATTATCCCAGCAAGAAAGCTACTGGTTAAATTACTAATGTTTATCTAGTCAAAATCCGTTTAATTTTCTGGGTACCGTGCATAGGCCGTCGGGAAAAAATTGACCTATATACTTCACACAGCACTCGTACGTGAGAGTTCCCCTACAATGTTATATAGTGAAAAGGCAACAATCTTTGAGTTATTTCAAACCAAACTGTCCGGTATTTTTGCGTTAAATACCATAGATTTATTGGTTATTTTATCCATTCAATCACTCGGTAACCTTGTAAGTATTATACTAGTAATATTACCGGTATTTTCCGTGACATTTACTATAAAACTATCAGGTAAATTAGCTGGTAGTACTATAGTAAATATCATGGAAAATACCAGTAAAATTACTACTTCTTTAACCATTATTTTAATGCAAATTAGCGGCTATTAAGCTGGTAGTAATCCTTGTATTATAATGATATATTACCGATAAAATCTGACCAAAATACGATAGATTTATTGGTATTTTTATCCATTTAATTGCCCGGTAACATTGTAAATATTATACTGGTAATATTTCTGGTATTTTCCGTGATATTTACCATAAAACTACCAGGTAAATTAGCTGGTAGTCCTATGGTACAGATCATGGAAAATACTAGTAATATTACTAATACGTTAGCCACAATTTTAGATCAAATCAGCGGATATAAAGTTGCTAGTAACCCTACATAGTATGGCAGCAGAGTAAACGAACGTCATTTGATGGGATTTTTGGTAGTATTGTTGAGGACGGTGCCTTGATTATGAGGAAAAAATTCTGACCCATAGGGAGACCGGGAGTTGGAAAAAGGGGGAAATGGGGGTAATTTTTCGGTTTTAGCGATTATTTCGAAAACGGCGATAGTTACAAAAAAAAAAATGTTCTAAGAACGAAAAAAACTACATCAAATTACCTTTAGGAAGTACCGTTTTTTGAAAAACTCTATGCTAGCTTGGAAAAAAAACCTCGCATATTAAAGTTCATTGGTTAACTCACATTTTTGGGGAGTTATCGAGCAATTTTTCAAAGCATAAAATTTTCAAATAAAGATCCGTCATATTATTGCAAAGGTAATTTTATTCAGTTTATTCCGTTCTCAGTACATTTTTTTGTAGCTATCACCGTTTTCGAAATAATCGCTAAAACTTCACACTTTCACCAAGGATCGCTGAATACTGACGAAAAATTAAAATGTGTCCGTCTGTCTGAAGAAAAAAAAGTACCGTTCTCTTGCTTTATACCGAGAAATGACATTGCACATGGAACAATTCCTGCTGCTTATAGATTTAAAGAAAAGTCCTCATATAAATTACCCACAGTTGTGTTGTAAAACATTGTTAATAAAATAGTAATATGACCTGGCATTTACTATAAATCTTACGAGTTAATTAAGTGGTTAAATAACTAGTAATTTTACTGGCTATTTTTCTTATTATTAAATAGTAATATTTGTTGGATTTAACAGATAATATACCTCAATTTTAAGGGGTAAAAATAATATGACAAACTTACCGATATTTTATTGGGTATTTAACGTGTTTATTTCCCATAAATACTTGATATTTTGGCTGAAATTAACCTAATAATTATGAACTTTTTCACCAGGGGAAATAATGCTATGGGGATTAAATAGGTTATTTATGGCCCAATCGTATACGTGCGTTAACTAGTCAATTACAGTGAGCCTTTTTTTAGATATTTAACTAGTCATTTGACCAGGTTTGCTCTTGCAAACTCGGAAGGCGAAAGCAAAAAATATGTAAAGTATTTGTCTGTGTGAGTTTTCGCTGATAAAAGTTTGTATGTAGTAGTAGTTTCGGTTAGCGATTTCTTGCAGGGATCTCTCCGTTGAATATGTGTGCGAGAATTTATCTCTCGTTGCAGGTTGAGCAAAGCAATGGGCCTGTCTACACGCGAACAAGAACAACAAGAAGAGATTCGCGAGGAGCAAGCTATAAAAACCGGTTTTTTGTTTTTATTCCACGTTTAGACAAACCCAATGTGTTTTGAATGACAGCCGACTGGTCACGAAGTGGACACTGGATTTCATGCACTTTATGACATAAAATGACAAAAAACGCACTTGCACACCAATTCAAATGCATTTGCCTACATCTGAGAAAAATAGATTCGAAGTAACCAGTATTTACCACTTTAGATCCAGTAGTTTTTACTTGAAAAATTTGACAAGAAATGATTCGGCTATCATCGTGTAATCAACATTCTAAAGAGAAAAACACGTTCTCAGATTTCATTCATCTTAGTCCAGTCAAAATATGTATCCCAATTCAGGCATCCAAATAGAAAATATAGAGTAAAGCTAATTTTTGTTATTTTTGAATAAGCGGCCTCCCAGGAAGCTAAAACGCATATTGCTAAAAAAAATGTGTCGGAAAGGTTCCAAAAAGGACAAAAAAGGATACTCCCTAATCCTTGACCGGAGGTCAGCATGCAGGGTATCAAATCAAAGGGGACGTCGAGTACATTACATATCCGGTGTCTGTTTCCTGTTTCAAGGACTTTTTAACGGAATAAATCGAGCTCAAATGGGAAATCAGCGAATTACCGTGTTTCCCGTGTATCTTTCCAAGGCCATAACTATAGGAGAATAATTCAAGTTTTCACTACTTTTCTCACTTTTCAAAATCGATAATACCGTAAGATTGTACCAATAAATTCTAAGAAAAAATTTATCGTAAAGCTTTGAAAAAGGACATAAAAGGACACTAATTATACACCTTGACCAACATGGGCATGCGGGGTGTCATATCAAAGAAAACGTCGAGTACATGCCATATCCAGTGTTTGTTTCCTGTTTCAAGGACACTAAATGGAATAATTCAGGCTTAAATGGAAAATTACGACTTTGGAAAGAAACAGATACGGGAAACTCGAAAATTTATCATTTGAACCCAAATTTCGCCTTTGGGAGTCTCTGAAATAAGTAGAAAACGCCGGATATGGAATGTGCTCGACATCCTCTTTGATATGACACCCCGCATTCCCAAGTTCGATCAAGGTGTGTAATTAGTGTCCTTTTAAGTCCTGTTTTAGAACTTTCTGATAAATTGTTTTCTTAGCAAATTTAACGGTAGAATCTTAAGATTCTGAAAAGTCAGAAAAGTAGTGACAACTTGAACTATTCTCGTGGTTGTGGCTTTGGAAAGATATACGGGAAACACGATAATTCAATAATTTTCCATTTTAGCTCGTTTTATTCCGTTAAGGGTCCTTGAAACAGGAAACGGACACCAGATATGTAATGTACTCGACGTCCCCTTTGATATGATACCCCGCATGCTGACCTCCGGTCAAGGATTAAGGAGTATCCTTTTTCGTCCTTTTTGGGACGACTCCGTCCAAATTTGTTTTTAACAAATGTGTTTTAGACTCCTGGCAGCCCACTGAATCAAAAACAACAAAAATTTGCCTTATCTATTTTTTCTATTTGGATACCGGAATTGGGATACATATTTTGACTGGACTAAGATGAATGAAATTTGAGAACAAATCTGATAATTTCGTGTACCCTATAGTATGCCTATAGTATACGTGTGAACAAATTTCACACATAGGTACTTTCTGGATGGGGACTTTTTTATATGGAGTGAGAGTTCTATTAGTTATTTTTCAATGGTAACAGTAATAATATAATTAACACGATGGATCGTGGCGACGCCCGGTGCACACGTCCGCTCGCGGCTGCAACTTGAACAAGAAGAGGTAGAAAACTGTTGAGATGAGAGTGGTGTGTAGTTGGCACCACTGCTGGGGTGCGTGCGGGTAATTTTAAATCACTCCAATCTTTAACAATTTGACTGTTGCTATTTTCTACAATGTTTTATAATAATATTTTTACTTTAATGGATATCTATGAGTACCAAAAAAGTTACATGAATGGGCGCGCGGGCTACACTTGTAGCCCAGTGGACTTTGATCGCAAAAGAATATTAGTTTCTAGGCTCAAACAAAAATTAAAAACATTCTGATTCGATTAAGAAGCAGCATTTTAACAGCTACTGAGCAGTTCGAATGAATTCGGTTCATATCCTGAGAATAGTCGCCATTTGAAAAAGTGTGTAGCCCGCGCGCCCACTAAAGGGTTAAAATTCAATCAATATCACTTTGAAATCGAGGTTCATTCCTATTAAATATAATCCTTTCCTTTTAAATATAAATCGCTTTAATTCAAATTCATTCTTTTTAAATTAATGGGAAATCCTTTAAATTCAAATTTGCAGTAGGAAATCTTTTTAAAAAGAGTCGATCAATGTATGTTCCAAAGCGAAATCGCTTTGTTTACATAGAAAATTGTAATTTTTTTTTTTTACACTCGCAGTCGGTCGGCAGTGTGGTAGAGCGATGTCACAATGTATGGTATAAATTACAAACATCGTCTCGTATAGTCTGTGTGGTGTAGTAGGTAGGGGCGTTACTCTTCAAATCATAGAGTCGCGGGATCGAATCCCACTGTAGGTAGGTAATTTATTGTGCATTTTAGAGTGTAAAGAGTCAAATGAAATGAAATGTTTAAAACAAAGAGTCCATTCTTTTAAATTAAAAATAAATCTTTTCGATTTATGGTTGTGACGTGATTAAATTGGCACTGCCACTGCATCACTTTAATTTCAAGTGATTATAGATAGACTTTCATAAGGAATATCTTATTAGTTCAAAGGGAAATCCGTTTGAATTAAAAAGTCTAGGAAATAAAGGGATTTTACAATGATTCAAAGGGAAACAATTATGAAGCAAAATCATATTTGAATCTCTTTGAATCAAATGCGTATTTTTTGAATTAACAAGATTTTTTTCTCTGTGTGAGAAAAACTTTCTTCTTTTTGAATCTTAACTGAAAATCATCTTAGTTTGTTCCAGGATTAGCCTCAACGCATCCAGAAAACATGGAATCGGAACACGTCATAGGGCTGGGGTAGAAATTGTTTCATTCAAATGTGACGGGTATTAAAATTTCGGCCGTGCCCTAAATTAGCCTCGGTCTTGTTTTAAGAAAAGCTAAATATTTCAACATCTCTTCTGAAAAATTTAAGCGCGGCCCTTTGAAGAAAGTTGCAGCTACGTCCCCGATGAAAAGAAATGTGAAAAAAACTGAACTTTCAATTAAATTTTAAAATATATTACTGACTTTTCAGGAGGACTACGTTTTTTACACCAAATCAGTACGGGCTGGGAGAGATTTTTCCTGAACCCGGCCGGCGCGGCGTCCCGGGAGCAGCTTCTAGGCCCGTCACTGCTGGGCGAGGCCCGAGCATGTGATAAGATAACCCTAGGCCTAAAATACCCCCACAAACTCTCTTGTTTTATAATCCCTATTCATCACTAGAAAAAATAAAAACTAGTTTACTTTAAGGTTCCAGGAAACGGCTGAGACAGCTTTTATTTTTTTTTATAACGGGATGTGCCGTCGTCGCCTTGACATACCAACAGCGGCGGCCGGTAGCTCCAGCAATAAGTGAAGACTTGACCCTATTAAAAACCAGGATCGATATACAGTTACTCTGCCACACGTAAGGAGGACTTGATGAAATTCTGATCCGTTTACAAACTTTATGTTTTGCAAAGGCAAAATGTTTTTCTTGTCATTTGATTAGGAACTCAGGCTTTGAAGAAAAAAGTAAAAAAATCTTACATTTTCACATTTCAAGTACATATTGAGTGATTAATTTTTTAACCCATTAATGCCTGATGTTACATATATGTAACAGTAAGACATCCTTCGTTTCAAACGGCTGCTAAATGAATAGGATATCAATTCGGCACTAAAAAGTGTTTTATCCTGTACTGGACACTAATAGCAATGCGTAGAAATCATTTTAGCTGAATTTGATTGACTATTGTGGAAGTTATAGAGGTTTCTTTCTGATGGTTTTTTCGATGTTGAAGAAAATCGTCACGATGGCAAAAGTAGTAGAGGAATTTTATTTTTATATTTAATCGTATGAAAAAAATTGGGAAAAAATTAATCGTATGTCATTACATGGTCTTTTTGAAACAATACAAAAAATAAATGAAATAAATATTGTCCCTGAATCCGTAACTTCCCACCAAAATTTCGTTGCAAAACAGGGTCAAAATTGCAAAACACGCCAAAAAAATGACTCAATTGTAGCAATACCGCTTAACACATTTTAATGATTAATGACGCGTTAGACCCGCAATTATTTTTTTTTCTAATATTTTCATGGACAGGTTTTCGGAGAAATGTACACTTTCGGAGTTATAAACAAAAGAACGGTAAAACTCCGAAAATTTAGGGTTTTTTTTCGCGGTTTTGACCCTGTTCCGCAACGAAATTTTGGTGGGAAGCTCCTGATTCGAGCTCAGCACCCCAAAAAACATAAGAACCAAAAAAAAATTTTCTCCACCTCACTTTGCAATCTGAAATCACCTAGTTACTTCACTATTCGGTGCCTAAAAAGTTCTAGATTTTCCTGATTTCAACTATTATAATTTATTTTTTATTTTCGGTGGATTTTCTCGTTTTTCTCTGAACAAAAAATTGAAAATTCGAAAATTTAAGCGTAAAAATTCTTAAAAATTTAGTTAAATCTATTCACCCGATAGAAACTTAAAAATTTGATAGCCAATGCCGCATTTCTAATATCGAGACTTGGACCTCTCCCAAAACCAAATCCTTGGTTCCCAGCGAATTTGATGTGGGGACAAATTTAAGAAGTAATGGAACACACAAAAATGTATGGGTAGATGAGTTACTTGCTTGGAGCCGTTTTGAACTTTCCAAAGGATCGCTATCATCAAAAATATTATTCGTTTTTTTTTTTCCTTTAAGGCAATTTTAGAGGCTTGAAAACAGGAGCTGGCAGCCAAGTACTCGCGTATTTATATCATTTGATGTGGCTTCAGGCCGCCACGGGCAGTAGCCCAGGTTGCCCATATGGGAAATCCGGCTCTGGTGGGTAGCGCGTTTGACTGGGAAGAATGGGGTTATGGGTTCGATGTTAGTTGGATGCAAGTTTCTTTTTTTATTTTTGTTCAGATTCTCTTGTCTTTTTCATAAGAAAAGTTTGCTTGATTCAAGGTTACTTTTTCTTAAAGTGCTGCTATTGGCATTTCACTTGGATCAGTGTAAATAATTATTCTTAAATGAAGCGAAATATTTCTTGGCTGTTTTTTGTTGTCTTTTTTTCTTGATTTGAGCCATATTTCAGTGTAAGTGTAAGTGTGTTCAGTGTAAGAACTACAATACTTTGATTCCGTCGAGAGATCAATGGGGTAATAATACGCCCCCGGCAAGTGGAGCTATCTCTATTTACACTGATGGTTCAAAGACCAACGCAGGAGTTGGTATTGGAATTTACGAAACTGGCAAGAAACGCTCCGACAACCTATAGTCCGAGCCGTGATGGTAAAAAACCGGGGTTTTCGAACTGTCGGAAATTAACCATCTTAAAAGTTGCGTTTAGTTACGGTGATATCGAAACGGTTGGTCAGCCGAAGCAAAACTTGACCAGTATAGCGTAATTAGACGTAATTAGACGCAAAAATTAGAGGTGTTCGGGGGTATGGGTAACTGTCGGATCGAACGTATTTTTTTCGATAGAGGACCTCTCCGTGAGTCTAAAAACATTGGTCAGCCGAGCCACAACCTGACCGAAGGGTTCGGCCAACCAGTTTAAAGGTGCGATTTTTTTAGGTGCGATGGGGTTTTCGGAACTGTCGGATCAAACCTATTCTATTCGATAAAGGACCGCCCCCTGATGCAAAAAATACTGGTCAGCCGAGCGGCAACCTGACCGAAGGGTTCGGCCAACCAGTTCGAAATTACCAATTTTGACGGGTCGATGGGGTTTCAGAACTGTCGGATCAAACCTATTCTATTCGATAGAGGGTCACTCCCTGATGCTAAAAACATTGGTCAGCCGAACCGCAACCTGACCGAAGGGTTCGGCCAACCAGTTCGAAATTACCAATTTTGACGGGTCGATGGGGTATCAGAACTGTCGGATCAAACCTATTCTATTCGATAGAGGGTCACTCCCTGATGATAAAAACACTGGTCAGCCGAACCGGAACCTGACCGAAGGGTTCGGCCAACCAGTTTGAAAGTAACAATTTTGACGGGTCGATGGGGTTTCAGAACTGTCGAATCAAACCTATTCTATTCGATAGAGGGTCACTGCCTGATACTAAAAACACTGGTCAGCCGAACCGCAACCTGACCGAAGGGTTCGGCCAACCAGTTCGAAAGTACCAATTTTGACGGGTCGATGGGGTATCAGAACTGTCGGATCAAACCTATTCTATTCGATAGAGGGTCACTCCCTGGTGCTAAAAACACTGGTCAGCCGAACGGCAACCTGACCCAAAGGTTCGGCCAACCAGTTTGGAAGTACCAATTTTGACGGGTCGATGGGGTATCAGAACTGTCGGATCGAACCTATTCTATTCGATAGAGGGTCACTCCCTGATACTAAAAACACTGGTCAGCCGAACCGCAACCTGACCGAAGGGTTCGGCCAACCAGTTCGAAAGTACCAATTTTGACGGGTCGATGGGGTATCAGAACTGTCGGATCAAACCTATTCTATTCGATAAAGGACCGCCCCCTGATGCTAAAAACACTGGTCAGCCGAACTGCAACCTGACCGAAGGGCTCGGCCAACCAATTTAAAGGTGCTAATTAATTAAGTGCGTTCGGGGTTTCAGAACTGTCGGATCAAACCTATTCTATTCGATAGAGGGTCACTCCCTGGTGCTAAAAACACTGGTCAGCCGACCCGCAACCTCACCGAATGGTTCGACCAACCAGTTTGAAAGTACCAATTTTGCCGGGTCGATGGGGTATCCGAACTGTCGGATCGAACCTATTCTATTCGATAAAGGATCGCCCCCTGATGCTAAAAACACTGGTCAGCAGAACCGCAACCTGACCGAAGGGTTCGGCCAACCAGTTTGAGGGTGCTCATTTTCTAGGTGTAATACATACATATACATATGTTTATATCGCTTTCATATCTTTTTACCTAGAAATCTGCTGTCCTCGCCAGATTCAACGCGTCTAATCTCTTTCAAGCATTAAGCTCTTTACAGACTATAGAAGATTTTGCATAATCTTGAGATTTTACAAAATCTAGGCGAAAATCTTCTAGATTTTCCATACATTTTCATAGATTTTGTACGGAAATTATAACCAAAATCTCGGAGAAAATCTTTACAAAATCATGGTGAAGCGTGGTGAGCTTCGCATTTGATAATACTACAGTAGAGGTAATCTAATCCATTTTCCGCTTCGCACATGGTTTTGTGCACAAAAGTTTGATGACGAACATAAACCATTAATTCCTATAAGATAGATTCTGCTTCTTGTTTTAACAAATTAATATAAATAGCAGTTTCATGCATGAAATTGTCGGAATTTTTAATTTAGACGGATTGTACTGTACTGTCAAGTCGTGGAACAAGATTACGACCAAAGTGTGAACAGCATACAGGATTACATAATCTACCTAGATCTTGCGGCCATATGTGAAAAGTCTATTAGGTGCTTGTCCGAAACCGGATTTCTCTCCCACTAGGATTGTATGAGTACACGTAGCCTTCATTCATAATTTCAGAGATCATTCATAAATCACACACAGATCATAGTCCAATCCCTACAAGCCTGCACACACACAATCAAAACACAAGTAAAAAACAAAGTTTTTTTTTTCAAATTTTCACGCTCATAATGCCCTTAACCCAGCGCGTACATTAAGCTGTGTAATGCCGCGTCCACGTCAACGACAACTTGTTTGATTAAACTTTTCCCTCGCACTTATCGCAAGTTGGAAGGCTGTTCGCACGATACAATATTCTCTCCAACTCAAACAAGTCGTCCAACTTCTGTTCACACGCACGATTAGTCTTCAAATTCGTTTGAATATCAAAAGTTGGAAAAAAATTGGATCGTGCGAGCGGCCTTAAGCTCGACTTCACGACGACGCATATTCCCGGGGTCATCATGTCGATGAGACGAGAAAATTTATGGCATCGCAAAAGGTATGAATCGTATTTACATATGTATATATGTACATACATATGCATACATAGATACGAGAACTCTTGTGTAGAACTGAATTTGTAGAATGAGCCAAATTCATTCCTTTTGATGATTTTAAGAAATTTATATTCGAAAGGAGAGCGCAAACTATGCATTGTAGTACAATGAAAATTTTGTTATTAGCCGAAACAAATTAAGCCAAAATATGGCCATCGAACGGCAAAAATTATTATGGGAAAAAAGTCCCCACCGATTAAAGGTTCGCAGCCTTAACAAAGGGGGAATAGGGGGTATTTGGTTTTTTTTTGCGATTATTTCAAAAACAGCAAGAGATACAGAAAAATGATCTGAGGACACAAACAAAAACCACGTAAAGTTGCACTTTGTATGGGAGGTACACTTGGTTTTATCCGATTGAGTTGATGTTTGGTGGGTGCTGATGTTTACTTGTGCTTCCATTGGCAAATGGAAGATGTTTTTTTCATGTTTGACTAATTTTTCTTGATTCTAAATCTTCATTTCATCCCTATTCTCTTTCCGACTTAAGTATATGAGTAATATCTATATTTATACTTTCTATACTAATTATATAAAATAGCTTATATGGTATATAGGTAATAAAATAATATACCACTTGGTTGCGAAAACATTCTAAAGAAACGATTGTGAAAGGATACCAAATTTCGTCAATTTCCAATATTTGATATCTTCACTATAAATATCAAATTTGGACTTCCTTACTCCTTATGATTGGAAGAGTCCTTTTTCCGTATCCACACCTGAAGAAGGTGTGAAATGCGTGATGAAACAAAATTCGAAACGACTTAAGCGAATTACTCAAATTTTAAGCATAATAGAAAATACGCATTTCCACATCCAAAGTGGAAAAAAATAAGTATCTTATTCTCGTTTCCGTCACAGATGCAGAGATTGGGAAAAATAACTTTAAGAGAGGTCCAGTAGTTTTTAGGCCGAACCGTTACAAACAAACATTCCCATATAAGCTATTTTATATAATCAGTATAGAAAGTATAGATATAGATATTACTCATATACGAGTACATACTTAAGTTAAATAAAATAAATTATACAGGGTGTCCCGCAACTGGTTAGCCATAGACAAATGGTGGACTCCACAGGATGTTTTAGGAAAAACGTCGCCAAAATTATTTCTCTAGCTTTTACCGTTAAGGAGTAATTGCCTTTTTTGTGATTGTTGTCAAAAAGCACGACTTTTTTCTAAAAACTCCTATTTTCTAGCTTCCACTTTAGCCAAATCAATATTTTTCATATTCTTCTGAAAGTACACAAAATTTCCAATAAAAGGACATATCGAACGTTTCGAACGGTTTCGTATCTTCCGAGATACGACGTTTTGAATTTTGCAGAAATGTCAATTTCAACTTTTAATGTCAAAATTAAACCCGAATTTCGTAACGATACATTGAAGTGGCAAATCTGCAAAGTTCACAAAAGTTGGCCCAAATCCTAAGCTTTCGAACGGCATATAAGAATAAAGCACATAATCATCCAGTTTGTGAATAATATGTGTAAAAGGGGAAAAAACATAGTCCGTAAGAGGAAGAAATCTTGCTTTTACGTGGAAATAGTTCAGTCATATAAGCATTTCCAATAGAAAAAATACAGTACGGCTATTTTTTTCTTGGTCTTGAATCAGTGGGGTCCCAGGAGTCTTAAGCAGATTTTGCTAAAATAGATTTGATCGGAAAGGTCCCAAAAAGGACAAGAAAGGACACTATTTAATCCTTGACTGGAGGTCGGCATGCGGAGTATCATATCAAAGGGGACGCCGAGTACATTACATATCCGGTGTTTGATTCCTATTTCTAGGACCCTCAACGGAATAAATCGCGTTTGTATGGACAATTTTCGTGTTTTCCGTAACTTATCATCTGTATCTACGCGAATAATTCAAGTTGGCAATTCCTTTTTAATTTTTGCTAAGGAAAAATTGTATCGGAACACTCTGAAAAAGGACATAAAAGGACACTAATTAATACCTGACAAATTAAAATGTTTATCCTTTAGACGATGAAAATGAAAAATACTCTCACAATACTAATATGTACACAGCGAACCTTCGTACAAATAATAATTCAACACCTAAAACAATTTTTTTTTATACTTACCGTTATAATTAGTAAAGTAGCATCTACAACAGTAGCGAAAAGTATTTTTCCATAATGCATAACAACCAAGTCTATGCTTGATGTAAAAATGTTACTTCCTTTTCAAGATTGAAGTCGGTTTGGTACATTTGCAGACTATGGTTTTTTTTTATTTATACGTATTATTTAGAAACTGGATGACTCCGTGCTTTATTCTTATATGCCGTTCGAAAACTAAGATACCACGCCAACTTTTGTCAACTTTGCAGATTTGCCACTACAATGTACCGTTACGAAATTCGGGTTTAATTTTGACATTAAAAATTGAAATTGACATTTTTGCAAAATTCAAAACGTCGTATCTCGGAAGATACGAAACCGTTCGAAGCGTTCGGTATGTCCTTTTATTGGAAATTTTGTGTACTTTCAGAAGAATATGAAGAATATTGATTTGGCTAAAGTGGAAGCTAGAAAATAGGAGTTTTTACAAAAAAGTCGTGCTTTTTGACAAGAATCACAAAAAAGGCAATTACTCCTTAACTTTAAAAGCTAGAGAAATAATTTTGGCGACATTTTTCCTAAAACATCCTGTAGAGTCTACCATTGGTCTATGGCTAACCAGTTGCGGGACACCCTGTATAGTTGAAGAAAAATACGATATTGGGTCGGCAAAAAACATACATCGCTGGATTGTTGCAGGAAAAAATAAATAAAAATACGGTCGCAATGGTATATAAGACATTAGAATTTTATTGAAAAATTCGGCGCTAGACTAAAATTTTGCTAACGACGAGCGAGAGCAAACGAGAGCCGTGCCACTGTCAAAACACGGCTCGCTAGCCGTGAATTTGCAGGTTTTGGTGCACGATATGTGGAAACACGTCTCGCTAGTTGAGTTTTGACAGCGGCACAGCTCTCGCTCGTCGTGAGCTTCCCATATAAGCCAATGCATTTGTATGGCTGGAGCTTGCGAGCCGTTTTCGCGCCGTTTGAATGAAGCCCAAGGGTTACTGTGTCTGGAGACTGTCGGTGTATGTAAAGGCGCGTTTAGATGGCATCAAACTTGTTTGCATCCAACTTTTCCCTCAAACTTATCCAAGCTGGAAGGCTGTTTACAAGTACGATATTCTCTCAAACAAATCCTATCAAACTTGTTGGCCGTGTAAACAGTAGTTGAAAGTTGGAGCGGTCTTAAAATGTTATCAGTTTTTGCTATACGTATGAGTACAGGAAAAATATAATAGCTTTTCTTTTATTTTTTCGTGAATATTTTAAACATTAAAGGAAACCTATCCGAATGATTATACAGCGTGCCCGAAAAGTCTACGGAAAGCCGGAATTGGATGATAGCGCACAGATATTGGTAATCAGAAGCTGGATGAAAGGTATTTGAACATTGATGAATCAAATAGTTCGATCTCTCGATTCCAAAAATAATGACAATTTTTTTTCAAAACCGAAACAATCAATTTTTGGTCTGGGCTGCAATTGATAAAGTATTTTGAGTTTTGCGTGCGTTGTAGTGTGTTATTCACACGAGCGGTGTGAGCATGATAGTACGCACGTCGCGTCGTACAAGATAAAACGGGTTTTTTTTTTCGTTGGATATTCATATTTTATTTGTCTTGGCGGCCAACGACATTGTATTCTCTGACGCCTGTAGCATTCCTATTCTCAAATTAACATTGCACACTGCATACTATCATGTCATGTCATTGTTTGTAGGTATGTACATACATAACTATAAAATCAGAAAGAAAACCTACCGCCCGTTCAGTTCGAAACCAAACTACTACATATTCTACGATTTAACCAAAAACATGATCATCTAGATGATCCAAATTTATTTTCGATGCATTGCAAACTTTCGGAGTACTACAAAGCTTTCGATTATGATTTTCATTTCGTAGTACAAATAATTTTGGAAATTATGGTTCATATACATAATGTACATACGCATATATACATACATCGCTTTTGTGTGAAAGCCATTGAAACTCGCATCAATCAATTAATCCGGTGAATATTCTGTAAACATATTCATACATATGTATATACATATATATGTATATCTTATATGGTCGGATGATTCCAGTTTGATTACCAGAACAATCTCTGCATCTCTTAAAATTTACAACAACATAAAACGCCAGGCGCATTAATTCTTTTTTAGAAAGTATATTTATATTTCGATTGGACTATAATCAATGCATCTGAAACAAGTTGTCCAACTTCTGTTTTCACGGTGGATTTGTTTGAATGCTCGTTCCACTTCAAACTTGTTGTCCAACTTCTATTTACACGATGGATTTCTTGTCTAACTTGTTTGAATGCTCAAAAGTTGGACGACAAATCCATCGTGAAAACAGCGCTTTAAAGGTAAGTCCATTAATTTATTTGTTTTCCCACACTAGTGCCAAAACATCTCTCCTGTCCCTTTTAGTCGCCTTTTACGACACGTCGGTAAATACGATGGCATTACTCTTGAATCATGCCACAGAGCAAATATCTGACGGTTCAGTTCATATCCTTTAATTGGACGGATTGATTAATAATATGATATCGGATTTTGCCATCCGATCTTTTTCAATGCATGATTTTTCAGCAATCGAGAATGTATTTCCGTTTTCAACTGTAGGCTTTCCTATGGATCCGTTAACGTATCCCCAAGCATCGGTTTTTTAGGGTTTTTTAGATTTTTCAAAAAACCCTTATGAAATTGATTTTGCCCGTCCGTCTGTTCACTCTCGCACTCGCGAACGGCTTAACCGATCGTCATGAAATTTGGTAGGAATGTGTAGAATGGTAACAGTCTTTGGCACGAAATACTTAAAAGTTGGTTGGGCAAAAATAACAGGGTGTTCCGGAGATTTAAAAATTTGTTCACTAAATAACTCGCGAACGTCTTAACCGATAGTAATGAAATTTGGTAGGAATGTGTAGAATCGTAACAGACTTCAGCACGAAATACTTAGACGCTGGTAGGACAAAGCTAACAGGGTGACCCGAAGATTTGAAAAAGTCGACTTTTTTAGTTCTTATCGGGCTTGGACGTATGGATACTCAAATCAAAGAACTCGATGGGTACATTTCATATCAGTTGCTTCTTTCCAATTTGGAGTATGAATGAAAGGCGTTGTTAGCCTTTCATTCTGGAACGCGTTTATTTGGACCAATCCAAAAATAGATTTACAAGTAGCATTTCATTAATATTGTGCATAATTCTTATTTATTACCTATAAAATATACGTGCCCAATTATTCACTATGTATGTATCCAAAATCTAAAAAACCCTCGTATTGCGGGCGGGCGCCCTCTGTACGCCGGTATTTTTTTTAATAAAGCTTCTTCTGCATTTTCCATGTATCGTAATTATCCTTACAAAGACCTCCATACGAGCTGAGTTCATGATTCTTCGTGCTTATTTTGTGCAACTTTCAATATTAACTTTATCACTTCTTTTTATTATTCATTTAGTGACTTATTATTTTTTGTTAATTATATGAGCTGATCCTGGCCCATAACCTATTAAACCTACAAAGCCAGCGCAATATCTTTTTTATATAAGTTTATTACACCAGGATCTTTTTTGAACTGATAGTGTAATATTTTTATATAAATTTACTAGCTAAGGAAGCTCGGTTCGCTCGCTCTCTTATCTAGTGCTCGCTTCGCTCGTGTTATTGGTTTCAATCACAACTTGACACTAATTTGAATGCCAATCAACCTGCTAACTATAATTTATTGAGATCGACCTATCGATGGTGAAACCAAAGTGTATATGGAAAAACGCGATAGATTTCCGTCGGGGGTTAAGCGGTCAAGGCAATACAACAATAACATACTCGACCCCCTGACTGATTGATGAGACTGCACATGCCCTTCAACTATATTAGCGTGAGTTATCTCGAAAATCATTAATTAATAATTTGTTATTATACCTATTCATATATGTCAGCATCAGCACACTCATTTACTCAGTTTTCGCCAAGTGCACTAAAATGTGCGCACGCCACCTACACTGTTCATACTAACCCAGAAACCATCATACCTTCGGGTTGACGGTTGCCTCTGAACACTCTGTGCACTGATTGGGAAAGAAGTTCCAATTACGCTTTTGTGGCGAGTCCGGCAACACCTCAATCGTGCCGCTCCGCCGAAGGATTGCGGAGATATCGACGGATTTCCGAAGTAGTACGAAGCTAATTGTGAAATTGCTGTGACCAACATCCAGGATATAGGTATGTACGCAAAAACGTAGTCACCTTGAATACAATTTATCTGTATTTTATCCAATGACAACTAAATATTCCATACATACAAAATGGAATTTAGATTTACCGCCACTTCCTTTGAGACTTTCAAAATTTTCTCGGTCTATAAACCTTCCTCAGCGTAAAACGGATTAAACAAACAAAACAAAATCTGTTATGTGTCCTATCTTCCGTATAAAACGAAGCAATTTATCGTGAGGACAATCCTAAGAGTTCTTCCTATACTGGAAGTGACGTCATCAAGTGTTCCATGGTAGCCTACCCTACTACACATTTTGGACAGTGTTGCTTAATAGTGTTAAGCAGTGTTGTTTATGTATTTAACAGTTGAAGTAACCACCTCTAATAGTGTTAGAACTTCTCTGCAAAATCCTGACCTTAAACGTTTCAATAGAGAAAAAACATTTGTAGCAAGCGATAGCATCATCATTGGCTATAGTTATGACAGGCAGCGTACCCCAGTTAGAACAGAATCGACAATTCATCGATAAAGAATCGAAGGCCTTCTACTAAGGAGAACTATGACTAAGTGAGAACTGGAATCGATCCTATTCCGAAGACTGTCGTTGTTGTAGAATCACCACTACGGACTATGAAGAATTTATGGAAAAACAATGACTGTGGTGAAAAAATATTATTTTTTATTTTTTTCCTTTTTGTTCTAATTTTTTTTTATCTATTATTATTGTTTTACCTTATTTTAACTTAACCTTTTTACATTTTGCTTCTACTGGGAATCGAACCGGGCACCTATAGTTTCATAGTCCTACGTCCTACACCTAAGCTATCTTAGGATTACTAACTTCGAGAATAAGTTAGTCGTTTTATTTTTTGAGAATTTCAATCTAATTCAGAGACATTTAGATGAAAGTCATCGATATGTGATCGAAGACATTTCGATTAGATGGTATCTATGACAAATGGATAAAAACTCATCGTTTTTGGATCGATTACTTACTTACCTTAAGCCGGTTCAATTTCATTTAGTACACTATAAAAATTTAAAGCGATTGAATCGAGTAGGCCGTTTCGGTGCAGTTTGGGAACAAACTTTTGAGGAGAATTTTATATACATACATATTAGATTTTACATATTATGACTTGAATGAATACTATATAGTTTAATAAACTCGAAAAGTTTTTGACCGGAGCAACACAATTTTCAGCAAAAATCATCTTCGACATAATGCGAATACGCGCACACTAAATTTAATGGCTGAACCTGCATTTTTTTAAAAAAGGTTTAAAATGAAAATTATTATAATAATTATAATTATAACTTATTTTTCAATAAAATTATAATTCTAATTCTAACTCGTAATATAGTAATATCTATATCTATACTTTCTATACTGATTATATAAAATAGCTTATATGGGAATGTTTGTTTGTAACGGTTCGGCCTAAAAATTACTGGACCTCTCTTAAAGTTATTTTTCCCAATCTCTGCATCTGTGACGGAAACGAGAATAAGATACTTATTTTTTTCCACTTTGGATGTGGAAATGCGTATTTTCTATTATGCTTAAAATTTGAGTAATTCGCTTAAGTCGTTTCGAATTTTGTTTCATCACGCATTTCACACCTTCTTCAGGTGTGGATACGGAAAAAGGACTCTTCCAATCATAAGGAGTAAGGAAGTCCAAATTTGATATTTATAGTGAAGATATCAAATATTGGAAATTGACGAAATTTGGTATCCTTTCACAATCGTTTCTTTAGGATGTTTTAGCAACCAAGTGGTATATTATTTTATTACCTATATACCATATAAGCTATTTTATATAATTAGTATAGAAAGTATAAATATAGATATTACTCATATACTTAAGTCGGAAAGAGAATAGGGATGAAATGAAGATTTAGAATCAAGAAAAATTAGTCAAACATGAAAAAAACATCTTCCATTTGCCAATGGAAGCACAAGTAAACATCAGCACCCACCAAACATCAACTCAATCGGATAAAACCAAGTGTACCTCCCATACAAAGTGCAACTTTACGTGGTTTTTGTTTGTGTCCTCAGATCATTTTTCTGTATCTCTTGCTGTTTTTGAAATAATCGCAAAAAAAAAACCAAATACCCCCTACCCAAGCAGCACAAAATAACCTTGGTTGGATATACAACCCGATTTTTGGTTATATTTTAGTTGAATAATCAACGATATGGGTTATTGTTACTAAAGTGAGCATTTTGTTGGAGTCTAAACTTAAATATTTGCTTCAAAATTAACTAGATGGTTTCATTTGAGACATTTTTTTCTCCCGAAAACCTTAATGTCTTCTTTGCAACATTATTGTTTATAATTTGACTCAATTGTTACTTTTTGAACAATTTTGTCATAAAAGAACATAATTGTCACAAATAAAACATGGTTTAAAGTATAACACAATTGTAAGAATTTGAACCGAAAGTATCTTTTTTATATTTGCAATTATATTGGATACAAAGCTTCCCAGCGCTAACTGAAACAAATATCATAAAAGGGATTATGTTAAGAGAATTTTTGACATAAGAAAAAAAAGAGAAATAAAATATGGCATGACTGAGAATCAATCTTGCGACCGCCATGTATGGCGCGTCAAGTACTTCAGATTTAGTGAACATGAGAAGTATTTCCCTTCTGGCGCAATGGCAATGGTGACAGACTAGCACGCAAGAGGACCAGGTTCGAATCCAGTTGTAAGCAAATAGATAAAAAGGTAATTGTCTTGGATAAAAAGTTAAAAAATATTATATGTCTGAGACAAAAAGTGTCTAAGATAAAAATAAACTTGTCAATTCTGAAAAGGAAAAAGTGTAAAATTTTTAATTATTTAGCATACGAAATTGTGGTTATATTTACAACGATTTTACAACAATAATGTCTGAAAGACAACGATATTACAACAATAATGTTACGTTTAGAGCCAGGCAAAAACCTCTTTTTTACGGTTTGGCAAACGTTTTTAAAACGTTTTTACAACCATTTTCCTAACAATATTGTCATATAACCATGGTTGTATTTCGGTTATATAACCGTTTTCCAACTCGTTTGTGCTACTTGGGTATTCCCCCTTTGTTAAGGCTGCGAACCTTTAATCGGTGGGGACTTTTTTCCCATAATAATTTTTGCCGTTCGATGGCCATATTTTGGCTTAATTTGTTTCGGCTAATAACAAAATTTTCATTGTACTACAATGCATAGTTTGCGCTCTCCTTTCGAATATAAATTTCTTAAAATCATCAAAAGGAATGAATTTGGCTCATTCTACAAATTCAGTTCTACACAAGAGTTCTCGTATCTATGTATGCATATGTATGTACATATATACATATGTAAATACGATTCATACCTTTTGCGATGCCATAAATTTTCTCGTCTCATCGACATGATGACCCCGGGAATATGCGTCGTCGTGAAGTCGAGCTTAAGGCCGCTCGCACGATCCAATTTTTTTCCAACTTTTGATATTCAAACGAATTTGAAGACTAATCGTGCGTGTGAACAGAAGTTGGACGACTTGTTTGAGTTGGAGAGAATATTGTATCGTGCGAACAGCCTTCCAACTTGCGATAAGTGCGAGGGAAAAGTTTAATCAAACAAGTTGTCGTTGACGTGGACGCGGCATTACACAGCTTAATGTACGCGCTGGGTTAAGGGCATTATGAGCGTGAAAATTTGAAAAAAAAACTTTGTTTTTTACTTGTGTTTTGATTGTGTGTGTGCAGGCTTGTAGGGATTGGACTATGATCTGTGTGTGATTTATGAATGATCTCTGAAATTATGAATGAAGGCTACGTGTACTCATACAATCCTAGTGGGAGAGAAATCCGGTTTCGGACAAGCACCTAATAGACTTTTCACATATGGCCGCAAGATCTAGGTAGATTATGTAATCCTGTATGCTGTTCACACTTTGGTCGTAATCTTGTTCCACGACTTGACAGTACAGTACAATCCGTCTAAATTAAAAATTCCGACAATTTCATGCATGAAACTGCTATTTATATTAATTTGTTAAAACAAGAAGCAGAATCTATCTTATAGGAATTAATGGTTTATGTTCGTCATCAAACTTTTGTGCACAAAACCATGTGCGAAGCGGAAAATGGATTAGATTACCTCTACTGTAGTATTATCAAATGCGAAGCTCACCACGCTTCACCATGATTTTGTAAAGATTTTCTCCGAGATTTTGGTTATAATTTCCGTACAAAATCTATGAAAATGTATGGAAAATCTAGAAGATTTTCGCCTAGATTTTGTAAAATCTCAAGATTATGCAAAATCTTCTATAGTCTGTAAAGAGCTTAATGCTTGAAAGAGATTAGACGCGTTGAATCTGGCGAGGACAGCAGATTTCTAGGTAAAAAGATATGAAAGCGATATAAACATATGTATATGTATGTATTACACCTAGAAAATAAGCACCCTCAAACTGGTTGGCCGAACCCTTCGGTCAGGTTGCGGTTCTGCTGACCAGTGTTTTTAGCATCAGGGGGCGATCCTTTATCGAATAGAATAGGTTCGATCCGACAGTTCGGATACCCCATCGACCCGGCAAAATTGGTACTTTCAAACTGGTTGGTCGAACCATTCGGTGAGGTTGCGGGTCGGCTGACCAGTGTTTTTAGCACCAGGGAGTGACCCTCTATCGAATAGAATAGGTTTGATCCGACAGTTCTGAAACCCCGAACGCACTTAATTAATTAGCACCTTTAAATTGGTTGGCCGAGCCCTTCGGTCAGGTTGCAGTTCGGCTGACCAGTGTTTTTAGCATCAGGGGGCGGTCCTTTATCGAATAGAATAGGTTTGATCCGACAGTTCTGATACCCCATCGACCCGTCAAAATTGGTACTTTCGAACTGGTTGGCCGAACCCTTCGGTCAGGTTGCGGTTCGGCTGACCAGTGTTTTTAGTATCAGGGAGTGACCCTCTATCGAATAGAATAGGTTCGATCCGACAGTTCTGATACCCCATCGACCCGTCAAAATTGGTACTTCCAAACTGGTTGGCCGAACCTTTGGGTCAGGTTGCCGTTCGGCTGACCAGTGTTTTTAGCACCAGGGAGTGACCCTCTATCGAATAGAATAGGTTTGATCCGACAGTTCTGATACCCCATCGACCCGTCAAAATTGGTACTTTCGAACTGGTTGGCCGAACCCTTCGGTCAGGTTGCGGTTCGGCTGACCAGTGTTTTTAGTATCAGGGAGTGACCCTCTATCGAATAGAATAGGTTCGATCCGACAGTTCTGATACCCCATCGACCCGTCAAAATTGGTACTTCCAAACTGGTTGGCCGAACCTTTGGGTCAGGTTGCCGTTCGGCTGACCAGTGTTTTTAGCACCAGGGAGTGACCCTCTATCGAATAGAATAGGTTTGATCCGACAGTTCTGATACCCCATCGACCCGTCAAAATTGGTACTTTCGAACTGGTTGGCCGAACCCTTCGGTCAGGTTGCGGTTCGGCTGACCAGTGTTTTTAGTATCAGGGAGTGACCCTCTATCGAATAGAATAGGTTCGATCCGACAGTTCTGATACCCCATCGACCCGTCAAAATTGGTACTTCCAAACTGGTTGGCCGAACCTTTGGGTCAGGTTGCCGTTCGGCTGACCAGTGTTTTTAGCACCAGGGAGTGACCCTCTATCGAATAGAATAGGTTTGATCCGACAGTTCTGATACCCCATCGACCCTTCAAAATTGGTACTTTCGAACTGGTTGGCCGAACCCTTCGGTCAGGTTGCGGTTCGGCTGACCAGTGTTTTTAGTATCAGGCAGTGACCCTCTATCGAATAGAATAGGTTTGATTCGACAGTTCTGAAACCCCATCGACCCGTCAAAATTGTTACTTTCAAACTGGTTGGCCGAACCCTTCGGTCAGGTTCCGGTTCGGCTGACCAGTGTTTTTATCATCAGGGAGTGACCCTCTATCGAATAGAATAGGTTTGATCCGACAGTTCTGATACCCCATCGACCCGTCAAAATTGGTAATTTCGAACTGGTTGGCCGAACCCTTCGGTCAGGTTGCGGTTCAGCTGACCAATGTTTTTAGCATCAGGGAGTGACCCTCTATCGAATAGAATAGGTTTGATCCGACAGTTCTGAAACCCCATCGACCCGTCAAAATTGGTAATTTCGAACTGGTTGGCCGAACCCTTCGGTCAGGTTGCCGCTCGGCTGACCAGTATTTTTTGCATCAGGGGGCGGTCCTTTATCGAATAGAATAGGTTTGATCCGACAGTTCCGAAAACCCCATCGCACCTAAAAAAATCGCACCTTTAAACTGGTTGGCCGAACCCTTCGGTCAGGTTGTGGCTCGGCTGACCAATGTTTTTAGACTCACGGAGAGGTCCTCTATCGAAAAAAATAGGTTCGATCCGACAGTTACCCATACCCCCGAACACCTCTAATTTTTGCGTCTAATTACGTCTAATTACGCTATACTGGTCAAGTTTTGCTTCGGCTGACCAACCGTTTCGATATCACCGTAACTAAACGCAACTTTTAAGATGGTTAATTTCCGACAGTTCGAAAACCCCGGTTTTTTACCATCACGGCTCGGACTACTAGTTTACCTTATGCTGCTATTAGAAAATAACTGGGAATCCGTAAAGCAGGGCAATTTGTGTCGTTCATATATTGCTACAGAGGCTGATTAGCTGAAAGTGTCCCTGTAAAGTAATGCCGAGAGGCTGTTCCTCAGGGTGTAACGGTGACGAAATAAGTGTTTAATTTTAGTTGGAAAGAAGAGGAGGAAGAGGAGGAATTTTATCTCCTTTACTCTGGAATGTAGCGATTAATCAATTGCTTTTGAATCTAGAAAGGATTGGATGCAAAGTGGGCAAGTCTCAGTGGGGTTGGAATCAATCCAGCCAAAACGGAGGTTGTCCTTTTTACAAGAAAGCGAACGATTCCTGTCAATAGCCCCCCTTTGCTAGGGGATTCCCAACTTGTGATTGCTGACAAGGCAAAATTTTTTGGTGTTATCTTGGACAGGAATCTAAGATAGAAGCCCAACATTGAAGAAAGAGTGAACAAGGCCACCGTTACACTATACTCTTGCAGGAAGGCTATCGGAAAAACCTGGGGCTTACAACCAAAAGTTGTGTTTTGGTTGTATACAATTATTGTCAGGCCAGTCTTACCATAAAGTAAGTAATTGGAATAGAGATGGAACTCCATACAACATTAAAATCTACTGAAAAACATTTTACATTTGAGTGTGTGCTGTAAGTAACGTGTAAATACAGGAAAATATCTTCCTGTATGTACAACGCAAGATGGATCAATGGTAACACTTGTACTATAATGAAAATGATCTGGACAAAATTAGATTTTATCCGCTCTACCAAGCTGTTGTCATTGGACCGGATGCATATGAGCAGTGTAGTTGGGGTTATAACGGGGCATTGTCCTATAGGGGAGCTCGCCAGGAGACTCAAAATTCATCACAACGACTACTGCACAAGCTGTGAGGATGAAGAGGAAGAGGAGAGTGGGCATCATCTTCTCTGTGAATGCTCGGCTTTGGCTGAGAAACGTTTAAGGTTTCTTGGTAGTAGGTACTTTTACGATATGGATGATCTCAGAGATGTAAGTCCAATACAGATCAATTAATATATTGTTAGCCGACGCTGGTTCCAAACAAATTTTTGAATTTTTAAGGCTCTCATAGGCGGTATTACAATGGACCTATCACTGGTCTAAGTGCGCTGGTCTCACTTCTGGCGGCCCCACTACCTAACCTAACCTAACCTTAGTTGGAAAGAAGAAAAAATTTCAAACCCTCTAACTCTTGACCTTAGAAAAAGCATAGTAACCCATGCCATGCGTTAGTCCAGAATGGCCATCAGAAAATAAAAATGGCACCGTTTTCACACTATTGCAGTTCATAGTATGCGTGAAAATTTTATTCAAACGTCAATTTTTTGTTTACAATTGAGAATATAAAATCCGCGTAATATTTATTACTCTCTTAAAATTAATTAATAACAGGCGCGACAATCCAACATTGGACTAAGGCCGCAGGATGTGGTAGTGAGAATCCTATTTCCAAGATCTTATCTGCTTTTTGTTGAGGTAATGAGATCAGCATCACGCTCAGCAGTGTTATTTATCCCCATAAATGGGTACTCGTTTAACATCTGAGTGAGATCATAGTCCGTCACAAGCTCGTGAGTTCGAAAAACACCATAGCTCACGGTGAGACTCGAACTCATGACCCTGTGCACCGAAGGTGCGCGCACTAACCGCTAGACCAGCCAGACTACACTCTCTTAAAATGCCAACGTGATATTTAACCCTTCTGTTGGCGTATAGATCCAGACAGACCATTGGTACTATACATATATTGATGAAAAATATCGTTCAACAATATTTTCCACCCTTTCCATATATATTTCAAAGGAACCGACGGCCACAAATGCGATCAAACGTTCGGCGAAATGTGAACTATGTCTAAAGAAACGAAAAAACGGCACATCATCGTAAGGCCATCCATTACACAGTCATATTTCTATTATAATATGTATGTCTTATGCCTAAGCCTACTCGATTCATTCAGTATAAATGTTTAGACGTGCAGGAAGCGAAATCAAGTAGGCTTAGGGATATGATAATATCTATAATATATATTATCAATATATGACTGTGTAATAGCGCCCTAAGACATAGTATGTAAACTGTTTCAAGATCCAAAATTAAACCTCTTCAAAAATAAAGATTGATTTCACAGAAAATTCAGCTACACCTTATGCATAATAGCTCGTAGGCGACGACAGAAGGGTTAATAATTGCATCGACAATATTTTGACGTTTGAATTATTTCGTGGAGTGTAGTGTAATAAATTTGGAGTCAAACACATATGGGTTGTGTGATCACATAGCCATTCTGGACTAACGCATGGCATGGGTTACTATGCTTTTTCTAAGCTCTTGACATATACGCTTTGAATTCGTCCGTCTATGATTGCATCAGTATGAAAAATCGTTAATTTATTTCAATATGGGTTGAAAAGAAAATGTGGATTTTTCAGGAAAACGACCTAGGGATTATACAAACATATCCTTGGGAAATGTCTTCTTTTTGGAATGCACTATGTACTAATGAAAATCAACTAAAAAGTAAAAACGTGAAAATATGCTTTATGGTACAGTTTTTTTAAACACACCATTACACCACAATACGATGACCAAATGAGCGCAGTGGCGCTGGCAGAAGATTCCATTTCCCTTTTTCTAGTGTTACAGTTTGCAAAAGCTGAACCCGAATTTTGAAATTGAAAGGAGAAGTGCACACTTTAATAAAATACAAATTATAAATTTCTCCAATTTGATAATAATTAAATTAGTCATTTTTTTTATTCTACGTAATTTATAAATATTATTTTGTTTAAAATCTAAATCTAGTTATTAATTTGAATATTACTATGTTGGGCGATCCAATCAAGATAGTAGGACACTCGCACAAATACTGATGGCCAACACTTGACGCATCCGCGTGAGCTTACAAAGGACGAAAGTCCGAGAACAGTACGTCTACCGTTACGTTCAATAACGACTGGGCCGCCAGAGTCACCATTGCAGATACCTTGTCCATAGGCAGTTTCGGTACAAATGTTGGACGACAAAACGGTTCGGCCGAAATAGTATTGGCAGACGCTTTCAGGTTGAACGCTCACTTGACCGAATTGCAAGAAGGGTGAGATGGTACTTCCGGGTTCTGTTTGAGATAATGCAACATTCGAGTAGTAATTGTATTACATGAAACTACCTCAAATATTCAACTTACCATCATTTAAACGTCCCCATCCTGAGGCAACAACATTAGCAGATGAGAAATCAACAGCAGCATCCGAGTAGGATGGCAAATCAACGGGTTGGATTCTGTCTGTAAAACAGGAGTGATTTTAAATTTTATTTTCTTCTAGAAGTCGAATTTCGACTCACCAGTGAAAGTAATGCGGTTTGGCAGCCTCAAAATAGCTATATCATTCCTAATATAGGAAGCGTCATAGGCCTGGTGAACAGTAATGTTGTCAGCATAAACGCGAATATTCAAACGACCAGTTTCATTTAAATTTCTGATCTCAATGGCTCCCAAGTAAACATCGATATAATCGGCTCTGAAATTATAAATTTTAATTGTAGACATGATTCACATTCATGCACTTTACTTCAACCTACCGAATAGCACAATGAGCGGCAGTCAAAACATATTCATCCGAGATCAAGACACCTCCACACCAGCTTCCGGCTCCACCTTTGTTCATCAACAGACCAGCCTGATAGGGGAATTCTCCGGCTGTAGCATTCCTCCCACCAATAATACGGCTAGCGGGGAAATCTCCTTCGATTGGTAGAAACGATTCATCACTGATCGAATCGAACTTATCGAAAGCTCCAACCGATGCAATGATTGCCAGCGAAACGGCTACAGTGTAAAATGTTCGCATCTTGTTCTCCTATTCGATACTTGGTAAACTAAAGTCATGCTCTCATGGCGGTTAGATCTTATATAGTATCGTGCAATCTTTCGGGAGTATAGCCTCTTAAGACCTAGGGTACACAAATGTGCACCTGCAAGCTTTTCTAAATTTGACAGATGGGGCCATCTATTTTGAAATAGTGATAATAAATTATCATTCTAGAGTGATTAACTGTTCATAAAAGCACAGAAGGTGTCATATTGGAGCTGTATCAGACATATAGTACACGTTTACATTTGATGGTCAACAGAATTTTTGTGCAAGTGCTGCCTGCGAACGATTAAAATACGGTAGCCTGTTCCCTTCATTAATTTTTTTTATTGATTTTTGTGGTAATCTACTGTTAATTGTATCTGTTATGATGTGCTATTGTAAAATTATCATTTTTTACATTTTTTCCGGTGTTTGTTTGGTTTAACTTTTATAGTACACGTATGTGTACCTGAGTTCTCTAGTGCAGCTTTTAGACATAAATAGTAGTAAAGCTCAATTTGGGTTTCATTTTACAGATAAAATGACCGAAAAACAAATATTGAGTGGTTGAATGATAGCGAAGGGGACTTTTCCGAAGAAGAGGATACCAATGAGTATTTGCCACCAAGTCTCGGTAGTTTAGAGTCTTTGGGGTCTGATGATGATGAAGCGGTTGTGGAGGCGACTGCGGAAGAAATTGCACTGACGACACAATCACGAATGTTCTGGCGCACTACAGAAATGCCTCCTCACGGTCCAGATATTGGAGACGACGTATTGGAGGCGACGTATTGGAGGCGGAAGGCACTAGTGCTACAAACGTGTTGTTTTTTTAATATTTGGATGTTGACTTTTGGAAATTGGTGGCCGAACAAAGAAATTTGTACTCCGCACAAACACGTGATTTGAAATCAGTTAATACTGATTCCAAAGAAATGATTCAGTTTGCTGGAGCACAATTAATGATGGGTACGCTAAGGTACCCACAGGCGAAATTGTATTGGAGCAATGATCTTCGCGTTCCACTTATTAGGGAGACAATGTGTCGTGATCGATTCTTCGAGCTTCGAAATAATCTTCATTTCGTCGACCAGCTAGGTCCGCGAAACGAACTTGACAAACTTTACAAAGTTCGACCTTTGACAGACAGTGGTTTGAAAAGGTGTCGTTCGAAGCACATGTCTATTAATGAACACGATTACCATCTACGAGGTTTACCGTCAGGGGAGCACCTAGCCTTTCGGCCTTTATCTCCCGGTCCTTCGGCGGGTTTGGACCTTCGGCTTTTTATTGACATGGTCTTATTGTCAGATGGGGATTTCTCCATCCGGTGAATGCACTCACCTTCAGAAACCCAACCGGGGTTGCATCACCAGCTCGATGACTCGGATAACAACCTACAGCCACCTCGAGGCCAACACCTTGATGGGCAAGGACCATGCACACCCATCCCTGAGGTACACTATTCGCTAAAGACTTCTCTATAGCAGGTGTGATCCTCCTTCGGCCCCCTATTGGTTAAGCCTCACGTCAGAATTCAGATGTGCACATCCCAGGCTCGTTGGACCTGTGACGCTGCTTTTCACATCTGCATCTTCCACCAAGGCCGTTCTCCCTAACTAACCCCTTCGAGGCTCGGGTTATGCGAAGCCGCCAGCTCCGAAGCTCACACGATTAACCGTATGGTGAACCTCCCCCCACGAGGGAACACAGTTTATCGTGCTCAGCCTATGTTCCGTCGAAGCCAAATCCACTTGGATTAAAAAAATTGTACTAGCCGCAAGGGATGGGCTAGAGGCCCCGACTAGTGGTACCCCTTCCTATACCTGAAGTGAGAATAGATGGTTTGGGGGCACTACGCTTCAAAGTCGACAAATTTGCGTCAAAATGTCGCCATCTTACGTGTACATCACGCTGCCGCATAATGTGTGTCAAGTGCAATATTTATTTATGCGTATTGAACAACAATTGCTTCGAAAACTATCACACTTCAAAGCATTTTTAATCTATTGTAAGAACCCAGGTGCACATATGTGTACCATGTTTTTTTCTAATACTACAAAATAAAAATTAATGAAGATACCAATTGTTCGTATTTTATTCTATTTCAACCCCGAAAAACACCCAAAAACACTTGAATGTTGATTTCTTCTAGTCTAGGTCTTAAGAGGATAGTGATAAAGTCTTATCGGGTGAAAAGTGGTAAAACCAAAGCCTTAAATTTATCAAGAATGATAGTCGTATAACTACTCGTATAGCCATAAATATTTACGACGAACGCAGATGTGAAAAAAAGTTAGCTTAACGAATTCTATGAATGGCAGGATTATGTGCTTCCTGAAGTTATCGATTATGAGCGTGTAGATTTGACCATGAACCAATCAAAAACAATCGTACAGGTTATGGTTAAGCTGAAGTTCAAATTTTGATAGGTGATATGGCACATGTTTGTTATCGGGATATATTCAAATTTTTAATTAATTTTTTATGTTGTTTTGACTATGAGAAAGCCTGATGAAATATTTGTTGGCAAAAGACATTTCATATATTTTTACGTTTTTGATACGGATTACGATGTTTCCACTTGACATTTGAGAGAATTGGCAGTTGTGGTTTCAGAAAAAAAAGTTGCATCTGTGGTGTAGATTAATTAGTAGTTTTGAAAGGATATACTTAACTTCCAGTCCTTTTACATCGGCGGCACTGAATAACTTACTTACTGACAATCACTGAAAATGAGAATTGTTTAATAGTAGTGATCGTTAGCTTAAAGAAGTTGGCATTTTCTGCCACGGAAAGGGTCAACATGACGAAGCATTGGCAATTGCTTTGCTTACGTTTCAGCAGATACCGCGATATACTGGGAACCGGGAACCTTCCGGTTCTTATGGAGATGCTATGCCTGAGCTAGGCGGTTCGTGTATTGGCATCGGACCTGGCTGAAGCATGAGACCATGAAACCTCTCCCGTCCTCTCTTCATTTTATGAGAGGTTGTTGTTTGATTCCTAAGATATTGAAGAAACAATCCTCCTCCGATCATTGCATTTTTGAAAAACAAAATTGTGTTATTGGGTTTAACCCGGGAACATAATGTGGGTAATTTTGACGCATATTCCACATATTTCCATTTTTCGTGGAAAGGGCGATTGGCCCATTGGGTTCCGCTACCCATGTATTCTTTAAGAAATGTGTTTTCTAATGAATGTCCTAGTAAGCAAACGTTTCCGATTTTATGGTAAGCAGCTATTTGTGTTTTTCTGTGACGGGGTTAGTACTAAACGAACGTTTCTTGTGAGTCAAAATGACTCACGATAGTAACAACCGTCTACATTCTTTAGTTGGCATATTTGGTTTTTTGGTTGTTTCTACAGTTTATTTGGACATAATGCACAAACTCTTAATACAGCTTGTATAAAATAAGTATTCCGAAGAATGCTGGCACAAGTTTTTATACTCTTCCACTTTAAATACAGCAATTTCCATAGTGAGTCAAAATGAATCATGGTTAGTAACAAGCGCCTGGAATTAAGGTTAGTATTCCGAAGAATTCTGGCACAAGTTTTCATACTCTTCCACTTTAAATACAGCAATTTCCATAGTTCCCGGGTTAATTGCATGCACTCTCACTTTCCCGGTAGTGGTGTAGTTAGGAAACCTCGCTTAGACAGACAGGTAACGAATTCGATTAGCTTTTCTAGTGTCAAAACAGACAAAACCTTTATAGATTCCAATTCCCTTTTGTTTATTGCCGCCCGTTGAAAGTATTGACAGAAAAGGTATTAAAAATTTTTAAGTCAAATTTTAAGAAAGCACAATCTTGATTGATTCTTTTCGCTACGCTTAACGATAAACATCGAAAACTGTATGTTACATGCAAGGCAATCCGATACCGTTGATTTTCGCTCTATACGTTAACGGCTCCCCCAGTCATGCGTAGCTGCTTTGTCGTCCTTCATTTAATTTATTCTCGCTCTGCAGCCTCCCAACATGTTGCGGAATATTCCTGACGTGTGTGGTTAAAAGAAGAAAATAAGAGAAAAATTGTCACTGAGATTGTCCCTTAGGAAAAGTCCTAAGCTTTTTGGAATGATTTAACTAAACAACTCCGCATCTATCCGTAGATGAGGAGTGTGGAGTTGGCGACGTTACTTTTGCATTTTTCATTTTTTCTTGTGTAGCTCGTTTGCTGACGTTTGCCCAGGAAAAATGTTGGCTTACCCACCCACCAAAAAAGAGTTCACTCAATTATTGGTGTGCCTGTTCTGATTAGCCTCTGGGCGCCCTAAATTACACATAAAATTATCGTTTGGCCACCTCGGCAAAAATATTTATTACTAAAAACCGTTACTAATGAGGAATTTCACTCAACAAAAAGTAGGGATGGAAAAGCGACAAGTGTAATTTAGGACCCCCGCTCCCATGGGCAATCAAAGTTGGTCAAGTCCCATCCCTCTAGCATAGGGTGCCCCGAGGCCGGATAAGGCACACCCCTGATTGAGTGAAGTTTCTACGTAGAAAATAGGCTAGCGATTTTTTTTCCTGAGCAAATGTGGGCTAACGGTGTTGAACGCCAAGTTGTCAAATTTGCCAAAATCGTTGAGTAAAATTCCTGGCTAGTATCGCTTTTTTGGGAATATCTCTTTTTGCAGGGGTGGACAAACAACAATTTTACATAGTTAATTTAGCCAATCGAATTCGCAAAGTCAGATCGCAGTAGCATGCTTATAGTGGTCACATCAGCTACACCAATTGTAATTGAGCCAAATGGAAAATGTTTAAATGTTTTTTCTTTTAGGTGGGTGGGCAACCAAAAATTTTCCTGGGCAAACGACGGACAACCGAACGGACGTCGCTAGCTTTACACACATGGATAGATGCTACATGATGCTACATGAAACATATAAGTCAGGAAGTTTGGATTTACCATTTTGTCTGTTATTGTGTATAAATCAAATGTATCCGCCACTTTATCCATCTGATTTGAAATCTGAATATAATTGCGTCTATAGAATTTCCCACAACAAATTTCCGGATTAAAGCACGCGTTTATTCAAAATCATAAATCATTATCAATCGATACTTTCTAATCTACCCTTAAGCCTATGCTGGAAATCTTTGAGCGATAACTACGCTACCTTTTATCAGCATAATTAACTGAACATGAAGAAGCCTATAAAAGACCATAATTTAATTTTCGATTTTTAGTTGTTCACCAATAGTACAGGAGGTGCATTATATTCAATATGAAATACAGTATTCAAGCTTTACTGTTTCTGGGAAGCATAGCAATTGCTTTCGCAGATCCACTGCTCTGGGATGATCTGGAAGCTGTTCAAGATTTCCTTCCACAAGGATTCGTTGAAAAGGAAGCCGCTACTAATCGCATTATTGGTGGCGAAACGGCTCAACCTGGTCAATTCAAATATCAAGCTGGCCTTCTTATGAATAAGACAACTTCGTCGAGTTGGTGCGGTGGCGTCTTGGTGTCTGAAAGCTACGTGCTTACCGCTGCTCATTGTGCTATCAAGTAAGATTAAGTTAGTTGTAGTGTTTGATTATCGTTTGAACTCAAGGTGCTTTCTTCAATTTATTGTGCCAAGCGTGTAAGCACTTCCACTTTTCGACGTGATTGTTGTATTTAGTTGTTTTTACTTGTATACACTTCAAAGTCAAGTTATAACATTGAAATTCTTAAGATTGTTAGTAATAATTGAATTCTCTATTTTTCATTACAGTGCCCTTTATATCGATGTATACTTGGGAGCACAAAACATCAGAAACTTGACTGAGCAAGGACGTCTCAATATTCGTGTACATGCTGCTAACATCACCGTTCACAAGGCTTATAATCCTAGCACCATTTCAAATGACATTGCAATCCTTCGTTTGCCATATGCTGTACCAACCACAGGTAAGATGTAAAAAAATGTATTTAAGATCAAGTTGAAACTTTTGCCCTGTTATTTTGGAATCATTCTGTGGTTGAACATAAAAATAATTAACAATTTCAGATAGGATCGCTCCCGTCAGTTTACCCTCGTACACCGATGCTGCCACCGATTTTGCCGGAAGTCCTGTCGTGATTTCAGGATGGGGAAAAAACGCTAATGGTAACTAATCTAATTATAAATATGTTGATTTGAGAATTTTCTTATAAATTTCACATTTAATAAAATTGTACAGATGCTCCAACCATTACCGACGAATTGCAATTCACTGGAGTTACCGTTCAGCCACAAAGTGTTTGCCAATACTACTTCCGTAGCGCTAGGTCATCCAATATTTGCACCGATACCGTTTTCGGTCGTGGTACATGCAATGGGGATTCAGGCGGTCCAGTTGTTCTTGAACGTAGTAGCGGTGGATCCATTCTACTCGGTTTGACCTCGTTTGGTAGCTCACGTGGATGTGTTGCTTGCTTCCCATCGGTGTTCGTACGTGTTACGTACTTCTTGGATTGGATTGCGGCTAATAGTAATATTCAAATTAAGTTGTAAGATTGTTTAGATTAGGTGCATATTTATTAAATTTGTAATTATTTTACAATAGATTAAAAAAAACATTTAGTGCAATTATTGGATATTTGTTCATCTTAAGAGCGAAATAGTCCACAAAAAAGGGGATAAGTTAAAATGTGAGAGCTACAGAGGCATTAGTTTGTACGACTTATAAGATTTTATCTAAGATTCTAGAAAATAGAATTAATGCGTACACAGAAGAAATCATTGGCGAGTACCAAGGCGGCTTTAGACCTGGTCGTTCGACGACAGATCAGATTTTTTCAGTGAAGCTTTTACTCCAGAAGTGCTGGGAATAAAACATCGATCGAAGCGTACTGTACAACATTCTGCTGCATTTTGGTATACCGGCTAAGCTAGTGCGGCTCATAAGGATGACGATGACTAATACCGTCTTGCAGGTCCGAGTTCAGAACATACTCGCTGACCTTTTTGAAACTCGTACTGGACTCAAGCAAGGCGACGGCGACGTTTCCCCAGAAAATCGAAAATAGTCGAGTTTGCAATGCGTATCAAATATTGTTCGCCATGCATTCAGGTCATATGTTGTAAATGAAACACATTTAGCCGATTCTGCTTAATCTGCCTGTAATATTATAGGGAACGGTGCAAAAAGGAAAGGATAATGGATATTGTTAGTTTTTAACGTAATTACAGTGGAAAGTATCGCTGAACGCTGAACTAACCTCAGAGTGTTCTTTTCCAACAAGAAATGTTGACATTGCTTCAGCCGCGGCCAGCCAACTTTGTTACATTTATACCCATATTACTCCAGGAAATACGAACAATAATTTGGGTAAACTTGCTGGATCATCACACGGGAATCTTTAGGTTATTCGAGAATATCTCTTTAAGGGGGGAGTAGGTATGCTGTAAAGTCGTCTATGACAAATATGTAGCTTGTGAGGCAAACAAACAAGAATGCCAAAAGTCCCCATGAAACTTAACAGAATTTTTTTTTAATTACTGCTTGTTTCAGTTTGTGGCTTCCCCCTTACAGTCGAAGAACAAGGTGCAATAATAGCGTATAAGGATTGCGGCCTTTCAAACCGCAAAATTGGAGAACAATTTGCAGATCATCATGTGTCATCAACACTTTCCTCCTGCTTCGTGAAAATGGAAAACAACGAAGCTGATTAGCTTCAGAAATCCGGAGCGAAATGAATTTACTTGTAAGTGTGCGTCGTGTCCAGCAGATTCTACACTCCCACAAGGACCTCAAATTCATCAAAAAGCAGAAAAAAACACCTTTGACCCAATAGCATAAGGCGAAGCGTCTTCAATGGGGCCAAAAACATATGGATTTCGGCGAAAATTGGAAAAGCGTTATTTTCAGTGATGAAAACAAGTTTAATCTGGATGGCCCGATGGTGTTCAATATTATAGGCACCATAAAGAAGTTGCCATGAGCCGAGACTTTGGTGGTGGCTTTATGATGATTTGGGGTGCATTTTCATTTGCAGGGAAATTACCTTTGGCCTGGGTTAAACCGAAAATGACCGTGAGTGATTATGTGGAGATATTGAAGACATCGCTCATTGACCATGCCGAGTCAATTATTGGACCGGAATCCAACAGGATAATGTCAGTTTCCATCGGGCGCAAACGACAACAGAATGGTTCCAAGAGGAAAACATTACAGTTTTAGATTGGCCAGCCCGTAGCCCCGACCCATTGAAAATGTATGGGGAATATTTGTTAGAAAGGTTTACGCCCATGGAAAATAATATAAGACCGTATCGGATCTTAAAGGAGCGATCCGCCAAGCTTGGGAAGAAATTTACCAAAATATCCTCGAAAACCTAGTAAATTCAGTCCCAAGACGAATTTTCCAGATAATTAGAAACAATGGAGGACCGATAGAATATTAATTTATTTCAAATCGTTCAATTTTTTTTTTTTGAATTATAGGCTAAAACCATAATTAAACTAGCAATATTTCGAAATGAATTTATAATTGTTTAGAACTAAAATTTATATGCCAGTCATTTTATGATTTTAGGTCGCAAAAAATAGCTCGGCTCTGGTTTTTTGGGATATTGTTAGGGTAGATACCAGAAGTGTACCACCAAGTTTGCAACTTCGAAAAGCCTGTGCTAACCCCGTGACCCTCAAAAAACCTCAATATTCTCGGACTTTTTTCATATTTTGGTTTGTGATTTCCAAAAGGTGCTTCCTACAAGAAAGTCTTCTACTGGATTTTTAAAGCTAATAAAACCTTCTTCGAAATTGTAAATTTAGTCTTAAGGCTTAAATGCGCATTCTACGGAGTAAGTCAAGTGGCACGAAGATCTAAACCAGTTACTTAGCTGTATGTATATATGTCGGAACGAATGGAATTGGGCCATGGGGTCATAGGGCTGCCCCTGAAAATTAGTTTCTTCCAAGAAATTTTTTTTTCGTTTTGTACCAATATTAACCAAACTTCACCCAAGTATGTTCCTGGTTAAGCCTCAAAAAATATTTAAAAAGGGATGAAATCGGAACACTACGTCATAGGGCTGTCATACAAACCAACCCCTGGAAATTAGGTTCAACTAAGAAAAACTTTTTTCTTTATGACCCAATCTTAAGCAAACCTCACCCAAATATGTTCCTAGTAAAGCCTCAAAACATATCTATGAATGGATGGAAACGGAACATTACGTCATAGGGCATTCATACATACCAACCCCTATATATTAGGGTCTTGTACGAAAACCTGTTTTCTTTTTGAATTTTAATCAACATTCATCCAACTGTGTTCCTGGATTAGCCTCAACGCATCCAGGAAAATATGGAATTGAAACACGTCATATAGTACGTCGTATTATAATTTCGGACTTTTTTACAAAAAATAACATCTTTTAAAATGCTGTATATTGGGATCCTTTCTACCTACAAAGCTGGGGTTGCACTGAAATTAAAGAAGATTTTGTTAGCTTTAAAAGTGCAGTGGACAACTTTCTTGTAGGAAGCACATTTTAAAAATTACAAACCAAAATATAAAAAAAGTCAGAAAATTTTGAGGTTTTTTGGGGGTCACGGGGCTAGCACAGGTTTTTCGAAGTTGCAAACTTGATGGTACACTACTGGTATCTATCCCAGCAATATCCCAAAAAACCAGAGCCGAGCTATTTTTTGCGACCTAACGCCTTATATTTCGGTTTATTGACTGGCCTATTTAAGAAGTTTTCTATTTTCTTTAACTGGATATACATTTTTTTAAACATTATATTATTATTTCCCTAATAAATAGTTTGTAGTCGATCGATTTAATATTTAATTTGTTTGTATTGATTTTTGAAAAATTTTAGGGTTGAACTTATAATTATTACGGTGGCTCTATTTATAACGGTAATGTATGCGGGAAAGTGGTCTGCAATAAATGTGTTTCTTCCATACTATCATACTAAGCTCGCATTCATTCAAACAGCCCCTAGTGTTCCGCAATTTGCTAAAAATTATGCAAATTATGCTAACATTGAGCGAAAGTTAACCCTAGTTTTCTGCACTTGAGGCAATAAAACGATTAAAAAATAATGGAGCTAGAATAAAATGATGTGAAAACATACGATCATATGATTAAGCGCTAGTTTTTAAAAGAATCGTACAAGCATCCCACCTTGGCAGAAGTTGGACAAAATTGAGATAAAAAAAATAATTTGTTTTTGGGTTAAATAAAAAAGTGCAAGTACAAACTAAACTACTTACTGATTACTGATTTTAGTGCGGTTAGTTTTATTTTTAGCTAGATTATTGTTGGCTGTGATAATCATCTTATTTCGCTATTCATGCTAGGCTGGTTTTCGAGATATTAAGGTTTAAGTCGCGTAAGAAAAGCATTTTTATTAATCTTCAAATGCCTGTGGCAGCTAAAGGATTAATCATTGAGGGTATATATTGCACGCCACGAGTACATGATACTCTTATACATAGAAAAATACCCGGGAAAACGTTGTTTTTTCAGTTTTTACCACACGTAGCTCCTATTGGAGGCAGGTGCAAATCGATTGTTTCGGCATTGTATTTGGAACTACGTCTTGACTCGCTAATCCGGATCTCCTTTAATCCGGATATCACGCTAATCCGGACTACTAAACGTTTCCACTATGTATTATGTAGTCCGGATTTCGACAACAATTTTGACTCTATAATCCGGATATTTTAAATTTTCAGTCTGTAATGGCAGAATTGGTCTCGTACTTACTTACGGGACGGTCTGGTAAATGACATGACACTGACTAATTTCATAGAATAAATACATTTATCGACCTTTTCTACTCTTTTTTATTTATATGGGCTGTTTTTCCTCAGAAAAATGTGATTGCGCTAATCCTGATGTTCCGCTGATCCGGATTATCGAGTCAAGACTGTATAGGAAAAACACATTTATTGCAGACTAGGATTGTCAAAACCGGTCCATAACCAGTTTTCATTTTTTTCCAAAGCCGGTTAGACCGTCCGATTTTAACCGGGTCCCAAGTACCTACCGGTTTTTCGGTCGGTCAACCGAGTTTTTTCATTTGCTTAGAATTTTGGGAAAAAAAATGAATACACACTCGTATTGCTGGTGTTTGTATTTTATGCAAAATCAAATCAAATGCAAATGCATGTAGTAAGACAGCTAATTTAAAAGAAAAACATGTTGAACAACGCAATGTAAACATAAACAATATCTGTCTTGGAAAAGATAATATACACGGAGGTAATTTGACGAAGCAATAGTTCTACGAGTAATAGCAATGAGGAGAGTGCTCGAAAATAGGTTTAAGGGCTGAAATTTGAAAACGAAATTTTTAATAGGGGACAAGTAATAGAATTGCAGACTGAAAAAAACAAGAAAATATAAAAAAAATGCAAGGATTTTGAAAGATTTTTTTTCGGTTTTAACTGGATGGTCAAACAACCGTCCGGGTTAAAACCGGGAGGAGCACAAAACCGAAAATAGCCCGGTTAACCGTTCTGGAAGTACCGGTTTTCGGACTAACCGTCCGGTTTTTGACATCCCTATTGCACTCTTCCGCATACGTTATAATTATAAATATTTTTATTTGCCCCCTTATTCCAACCAAACCCCACACAAATATTGTTTTGCCAACGCATCGGAACTTTTGTGAAGACAGATAGAAAAGAGTTATGGGGGGGGGTATTAAATACAAGTCGTAGGTACGCCCGATAAAACTTTAAGCTCGAGGGGAGCGAAGGGTATCCAAATTTCGGCCGCGCCCTCAGTCTCGTTAAAAATACCGTTTGACCTCTTGGCACCGTTACGATTACGTGAATCAATATCGACTTTTGACAGTTTAATAATATACCATAAGAACTATATATTCGCGATACACCACTTTTTATAATCGTTTTCCAGATATTTAGAAAAATCTGAATTTGAGTGTCTTTCGCACACTGTTGCACCGCCAGCGGCACTCGTACAGGCGGAGGCTTTTTTAGGACCTCGAAAGGAAGGCAGGTCCGCTGATATTTTGCGTTTGGAACCACTGATCTAGACGGAGTGCATGACCTATCCGCTGTCTTTTTTGTCTTTCTGTGTTGGTGACCACTTTGTTTTCCCACAGTCCGAAAGAGTTGGTCGTGCGATATTACCTCTCAGCGAGGGCATATGTAGAATGCAACCGTAAAAACTGCTTCAGGAGCAGAAAAAATATTACTTGTTGCTTTTTGCTCCTTAACCTTAAAAAAATCCCAGAGGAAAGAGTTTCAAAGAAATCACAGCTTTCAGTCGAATTTCATTAATATCAACTTACGGACTCTTGAGTTATTAGAGAATTTTAGCAAGTCGTACAAAATAGTATGAATGATGACAATTCTAAAGGAATAATTCAGTGTACCAAAATTTTGCATATCTCAAGTAGACATACTGATAATCAAGACTGTTATATATTAAGAAAGGAAAATGTTATATTAGAATTCAACTAGCCACTCACGGGTACCAATATTGTACATTCTAAATCTAGGTCCAATGATACCAAAGGTCAAAAAGAAAGAGCAGTTCCGGCCCAATTAAAAAATATAAAGTTAATCGGGATAATATTGGATTTTAATTGAAGTGTGAAAATGGATATCTTTAGAAAACCCGACATAGTGAAATTGGATGGCAACGTGGGTGACAACTGGAAAAAGTTCACAAATCAGTTCAAGAATTATACGTAGAGTATTTAATATTTTCACTGGTGTTATGTAATTATTGGAGTAATATATTCACAATATCCAGCTAGTAAATTTCGTTTATTGGACTTTTAAAAACCTGGAACGCTTCACGATTTTGCGTGTCATCCTTATTACATGGCCCCTGCGCTAGGATGACACGCAAAATCGTGAAGCGTTCCACATTTTTAAAAGTCCAATAAACGAGATTTACTAGCTGGATATTGTGAATATATTACTCCAACAAGAATTATATGGTTCTGATTGGATTCGATAAGAGATTGCCAGCTGAAAAGTGCGCTCTAATGTTAAATCAAATGGGAGATGACGGTTTGGAATTACCCGATGCAATCAATTTTGAGAAAACAGTAGATAAAAATGACTACACGAAAATTGTTCCAGCATACGATCTGTATTTCAAGTGCCAAAAAAATATTATCTTTGAGCGATACTTGTTTTATACAAGGGTACAAAAAGAAGGAGAATTATGCGATCACTTCCATACTGATTTGAGGAAATTGGCGAAAAAGTGCGAATTTATCGGGGGAGTCGAAGCTGAAAAAGAAATGATCAGAGACCGGCTAATTTTCGGTACATGCCATCCAGATTTACAGGAAAGTCATATGCGACTAAAAGATCCGACGTTGGACAATATTTTAATTAAGTGCAAAGTATATGAGACAAACACCGATCAAGCAAACATGATTCAATCGGGGTCCAGTATAACCAAGTCATCAATAGTCGACACGATAAGATCCCATCAGCAGAGAAAAGAGACGTATCCAACATATCTTCGAAAAACCGGAGAAAAATACACAAATGACCAATTTCGTTGCAAATACTATGGCTACACACACAAAAAGGTAAGTTGTCCAGCGTATGGAAGACAATGTAAAATATGCTTTCGTCTCATCCATTTTGCAAATGCATGAGTAATGGTACAACATCGATCCTGTCCTCTCGAAAGGGTCGATATCAATTTTACGACCAGTTATGGTACCCAATCGATCCTGTCATGTTGAAAGGATCGAGTGACTATTTTTATGATCACATTGTAATGTATTAGGTTTAAGATTTTATGTTATTTTACCATATGGTCACCAGAGACTGTGTTATATATCTTTCTTGTAGTCCCTTATATATCCATATTACAAATGAAATATATTATGTATATCTAAGACTAGTATTTAAGAAATGTTGTAAGAGGAATAAAGCCAGTGGATTGAGAACTACCAGGACTTCTGTATCCTGGACCTCGTCACTGATACAAATAAAAGGAATAAGAAACAATATTTGTTGTAATTATTTCCTAACTGGCGCCCAACAAAATCCGGTGTGATTCGCGAATGTAAATCGTTTACCGCATAATATTATAACAAAAGTGATAAAATCACCGGGAAACTCACGACCTGTAGAAAAAAATCTAACCGTGACCGTGAAAGTGATAGCAAAAACCGTACCTAATCAAGTAGGTACTTACTACGAAACGAGGAATCAATCAAGAGGAACTACAACGTGCAAAACTATAGAAGTTAATGTGTATTGTATAATAAGTTAAGTATAGTGAATTGTTATTATAAGCATAAATACCAATACAGATCAAACTTGTAAGTACACATTTTGTAAAGCTATATAATAATAATTGTAGGATTTCAATTCTTTTCCATTTGCTATCCAAATACTTCTTGTATAAAGAAATTTTTAAAATGTCCTTGAATGCGGATGATATTGCTGTGTTGGCGACACGTGTCTCCACAGAAATTTTTTCAAAACTAATTCCTGTAATTCAGAATCAAGTAAACATTATGAAGGCTGAAATAGAGTTACAGATAAATGAACTTAGATTTCGACTAGACTCTATTAGCTTGTCTCAAACAAATACGGGACATAAGCCCGACATTGAGATTGATCTAGTTCAATCAACTCATATAATAGCTGATCCCATAAAAGATTCAATAAATTATTCTCAAATTAGGAAAAGTAAAATAACCTCAATTCAAACCTTATGAACCAAAAGAACGCAATTATGCAAGGAAACAATGAAAATACGAAAACTCCAGAACAAAAAGAATCGAATAACAATAATTATCAGGGAGGTAGGCCAAAAAGTAAAACAACCAAGCAACCGAGCTATGACTTGGTAGTTAAAAGAAAACATAATAAATATCCTGTAGCTGACCAGTTAAATTTTCTAAGTGTAAATACTCGATTACCATATATCGAAAAAACGGCAACAAATGCCCGAAAATTAAAATTATTGGTGGATACTGGTGCTACTAAAAATTATATAACATATTTTCATTTTTTACTACCATTGAACCAGTCCAAAGTAAGTTTTGTGTTTCATCCATAAACGGATTAACCCCAGTGCATATAGTAAATGCAAAATCCGTATGTGCGGAATCGCCTCAGATTTCTACATTTTACCAAATCATTGGATATGATTTCTTGCGAAAAATTGAAGCAACTATTGATGCAGCTTCAGATCAAATTTTGCATAGAAAGGGCGTAGAGCTTATTCTTTTTACGAAAAGTTCAAAAGTTAATTATTTACTGTCAGTTCATGATACAAATTCTGTAAGTAAATACTCAAAAAACATAAATTCCCCGAAAACAGCGTTATTGATAATCGAATGAACCGAAATTTCTATCAAAATGCAGGGGTTATCCCAGAAAAGGGAACTGGTATCAGAAATAAGAGACTGGACTACCATAGAAGAAATGAAACTATACCACATCCTATGTGGTCTTTTAAGAATAATACCAACTGGAAAAAATCTAGTAGAGCAAACTTCAAAAATTTTAATTTTTGTTCACACGAAGAAAATTATAACATAACGAGCACGGGTTTTCGGACAAGAAATAAAAACTCGATGGAAAGGGTAAGGGAAAGTTCTGACCCATTTGTTCACGATAGTTTTTATTTGTAACTTCTCCAAAATGCCTTTTGTTTTTCAAGGGTTAACAAAACTTCTAAATATAACTAAAGAAACGATATGCAAATCATATAAATTAGAAATGAAGAATTCTTAACTTCGGTCAACTTCGAAAAAATGGAAAAGTTTTGAATAGAAACAGTAATTACTATTTTATCAACAATGAAAAATAATAATAAATGAACATAATATTAAATATTAAAATTATCATAGAGAATTTCAAGAAACCAAATCCTCAAAGAAAAATAATGCTTTTAACCCTTAAATGCATAGCGTACCATATATGGTACATGGCTAGATTCCTGTAAAAGTCTAGCGATTATTAAATTTTTGATTTTTTTTTTACTTTTTCCCAAAGTAGACAAAACGAGCTTTCACATTAATTCAATTTTGGCTCCCCAAAGCTTTCCTTGAATTGTCTGTGCGTCGTCAAAGTGGACGAACGTTATTTTTTGTGGAATTTTAAAAGCTATTCTTTAGAGCTAAAAAAATTGGCGAAGTATACCGTTATTTGAGAAAGGAAAAATACTGGTGAGTAAATTGGAATGTGTTCTTGAGGATCTTTTGAGATTTTGGCCAAACAAAGTCACTAAAGCTATTGTTTGCACCGATTTTGCAACGTACCATATATGGTACACCATGCATTGGGGCATATTCAGAAATATCTATACATACATCCCGATCGTTCTCAGCTGATGAAATTATTCTCCTTTAATCTTGGGTAGGGTAGGATATGTTCATAACATTTTAATTATCAGCTTTTTCAACATTATGGTGCGTTTTATTGGGCCCAGAACAGGTCCAAGTAACCTAAATTTTCATACAAATTATGTCACCAATCCATTTTTCCAGGACATTTACTGTCATTTTTATGAAAGCTAGGTTAATCAGTCCTGTTCAGGATCCAAGGAAACGGAGCCGTCATAGTTGATTTAGAAGGATCGCTTCTGTCATTTTGTTTTCTACAGTACACCGGTCAAGGCTTAGCGTTTCTGTAGCTGCTTCTTATAATCCCAGTCTTTTTAGCTGGCAAGTATACCGAAAAAAATTGTCACATCTTTTCTTTTGTCCTTAGGACACGTCGCTAAGAAACCGAGCTTCCGTACATGACATTTTAGTAAGATACTTGGACTTTCATCAGGACTCAAGCAGCTGCGCCTTAATATCCAATTTCTTAAACCATTTGATTATGACAAGTATTGTCTTGTAAGTCCACGGTCAGGATCCTTAGAAAATGTGCTTCTAGGAGCAACCATTTCATATGGGAGACTGTGTGGAGTACCACATTCAATAAACAAAAAATTAAATGGATGTAATTCTTGTGGACATGTCCTGGAACCTGCACACATTTGGGTTATAAAGCAGGTCATTTCCATATTCATTCCTAGCAAAGTCAATCTAATCCATATACTTTTCAAGAAAGGAATTAGGAATCCCATGAGCTATGATAAGTCAAAAATCTCGAGATATATGTTTAACAGTGGAACATGTTTATAAGGAACTTTTATACAGAAGATTTATTTTATAACGAAATCTAATAACTGACTAACTAACTAATAACCTATACCCATGTACAGAGCTAGAGCTAGTCCAAAATGCTCAATTCCATGTTTTTTTTGTAGGGGAGGAAGGGATATATGAGTCGGATTTGGTGCGCTTTCAATGTTTTATAAGGACATCTGACAGCTACCACACTTGACACACATTTGAAAATATCGCGACATTCTATCAAAAGATATGGCTAAATTTAGCTTTGTAGGGGATGTAGGAGTAGTAAGACCTACTCCACTTTCCATCGACTTCCAGGATATGTCACAAATAGGCACGATACAAATTTCAATAAGGAAAAGGAAACTAATCACGCACCAACCCGAGCTACCTTTTAAAAAACTTAATTTCTATAGATTTCTATAGAAAGTACAACCTTTGCTTTAATGAAGAGGAGTTCATTATATAGAGTTTCCACTATAATTTCGATCAAAACTCTGAATAATCATTATCCTTTCTATTTTGCACTATTCCTATTAAATTAAGAGGCAGATTAAACAAAATTTGAAAAAGTCTTTCATTTACACATTAATGCCTGAATGCATGGCGTACCATATTTGGTACACAATTCAAATTCTACTATTTTCGCTTTTCTGGGAAAAAGGGCTATTTTCCGGGAAAATAAAGGCTGATTCCGTGTTCAGTGACTGATTTAACATAAGGGGAGGTCAGTTACGATAGTGGGTTCAGACCCCATGCATTTAAGGGTTAATATATTCAAAGAGTAAAACACAGATATTTCATTAAATGTCGAATAAATATAGAAATTGAACCATTATTGTAAAAAAGACAAATTGGAAGTTGATATAGTATGTACTTATAATGTCATTCAAAAGAAAAAGAAATCCAATAAAAAATGTTTTTTTTTTGCTGAAGCATTTCTTGAGACTGTACCTCAAAAATGGCAAATTTTTTTTACGTATTAATAAAGCAACACATCAAGAAAAATTATTACTATTTGAAATGCTAAATGAAAAGCTGTAAAAAAATCTAAATATTGTTGTGCTATAATTTAAAATGAATGGAAACAATTGAATAAAGTATCAATATACTGTATCTTAGCATGTAGAAAAAAAACGATAAATGTAACTGATATATAAATACATACACATTTACACATTTTATGGCAAAAACGTAAAATATTGCTTATGTAAATCTCTCTATTTTTACGGAGATATGAATTTAAAAAAAAAGCAAATGTTTAGAAGAAACAAAAAACAAATTGGGAAGTAGTGATAGCATTTTCTATGACCATGGCAACGATATTCAATTGATCCTACTTCAGTGAGGATCATCATCAACCCGAAAACTCCAACATGTAAATCCAGCAATGAAGCATCACATTCACCCAAAAGAAAATTACTACGTGAACATTTTTGCCGCAAGAAGCACTTGATATGATGTCTCTGGTAAAATTTTCCAATTGCATCAAAGCCAAAACAGCAACAACAAACATCAATTAATTCTTAATTGGAACGGGAACTATTTATTCATATTCTCGCTGAGAAATGTCACGACACGGTAATGCAAGGATCATCGTCAATAACAACAATGGCAACCTACACCAACTCGTTTATTCAAAATAACACACCACTATTCAATACATCCTGCAATAATGTGCAACAGAGTAGGGACGTCTCTGCTTAAGAGGGGCAGTAGTAATGGTACAACATCGATCCTGTCCTCTCGAAAGGGTCGATATCAATCTTACGACCAGTGATGGTACCCAATCGATCCTGTCATGTTGAAAGGATCGAGTGACTATTTTTATGAACATTTTATGATCACATTGTAATGTATTAGGTTTAAGATTTTATGTTATTTTACCATATGGTCACCAGAGATTGTGTTATATATCTTTCTTGTAGTCCCTTATATATCCATTACAAATGAAATATATTATGTATATCTAAGACTAGTATTTAAGAAATGTTGTAAGAGGAATAAAGCCAGTGGATTGAGAACTACCAGGACTTCTGTATCCCGGACCTCGTCACTGATATAAATAAAAGGAATAAGAAACAATATTTGTTGTAATTATTTCTTAACTCATGTACCCAAAACAACAGGTAAATGAAATCAATGAGCAACCGGAGAAGAACTTTACTATCGACTTAATCAGCAAACTGGACAAAGCCTTCAATTCTATTGACAATAGCTGGTATCAAGATGTGGAAATTCAAAAATCAATTGTCAAATTTAAGTTGGACACCGGAGCGAATGTTAATAATAAATTTGCCATATTCAACATATGTACATGAAGTTAAATACCTTAATTGAATTGCAAATCACTGAGTTGATTCTGGAAGCGTTTGGTGGATTTAAAATAAAACCCCTGGGACGTATTACAGTTTGTTGTGTATACAAAAAAATGAAAGCAAATTTAAATTAATTATTATTGCAGATAGAAATATCAAACCCATATTAGGACTGGATGCATCTATGTATTGATCTTGGATTAATTGGACGCATAGACGCGGTGACAACGGGGTTTTCAACAGAGTTTGCAGCGAAAAATCAAGATTTATTCACGGGCTTGGGAACAATAGCAATATGGTAGTGGTAGGAAAACCCAAAAGAGATCTTAGAATCTGTATTGACCCGCAAGAACTAAATAAAGCATTAAAAAGTGAATTTTTCCGACATTAGATGAAATATCCCAAAAACTAAAATGCACAAAGTATTACACTGTATTGGCTATTGGATTTAAAAGACGGATTTTATCAAATCAAATTAGACTTTGAATCAAGTAAATTATGTACGTTTAGCACACCCTTTGGGTGCTACAAATTTTTGCGATTTCCATTTGGGTTAAAATCAGGTCCCGAATTATGCCAAAAATATAATAATTCGGTTACATTCCGGTTGTAATTATATATCTGCATGATATATTGATTGTTGGTAGGAGTAAAGCGGAGCATGACCAAAGTATTAATTTGGTTACGGATGTCACCAGAAAAAATTACATTAAATTTAACAAAGAAAAACTTCAATACTCTTGAACAAATCAAATACGTTGGTCATATTTTCTCCCAAAACGGCATTCAAAACGACCTATAAAGAATCCGCGCATTTTCGGAAATGGAGTCACCCAGAAATACCAAAGAACTTCAGACGTTTCTCGGTATGGTGAAATATGTTCGCAATTTTATACCCAAGCTAGCATATCATACAGCACCGTTGAGGGAACTTTTAAGAAAAGATACCGAATGGCAGTGGATGATTAAGCATGAAGATTGTATCCAAAAGTTGAAAAACTTACTGAGGCGCCTGTCTTGAAAGTTTTTGACGAAACATAAGATATTGTAATTCAGTGCGATTCAACGCAAAATGGAATCGGATATTGTTTAATGAAGAACTCCAGACCAGTAGCTTATGGATTGAAGGCCTTTACACCGGCTCAACGCAATTATGGGCAAATAGAGAAAGAATTTCTTTCTACTTAGCAGCTTGCATGAGATTTCACTATTATATTTTCGGGCGTTCCGTAGAAATTCAAACTGATCACAAGCCTCTCGTGGCAATCGTGAAAAAGCCAGTTCATGATATACACTCGGTTCGTTTGCAGCGTTTCAGGTTAAAATTGATGAAGTATCAATTGAATGTTACATACGAGGACATTCCCGTCAAGTTTATGTATATGGCTGATGTGCTATCAAGAGCTCATTTTTAGGGTTTTTTAGAATTTTTTTTTTCAAAATACCCTTATGAAATCGATTTTGTCTGTCCTTCCGTCTGTCCGTCCGTCAAATTTCAATTTTTTCGTGTGTAGCCCCTCTTAGGTTTCCAAATATGAAAATTCTGCTAAGGGTTTTTAGAAAATTAAATAGGGAACATGTCTACTAATTTTCATTTGAATAACTGTATCCAAACCGGAAATATAGCTAAGTAAGAATTTAGTAAGGGCCTTTCACAATGCAAGCATTTCTTCAATGCATATCTTTTAACATGATGAAACAATGAACATGAAATTTGGTGGAAATGCATAGAATGGTAATAATGTTTGCCACAAATATTTTTGAAGTTTGCAGGACCAAGTTAACAGGGTGTCCCTGAATAGCTGCAAAAGTATACTTGTTCAATACTCATAGGAAAGCTTGCGTGGGCTCTTATGTTAGGGGACACAATGGAATCATTTCATATGAGTTGCTTTTCCTTGATTGTAAAAACTGTAACAGTAGATTTACAGCTAATAATTCAGTTCATATGTTAAGCCAAGCCATCCTTACGTTTGCCTGAGTTTCTTTTTGCTCAAAGGCCATCAGAAATCGTAAATCGAAAAATGCCTGTAATTTTGCCTTGGAGTACCTACTTTTAAAAAAACTGGGTAAATAGTAAATCTATAAACGCGTTCCTGTGTAAATAGTAAATCTTAGACTAATCCAAAAATAGATTTACAGGAAGCATTTCATTAGTGCTGTGCACGATTATACGTACAAAAAATATTCACTATGCATCAAAATTCTAAAAAACCCTTGTATTGCGGGCGCAGCCCTCTGTACGCCGGTATTTTTTAAAAAACAAATTGATTTTCCTCACTTGAACCAAATAGTGCATGAAATAGCAGATTCTAATGAAAAGCAAAAAAAATTGAAATCAGAAACAGAACGGGATGCAGAATTATAATTGATAAAGCATTACTTTTCAAACGGGTGGCCAAGTGATAAAACTAAAGTGCCCAATGAGGTACGGCACGACTGGCAAATAAAGAATAATATTTATGTTGAAAATGATTTGGTATTTTGTCCAATCCAATTATTATACCCAAAATTCTCAGACCAAATATGATAGAAGAGGCTCATACGGGACATTTTGGCATTGCTAGAACCTTAGCTGGGGCAAAATCATTATTGTACTGGCCACAAATGGGGAATGAAATTAAAGAATTTGTCACTACACAGTAAAAAGTTTATTGAATTTCCCACACAAAGTGTAGTAGAAATTACTACAAAAAAAGCTAAAAAAAATTTGAAATTTAATCTTACACATTTCTTTAGCAAAAGGTTAAAATAAATGACAACTATTAAATTTTAAATAAAATATTGTGAAATCACATTGCTGCTGTAATTTTACAAACAAAAAATGTAAAATTAAATCAAGTGAATGTGATTTTTCATCATTTAATGTAAAATTAAATCAAATGAATGTAATTTTTTATCATTTCATTTTTACATTTCGTAAATCTTGTCGATAGTATTCTGCCACGCTCTGTGGCTCACTTGGTTGAGTCGCCACTCTACGATGCTAGTAATCTACAGACTATAGGTCCGTAGATCGAATCTTGGCGTGATCCAAAATTTCCGTACATGTGAGGATAGGAAATATATAGTGCCTGCAACATTATATACACTCCGAAATTATATGCATTGTAACGTTGACTCGAAATTGCCTATAAACGACTGAGTTAAGGTTAAGGTAATTTTAAATAAAAAATTTAATTTTACACATGGATATGGGACTTGTGTAATGTTGGGATATGTTCATTACAACCCCAAAATATTTTTTGTCTTGCCGGAATCGATGATGTTAGTGTTGAGCTGAATTTTGTTTTGCCTCAAGGGTATTCCGTTTTTTTAAATGAAAAAAGTTGTCTTCTTGTATTAAACCAATATATTTCGGCCTATTCGGCCATCTTCAGGGTTCTACAAATACAAAAATAATGACAAACTTATAAAAATTGAATTTTCCTAATAGTGGACTTTATAAGAAAACACTCAACGACAATTTATCAGCCCTGGCTAAGCATTCAATCCAGAATAAGCAAACATTCAATTTCGCTGATGCTCGGATTTTGACACATGAACGAAACAAAGCAAAACTACAGATTCAGGGGGTAAATCAAATTATAAAACACGAAAGTATAGCCTGTAATGAGAAAACTGACAAGAAGCATTATACCAACAACTACTACAATCTCATCAAACTTTACTCCTAATAACCTGTGATATTTACACTTTATCTGACCAAAAGTTTAAACTGTGATATCTTAATGAATCTTCTACCGACTCCATCTTTCGTAAATATTGTTTGTTAAGTTTTTTGTTTTTTACACCACACACTGTGATACACATATACAGTGAGAATCAAAAGTGAGGGCACACTTTGAAATATGACCTTTGACTCAAAATATATCTGTAAGTTTCAAGAATTGAAAATAGCTTAATGTCTCAAATCAAAGCCTTATTAATTGTAAATAAATTAACAAATGTTAATAAGAATTCGAACAGTAATTAACAAATCGCAAATAAAAATATGAAAATGGTGCAATTTTTAAGAATCAAAAGTAATGGCACACGTTGTTTTTATTATAAAAAAAAACGACTATGCTTAAAACTAATATTATGTCGGTCAACCTTTTGCTTTTATTACAGCCTGTAATCGTCTTGGCATAGACTCTGCAAGATTCATGGCTACTCCTTGCGGTATACTAGCCCATTCTTCAACTAGAGCGCGCTTCAAATCTTCTTTGTTGAAAATTTGTCTCTTCCGAACACGCTCATCCAAAATTTCCCATAAATGTTCGATGGGATTCAGGTTTGGAGACTGAGGAGGATGATCAAGTTGCTTTGGTGTCCTGTACAATAGCCATTCTCTTACCAGACGGGAGATATGTTTCGGATCATTGTCCTGTTGGAAGATAAATGTCCTAGGTAACTGGAGTTTTTGGGCACTAGGAGCTAAATTTTCCTGCAATATTGATAAATATTGCTCCTTTTTCATAGTGCTATCTATGAACATGAGATTTCCTGCCCCTGCCGCCAACATACACCCCCACACCATAACTGAACCTCCCCCATGCTTTACTGTCGATGTAATGTTTTTTTCTTCAAACTCGGAATTTTTCTTTCGCCAAATTTTTGAGCCTTTTTTAGCGCCAAAAAACTGAAATTTGCTTTCATCGCTAAATGCAGTCCGCCAGAAGTCATTCCCACAATTTCCATACTTTTTTGCATACTGTCTCCTCTTCTCTTTGTTTTTATCCGAAATAAAAGGCTTCTTTTTTGGGGCTCGTCCTGCAAGCCATTAGCATTTAATGCCCGACGGATCGTTCACGCACTTATTAGCTGGCCGAAATTACGGGTAATATATTCAGCAATTTTTACAGCACTTGCCCTCGGATTAACTTTCACTTCCTTAACAATGTTTTTAACTTGAACCGGATTAAATTTTTGAGGTCATCCAGAACGCGGCAAATTTTCTAGTTTTTGGCAACTTTTTTATTTCGAAATGATGTTTCTCACTGTCGAATAATGCCTTTTAACTATTTTTCCGATTTCGCGAAATAATTTTCCCTCCATCCATAAATTTATTATAATTTTTCCGATTTCCACTTGCGTTTCGGTCACAATTTTTCTAAAAAGCCTTTTATACTGAACAATTGTAAAATTGACAGTATGGATTATTAAAAAACAAAATAGCTTAACTCGTTGTCATAAAAATGCACCACCATGCTATGTGAATAACAAATACAGTTCAAAACGATATTATTATTAAGGAAAGTTGCAAGTGTGCCATTACTTTTGATTCATAAAAATATGACTATTTTTGAATTTGTCCTTGCTAAATTAAAACTATTGTGTGTATTTGAATGAATTTTATAAATTTAATTTGTAATGAATATAGCTTTAAGATAAAACAATTCCTCATTCTCTAAAATTTACGATTATAAAATTATGTTGAATAAAAGATAGGGTTTCGAAGTGTGGCATCACTTTTGATTCTCACGGTATGTATGTATGCACGTAATTATGTAGCTATGTTATATTGACATTCACTTGACATAATATCAAAGTCTTTGTTCTTGAAAATTGTCATCACAGAACTAATAATAGGTAATTTTATAAAGTCCACTAGTAGGAAAATTCAATTTTTATAAGTTTGTCATTATTTTTGTATTTGTAGAACCCTGAAGATGGCCGAATAGGCCGAAATATATTGGTTTAATACAAGAAGACAACTTTTTTCATTTGAAAAAACGGAATACCCTTGAGGCAAACCAAAATTCAACTCAACACTGATATGGGACTTGTTTCCCTCTAAGAATTTAAAATTAAATCTTTGTTGGAAATGGGTTAAATATATTGATGTAATTTTAAATGCTTTATTTAACGTAAATTGCGTGCTGTAAATTTACAACTCTGAAAGTTGGTAACTAATTGCCTAATTGTCTGTAAATTTTGCCGTTTACAGTGTGTGCAACAATGGATAGATGGACTCCAGAGCAGAATTTGAAATTTGTCGATTTATACAAGGACCAAACAAACCTGTGGAATTGTTTGGATCCGAGCTAAAAAAAAACCGAGATTTGCGGCATTGAAAGACATAAGTGAAGTAACTAAGAAAATCAAAAATTTACATTCTACATATGTATATATAACCAAGAGGTTTTAAAAATTAAAAAAAGTGGCAGTGTTACTGACAACAGCCCGAAGTACGCTAAAAGCGCAAAGTATTTTTGTAACCGCTCTTATCACAATAGAAGCAGTGTTCACTCGTTCACTTCGCGACAACATTATACGAGACATGCTACTGAGATGCAACTACATACGTGCAGTAGCTCTCTACTCTGCCGACAGCTCGCACTTGTGTGAGCGGGCGATGCGAGTCGAGCTACCCAGCCAGCATTTAACACATTTGTAATCATAATTTCATGCAACACGCGTAAGCAAATATCGCTTATTCATTCATCACGTTTTCATACAAGCAGTATATGACGATGTCCCCCTATTTCATGTATATACGCATTTGCGCCTTATTACGGATAATCATTATAAAATCGTTATTCGTAAACATTATGTAATAGTTAAGTATCATATATATTCAATGCATCAATGAATAATTAAAAAAAAATACGGGCGACGGAGAGTCTTGAACTCATAACCCTATGCACCGAAGGTGCGCGCCCTAACCACTGCTCCAGCCAGACTATATGAATGATCATGATTTGTTCGTGATTCTAATCACCCCAGCAACAAAAATCACACTTGAGGAGAAAACCATTATATTTCCTATATGCATGATCCGTCGACATTCCTTCAGCTGACCACCCCAGCCAGCATTTAACACATTTGTAATCATTCCCAGCCAGCATTGGCATCATATATCGTAAACATAGACCAAAATAATCTTTACTTCATGCATCACAAATCGACGTTCTGTATCTTTAGCCCACACTGTTGAAGTGCAACACATGATGGCCAGCTGAAGGAATGCCCACGCATCAGCTATTCACTACAATGTATAGCTATTTTTTTTCTTTTCATTTGAAACCCACTATTTGGATATTGGATGGGCTTAGTTTTCGTGATTTCTTCCGTTCGTTGAGACTGCGTACCTAAGTTCGCAACAATCGGATGAAAAAACAAACTATTTTTTTAAAACGAAAGTGTTTAAAAAGTGTGTACGTCGCGATTGCAGTGAAGTAATTATTTATTTTTGATGTACTTTTGCTCAGTGTTATTGTGTTTAAAATGTTTCTTTTTTGTGCGTCTGAAATCATAACGTTGCAAGTAAGTGATAGTTTATTTACCTAGTTCCAAAAGGACCATGGTCTCGGTTTGTTCAAAACTCAACAGATTTTTTTATACACATTACTCTTGTACATAATCTAATGACTAAAAAAAAACTTTAGATAAAACAATTACTTACAATCCTTCTACATTCGGAAATCGTAAGCCAGGTGATTTATGGATAACGTTGAAATCACTAGTGATTCACAGCGTAGTATGGTATTGGGCGCAGCGCATAGTGTCCCATTGGCCTTCATTTTGATACCTCGCAAAAACTAATTTTTATACTCTTCGCTTATTAAGCGAAAAGGGTATATTAACTTTGTCATGAAGTTTGTAACAGGGTGTCCGGTAACTGCCGCATAAACGCACCGGATTGTGATTCCTCATGTATTTTCCAGCAAAAAGTTGCATGGAACATACCCTCTTAGCTTAACCCTTTACCTGGCACAGACATTTGAAGATTTTTGAAAAAATAATTTTCTTGTACGACTAAAACTTCAATATCTCAAAAGCTAGACTAACTAGAATAGCAAAAATTAGATGATTACTACAGCCAACAAATTTACCTAAAAAATAAAACTAACGGCACTAAAATCCGATAAGAGGTTCGGTTTTTACATAACTTCAAAATCAAATTTTTGTGATTTGACCCAAAAACAATATATTTTTCCATCTCAATTTTCTCCAACTTCTGCTAAGGTGAGGTGCTCGTACGATTCTTTTAAAAATTGGTGCATAGTCTAACGATAATTTCTTTTTACATCATTTTATCGTATCTTCATTATTTCTAACAGTTTGAATGCCTTAAATGCAAAAAACTAAGGGTTAATTTTAACTCGATTTCGACATACTTTAAATAGATTTTACCAATTGCAGATCTTTAGGAGCAGTGTGAATAATTGAATTGTATTGAAGTCGAGCTAAAATTAACCTTAGTTTTCTACACTTAACGTATAAAAACTGTTAGAAATAATGGAGCTACAATAAAATTATGTAAGAAAGAAATGATCGTTAGACTATGCGCCAATTTTTAAAGAATCGTACAGGCACCTCTCCTTGGCAGAAGTTGGAGAAAATTGAGATGAAAAAATTGACTGTTTTTGGGTCAAATCACACAAATTTGACTTTGGAACTCTTGACTTGAAACCTCTCTTAGGTTAGGTATAGTAGCAAAAACTATGCGAATGAATACTAAAATTTCCTTCAAGAAGCTTTGTTTAAATAAAAAAAACTTAGAGTTACACTGTTTTCATACAAGTACCTATAATCCTATTTTCGGTCGGTTTTTTGTCTCCGGCCGATTCTCTCCATAAATCATCAGTAAGCTTTGATAAAACTGGTACAAAATAAAGATGAGACATCAAGCTTTAATATGATATGCGACTTCAAGGTAATCAAGGCCAACTTGTAAAATTTACTTGAACACATTTAATTTGATTCAAGTGTTCATATATTTTCAATTTCATTCAAGAACATCGTCTTAAAAACTCTATCTCTCAAAAAATATAACATTCATTCCATAATCTTCAGTAACCATATAAACCATTATAAATATATGTAGCATAATTCATTTTTAATCTCCACGAATCATGCATTATTGATCCATTTCGTATAAGCCATTAACATTCTTTACGAGCAATGCATTAAAAATATATGCTACATAAGTATTGCGTAATCTTTATGACTAACGATTATGTAGTCTTTACGATTGATGCATTAAAAATGTATGCAACGTAACTATTACATAATGTTTACGAATAACGATTTTATAATGATTATCCGTAATAAGGCGCAAATGCGTATATACATGAAATAGGGGGACATCGTGATATACTGCTTGTATGAAAACGTGATGAATGAATAAGCAATATGTGCTCACGCGTGTTGCATGAAATAATGATTACAAATGTGTTAAATGCTGGCTGGGTTATTTCATGCATAGATTATGTTTTATTCGTGAATCTAATCACCCCAGCAACAAAAATCACACTTGAGGAGAAAACCATTATATTTCCTATATGCATGATCCGTCGACATTCCTTCAGCTGACCATCATGTATCTAACTTTCAATGCGTCCTATCGATACATAATGCCGATTCGTGATTCATGAAGTAAAGCTTATTTGTGGCTATGTTCACGGTATATGACGCCGATGCTGGCTGGGATCATGTATCTAACTTTCAATGCGTCCTATCGATACATAATGCCGATTCGTGATTCATGAAGTAAAGCTTTATTTGTCGCTATGTTCACGGTACATGAGGCCGATGCTGGCTGGGTACTTTAATGCGAGTACACAGGTGCACCCAGCCAGCATTTAACACATTTGTAATCATTATTTCATGCAACACGCGTAAGCACATATTGCTTATTCATTCACAATGGCGCCGGAACAGGGGGGGGGCAGCGGGGGCAACTGCCCCCTCAATATTTTAGCTAAAGGGGCAATTAGTACTACATATATTGCACTATATTAAAAATGAAGAATAATTTATTTTATATTTATATACGTATACAATGTACATATTCAATTTATTATTCTAGTAGTGGATATTTGTTTTCCATGATGGAATATTTGTTTCGCAGAAAGTTGCATACGTGCATCTAGTGCATGTATCCTACGAGTATGTACATAATCATTCCATTTTCATTTCTTCTGCGTTAACAAGAGTACCTCGAATTAACGACAAGGCCAACGATAGCGAAACTATTGACCGTTGATCAACGAAAACGAGGAAGTTTTTCATTCTCCTTGTCTCCAATATGTGCTCACGCGTGTTGCATGAAATAATGATTACAAATGTGTTAAATGCTGGCTGGGTTATTTCATGCAACACGCGTAAGCAAATATCGCTTATTCATTCATCACGTTTTCATACAAGCAGTATATGACGATGTCCCCCTATTTCATGTATATACGCATTTGCGCCTTATTACGGATAATCATTATAAAATCGTTATTCGTAAACATTATGTAATAGTTAAGTATCATATATATTCAATGCATCAATGAATAATTAAAAAAAAATACGGGCGACGGAGAGTCTTGAACTCATAACCCTATGCACCGAAGGTGCGCGCCCTAACCACTGCTCTAGCCAGACTATATGAATGATTATGTTTTATTCGTGAATCTAATCACCCCAGCAACAAAAATCACACTTGAGGAGAAAACCATTATATTTCCTATATGCATGATCCGTCGACATTCCTTCAGCTGACCATCATGTATCTAACTTTCAATGCGTCCTATCGATACATAATGCCGATTCGTGATTCATGAAGTAAAGCTTATTTGTGGCTATGTTCACGGTATATGACGCCGATCCTGGCTGGGATCATGTATCTAACTTTCAATGCGTCCTATCGATACATAATGCCGATTCGTGATTCATGAAGTAAAGCTTTATTTGTCGCTATGTTCACGGTACATGAGGCCGATGCTGGCTGGGTACTTTAATGCGAGTACACAGGTGCACCCAGCCAGCATTTAACACATTTGTAATCATTATTTCATGCAACACGCGTAAGCACATATTGCTTATTCATTCACAATGGCGCCGGAACAGGGGGGGGGGGGGGCAGCGGGGGCAACTGCCCCCTCAATATTTTAGCTAAAGGGGCAATTAGTACTACATATATTGCACTATATTAAAAATGAAGAATAATTTATTTTATATTTATATACGTATACAATGTACATATTCAATTTATTATTCTAGTAGTGGATATTTGTTTTCCATGATGGAATATTTGTTTCGCAGAAAGTTGCATACGTGCATCTAGTGCATGTATCCTACGAGTATGTACATAATCATTCCATTTTCATTTCTTCTGCGTTAACAAGAGTACCTCGAATTAACGACAAGGCCAACGATAGCGAAACTATTGACCGTTGATCAACGAAAACGAGGAAGTTTTTCATTCTCCTTGTCAGAAAACCGTACCGTTGGTAGAGAATCTCACAGTAAAATTGGGCTGCTATGCTCGATTTCCATATTGTTGATTATCGGTCACAGTTAACTTTTTGAAGAGTATGCCGGAAGCTTCACCTACATGTTGCGCCGAAATTGCTGATCACTTTCGAAGCATATCGAGCACAGCAAGTTACAGCTAGTAACATTACTTCTAACGGTTCCAGCATCAGCTGCATCATCAGAAACGTCGTTCGGTGCTTTACGACGTCTTTAACATGGCTACATTCAACAATGACACATCTTATCCTTCTCCATGTTCACAGGGAACGAACAGGGAATTTAGATTCCTCAAAAATCATGAATGAATTTGTTTCCCGAGGAAACCGGAAAACAACCTAATTTTTTAAAGCTATATAAAATGAAGAATATGTTTATAATCTTCAACACTTTTACAATGGGATCAAAATGGGTAACAAAAAGAAACTTAAAAGGCTAGTCTCTAGTCTAGAAATGAGTATTTTCCAAAATTATTAATGGTGTAGTCACTTGGTGATTTCAGATTGCAAAGTGTGGTGGAGAATTTTTTATGTTTTATTAGAGGGCTGAGCTTGAATCCGATGCTTGCCACCAAATTTTTTTTTTGGGAGGATGAGGCTTAAAACTCCGAAAGTGTACATTTCTCCGATAACCTGTGCTTGAACATGATAGAAAAAACATAATTGCGGGCACAACGCACCATTCATCTTTAAAATGCGTTAAGCGGTATCTGTACAATTGATAGTCATTTTTTTGTGTTTTTTTACATGATTTTGACCCTGTTTCACAACGAAATGGTTGTGCTGATGCTGAGCACTCCAAATAAAAAACAAAACAAAAAACAATTTTTCCCCACATTTTGCAATCTACTAGGTTTATCACGTGCTAACTACACTATCAGCGCAATATATCTAATGAAGAGCTTATACTGAGGTGAGGGGTGGCTCACTTTCACTAGGGCTTCGCTTGTGGTAAGTACAGGACCCTCAGCTTTGTAAAGAAATTTGCGATTTTATTTATTTTGCGAATATTCTCTAAATAAGGTTTCGAAACCCAAACTTTCTATTTGAAAACATAAGAATCAAAATTTGCACATTTTGTAGTTTCGCATTTCTATATTTTCAAATCCGATTTTCAATAATTTTGAATTTTTATGTTTTTATACCGAAACTTTCGAAAATTTGGGTTTCAGACCCAATGTAGAGGTTATTATAGCGGAAGTCGTAACTGTCACAATTTAAAAATTAAAATCGCCCAAAAATTCCACAAAAAGTGCAAATTTTTGCCTCATTTTTTTAAATCAAGATTTTCGTACTTTTTGAAAATGTTAATTTAAAATATAAAAGGGCAAAATTGTCAAAACTTCCGAATAAAGAACTTTAAAAATTACAAAATTTTTATTTTAAAAATGAGATAATCAAAATTGAAATTGTTTGTTTGCCTCACTTAATGAGGCGCATTCAAATGCACATTCTGCACATATAGTAGAGCTGGTCCTGGCTAGAGGTCCGGTATATAACCGCTTAATTTAATATGAATTTGAGAAAAAAAATCTTGCCCCCCAATAAAAAATTCGTTCCGGCGCCACTGTTCATTCATCACGTTTTCATACAAGCAGTATATGACGATGTCCCCCTATTTCATGCATAAATGCATTTGCGCCTTATTACGGATTATAAAATCAATATTCGTAAACATTATGTAATAGTTAAGTATCATATATATTCAATGCATAAATTCATAATTTAAAAAAAAAAACACGTGCGACGGTGAGTCTCGAACTGGGTGCAGTAGCTGTCCACTGTCAGGTCAGCAACTCGTACTGTGTTACCAGCCCATTACTTGGCTATACTCGTATTTCTGGTTTGGATACAGTTATTCGAATGAAAATTCGTAGACCTATTCCCTATGTAATTTTCTAAAAACGCTTAGCAGAATTTTCATATTTGGAAACCTAAGAGGGGCTACACACGAACAAATTGCAATTTTACAAATTTACTGTTATTTACTTTTCCTTAGCAAAAGTCAACAGTCTTAATATTTAACGTAGGTATACATATGAGGCCATACTGACCAATCTTTGTGCAAAGTTTCATATCGATCCCTATATCGGTTTAGAAAAACGGAGGTCGAAAAGGAAGTCTAACTTTAAAAGCCAATAACTTTTTTACCGATACTCGCAACTGGAAAATTTTAACTGATATGAGATGTGCTCGTTTAGATCTTTGATTTAAAAACCCAAACGCCGAACTCCGATAAAAACTAAAAAAGTAGACTTTTTCCAAACGAAGCCCTGTTATCTTCTTCCTACAAACTTCTAAGGTATTTGTATCAAAGACTGTAATCATTCTACATATTCCTACCAAATTTCATGACAATCGGTTGATCCGTTCGGGAGTTATTTAGTGGATAGACGGACAGACGGACGGACGGACAAAATCGATTTAATAAGGGTTTTTGAAAAAAAAAAAAATTGTAAAAAACCCTAAAAACAAACAAAAATATGAGCGTGAACAAGGAAAAACGGAAAGTGAAAGACAACTGCGAAATTATACGAGAAATACAAAGTGGAAAGAAGCAGAGTGAAATTTGCCCAGAAAGGAATTTAAGCAAATCCACAGTTGAAACCATTTATAAGAAACGGGAGGAATTGCTTCTCGCTTTTGAAAGTGCGAATGTCGGTGCCAAAAAGATGCGGAAATCATTACATGATGATGTCGATAAGCCACTCCTGAAATGGTTTTCGCAACAAAGATTGCGCAATATGACAATTAATGGATCTGTGCTGAAAGCAAAAGCAGAAGAATTTGGCAGGAAGATTAACGAGGAATTTGTATGCAGTGATGGCTGGATTGATAGATGGAAAGCTCAACATAATGTTTGTAGCTCAAAAATCACTGGTGAGTCGTTCTCCGTAGACAAAACTGTTGTCAATGACTGGATAGCCAACATTTGGCCAACGATTCAAAGCCAATATAGTGACGCAGTGACTAAATTTTTAACGCCGATGAAGCTGGCATATTTTATAAGATGACTCCTGATACCACGTTGAAATTCAAAGGCGAACAGTGTAAGGGTGGCAAATTAGCCAAAGATAGAGTCACAGTCTTAGTTTGTGCCAACATGTCGGGCAAGGAGAAGCGGAAGTTACTGGTTATTGGCAAATCGCAAAAACCAAGTTGCTTCACATCTATTAAAAGATTGCCAGTGTACTATTGTGCCAACAAACAAGCATGAATGACCTCCGGAATATTTACGCATTATGTACGCGAATGGGACTATGAACTTACAAAGAAAAATAGAAAAATCGCGTTATTGGTTAATAATTACCCAGCCCACCCGAAAATTGATAACTTGAAATCCATTGAGATAGTGTTTATGCCTCCTAACAATAGCTCAAAATTACAGCCCATGGATCAAGGAGTCATCCGTTCCTTAAAATGTCACTATCGCCGTTCACTTTTATTGCGCATTGTTGGAGGCATCCACGCTGGTGAACAGCTAAAAGTCACATTACTTGATGCAATAAATCTTTAACATAAATCTTGGCATCAGGTAACGGCTGAAAACATGCATATAGGCATGCAGGTTTGTCGGTGATCGATAATGCCTTCGACACTGATGACTGCTTACATTGAACGAATGGGTAAGACAAAACAACCCAATTGGTTGTGATCAGCCACAACAAGAAAAACCCAACTGGAGATCCCACTCGATTATCTCACAGCTGATGACGGCCTTTTTACCTCAGCAGTTTTGACCGATAATGAAATCGTGGCTGAAGTTGTAGCAGGGGAAACGAACGAAAGCAGCGAAAGTGGACGAGCTCAGTGAATGCCCTGTGGATACTAAAATAAAAATAACTCAAAAACTCGGCGTTATTCGGCAGTTCTTGCAGTCTCATGGCGCAGAACAAATTTTATTAAACCACTTGGCAGAAATCGAATCCTTTACTGATACGCTGTGTAGACAGGAATCCCAAACGGAAATACAGACTATTTTAAACAATAAGTCAGCATCAAAATTTGAAATTGCGTGATAAATGGTTTTAATATTTTAGTTAACATTTTGTTTTTTGTTTTTGTTACGTGTACTAATTTGTTGCATTGTAATTTTTTTATTTAAAACTTTTGTTTACATTTAACTATGAAATTAATTTCTTGTTTAATTCGTTAAAAAAAAAACTAAATTTGCTTCGTAATAAGCTTCATGAAAAAACTTCTGCTGGTCTTTTAATTCAATATTTGGATATAGCGAACCTCGGTTATAACGAACCAATTCGCACGGTCCCTTGAGGCTCGTTATAACCGAAGTTGACACTATAATAAAAAAAAGCAAAACAACGACCCGAATTAGAAATTGGAGATACAGTAAGAATTCAACAAAATGATAAATGGGAACCGGCTCAAGTAGTGAACAAATCCAATTATCCAAGATCATACATAATTCAGCTTTCTGATCCTTTTGAAGTGCACAGTGGAGTGAGGCAAGGCTGCATTTTGTCGCCTATTCTCTTCCTTAACCTTCAAGCGCCCTAATAATATAAACACGCATAGCTTTTCTCCCGTTGGCCGGATCGAGGTGGGAGAAGTATGTATACTTAAGTTATACTGTTATACATACGATACAATAAAATGTTGGGTAAATTTTACCCTCCATACCTTTCCAGCGGTCATCAAACGTTCGAGGATGGTATATTTCGGTAAATTGTTGTGTTCAAAATGTGTGTGCTCTGCGTAATATCACTGAAGTTACGTGCTTAGCTAAAACTGAAGAACTTGTTTTATTGTTCACCAGATAATAGTTTTTATGATGATAACTTATTTCGGACATGCTCTTCTTTCAATTTACCAAAATTATGAGAATGAAAGTTGTACGGTTGAGCGCAAATGGAGGGGAAAAAACGAGGGCGGTAAATTACCGCCGCGCGCCCGGTTATGTTACAAAATGATGCGCGCCCGCTTGAAGGTTAATGTCAGTAGTGATGTACTCGGCTCCGCACTTCAATTACATCATAACAAAGGTATCAGATGGAAATTGTTTGATCACCTTCAACATCTTGACTACATGACAACATTTGCCTTCTATCAACTAATACGGATGATGTCGCTCAAATGACAGAAGCTCTATATTGCGCAAGTCGTAATGCAGAGCTGAAATTCAATGCTGCCAAGACTAAGTTCTTGAGCACATATCCAGGAGGGCAAAGCGGAAATTGTATTTCGGGACAGGCAGTCGAAAAGTTGATGAAAATCTCGGGAGCTAGTTACAGCAGATGTGGAGCGGATTATAGCAACAATATTTCCAGACGCACCAAACTAAGAGTCTTCAATTCCAATGTGAAATCCGTGCTGCTATATGGCTGTTCAACCTGGATGGTGACTAAAGACATTACTGGTATGTTGCAAACTTTTGTAAATCAGTGTCTACGGCGCATCCTACATATTCGTTGGCAGGAGATCATTTCGAACGAGGATCTCCTCACTATGACAATAAAGGATGGGCACTTCGATCAAAAAACTTAGGTGGCAATGGATAGGCCATACCTTCCGAAGAGGGCCCAATAACGTCGCAAAAAAGGCCCTGAACTGGAATCCACAGGATTCCGGACCAAGACGCCGTGTTGGACGGCCAAAGAACGCATTGAGAAGATCGGTAACGAGCGAGGCGAAAACGCTAAATCTTACATGGTCGTATAGCAAGACAGAAAGAGGTGGAGAGTAGGCGTAGTTAATGCCCTATGCCCCACAAGGGGTTGACAGGAGCTAGAGATACATGATTCAGGACTAATTTGGTAGGTATCAAAAGAAGAAATAAATTTCATTTAAGATGTTCGGGAAATAAAAATTGTAAACTTAAATATTAGGACTCCGAAAATCCGAGCCACCCTCAGGTGGTAACACAACAATATGTAATTTTGTTCCTAGTGTTAAAAAAAACTATTACACCAAAGTAACAACACGGAATCAAGTAACGTATCCGAGTTCGTTGAGGATGATCCGAACGAGTCACCCTCAAATTGTAACACAACAATATGTAATTCTGTTGCGAGTGTCGAAGAACCTTTAGATCAAAGTAACTAAACGGAATCATGTAACATATCCGAATTTGTTGAGGATGATCCGAACGACCCTGAATATAGTCCACCGTCCAGCTCTCCGGGGTCAGCGACGAGAATTAACAATGAATTATTTGATTATTAATTAATTATTATTATTAGAAATTATTATTTAAATATTGTAAATGAGTTTAATGAAATTAACTTATGAACTTAAAGTAAACGATTTTAAAAAGTTGCCTTAGTATCGAAATATGAAATAACTGTTTAGATTTTAATTAAAATAAACTGAATTAGTAAAAAAATAAAAAAATAAGAAAGGAAGATGTCATATATTAGAATCCAACTAGCCACTCACGGGTATTGTACATTCTAAATCTAAGTCCAATGATAACAAAGGTAAAAAAAAAGAGCTGTTCCGGCTGAGGCGTGGCCGACGACAGATAGATTGTACCCACAATGTAAAGCAGATTATCATTAAAGAATAATGTCGTATGCAACATAATTTTAAAACAAATAGACACTAGAACACCGCACTCACCTACCGGAAATATTTTCCGAGCGCGTACACATTTAATTGTATCTTATTCTTAAGCACGCGACATTTCCCAGACAATGTGCAGACGAAATACGAGATCTGCAATTGTGTATATACGCCAGGAAATTTGAACAAAAATTTGGCCAAACTTCGGAAAAATTAAGGGAAAGCTGGATTTTTGCATGAGCCTTCCTTTCGAGGTCCTAAACAAGTCCCTAAAAGTCCCCGTCCCTATGAGTGCCGCTAGCGGTGCTACAGAGGGTCAAAGACCCTCGAGAACAGGTTTCTCTGAATATTTCGATAACGGTAGCATATACAAAAAAGTGGTGTATGGCAAATTTAAAGCTCTTGTGAATTCTCAATAAACGATGCAAAGACCGAATACTTTCGGGCACTCCTAACGGCGCCAAGAGGTCTAACGGTAATTTTAACAAGGTTTCATTAAAATCTCTATAACGGTAACTCGTACTAAAAACTTTTGTATGGAAAATTTGTAGCCTATGGAGTTTTGAAGAAAGTGGCCAAATTTCATATTAATATGTTTAGCCTTAAGGGCGCTATGGGGGTTCCAACCTTAAAAAAAACGTGTTTTTTGAGGTTTTTCGTAAATGGTGCTAAGACGAGGGAGTGCGCTCTAAGATGTTCTAGGAGAAATTTTTAGCTTCTGTGGCTGTTAGTAAGACGCCAAAAGTCCCCAAAGATGGGAGCCCCCTAACGAAGTTATTAGGGCCCAAACATTAAATTAAGCAGTTTTTGGGGAATACCTCTATAACGGTAACGTGCACCGACAGCTGTTATAAGGCAAATGTGTAGCTTATATAACGCTTAATTAAATATCTGAATTTCAGATTGATGCGTGCAATACTAAGGACGCTATGAGGGTATAAACCGTACAATAACGGTATTTTTTCGTTATTTTCGTGGATTTCTTCATAACGGGACCGCGTTCGGTTGGGAAGCCTGTAACAATTTGTTGCTTCTATAACGTCAACTTAAAATGCCAAAACAACTTATTTATGCGGGCACCCCTAAGGAAGCTATGAGGGGTTAAAACTAAACAACTAACTAAACAAAAAAAACCCTTTCTCGGATTTTTTGATAACGGGAACCTCTAGAGGGAACCCATCTGGAATTAATTTGTAGCTCCTGTTGCTGTTACTAAGATGCCAAAAGTCCCCAAAGATGGAAGCCCCTCTAACGAAGTTATGAGGGTCCAAACATTCATTTAAGCAGTTTTTGGGGAATATCTTTATAACGGTAACGTGCACCGAAAACTGTTATACGGCAAATTTGTAGCTTATATACCGCTTAATTAAATATCTGAATTTCGGATTGATGCGTGAAATGCTAAGGGCGCTATGAGGGTCCGAACCGTACAATAACGGTATTTTTCGTTATTTTCGTGAATTTCTTCATAACGGGAGCGCTTTCGAGAAGGAAGCCTGTAAATATTTGTTGCTTCTGTAACTTCAAATTCAAACGCCAAAACAACTCATCTATGCGAATACCCCCAAGGAAGCTATTAGGGGTCAAAATTAAACAAAAAACCGTTTCTCGGAAATTTTTTGATAACGGGAACATCTAGAGGGAACCCATCTGAGGGAAATTTGTAGCTCGTGTGTCTGTTAGTGTGACATCAAAAGTCCCCAACGATGGGAGCCCCCCTAGGGAAGTTATGAGGGTCCAAATATCCAAATAAGCAGTTTTTAGTGAATATCTCTATAACGGTAATGTGCACCGAAAACTGTTATATGGCGAATTTGAAGTTTTTACAACGCCTAACTTATTATTCAAATTTGAGATCGATACGTGCAGTACTAAGGGCACTACGAGGCTCCAAAACTTGCAAATTCGGCATTTTTGGTTATTTTCGTGAAAATCTCCTTAACGGTAACGTATACCGGAAGTAGTCTGTAAAAATTTGTTTTTTCTATGTTTCAAATAAAATGCTCCATCGATTTGTATGCACGTGGAGCCACCATACGGGCATTATAACGTTTTAATAAACTAATTTTTAAAGAAGGTATGTGTAGTGTATGTCTTTACGTACGTCCATATGGGCTTAAAAATTAGTTAATTTATACGTTATAATGCACGTATGAAGGCTCCAGGAGCATACAAATCGGTGGAGCCTCTAATTTGGAACCATAGAAACAACAAATTTTTACAGACTGCTTCCGGTATACGTTACCGTTAAGGAGATTTTCACGAAAATAACCAAAAATGCCGAATTTGCTAGTTTTGGAACCTCGTAGCGCCCTTAGTACTGCACGTATCGATCTGAAATTTGAACAATAAGTTAGGCGTTGTAAAAACTTCAAATTCGCCATATAACAGTTTTCGGTGCACATTACCGTTATAGAGATATTCACTAAAAACTGCTCATTTGGATGTTTGGACCCTCACAACTTCCCTAGGGGGGCTCCCATCGTTGGGGACTTTTGATGTCACACTAACAGACACACGAGCTACAAATTTTCCTCAGATGGGTTCCCTCTAGAGGTTCCCGTTATCAAAAAATTTCCGAGAAACGGTTTTTTGTTTAATTTTGACCCCTAATAGCTTCCTTGGGGGTGTTCGTATAGATGAGTTGTTTTGGCGTTTGAATTTGAAGTTACAGAAGCAACAAATATTTACAGGGTTCCTTCCCGAAAGCGCTCCCGTTATGAAGAAATTCACGAAAATAACGAAAAATACCGTTATTGTACGGTTCGGACCCTCATAGCGCCCTTAGCATTTCACGCATCAATCCGAAATTCAGATATTTAATTAAGCGGTATATAAGCTACAAATTTGCCGTATAACAGTTTTCGGTGCACGTTACCGTTATAAAGATATTCCCCAAAAACTGCTTAAATGAATGTTTGGACCCTCATAACTTCGTTAGAGGGGCTCCCATCTTTGGGGACTTTTGGCGTCTTAGTAACAGCAACAAGAGCTACAAATTTATTCCAGACGGGTTCCCTCTAGAGGTTCCCGTTATCAAAAAATCCGAGAAACGGTTTTTTTGTTTAGTTAGTTGTTTAGTTTTGACCCCTTATAGCTTCCTTAGGGATGCCCGCATAAATAAGTTGTTTTGGCATTTTAAGTTTACGTTATAGAAGCAACAAATTGTTACAGGCTTCCCAACCGAATGCGGTCCCGTTATGAAGAAATCCACGAAAATAACGAAAAAATACCGTTATTGTATAGTTCATACCCTCATAGCGCCCTTAGTATTGCACGCATCAATCTGAAATTCAGATATTTAATTAAGCGTTATATAAGCTACACATTTGCCTTATAACAGCTTTCGGTGCACGTTACCGTTATAGAGATATTCCCCAAAAACTGCTTAATTGAATGTTTGGACCCTCATAACTTCGTTTGGGGGGCTCCCATCTTTGGGGACTTTTGGCGTCTTACTAACAGCCATAGAAGCTATAAATTTCTCCTAGAACACCTTAGAGCGCACTCCCTCGTCTTAGCACCATTTACGACAAACCTCAAAAAACACGTTTTTTTAAGGTTGGAACCCCCATAGCGCCCTTAAGGCTATACATATTGATATGAAATTTGGCCACTTTCTTCAAAACCCCATAGGCTACAAATTTTCCATACAAAAGTTTTTAGTACGAGTTACCGTTATAGAGATTTTAATGAAACCTTGTTAAAAATACCGTTAGACCTCTTGGCGCCGTTAGGAGTGCCCGAAAGTATTCGGTCTTTGCATCGTTTATTGAGAATTCAAAAGAGCTTTAAATTTGCCATACACCACTTTTTTGTATATGCTACCGTTATCGAAATATTCAGAGAAACCTGTTTTCGAGGGTCTTTGACCCTCTGTAGCACGGCTAGCGGCACTCGTAGGGACGGGGACTTTTAGGGACTTGTTTAGGACCTCGAAAGGAAGGCTCATGCAAAAATCCAGCTTTCCCTTAATTTTTCCGAAGTGAAATGCCAATTTTCCTGGGGTAATATGGGAATTCCATCAAGTGAAGTAAAGTTCGCTTTATCGAATTCCCACGCTTAGGTAAGCTAATTTTAAGTACTAAACGAGACCGAGGCTAATTTCGGGCGCGGCCGAAATTTGGATACCCTTCGCTCCCCTCGGGCTAAAAGTTTTTTCGGGCGTACCTATGACTTGTGTTCACTCCTCCCCGCTTCCATGCTTTTGAATTTTCACATAAGTGCCGTGTCGAAGATTTATTTGGAGAAGCGGGGCACGTGGGTTACTTATAAGAACCAGAAAGAGGAAGGGGGGGTTGTATGGCAGCCCTATGAACGCATGGCCTTTCCATCAATTTTTACGAATGTTTGTGGCATCAATTAAAACACATTTCCATGAGATTTGGTTGAAATTGGTGGACAAATAAAAAAGTTTTTCTTCGAAGAACCTAATTTGGGGGTTGGGTTTATATGCCAGCCCCATGATGCCATGGTCCGATTTAATTCATTTTTGCATATGTTTTGTAACATCAATCAAAACACATTTCCATGAGGTCTGGATGAAATTTGTGTATACAAATAAAAAAGTATTTTTTGAAGAACCTAATTTTGGGGGTTAAGTTTGTATGGTAGCCCCACGACCCCATAGTCCGATTTCATTTATTTTCTCGTTTGTTATGTGGCATCAATAGAAATATAATTTTCTGAGGTTTGATTGAAATTGGTGTGCAAATAAAAAAAAAATCTTAGAAAAATTTGATTTGGGGGGCTAGGTTTGTGTGGTAGCCCCATGACCACATGGTCCGACTCCATCTGTTTATACATATGTTTTGTGTCATCAATAGAAACACATTTGTGTGAAGTTTGGTTGAAATTGGTGTGTAAAAAAAATTCTTAGAAGAACTTAATTCGGGGAGCTGGGTTTGTATGACAGCCCCATGATCCCATGGTCCGATTTGGTCCATTTTTACATATGTTTTGTGGTATCATTAGAAACACATTTGTGCGAAATTTTATTGAAATCGATGAGAAAATAAAAAAGTTTTTCTTAGAAGAACCTAGTTTGGGGGACTAGGTTTGTATGGCAGCCCCACGACCCCATTGTTCGATTTGGTCGATTTTTACATATGTCGTGTGTCGCCAATTAAAACACATTTGTATGAAATTAGATTGAAATTGGTGCATAAATGAAAAAGTTTTTCTAAGAAAAACCTAATTTTGGGGGATAGGTTTGTATAGCAGCCCCACGACCCCCTTGTCGGATTTTAGCGATTCAAACATACAAACTGCCTGCAGCAAAAAGAAGCATGTGTGCAAAATTTCAGCTCCATAGCTTTTAAACTGGCCGAGTAAAACGCGTCGCAACAGACAGACAGACAGACAGACGGACAGACGGACAGACGGACATCGTCCAATCGACTCAGCTCGTCACGCTGATCATATATATATATATTTTATATGGTCGGAGATGCTTCCTTCAATGCGTTACAAACTTCATGACCAAGTTAATATACCCTTTTCGCTTAATAAGCGAAGGGTATAATTATGTATAAATACAGTAAGCAAATAAGGAATAAAGACACAGTCGGCTGGACACATTCACCAGTGTATTTATTTAGGAGTTCTAGCTCTTTAGCTGCTCCTTCGCGTCCACTTAGGAGTCCAAGCTCTTTAGCTGCTCCGCCACCTACACTTAAGGTACGTGTTCGTAGAGACAATTCATGTGATGATCGCTCGTTGTTCGTAGTTTTGCATCCAATTTCGAGCGGCATTTAAATATTTTTTTTAACTTCGATCGCTGAGCGATGATCCCATGAGTCGTCTCTACGAACACAAACCTTTAGGAGTTCAAGCTCTTTAGCTGCTCCGCCACATACACTCAGGAGTTGAAGCTCTTTAGCTGCTCCTCTACATACACTTAGGAGTTCAAGCTCTTTAGCTGCTCCGCCACATACACTCAGGAGTTCAAACTCTTTAGCTGCTCCTCCACATACACTTAGAAGTTCGAGCTCCTTAGGTGCTCCTCCACATACGTACACTTAGGAGTTCTAGCTCTTTAGCTGCTCCTTCGCCTACACTAAAGCCTGCCGTCCATTACCTGCTTCGAGCGGCGCGGCGCTCCCGCGTTTAAAGCTTTTCCGAATTTTGATGGCGTAACCAAGCAACATATGGCGTAACTATGCAAAATAAACAAAAATTCCATTCAGTACAATGGAAAAGCTTTCTGAATATTGTGTGTGCTTATACCTTTTACTAGTAAAAGCTTTTTTAGCACATTTTGTGAAAGCTTTGCCGCTGGAGCGCCGCGCCGCTCAAGTTTACGCTTGCAGTGGACGGGAGCCCTTAGGAGTTTAAGCTCTTTAGCTTTATCCCAAACCAAGCCGCTCCTCCACGTTTCTTACGACATCGGGAGCCCTAGTTAACCAGTTGCTCCCCGGGAACAGAAGGAAACACCACAATAAAGTGTTTAACTAATAATATCCGCGCTTTTAAATTATAAACGGAGATCATAACACAGACAATTTCGACTGTTTTAAGGAAAGTCAAATACACTGAAATACACCTATACCTACTTCATCATCAATGTGGCACGATAGCCCGACGTAAGGGTTTGGCCGCCTGAATTGTTGACTCCTCCAGTTTCGGAAGCCCACTTGCCTACTTGGGATATGCAAAATTCTGGTATACTATTTTGTGCGCGATAGGCATGCGAATTCTCCTTCAGAAAGTGAAAGCCTATTTTTGTACTCTCTACTGTTAAATTGAGGATTTGTAAAAATGAAAACACACCACCAAATGCCTACATATTTTCTTATATATTTTTTTTCCTTAGAATTATAAATACAACAATTTGTGATGAATTAAAGAATTCACTTCATTACTTTTCATTAGTTCAATAAGTATTTATATTAATTTATATTTTGTTGGTTTCAATTTCAATGTATTTTCTTTTCTCGGTCGTACGGCGAGATTCAGTTTGGTACGAGCACACTACTCATTTATACATCATAAATACGAAATAGGCGATAGGTATAATGTTCAAGTAAAATCTCGGTATTGAGTCCATTTTAGTTTTTCCTCTAGTTCTTCTTTTCCTTGTGTATAATATAGTTTGTATTTACATTTTTAATAAAATTGGATTTCTATTGTAGGCTAATAAGTTTATTTGACCGTTTCTGAGTTTTGGATGTGAGTCTTGCAGATCAGATTAATTTGTTTTTTTTTTTTTACTATTTATCGATATTTTGATTACATCAGATTATTTTCTTTTTTTGTTTGTTTTTGATTCTATAGATAAACTGTAAAATAATGAGATTATTTTGTTTTATTTAATGATTACTAGTTTGGCATATGTTTGTTTCGAAATATGACAAGAACCAATGATTTGATTTCTGTTTTCGTAGTATCGCTAAAATGCTAGCCAGTATGTGTTTTTTGTTGTTGCTTTTTTATTGTTATTAGATTGTATAGTCCAATACCTAGTTAAATGATCCGAACTATTGATGCGTTATACAGATGGTTTTTATTTTTAATCGAAATTTCGGCAGTGTAAATTTTTGCAATTTTGGCAACGTGCGTACGTCTATACTATAAAGGAAACTGTTTTATAAGAATTTCGGTTATTGGTCATGTTTCGTTTTTTTTTTTTTGTGTGTAAGAATAAATCATTATACAGTCTTGCCTTTCGGTTAAAATTATCTTGTAGTTGAGACGCCTAGTGAATTTCAAAAATAGTTAGTGGTGATAATTGTTTTATTTTATCGCCTTACTTTGTCTTTTTTTTTGTTTATATAATTTTAATATTATTTTTAGTTCTAATTAAACAATATTGTATTTTTATTGTAAATTGTGTTACACTTATCACAACTCTGGGTTCAATATACAGTTTGATTCTCTTTTTTTTATAATTTCATTCATGTATATCAAATTTTAAATTAACTAACTCTTATTATGAAGAGTTAAAAATAAATATTTAAATAGAAATAAACAGTTGTTATTCATTAATGTGAAAATGTCTTTTAAGATGGTTTCACCTTAAACATAGTTTATTTACAGAAATACATAATATAAACCTAATCAAATTAGTCCAAGAGTTTATACTCGTATCGACGTAATAATATGATACCTTCTTGCGCTTTTCAGTTCTATTGCAATTATTATTATTTTGATTGATTTCCTTCTTTTTTTGTGTGTTTTGGTTTTTCTTTGGAATAATGTGTATAAATTCGTATTATTCGATGTGTTAAAATATTAGATATCATAGTGACAATACGACTAAATTCTGTAGTATAGGCTCCAAATAAAAGTGACTATATTTTGTGTGTCTTATTTATTATTTGATTTAATTTTTTATTCCTACAAATAAATTTGGATTTTTTTTTCTGCTTTATAATTTTAGACACGACTATACTTATAATGTTTGAAGTATTTTTTCATTATTTTTCTTACGGGTTGGTTTTCTAATTAGGTAATTGTTTTGAATTTTAATCAATTTTAAGGAAAATTCCTTGTAAATTATTTCTTGGTATATATTGTTATCTATTTCGTTTGATATTACATTTTTTTTTTCAATTTAATAGTACTGGTCTATTTGAGCTTTCTATGTACAGAATTTAGCTTTACATATCCTGGGTTTTCTGTTTTACTTTCTCTTTTGAATTATTCTTTTATGAATTCTTTACTATTTGATTTGATTTTGTTTAATATTTCATTCTCCATCGTGTCAGAGGTTGAGAGAAAAAAATAAATAAATAAATAAATTAAGTCTCTTTATGTATTTTTCTGTGAAAATACGCCATGATTTTTGAGTAATCATTCCGTGAGGCCATGCTGTGTTTTTGGATTACGAATATTTTTTTAATGATTTTCTGTTTGCATACGATTCTTGGAATGAGTTTACTTATTTATTTATTATGCCTTTTTTACAGTCAGACATTTTGTATTTTATTTTGTTGTCTAAGAATGTACAATAAATTTAGTTACTTAATAAAAAAGTCAGTCTTTATAATAAATATATATTTTCATTAAAAAGTGTTGATCATATTTTCCATTTTGTATCTAGTATGTTTTTATTGTGTTGTGATTTCCGTTTGATCGTTTTCATTTCATATGGGAGGTGTTTTCCATTTTTTTCGGTGTGTTGCTTTCGGAAAATACGGAAGTTCAATCAACAAAAATGACTATGTGACAAATACAAAAATTTACGAAAATGTCAGTTGTTTCTTCTAATTTTGGTTGGGAAATTTTTATATTAGAATCTTGAGCCAATAAAACAAAACTTCAATACTATACTATATTTAATTAGTTTGCCATGGCTTAGATTTTGACTTATTAAATAATATTAAAAACAAACTGCAAATTAAAAAAAAAAGGAAAAAAATCGTAAAATAAAATCATGAAAGAAAGTTGGTTTTGAGAGAACGGAATTGATTTTCATAACTGCACACACGGAACTATGGAAAGCTTCTGTTATGTTATGATTGTAGCGTTTCAAGATATCCATATGGGTACTGATAGGCAGGTTTCACCTCAGCATGAGTTCAAAGTCGGGTTGTAGTTGCTATTCACAAAGAAGAAACGGGATCTAAATACATCACGCTCTGATTTGCAATAAAAATAATATTAAGGCGGAGTTCATAGTTCTCACTTAAGGAATAAGGATAAAGGAATACTTATACTTATTATTCCCCAATAAGGGACGTTTTGCTCATCTATCTTATCTCATCTAATAAAATAATTTAATTCAAGAGCAAACGTCTAATTAAAGTAACTGACAATTGATTTGCTGCTGTAAATGTTTTCTAAATATGCATGCGTACAGCAAGTTTGACAATAGCAAAAATGTTTAGGTACATCATAATTTACTTTGAACATTTTACACAAAAATTCCCAATTGATTTTTGTATGCATTTTTTGTACAAGAGTCGCACCCAAGCCTTGCATATTTTAAAAATTTGCTAACGGGTGGGCATCCTTACCTCGGCATTTGTAGTACATTTTTATATTTTTCAAATATTCAAAAATTTTATAGATATTTGTCTAAATGCGTCGGTAGCACCTTTTTGGGGGGTGGATAACGAAAGCTATCAATTTCTACCCAACATAGCGTTTATGACGACACGTGTGTATTTTGTGACGGTAGAAAATTTTTTTTGCAATGATCAATGGAAGCTGGTTCGACAAAACGATCGAAAACATAGGACTGTGCGGAAACATAACCTTAGTGTCCAACAAAAGGAAAGGTTTCAGTTTCGAAAGACTATAGACACTACGCGAGATTGCAAAATCTGATTATCTGATTATGTTATCGATTAATGGCACTGACACCTGGCCTAAAAACTACTACAGCTACAGAATTTTATTCTGCAAGATCGCAGTTGCAGCAGCAATGTGTTAATGTAAGGTTTTTCGTTTCCCTATTCGGGAATTTAAAAAAAAAAACTGAAATTGCCTACTCAGACCAGATGCCAACGATCACCTCCTTTTCGTAGTTGTCAATTTGAAGTATCAGGCATCAGGATTGGTTTTAGGGATAATTAAGGGAACTAATATTTTAATGGAAGTCCCCGATACCAGAATTTAAAAAGCGGTATAAACAGCATAATCAACACTCTGCATGTAATAAGCACACTTTTGGTCACACACAGGGATTTACCCGCAGATTGAGTAGCTCAGACCTAAGGCGGCTAATTTGATATAATACTGTATTGGAAAAACCTTGCTCAGAGAAAAACATTAAAATGTCAGTGATCAGACTTAATTTAAGAAATGTTAGCTTAATTTGATACTTTTTGTAAACGGTCAAATCGAACAATTCGGGAATCATGGATCAGTCATCGAAGACTTTTGCTATACTAAACGTAAAGAACAGGCACGACAGTCCAACATTGGACTAAGGCCGCAGTTGTGTTAGTGACATCCAATTTCCAAGATCTTAACTGTTTTTTTGTTGAGGTGTTGAGATCAATAGCACACTCATCACTGTTATTTATCCCCATAAATAGGTAAGGGTTTAACAACTGAGTGAGATCATAGTTCGTCACATGGGTCGTGAGTTCGAAAAACACCATAAACTGAATTCGTTAACGGTGAGTGTGGAACCTATGACCCTGTGCACCGAAGGTGCCCACACTAACCACTACACCAGCCAGACTATTATGTTGGCCCCAATGTGGGGCCATGGTGCGTTAACTCAGCCGTTTATAGACAATTTCGAGTCAACGTTACATTGCATATCATCGAGGTGTATATAATGTTGCAAACACTATATATTTCCTATCCGCACTTGTACGAACATTTTAGACTACGCCGAGATTCGATCTTCGGACCTCCAAATTACTAGCATCGTAGAGTGCGACTCAACCAAGTGAGCCACAGAGCGTGTCATGTTTATTGACGTAGTGGATTATACATCCTTAAAAAATAGGGGCTTATTGACGTAGTGGATTATACATCCTTAAAAAATAGGGGCTTAGATAAGAAAGACGAAATATATATGGGTTAAACATCAGAATTAATTTTTGGAAAGCCACTTATCCTCGCTATAAGAGACGCTCTGGTAACAGGTTGATAGTAGGACATAAAGCTAAAATATTTTCCGGGCATAAATATTGTATATTCTATGAAACACCATTCACACCATCATTTTTGGTGTATAGAACGGCTTACAGACTAAAATTGCAACCCAAACATTTTTGGCTTTTTCAGGCCATGCTCGGCCTTCGTTTAAATTAGTGACAATTGCTTAAATACATTCATTTACTTTTAATAAAAAGGGGATAAAGTACATAATGATAACATACAGGAAGCGCCAATTTGTAGAATTTGGGTGGGCGCCAATTTTAGAGGCCCCGATTGTGTTGGAGAAAATTTTAATTGTTTTCATTTTTAAATTTGTGTTAGCGGTTATTTTTTGCAATGGTAATTGAGATTTGCACAATTTACACATTTTGTTCGAGGAATATTACCAAACCATATAAAGCATTTTGGAATAATGCTGGAATATTTATTTCGTATATATATATTTTAATATTTTTCGCGATTAGAAGTTCAGTTTGTCTAATAATGAAACTTATTTCATCAACTGCAAGAAAAAGTCCTTTATCCAAAGTGTCTGTAATAGCCTTTGTCATATTAAAATAACTAGGACCAGTCGGTATTTCAGTTTTAAGTGTTTGAATTAAAGTTAAGTTATTTGGCAATGCCAGAAAAAAATCTACGTCACAGTAATAGCGTTATAACCCCAATATTATCTGCTAATATTATAAAACAGGCCGATTTCTCGGCCGATCGATGGGGCAATCGATTACCCACAATCGATCTGCCGCCCGTACAGCACATACATTAGGCAATTTATCGGGCAATAGACAGTCTCACGGTCCACAAGACACAACATAAAATAGCGAAAATTATACCATTTTTGGCGATGGAAGATGGACATCCATTGCTACTTTGTTCGAGAATGACCGCCACAACCACAGCACGAAAAACGACCACAGGTTTATGTCAAAAAACCAGCAACACATGATTATCATGACAGCTTGTACGGAAAATTGCATTGGCAATGCGTTCCACATGTCAAATCAAAAAATTGAATGCGATGGTCCCATACACCTTCCGATTTATCTCGTAATCAAAAAATCTGGCCGATCGATCGGAGGGTCTATGGTGCCTCTAAAGTTTATATCGACGAACCGAATTAGTGGCTGGAAATGTGAGTTCTTTCGATGTGGAGATTAAAGAGTGCGTAATGAAAGTCAAATCCCTATGTATACAAAACCTAGAGTAACTGACTTCCATATACTTTGACGATTAGACGGAGCTTGCAGTGATTTTCTACATTTGCCCTGTATTTTTACGTCTATCGCAGCGAAATACAGGCTGGCTCCTTGCATTTTTCATAGTGCCGCCTGGCTTGTACTAGAGAAGGGTTTGGCCAAGATCTTTCTCGTTTAACCCTTCTATCGGCACCTACAACAATATGCATATTCTATACCCAATAGGTCTGGCTGGAAAAATATTTTATTTTTTAGGAAAGTGAAATTTGTATACGTAGAGTCATTCTGCTAATTCTAAACTAGCATTTTTTTTTAAATAAAAGATTTTAAATCATTTTCGTAGATATACTGGGAACGTTTTTAAGTAGACTTGTTTTGAGGTGGTATAGTACAAGCATGTTTTTCCTTTATTTTCTCCTTTTTTTTGCTTTTGTATTTTCATGGCTTATATCTAGTGGATAGTTCGATCGCATTTTCGAATTCCTATATCTCTGGGGAAATATTTAGCGTTTGGTTGGTAGATTTTACCCCGGTGTTAGTCTGCAGATTTAGGGAAATAGGTGGAAAGAAACAGGGAGTTTTCAAGCGCAAAAATCAATTCATTCTAAATTTTTCGTAAATTTCTTGATAAAATCTATTTAGAAAGACGTTCGCAAGTCACTCATAGTTGGTGCTTACTATTATAAAGGAAATAAATATGGTTTTAATTTCTTAGGATCAAATCTCAGTTGATTGGGTGTTGTTATATACCATGATAAAATTAGGCATACCCATTTTCCGAACTTCACGGCTTCTTAAAGAAAAATCTCAGAATTTGTTATTGTTTACAGTACAAATTAAATTTTAATGATATTATTACAACAAAAATAGAATAATTTTAAGAGAATTTGATATTTTCACTTTTTATCTGTATAGAAAAATGGGGTGAAAAACTATAGGTCTGGCCAGACTTATTGGGTATCAAAAAGCACTGTAAATTGAATTTCGTCAAAAACATGCTCAAAACTTCAAACAATGTTTTCAAATTTTTGCAAAATGCTTCTAAACATATTATTTTAGAATATCATGAAGTATGAAGTCGCTGCGATTCCATCTTTTATACTTTTTTGACCGAAATATAGTGTCAAAGGTCTGGCCAGACCTTTGTGCCGACAGAAGGGTTAATCTGTCTGTCTAGGTAAGAGAAATGTTTTTTTCGGAATAGCTCACTGTCGAAAACTAACTATGAGAAGAGACCAAAACTATTTTCTTCTAGAAATAGAAAATGATCCTAAAAAGGACAAAAATGCATAAGTTTGCCTTTGGGGTGAGTCAATGATTAAGAAATAGAAAAGGATAGCTCATAATCATGTATGTGACCGTATGTGCAAGTAACCAAAACTTGCCTTTCTTTTTTTACAAAACAATCAGCTGTTTGTAGTTAAGTGACAGATCGAGTTTTTGTCGCCGCTTAGTCAAGTGAAACAAAAACACATGGCCGATTCGCATTGTATTTACACGACAGTGTCGTATCACGAAACATATAAAATAGGGAGATATTCATTGGAAATTTTTGCATTTATATTGTGAAGTGTGGGTTTAATTTCTGACTAACCGTGCCTTACCTGTTTCCCTTTGGAAATTAATATATTTATAAGTAATGAATAAGACACATGAAATCATGTAAAGATTTAAACACTTAATTGGCGAGCAATAAAAAAATGTGTAAATTAGACAATTCAAATAAATAACAGCTTTCATTTGCCTTGGAAAAGTCCGAACCGACTAAAAAAGGATTTCAGTTAGGTTGATTAAAGTGGTTTTTATTAAAATATTATGTTCTGATCTGACAAGAATTTTAATTCTCTTATTTTTTCGCAATAAATGAAAAAAAAGTTTTTGTTAGCCCTCTAGACATCATTCTTACGGCATGTTCCAACACATATCATATATCCAGTTAGTTCCAGGAAATTCCGTGATTGTTCCATTTTGTCGTGAAATTTTTTTCCAATTCGTTGAATCAAACATTCAATTGAACTATAGTAACAACTTGACAAGCCACTTGATTTGGTGGACCAGTTTGAGAGGTATGGTTTGGGTTAATATCCTGCTGAAGTCCTAATTTAAAGGGTATGAGTTCTGGGACTCGTTAACAAACATTTCTTATACGTGAATTGTCTCACAGTAACGGTTATTAGGGGTGTATTTGATCGAAACCAAACTATGAAAAGAAACCACGTTTTTTCACCTCCATGGAAAATAGCGAATCGATGTAGCGTATATCATATTATTTCTATCTTGAATGAAGAATATTACGATAAGAGTTCTTACCAATTAAATTTATTACGATCTCAAAAATTAAACAGAATATTCTGTGTTTTTTCATTGTTTGGTCTGGAACAAGAAGAACTATCCCTCCAAAATGTTGTTTTACCGTCAATAATTTTTGACATCGTCAAGGAAATTTCTAAACTTTTTGCCAGAATTGCTTTACTTCTTGTATTCTTCGATTAATTTTTCAAAGAGATTCAAATTTTTCAATATTTTCTGACAAAATCGTCAATTATGCCCAGGGAACTTTTTTGCCATAGTGATAATAATATTGACAGTTATCCTTGAGGTCCTTGTAGTAGACTTAACCGCATTTTAGACTGATTTTATTGAGTTTTTAATACAAATCCTTACGAAAAAACTTATTATTTTGACCAAGCTGAGTATCCACTTCAAAGATAATATCGGGAGCAATTGAGATTATAGAGGGATGCCATCTTGTTTTTTGAGTCCGTTAGCATTGTTGTATCCTAATTGTTATAATAGCTGTCTATTTCAATTATTACAATTTCAAAAAGGCTTTGCAAATTGGGCATAAAAAGGTACATGAGGGGTGTACTCTTTTTTTGTCCATATGTGTCGATAAATGAGCATTTAAGCACCGTATGACAAATGTTTCTTAAAATCAACATCTTAAATTATGAAATATATTGTACCAAATTATATTGCCCCTACCGCGAACATTGTTTCATGCCACTGGTGGGTTATATTAGTAAACAAATTTAACCTTTGATAATTAGGTTTTTACTGAGTCATGAACTGCGGAAGGGAGCTTATGACTCCCGAAACAATTGTATTGTAGAATAATGAAAGATTTCGTAGAAGGGAAAACCTCAACTGTTTTTAATTAATTATTCTAATAATTTCCGTTACCATAAGTAGTGTCTAGGGAAATGTCTAAACAAGGACGATGTTCTATTTATCTTATTTTTTCGTGGAAATGTATTAAGTATGAATTGGCTTAACAAAAATGGGCTCACATATGCCAATGCTCCCTGAACTTCCGAACAAAGCTATGGAATTTATGGGGGCCAACATTTAGAGACAACTGGAAAGAAATTCTCCTGAAACTCAACCAGTTGCAGGTGCGACAATGTACAAAATCGATCCGAGTTGATTGTGGCACAGCAGTGGCAGCCTGGTGGGAGCTAAAATATACATATGTATATGTATGAAAAATCAAAGATCTGCATAACTCATTTCCGAAAGTGTGCACAGTGACGAAACCTAGAATCTAAAAATATGATCGCCGTTGTGATATCTTCAATGTCTGGAATAACAATTTAGCAGGGAGCCAACACCAAGAAGTTGCAATATGCAAGCTTTAACTCATAAACGATAAGAAGTTCTCGTAGACCATTTAATCTCCGAAAGAAAAAAAATCGACAACAAAACTTTAACAAATAAATTAAAAAAAAAAAAGATTTTTTTCTCTTCAATTTTAATTTTGTATGTACACTCTCCTAAATTTTTGAATTATTCTAGAAAAAAATGTCACTATTTTGATTTTGTTTGAATTTTGACAGTATATTAATTTCAGTAAAATTTGGCATATGATTATTTTTAGTTTCTGCTTTATTCTATACATTTATATGGTAATAGTCTTTTTTTGTTTTTGCAGTTTTTTTTTGGCTGTATTCTGAAATACGCTAACAGTTTTGTATAAAAATTATGCAACTACCGTATGAAAACTTCCGAAAGATTGATTTTGCTTTGATTTCTTTTGTGAAATAATAAACTTATGACTAGATTTCATTTGAAATTTTTTTTGGCACCTTTGTTTCCGAAACATTTAAAATATATTTACTCTATATCATTTGTTTGTTAATTTGGCTTGAGAAACGAAATAATAAAAACTTTTCTTTTGTTCCTATATAACTTTTGTAAATTTTTGTAGATTCTTTTTTGTCCGAAACGTTTTGCTTACATTTTGTATCTTGATAAAAATACGTTTTTTTTTGTGAAATTCAAAAATAAGTCTATGTTTGTGGTTATTTTTTGTAATTTTTGAAAATTTTTTTTATATAAAAAGTAAATATACATACATATTTTTAGTGTTGCACGATTTTTTTTTTACTTATGTCGGTTGTTCTTCTTGTGACGTTTGGGTGGTGGTGGTGTGACGAAAGCTGCGTTCATACAGCAATCGAATAGTCTGAGGGATGTGATGATGCCTGTTGCATTGTTGGCGGTAGAGGCTGCTGTTGCTGTTGGTGCGTTTGGGACTGATGCTGGTTGTTAGTGCCACCCGGACGGGACCAGAGCGATGAGCGCATCCCTAATTTGAGCTTTTTCAGGGTGTCGATGTCGCATTCCGCCTCGGAGAGTTCAGGTCGATCGGGCGTTCCACCTTCTATGGGTATCTGATGATAGTTACCACCGGGTGTATTGTCTTGTAATTGTAGTGGCAGTAATGTTCTCATTGTACCCCTGTTCAGGATAATCTTCTGGTATCATATCACACTATCACTAGTATTTTGGGTTGTTGTTTTTTTTTTTAATTTCAATTTCATTTGATTTTTTACAAAGCCTTTGGAAAATTTCTAGGGATGTAGTATGAAAAATTTAGCAAGCTTTGTGCCAGATCGCAAATGAAGAAGATAATAAAATTCAAAAAGATATACTGTATCTGTGATAATGGGATGCATAGATGCAATTTGGAAAATAAATGTCGCCGGACCATGATTACCGGTTCGTTGAGCATAAATAGCACACTTGGTGATAATATAATTGGATCTTACTACGCATCAGGATTAACGTGATTTTGATTTAACAAAAACGGACTATTATTATCTTGGGCAAACTGGCAGAGCCGCGCCAGGATGTGAACAAGTGAAGAAGAAGCTTAGATCAATGGTAGCGACCAATTTCTAGACAGTGATGAATGATTTGTAGCAATTGACCGATCAGTAGTAGAAGATGCATGCTATGGACCTTTGCGTATGGTTGATATTGAAGAAATTGGTAGGGTGGTGTCTGATGGTATTGTTTTATGGGGTATTGGACGAAAGTGGGACGGCATGCGGGCGGAAGCTGATGATTTACATACATTTGTTTGAGTACTATCCAGGGCGGTAGTAGTACCTCCACATTGTATGATTTTTGGTGGTGATGGTAGTTGTTGATGTTGTTTTGATTGGATTGGATTTATCGATTTATTATTTGTATTTTTATTATTATTGCTACTACGTGGGGATGTTAGTAAGAGCGTGGTGACATTATTGGCATTCAAATTGGAGGATTTTGTGTGTCTTGGTGTTGTGTTTGTTGAATAATGATGTTGTTGATGGTACCTTGATCTGCCGCGTCTTGGTAGCGATTTTTGCTCGGACATTGGTGATAAATCGGATGACGTGCTTGATTGTGTGCCATGATAAATTATGCCTATGGGAAGAACAAGGGTAGATTTATATTTAATAACACATTACCAAACAATCAATCAAACTGGGGAATGTTGAAGAGGGGATCTAAAATGCCAGGTGTTCAGATTATGGTAGATATAAAACAAAAACAATGCTTTGAAATGCTATACGAGTATTAGATATACACACACACTACGAGTTGTCTTACTCCCACTGTAAGAAAGGCAGCGAAGCGTTGATTCGAATCACGTAATCTTCCAAGCACCTGGCATCTTATACCGCTAGAAGAAAGGCTAAAAACGTGTACTCATACTATGCTTAATCTTGGCGTCAAGTTGATTCGACGACTCCGTTCGGCTTGATGTCAGCTGATCAGGATCCGAGTCTGACTCTTCGCTTTCCGGTTCGGTTTTTCGTGAATGTCTTCGACGACCCTTTGAAGCCTGCAAAGAATCGAGCTATGTGTACAACCGAAAGGAGTTGTAGTGATTGTTTATTATTAAAATAAATTTAATATTAAATGAATACTCTAATTTTAAATTGACTATTTGAACTAAATTTGCAAGTGAAAATTGTTTTTGACCAAAATCCATTGTGCATTAAAAATTTTAACTTTTAATTAATACTAAAAAGAAAATTTATGAATGGAAGTTTTACAGGGAGCTGATGATTACTTCACAAAAAATGCCTGTTCTGAAGAAAACGAGACCGAGTTTGAATCGTGCGAATAGCACCCTATACCCATCTACAGACCTAGAAGACATGCAAAACCCAAAATTGTCCATTTCATATTTTTAGTAGGGGAGATAGGGTATAGATGAGTCGAACCTGGCACATCTCTAACATCTTATCAAGGCATCCAACAGCAACCTTTTGATACTAATTTGAAGTTATTCGCGACATTCTGTCAAAAGATATGGTTGAATATAACTTTGTAGGGGAGGTAGGGGTAGCCGGATCTTCTCCACTTTCTCGGAGGCTCGTTTGATGTGTTACATAATATTGGCGTAACAAAAACAATATACCCTACTATACCATCTTATGGGTATAGAAGATTATAAATATTATTCAGAGCGATGCGAACTCCTAATCCCGGAGCGAGGGCCGAGGACAGCGAACTTGGATAAAGCTGGATATTTGACATTATTTAAAAAAAAACTGCTTCCTTCAAGTATATGATTCCGAATTTCCGTATGGAGAATCCAATGTTCAGCCCCTGAAACCTGGGCCACCACAAATTGGGTTCTTCTAAGAAGAACATTTTTATTTATGCACCAATTTCAATAAAGGTTCCCTCAATGATGCCACAAAATATATTTAAAAATTCCCCTTCCCTCTCATTTTATTTCATTATGTTGTTTGTGCACTTATTCCAACTAAAATTCACTCCAATAATATTCTTGCATCGCTTATGTGAAAATGGAAGGAAAATAATGGAGGGGGGGGGGTTCAACACAAGTCATAGGTACGCCCGAGAAAAGTGAAGAGTATCCGAATTTCGGCCGCGCTCGAAATTAGCCTCGGTCTCTTTTTATACTCTTCACTCGTAGAGTAAAGGGTATATTAACTTTGTCATGAAGTTTGTAACGCATTGAAGGAAGCATCTCCGACAGTATAATATATGTATATACATGATCAGCATGATGAGCTGAGTCGATTGGGCGATGTCCGTCTGTCTGTCTGTCCGTCTGTATCTACGCGTTTTACTCAGCCAGTTTATAAGCTATCGAGCTGAAATTTTGCACACATGCTTCCTTTTATTGCAGGCAGTTTGTATGTTTGAATCGATTAAATCGGACCGTGGGGCCTTGGGGCTGCCATACAAACCCAACCCCCCAATTTGGTTTTTCTAAGAAACACTTTTTTATTTGTGCACCAATTTCAACCAAACTCTACACAAATGTGTTTATATTTATGCCACAAAACATATGTAAGAATGGATGGAATCGGACTGTGGGATCATGGGGCTGCCATACAAACCCAGCCCCCCCAAATTGAGTTTTTCTAAGAAAAACATTTTTATTTGTGCACCAATTTTAACCAAATCTCATAAAAGTGCATTTCAATTGATTCCACAAGACATATGTAAAAATGAATGGAATCGGACAATGGTCATGGGGCTGTCATACAAACTCAACCCCCAAAATTGAGTTCTTCTACCAACATTTTTTTTATTTGTGCACCACTTTCAAACAAAACTCGTAAAAGTGCTTTTCTATTGACGCCACAAAATATATGTAAAAATGAATCGGACCATGGGGTCATCTACCCAATACAAACCCAACTCTCCATTTTGGATCTTCTAGGAAACATTTCTTCTACACCAGTTATTATTCCAACCAAACCTCACACAAATATTGTTTTATCGAAGCCACGGAAGTTATGTGAAAACGGAACGAAAAGAATGGGGAAGGATTAAACACAAGTCATAGTTTCGCTCGAAAAAAAAAACTTTTAGCCCGAGGAGAGTGAAAGGTATTCAAATTTCGGCCGCGCCCGAAATTAGCCTCGGTCTCGTTTCATTCTAAATTTGGTAAGGTTCAATACTACTTTTTGATATGTTAGATGGTTGCTACCGCAGGGTGACCAGATGATCTTGGTTGAAAAGGAGAGGAGAGTGAAGGGTATTCAAATTTCGGCCGTACCCGAAATTAGCCTCGGTCTCGTTTCATTCTGAATTTGGTAAAGTTCAATACTACTTCTTGATATGTTAGATGGTTGCTACCGCAGGGTGACCAGATGATCTTGGTTGAAAAGGAGGAAAAAAATGCTTCGAAGATGCGACGATATATCACTTTTTTTAAACTAGAAAAATACCCCAAAATCACAAATGAAAAAATGTGAAATATTATTAAGGTATGGGACAAACAATATCACACATCAAGCCCAGAAGGTTAATTTTTATTTAAAAGTAAATTTAGTTGTATATACTTGATCTTGAGGACGACAAAAAGCTTATATTATTACAGTAGAACCTCGATTATCCGAACCTCCATCATTCGAACCCTCTATTATCCGAACTCCCAGAGCTGAAATTTTTTTCATGCTATGAAATCAATCAATTTTCCACCCTCCCAATTTAAACACTCGTTCGATATTCAAGCGACAGTAGACTGTTTTGAAATACTTAATGTAATATCATAGTTAGTAACCCTGCTAGCAAGGAGTGACAAACATTTTTTTTTAATTGCAGGTGCCCACTTTAGAATATGACGGTAGGACACCGAGTTAAGTGGTTCCGAAGATAGACAAAGGATAGTAAATTCGTATCTCCACAGATTCCTTTATCGCGTGTCATATTTTAGTGGAAATTGCATAAAGGTTTATGTACAAACTGAGCGAAAGACTATTTGTCACAATGTTAAATTTGATAAAGCGCAGAAAATGAATTTTGGAGCGAATTAAAATGAACCAATCCGGATTCCTGCTTGCCATAGCACCTATCGTTGTATCACTTCTATAACAATCACTCTCCAAGATCACTCCTTAAATATTTTCTGCGTTCGCCCCTGAGATGTGTTGTGGTACTCTCAAAGACTAGTTCTTATGATGTACTAATGTTTTATATATTTCCATTTCATTAAAGTAAAGTGCCATAAAAGGTTTCACCATGAAAACCTAAAAGAACAGTTGGTTTTAATACATCCAGACAGTAAGCACCTCACTACACATTGACTTTAATGAAACTTTTAGTTTAGTGCAATAGTTTAGAGCTCGGTATTCACTGTCAAAAGGTCGCTGCAGAAATTTTATATTATACGTGTACCCCGAAAGCCCCTCCACAACAGACTCCACAGGTATAGAGGATATTAAAGAAAAGCAACCAAGTAAGCGATATATGAAGGTGGAATGCTATGATAGTTCCCACGGGCAGTTTATGAAAACAGCAGGTCTTTGGTCTGCAAACTATATTCGAGGTGTCCCGGGCCCCTACGAACCAAGACAAAGTTTAGATGCGTGGAAATGGGATTGAACTTTTTTTTCAATATTTATGCAAACTTATTCCTCGTCAGGAATCAATCATCCAGAATCAATGATTTTTTGTTCGTTTAAAATTGGAAAATTTTAACAAACATATTGTTTCGAATAGAATATTTCTGACCATAATCACATCTAACAATCTGTTTGGTGTTTTAAGGTGAGAAGCAGGAAAGCATCCGGTCTTAACTAATATGCGCAGTGATAGATGGTCTTGTATGCAGAAAAATATTTCGTGAGATGTTAGTCCAGCGGTAGTGGATATCATAGAGCTGCTAGCCGCAACCAAATCATTTGTGATTATCAAAGAACCCAATCTTCATTTAAGCCACTAATAAAAATCAGAGAATATGACATACGTATACCGATTTCGGCACAAATTTTTATTTAATGCGCCTCAACGACCTTTGCGGATCTACACACTAATTAGATTCCTTACCTGCTCTTATTATGCTAAAAGACTTAAGGACGATGTGTGAATTTTTAAGAGAAAAATTGCCAGTTGCGGTTAGTCCAAGATCTAAAAGATGCACTCAATATTTCTCCACTGATTCGATAGGCCACAACTATCAACTTAGGGAAAAACATTTCATACTTATCTTGATACCACATTTCTCATGATCCTGAGTCTTTTGCTCTCTCGATTAATTTGCCTCTGAGATTCCTTTCATGATTTGTGTAAAATTCTTACTTTCGATCTATTGCAACTTAGCTTTTGAGAAATTACTACATCCAAATATTTCAGATGGGGTTTGCTTCCAAAGCCCCGTAGGAATGCCACTGTTGGGAGTCTCCAGTCACATTTCAGTACTATCAAAAGTACTTGAGAGTTACAGTCCGACACCGTGTGTTACCGTAGGACAGACATTTAGTATTGTTTACAACCTAGTGACCATACATAGCTGTGACATACATTCATACTTCGAAGAATCGTTTAGGATGGAGCAACACCACCACCACCGGTTGTCCTGCTACATATCTCGAGTTGACTGTTTTCAGCCCTGGATGGGACGAAACCGAAATTAAATTTCCTAACGCCCAGTGAAATTCTCTCCCGGTCCCTCGAGAGATTTGGACCTTCGGCATTGACAAGATCTTATTGTCAAATGGAGATTTCTTCATCCAGCGAATGCACTCACTTTCAGAAACCCAACCCCGGGGTTGCAACAATAGCTGGTTGACTCGGGTAACAGCCTACAGCCACCTCGAATCAAACAACTTGATGGGCAAGGACCATGGTCCCCTGGGCACACCCATCCCCGAGGTACACTATTCGCTTAAGACTCTCTTTAGCAGGTGTGATCCTCCTTCGGCCCCCTATTGGTTAAGCCTCACGTAGAAATTAAGATGTGCACATCCCAGGCTCGTTGGACCTGTGACTCGTAGCGCTGGTCATCAATCCACAAACTAGTTAGATATAGGCGCGTAGGCATTTTCCACTAAGACCTTTCTCCCTAACTAGCCCCTTTAAGGCTCGGGATATGCGAAGCCGCCAGCTCCGAAGCTCAACAATAATTGCTAACTGAAGCGAAAGCCAGTAGGACAAGTGTAGCTGTAGAAAGGCCTGGAACTGGAAGCCGTAAGCATGCCATGTCTTGAAACTGCAGTCATGGCATAGTGGGAAAGAGAACCTTTCAAAAAATTAAATAAAAGAGTGGGACGAGTAAGCGCTCTTCCCTGTCTTCACCCCCTGTCGTCATCGCAAGTCCATGGGCACATCATTGAGGAGGGATCCGCACTACTTGGCTCATAATATGAAGAGTGATAGTAAGCGGGGTGGAGGTTTCAAAACAGAAAACAAGTGAAATATTGTTCAGTAAAGTATCCAAGTTTCATTATACCCTTGCATCTCACTTCCAGAAGTGAACGATAAACAATTGAGGAAATGGACAGTGTCACTCAATTGCAGGTATGTCAAACTGGAAGCCAGTGGGCCGCATGCGGTATACCTCGCAGTTGATTGCGGCCCGCGGTCAGATTGAAGAAACACAATGTGTATGAGCACAAAAGCGTTAAAATTAAAAAAAATTGAAGGTACTGAAGTCTGAGAAATTGTGGAAAACTTGTCAAGATGTTGGTGACATGCAATCAATCTTAAATTATGTATTTTTAAGAATCTTGCTTACAGTTCTACAAAAATTATCTGACGGTTATTTAAGGTGTATTTATAGGACAAGCTGTCAAGCTGTAAAGACCCAGGAATGCTGTATTTGTTGAGGAAATCACCTGAATGTAAATTTTCTTGAATATAACAATTTCAGTCCATTGTCCAATCGGAATCTTTCACCTTTAAACTAAAGCTCATTATGCTTTACTGGAGCATTCGTTTGGAAGGCCGGTGCTAATGTTCTGATCAGCTATCCAAAATTTCGCAGAAATTAATTCACAAATAGTGGTTACTGATCGATCATCCAAATTTTAGCGTGGTAGCTTCTTGTCTGAAATATCTAAATTTGTTTGAAGAACCTTATTAAAATACAATCCCGAGGAAGTGACACATATAACCAGACTCATATTATAAAAATAATATTATGTGTTGAATTTTCGAAAACAATTTTTCACAGTCGTTTTCTAAATTTGTATCCTGCGGCCCGCTTAATCCTGGAGAGAATGATATTTGGCCCAGGTCAAATTTTGAAATTGACACCCCTGCTTTATTGTATCATATTTGTGCAATAGTGGTTTAAAGTGAGTTTAGTGCACCCAGTGGCGATCATACGTAGGAGTTTTGGGGGTTCCAACCCCTCCAAAATTTTCAGATGCATTAATGTAATTTTTTTAGACAGTAGGTTTGTTGGAATAGTGGCTAGCGTAATCGCCTTCGAAGTACATGGCAGTGGTTTCGAAACCTACTGTTTTAGAATTCATCATGTGACGGACTATGATTTCACTGAGATGCTAAATGAGTACTTCTTTATATGAAGACGGAAAATGAAGTTATTCCGAACCTGTCATCGAAGTAATTTATGAAGAAATTTCATTGAAAATGAGTGAGGGGCTCAGTACTCGGAAAGTTGCGTGTAATTTGTTGCTGTTCTTCTAAAGGTTGAGAAGGCCTAGTACCAGGAAGGCCTAGTGCCAGGAAAGCACTACAAAAAAATCTACAATAGAAAACTATGACCAGTGTATAGTTTCACTCAGAGCTAGGGCAGCTGAAACTGGAAATGGCAAAATTGCTTTAAACCTTTAAACCCAACGTAAACCTCGTTCCTAAAACCCCTTCCGAAATATTATTCTGCGTACGCCCCTGAGTGCACCAGTGTACATGCTTAAGATGTGTCGGTTCGTACAAGAAAGTTAGCATTTATTGCAAACAGAAACCCCAAGTGAAACTCGTTAAGTCTCATACTAGTGGCTTCCGGGAGCCTTATATTTACAGTCAAAAATTGTGGACAGAACGCTTAGGACTCTATTAATAGGAAAACCTTCGTGTGTAGACGAACATGACATGATTTTCTTCCAGAGCTGTGCAGCCAGAGCAACGAAGTAGGCTGCTCCACGACCTACTACTCCCGCATGGCTTTATCATCTTTGCCCGTAGGTGATGCCGGCCAGGACATATATGTATGCACTATGTTATTGTAAAGGCATAACTTTTGACAAGCTTCGATACTCTACAGTTAGTTATTTCATCGATATCAGGAATCTATATAAATATAGTTTGGGGTAGATGGAGACAACTTCGACGCGTCTCGATCTGTTTCGACTACGAAACGTGTAACTTTGATGCATAAAGTACTCAGATGAAGGAGTCTCAAATTTCAAATTGACATCGATTCGTCTTTGGAGTTGTTTCAATTGTTTGGGAAAACTAGGAAAAATCAATTGACGAGAAGTCAATTCTGTATCCTGATTCGCAAAATGTGTTTCTGAATTCTTTGGCTTGAGAAGCGCAGTCCTCCAATAAAATTTCAGAGAAGGAGTGCAGTCAGTTTAAAAGTAATTCAAGAAAAAACGAGACCGAGTTCTAATCGTGCGAATAGCACGATGAGTGTATACCCTATACCCATACCAGACCTAGAAGGCACGCAAAACCCAAAATATTCAATTTCATATTTTTTGTGGGGGAGGGAGGGCTAGATGGGTCATCATCTTTATTACCTTATCAAGGCATCCAACGGCTACCATTTGATACTAATTTGAAGTTTTTCGTGACATTCTATCAAAAGATATGGCTGAATATAACTTTGTAGGGTAAGTAGGGGTAGGGGTAGTCGGACCTACTCCACTTTCGATCAACTTAAAGTATATGTGAGAATGAGACATTAATAAAAGTTTCAAGTCGATAACGATATTCTACCGAAAGTTATGGCCGAATTAAAATTTCAAGGAGGGGTAGTTTGTATGGGAGGTAGGGGAACCCGTGGTCCGATTTGGCCCATTTTCAATACCGTCCAAGATTTTAGCAGAACAAACATTTGACCAAAATTTATAACCGCTAGCTTCATTAATTCGGGAGTTATCGTGCTAACAGACAGATACACGGACAGACAGACATGGCTTATTCGATTCAGGGACCGACCCTGATCATTTATATATATACTTTGCCATACCTCCGGTGGCTCCTTTGAGCTGTTACATAATATCGGCGTAACAAAAACAATATACCCTATACCATCTTATGGGTATAGGGTATAAAAACATGCAAACATTTTAAACCATTCTAGCTAAACTAAATAATGATAAAGTACTTAATTTCGAACAAATTCTACGGCCAATTGTATAAAACGAAACAAAAACGCACAATATTGTAATATGGTGATGAATTTTGCAGTTGTCTAAGTACCGCAGGTGGTGGAGGTGATGAGCAACCCTCTTGCAAGGCCCGTTCATGATACATAAACGAATGCAGCAATGTATTCGCCGGACCGGTGTGATGGGGCTGTGCCAGCGTACTGGCCTCGGACAACTGAAACGTTGCATACGGCGATATATCCTCTGAAGTTTCTGTAAGAGTTTAAGAAAATTCAGCGCCACTCCCAATGTATACATTCGAAAATTATTACCAGGTATTTTCTCGTTATTTTGCAACGAAACCTTGTGAATCGTGGCATAGTAGCGTTCACGTTGTGCCTCGCTGTTTTGACGATTTTCCATAGTTTCTTTCTGAATGCGCGTACTTTGTCCTGTAACTGAAACTTAAGAAGCATACGAATAGTATCAGCACTCTAGTGAACTTACTGTGTTTGTAGCACATTATGGACAGTGCGATAGTGCATACGAGTCCGAAAAGAATTGCCACGCCAGGAATCAGAAGGTTCACGTCACCGTAGAATATCGTGGCTCGGTGTCCTCGCTGAATAACTTCGGGTGGTGGTGGTTCGCCATCTTTCGTTAAAGTGACGAAGGAGAATTCGGCATTCGCCATGCCCGCGACATTATGCGCTTCCATTTTAAGCTGGTAAAGCGTTGACGGCAATAGGCCGGTTATAACGAATTTTCGTTGTGGTTTTAAGGCGTTTGACACTGAAACAAGAAAAAAAATTAGTTCAGTTCATGCAGCTGATCGCACATTCAACCTACCCAGTATCCATTCTTTGTGAACATCCGCCGATATCGCACGATATTGCAAAACGAAATAAATGATTGGGCATCCATTATCCGGCCACGATTGCAGTCTTATCAAAAGTGACGTTGAATTTGGCGTCAATAGACTGGCGCTCGACGGAAGGCCAGGCGCTTGTCCCTGAGTTCGTACATGCAGTGTGGTGCTCGGTTGTGATGTACCGATTTTATTATGAGCAGTCAAATAAATTTGATATGTACTACCGCATAGCAGACCTTTCAGTTCGTGACTCGATGCATGCCTTGATAGGATCATTTCTTCAATATTGCCATGCGAACGTTTATAGTGTAATGTATAGCGTGTGATTGGTGCATTTCCATTCGAGCCGCCCTTCCAGTGCATCAAAATACTACTCGATGTTGCACTTGTTACGTATAAAACAGGACTATTGGGTGGTACTTGTACGATGAGCGTATGCGTCAGTCTATCAGTTCCCACGCCGTTATCTACTTGGCAGCTATAGTTTCCGCTATCGGATAGTTGTAAATTTGAAATTATTAGATCGCCCGAGTCCAACAGTTGAACATTATGCATTTCCTCGGATCGCAGAATGATATCACCCTTATACCAATCCCGTCGCGGTTTTCCTACCGCTGTACATGACAGCGACACCGTTGATGTCCAAGGTCTCACTACTGGACCGCCGAACGATACTATACGGGCAGGAACTCGATTGGTCGTTATTTGTGATGCAATGCGAGAGCTCTTTCCTTCGCCCACACGTGTGGAAGCTGATACCCAAAATTGATATTCAATGTGGGCTTGGAGGTTCTTCGTTTCAAAATAAAGTTGTTGCGAGGGAAGGTTCCTTTTTTCGTGATTCAATTCTTCCCGACCATTGACCACCCTTGTATACAAATTGTATTTTGTGATCACCCCGTTGGGTTCAGTAGGCGGCAACCATGAGACATAAAGCGATTGTGGTGAGCTTACGACAACTTTAATATCAGCAGGCGCATCGGGCGTGTCTTCGTCGGTGTGGCAATATACTGGATTCGAAATCGCGCCATCACCCATTCGTGTGTGTGCCAGTACTTGGACACTGTAGTTGGTGAATTTTGATAGGCCGGTTAGAACAGTAGTTAAGGCAGTAGTTTCTCGGTTTTCAACATCGTCATTGCCCGATATAAAATCTTCTAAAATTGGTTCGTAAGTAAGTTTGTAGCCAAGAAGGAGGCCGTTTGTGTGGTGTTCAGGTGGAGGTTGCCATGAGACTTGAAGCGATTGTGACGTCAGAGCGGCGCATCTAATATCATCCGGAGGTTTGCTGGGTACTACAAATATGCAAAAGTCAGTAAAACATTTACCATAAAAAATTACACGCTTTACCATCTTCCATAGTTTGTGCTGAGACTGGGTCAGACAGTGGTCCCGGACCAACTTCGTTGAATGCTTGGGCCACCACTGTGTATCGTGCATATTTCTGCAAGCCGCTCAGCACCAATTCAGCGCTACCATCATCTCCATCTCCCGATACGGATGTAAAATTGTAAGCCGCATTTGCTGTTGATGACAGCTTGTAGCCGATATTATATCTGTGAATATCGCCATGTCTGAGCTCTGATAGCGGCGGCATCCAAGTGACTAAAAGTTCGGTGGATGATAGAGGTCTTACTGCGAGATTCAGAGGAGGACCAGCTGGCCGCTGAGATTCCGTTCTTGCAATTATTTCCTGGCTAGGAGCACTTCGTCCAGCTGTGCCTTCGGCAATAACACGCATAGCATATCTAGTGGCCGGTTTGAGATTTTCAATTATTGCCGAATATCCGGGTGGGTTCGCGATTTCCATTTGAATCCATGGGTTAAGCATGAGGGCTGTGAGAAAAAAATAGTTTTTGGAGAAAGATATGATTACCCTGGAAATATGCAAACGTGTATGGTTCACAAAAAGTCAAATTTCACATACCATCAATCTCTTTAAATTCTACAATATATTTCGATACTTCGGCTAAGTCGTTGTTTTTCGGTTGCCATTTCAAATTAATGGAACGACTTGATAGGACCTTAGCTTCAAGTGCCGACGGTGCCTGAGGTGGTTCCTGTACTTGAAGTTGAACAAGCTGCTGGTCACGTCCATATAAATTACTCGCTTGACAAAAGTACGGTCCGCTATCGGCACTTTCGACATTACTAATTTGTACTTCAGCAGATACTCCTTCGGGTGTAGCGTCCTGTTTTACTTGTATCCTGAAAATAGCGGCAAAACATCAGCAAGGCTAACGTTAAATTAGTCAAAAGCTCAAGTTGTACCTGTAGTTACGCGAGGGATTCATTAAATGTTTCCCAGCTTTCAGCCACTCAACATTGATGGGTTTGTCACCATTGACTTCACATTGCAGGATAGCCGTGTCACCTTTCTTGACCGTGACCGATCGAGATGGAGCCGAAAAGTAGGGTGAAGCTGAAAAAGGAATTTTTGATATATCCAACTACCGAACTTTTATGGGGTTTCGTAAAAACTTACAGTTAACTTTCAATTGTATAACTTTGCCAATTCCTGTTCCAATTCCATTGTGCGCTTGACAAAGATAAAAACCTTCGCGGTCTTCTTTGACGTGTTGTAGAAACAACGAGCCATTCGATAGTAATTTCGTATAGGAACGCTCTCGCACGTCCTCATAATCACCCGATTTGCTCCCTAGACATAATAGAAAGAAATACAATTTGATTAAAGCTCTGCCTTGGTCATGCTAGTTTAGATGAGCCGCACCTGTAGCTTTCTTCCATTGAATTGTTGGTGTTGGTACACCTTGTGCTTGACAGTGCAGCGTTATATGACGGTTACGCTCGACACTTACATCGGTAGGCTCGACAACCCATCGCGGTGGTACTGTTTCAGTAAAGATGAATTGTTGAAGAAAGAAAAACGCATTTTAGTCTTTTGATAATTTTTTTTAGGTACTTGGGACTAGTGCACACTAATTTCTGTTTTTTTTTTGACAAGTAAATAATTTATTTGGCCAAGCATAGTTTTTTTCAGATTTGGTTTTCTTTCTCTCTTTTAGCAGTGTGCAAAAAGCTTTCAGTTACTTTGAGATGTTGGTCAATATAAAAATAAAGCGCTTTGAATATTCATTTTGAAACGAAGAGATTTGATTTGAATGGAATATATTCACAATTGAAAACAGTGGTGTCAATCATGTACGCTATTTGAAAGGAGTTATGTGAAATTTGCAGAAGTTTGGACGAGCTTAGAAATTCGCAAAAGGACTGTTAAGGTACGTGTTCGTAGAGACAATTCATGTGATAATCGCTCAGCGATCGTAGTTTTGCATCCAATTTCGAGCAGTATTTAAATATTTTTTGAATGGTTCTACTTTTCTAGTACCGACTATGGACTAAAGGAACATGTCTGTATAGAAAATATACCCATACAGTGCTCAAAACCGGTGGTTTAACTTCGATCGCTGAGCGATGATCCCATGAGTCGTCTCTACGAACACAAACCTTTACAGCCTCGAAAGAGCAAGAACCACAGACGATCGATCACCTACAAATATTATAACGACGAAAAGCTCAAATTTAGGGGACACCTCACTTCACTACGTGATCGGGGTTTATTTTATTCAGTAGGTATAAAGCTAATTAGCGACCTTTCTGCTGCAAAATGAGCACTTCCAAATACTGGGTAAAGTTCTATCGAAGTCACTCTCAAGCTCTACCTTAATTCGAGAACGGATGGCACTGGACTAGCATCTGAACTCTAACATTCCACGAAATACTATTAATTCAGGTAGAATTAACAGCCTTAGCGGATTGGTTCAGTTTTTAACATTAGGAAACCCCCCAGAATTGCATGAAGGCGAATACGGCGCGGTATGCAGTCAGTGACAGAGACAGACACAGTGTCAAATGTAAGCAAGGAACCAAACAAGATGAAAAATTGGAACAACAATTCTGCGAACAAGCGGTATGCATCGACGACTAGAGGCTTGGAGAATATTCCACTAAACTTGGAGAGCATTCCTGAAGACATCGAATGATTGGCGATCTTGCTTATCCCGCAAATCTAGATGTCTGTGACTTTCTTGCGGCTCAAGCACTCGTAGATCAAACCAAGAAACAAATTTAAATTCTGATATCAGCATAAAGCAATGCAGGCGGGGCTAACATTCTTGCTCTGGATCTCAGCCATCAATGAAGATAACTGAGTTGGCACCAAAGTACGATCGATTAGTGTCGATTGTCAGTGACGGCGGATTGATTCACCGAGTCCGACGAACACCGGAGCTCATTGCTGTTGGAATTGCGGCGAAAAACCGACAGCTGATGTGAGATTGAAGAAGGCACGATGGGAATGTGCTAGCTGTATTTTCGGAAAGGGCAGAGCCAGGAAGTCGCACACTACAAACGCGACTTACCAGGAAGGAGCGGGAAAAGAGTAAGGGTTAATTTCAAGGGGCAGAAGTTGGTCGACCGAATGGATGGCCCAGTACCATAATCGGATTCAAACCCCATCATCTGTGCCTGAGCGGAGAAATTAGAAAGGAATGGTGGACAATAGACATCGACACGGGAGCCCCCAGGTCCATAGTCCGATCCAATACAACCAATCAGCGATTCTTGAAATGACGGCATATCGAAATTTTATTGTACGTTTTTCACAAGGACACCTTTACAGTACGGATCATCGCCGCAGCTGACAACAAGATAGCAAAGGCATTAAGCCTTAGTATAGCCCAGAATCGATTCAAAAATTTCTGATCGAGTCAATAATAACCCCAGCCTTGAAGAAGTTATTGCTGGCCTGAACATTGGCAAAAATGACTGACGAAAATTTACCAGTCCGAATATTGAACGTTTTTGAGAGGAACACCAAGGTGAAAGAAGGAGAGGTAATCGGCCAGGATGAACCAACTATACTCGTTACCAGAATAGACCCTGTCACAGTAAGCCAGGCATTATTATAGTCCCCTATTGCAGGAACGGAAGCGAGTATAAACAGGCGACTGCCCTAAAAGATTTGTTTTCCTCGGCCGGACCCCAGCGGCTCTAGCGACAGCAACTCGCTCATTTCATATAAAAACTAATTTTTAGAATGAGAGAATAATGAGTTTTTATATGGAATGAGCGAGTCGCTGTCGCTAGAGCCGCTGGGGTCGTGCCGAGGAAAATAAACCTTTAAGGTACGTTGTCCTCGACGCGATCGCAGCGGCTCTAGCGACTCCAGCGGCGCTAGAGCAAGTTCCCTACCCCAAGCAGCCGTCGCCAGAAGCCGACAAACAAGCAAGTGCACCACGTTCACCATTCGTGCATGCATTAGGTACAACAAGAGTCCCGCGACTACTTTCTATATACATACGACTATTGTGCGAAACAACCCTGCCCTGCTAGCCATAATCGGTCAACGATAAATCCAGAGAGACGGGGGAGTGCAAAAATGGTCGTAGTATTCGTGAACACTCTCTCATCCACACGCGTCGGCTTATTTACTTCGACTGAATCTCCATCACCCGGTGACTGTCTCGATGAAGAATCGGTGCCAATTCATCGAGAGACATTTTTTTTAAGGTTACGGTGAGTTTCGTTCCACTTTCGTCAATTTGCTTAAATACATACTATTCAATATTGTATTTATTTTTGTATCGCGGACCATTTTTAACTTGAAAGTCGACCTGAGTATGTGCTTCTGCGTCGAGTAATTTGTCCTTGTCAAAATTTGATCGTGTTCATTTTCAGGTGCATAGAACTAGTAAGTTTTGAAGAGATGAGATCGATCCTGATGTTAGGGCTAGTTAGGGCTAATGAATAAATTACTAATACAATAATCAATGAAAATAATCGACCCTTTCATACGTTGTTCCTTTAAGAACGCATGAGTGAAATTCAACGATTACTTCATTAGGGCGAACTTGATGAACTCTTCCAGCATGATGAATTCGCCAGTGAAACTCATCGTACTTTTCATCAGTCAGCAATGTAAATTACCATAATAGGCTCTGGGCAAAAGAGAATGCAAACTGTATAAACATTCCTATCAAGCTCTAGGTCGCCGGTCTTCATTTTCTTGGTCCGCTCAATTATCTGATGTTATTAACTACGCTATAATAGCGTTATTCCGTTAAAACTATAAAGCTTTTACCACTGTGCTTACGGAGTGCTACAGCATAGAAAACTCCGATGTTTTGCACAAGCCGGAAGATGTTTTTTTTACATCCAGAGTTCCGTGGTTCCGTGGAAATTGCATTACTGAGGAGATTAACAAGCCAAAAAATTTTTTGACGGTATTTCATCAATCGTCCGAAATCCTTATACCATCAATAGAGCACATATCCCTACAATAATATATTCTTCAAAAACTATAATCGTAAAAAATCTCAATAAAAACAGTCTAGAACGATTTTTATAATGGTTAAATGGATTTACCAATAACCATGTTTTGTGAGTAGCGGGATGCCATGAGGTTTAAAAAAAATTGCTTTGCCAAAAACTAACTCCGCTCTGCTACTAACCTCCGAGTTTTTTTTAGCAAAGAAAGATTGAGCTGCGTCATACCGGAGTTTCTCCTTAACGCATTATGTGAGAGCCAGAGGGAAGGCTTCGCGGATCAACTAGGGTCGCCTCAGGGACCACCAGTTGTCCGTGGACCACCGGTTAAGAATCGTTGATTTAGAAGATAGTTTACATTGTGGAGCTATGCCAAGCGATTATCAACTAAAAACGAGTTTTAGTCGCAGTCGCTAGGGCCGCTAGGGACGTGCCGAGAAAACGTACCTTCAGCATAGGTAAAAAATGAAGATTATCGTCGATGGATTCGCGCGACTCATGTTGTTCATAAGTTCCGCATGAGTGGTGAACGTGGTGCACTCGTACATGCATCCTTGTTAAGAACAAGGATGACTCAGGATTTTGTTGATTACCGGTTGCTGAACGTTGTGACGACGAACTACAATTACCCGCTGTCTTGAATTGACGAAAAAAAAACAGCTTTGCTTTCTATATCGGAGACTTCGGTAATTCGCAAAAAAGCCATTTTGGTCTATGTAATGCACCAGCCACCTTCGAACGATTAATGGGACGAATTATAGGAAGACATAGTTGAAAACATGCTTGGTATGTCTCGACAGCATTATTGTCATTGGCAAAAACTTCGAGGATAATTTGAAGAATTTGCGAGAGGTATAGCTCATAGGTACTCGTGCGGCTACGAGAAAAGGCCGAACGGTTTGTCCTTTGTACCACCAGCGGTAATTTGATCATTTTTTGTATACGCTGAATGGCCGCCGACAACCATTCGGGGAGTCTATTTTACAAGTCTATTGCCAACCGGTGCGCGTAGGCCTGTTCCTAACACCGGTACATCGGTTTAAAACCAGTGTTTAAGCAGCACCGGTACCAATATTTCAAAGTACCGATATCCCGGTTTTTGTCCGTTTTTCTTTTTAACCATGAGTCGGTCCCAGTTCTTTTTCTTAACAACCGTGCACCGTTTTTTCCGGTTTTTTGTTTTCAACCATGGGTTGGTCCCGGTTTTTTTTCTACATCGGTCCACCGGTTTTTTGCCCGTTTTTTCCCAACACCGGTACACCGGATTTTCAACAATGGGCCGGTTTTTTTCCCAACACCGATGCAGCGGCTTTTCACCCGGTTCCATGGGTCATTTTTTCCAACACAGTTCCGGTTTTTTGCCCGTTTTTTCCCAATACCGATGCAGCGGCTTTTCACCCGGTTCCATGGGTCATTTTTTTCAACACAGTTTTTTCAACCAACCAAGGAAATTGGGTCCGGCGCCGGCGTATAAATGATAACCGACATATTACCGGCTGTTAATAGAATACTGGATTTGACTGCCAGCAGTCAGGCGGTAGCTAAAGTGTTAAGCTGAATACTAAGAAATGCTCACTCTTCACAAAAGAAGTGAAGAACCGCCAAAGTAGTGAAAACCAATCCAAATAAAATAAAAGCCATGAAGCTCTGCCTTTCCCCAAAAGGCAACAGCCATCTGCGAAGCTTTTCGGGTTTGGCCATGTGGATTCACTTTGCTAAAATTACAAAATGGATACACCAACTTACGAAGAAAAATTCGCTGCTGTCAAGGGACTAAAACGGAAGCTGAGATCCAATGCAAACGTACAACGTGGGGGCTAATTCAACACAATAGTTGTGGACATTGCAAGACTGTTCCCAGAGACTGATGAGGAAACCGCTACATCTTAACAAAGACACTGACACAAAATCAGGCCAAGGTGATAAGGTTGAACCGAAGTGATTATGGGATCCTGATTTTGTCCTGCTGTACCGTTCAGTAAAACACACTACAACCGACGCGACGAAACACCATCCCAGATTCTATTTGAAATTTCTAAGATATCTTACGCATATAAATTCTGCTTGAAAATATGAATAAAAACAATTTCAAATTTTTTAAGTAAAACATTTAGTAAGTCCTCGATTGTCTTGAATATTTAGGCAACGAACATCGAATCCATACTCTCTGTCAAGACTTAAATCTTCTTTTGCTTTCGAAAAAAATCACGTAAAAAGCTGCTTAATTCGTTGTTACATTGCTTCGAAGGGTATTTTTGATATAGGGCGGAAAACCCTTCTTGACAGTGGCAAATAATTCTATTTTGGAGAATATGGCTAGTAATGAGCGAAACAAATGACAGCGACTGAAATGAAAAATGTTACGCATGTCAGTTGGTGTAACGAAAAGGCACCACATCAAGAGTAGCTACATCCGAGGCAGCTTGTCCATTGACCAACCAATCACCGAAAAGCACGAAGACCGACAAATGGATTGGTATTGCCATGTTCAACGGCGTCCGCCTGAGAACCCAGCAAAGAAAGTGATATCAATGGAAGTTCCACTTGATGGACCCAAGGCCAGAGGCAGACCGAAGAACACCTGGATGTGCCAAATGAAAAAGCAACAACAACGCATTGGTCTCGGCAATGACACGATCCAAGATAGAGCTGCCTGTAGAAATATGCTATGATATTATCGCCAAAACGGGCGATGTGCCTACACTGCAGGTCGAGCAACGCGAAACCATGGAGCGGTATAAAGAACGAGGCAAAGAAGAAGAAGGCTAGTAATGAGTATAGGAGGTTGTACTCAATTCTAGCCATATTTTCCAAAATAAAGTTATCCTTTTATACCGTTAGAATTAGAGGAGACAACATTTTTATTATTCGTACTGTCACTGCCTTCTTCATAGACAGGCCGAACTGCAGAAACCTTAGTTCCACCCAAGTCCACTTCGTCTAATTGACAGTTGTCCTGTTGTTGTTACTATTGCTATTGTTGAATACTTGAGGTTCTTAGCCATTGACAATAAATCGAAATTGGTTCAATTTAACCAGCTGATAATCCGGCTTGTAAATCAAGACAGCGTTGGTGCTGTTTATTTAGAATTCTTTCCTAACGGGGGCTACGGTTAAGAGACTTTATGTCATTCAAAGCACAAGCAGGCTTCTGAAAATATTATCGCTAATTTTGAAGAATATACCGTTATCAGTTTCCATAATATATCCATTTTTCATTTTTCTATTGATTGGGAGGAAATATGTATTGATATTGACGGTGGGAAAATTGGGCTAACTTTCCTGTTCTTTTTTAATTTTCCGAAAATTGCGATTACAACATGATCTGTTAAATTTTTTTATTAAAGTTCCTGGTTCCCAATGTATTAAAAACAACCGACAAAAAATCATGGTTAGTCCACATATATCGGACTTTTCGACGAATTTAAGTTGTTTTCGTCGTTTTAGGATTGAATGATCAAAGATTAGACACTATGAACTATCACGAATACAGGGTGGCCCATTAAAGGTGAACTAGTGTAAACCATGCATAACTTTTTTTTTTAAATATTTTTTGCTGAAATTTGGTACGAATAAACTAGACACATGGGAGATATGTTTACAATACTTTCAAGATAGGAACGCATTGAGGAAGGGTCGATTTAGGTAGGGTTTATCAAAGAGTTTATTTTTGAACCATTTCATTCCCAAAAAGTACGTATGCGGACAGGTAGAATCATTAACTCAATGTTTAAAAAGTAATTACTGCCAAAATTATCATTATTAGACAATTTATTTAGAAATTAAGTGGTAAAATTGCGTGAGGTAATGACACCATAATAACAAAAAATTAATGAATGGTAATGAATGCTTGTCTCGTTGCTCAAATTTATCAAGTTTTTAATAATACAAATTGACACGCGGAATAATAATTCGATTGTCGAAACACAGCGCAAGTATCGACGAACGCTCCATGTAAGAGTGGCTCCCTCGAGATCAACGATTCGCAGAATTGTTCGCCGATTTCGAGAACAAGGAACCGTTAATAGCCCTCGACGAGCACGGAGTGCAGAGTGCGAGGATGGACGAAATCATTGAGCGGGTGGAAGCCAGCGTCGAATCAGATGCAAAAACATCAACCAGAAGAAGGTCGTTTCAATTTGTGATATCGTGAGATGCTCAACAATGTTATTCGTCGTTTTGTCCAAAACCGACTAGATATGTGGCTTCAGCAAGGTGGAGCGCCTTTCCATACCGCTGCAGCCACAATGGACATTTTAACGGACGTTTTCGGCAAAAGAGTCATTTCCAGAGGATCTGCAGTTAAGCCAAGGACAATTAAGAAATTGAAGCAAAATATTGTAGCGGAGATCCGCGGTTTGCAGCCAATATTGCGTAAGGTAATTGAACATACCGTAGAACGAGCCCTTTTTTTCGAAACCGCCCTGGGCGGCCATCTAAAGGATATAATTTTTCGAGTATAGTGTACACATACCTCCCAAGTGTCTATTTTTTGATGTGAAAATTTCAAAAAAAATCGGTTCAGAAATAAAAAAGTTATTCATGTTTTACACTAGTTCACTTTTAATGGGCCACCCGTAGTCCTATGGCCGTTTTATTATTGGTGAGGACCAAGATAGCACGGTATCTAACGGTAAAATGCGTCCAGTGAAAAAAATTGTGTCTGAATGGGAAATTCATTTTTCATTCAGACACTATTTAAAAGGTTAAATACGACAATTTTTTCCGGTTCGGTCCTATGCTATGAAATACACGATTCTGATTAATGCACATTTACATTAAACACTCTAATTAAGGATATAATATTACTAAGCTGTCAATCCACACTCCATATCATAATATCACAATAACACCTTTCATAAACGTTCACTTCTATGACTCTGAAATACTCGTAACTGAAAACATCACTTAAAATTATTAAGCTTTTTCAAAAATTGTAATTTTATATTGCCCTCTTTTAATCCAAATGAAAATCGTTTAAAATTCGTGAAAGGTTGTTCATTTTATATATTTCTCAATTCGAATAAGTCTTTTAGTAGACAAACAAATTAAAATAAGCCTTAAATACTTAATAATAAAATAATAACATGAAATTATAGTCATTTATCGCACTATAGTATACAGTATTTCTATTCCAGGGGGGACATAAGCATATAAAAGCAATTAAGCAGAAGCAGCACATGTTGATCACCACTGTAAGAAAATTATCATAGCAAATTATGTATTTTAGTTTACTAATTTGAGGTACTTTATTTTAATTTATTATTTTCTGTTAAATACAAAAGCGCATATATGAAAAAGCTTTCCAACAACAATAATATCAATTCTTCATCACGGGGAGGATTTAAGCATAATATTTAAGAGGGATAAGCGCAAATGCAATCTAAACTTTCACAAAGCGATTTTCGGTTTCATTATCACGTTCTAGCATAACTAGATTTATACTAATGCAAAGGATTTAAGCGATAAAGAGAAGCATGTTCAATATAGCACTGTGGGATGGGTGTTCATACTCGTCCAACAAAATACGATCAGGTTTACGTCAGTTTTACATTTTACAGGAGTTGTCGCATAATTAAACATATTATTGTTGTATTTATAGGCTATGCACACCACGCCGTGGGTCTACGTTGGGCCAAATTTTTTTTATTTCGATCATGATTTCTGATCAATTCTTATTTATTCCAGATAATAATACTTGCGTTGAAAAAATGTTTATTCATAGTTTTACTATTAAAATTTAACTAAATGTCAAACAGTACAACAGAGTACAAGAATAAGAGAGAAAAGAGTGATGCAAGCCAAAAAGAGGTCAAAAACGTAGTAGTAGTATTCATACGATAATCATGAGCATCAAAAAGTGATTACGACTCACTATTTACAGATTTTATATATTTTTAAAATATTCAAAATTAATTCGTTTTAATTAAAATAAACAGAAAAGCGGTAAACCAAAGAAATATTTAACTGTAAATTACTGGCGGGGGAAATGCGAAAGCTTTATTTGATACGAAATCAGTCATAGCCTTAATCCTTGCTGCAAAACATTTTTTTTTAAATCGTTTATAATGGGATCGATTTATTTTCAAACCGATGCACCGTAGGGATACATTATGTAAATTAGAGTTGTATAATTTTATTTAATTGGATGTTTTTAATTACGACTGGAATCATTATTTTGAATAAAGAGACATGAAGCTTGCTTTTTAGCAATTATATAAGGGGCAGAAGAGGATAAATATTATGCAATACACGTTTCGGAATACAGAAAGCGTTTATATCGTTCAATTAAGCAAAAAGCTTCACTCATTAAATACGATGGAAAATACTTATATAGGCAGCTATATTTCAGCAATGAACATAAAAAAGGCTTACAAGTCCGTGTAAGGATGTACGCACACGTGTCGGGTAGGAGGATAAGAGTGTAGTGTGTGTGTGTGTGTTTCAGTGAGAGTTCTGGTTGTGATGGTGATGTTCTACTCCGGTACTCGTTATCATTTCATATTCCTTCTGATCTTAATATTAACTAATTTCTAAGGTAATACAAACACATGAAAACTACGCGCAAAACATGCTTCGAGCAATTTTCAAACCGTGCATCTACTTTTCTTAATTTTATACTAAACCGACATGCCAGCTAAATCATGCAAAAGGTGAAGTAGTTAGCACAAAATTAACTGTGCACAATATAGTGGTATTCAGTAGGTCTCCAAAAAATTAGAATGTTCCCAACGTTTGCTTGCTTGTGATTATTAATTTGCTAATTGAATATAAAAAAGATTGCCAGACATGAATTTTAATTTTGACTTTGTTAAACAGTTTTTATTGTTTCATTCGTTTTTTTTGCGTTTCTCTCCGGCTTTGTTTTGCTTAATTTTCAAGCGATTTTCCCATGACACAAAGGAGAGAGAGAGGAGAGGACTGAAACGAAAGGATGCAAAGTATGCAATTATTCGTAATTAGACTTTTTTTCCCAGCTTTGTAGAGAAATGGGTAGCAATTGGTAGAGTTGGATGCTTTATAAAAAAGTTGTAGAAATTAAGAAATGTTGTTTCTAGTTGTATTGCGAAATGTATTTGTTGGAAATAATAGAAGGTAATGAGTTCAGGGACGAGGTTCTTCATATTAAAGGAGTTCAAAGATGTATTGGGAATAATTTCGGAAATATTTCTATTGGATTTTAGCAACTACAAGTTGGTCCAAATGAGACCTCCCAATGTTGAACGCGAATAACCCTTGAAATTATTATTTGTTTCACTTATTATTATTTTTTATATCTAAGATGAACTTCCTTTTATGCAAATTTATTATGAAACATAAAATCAGACAAATATCCACAATTTGGGTCCGTACATACATATGCGCGTTTTAGCCAGGTTTTCATTACATAACGTAATGTTTCTGGCTGCAGGCCCCGTGTTTCGTCTCAAATTTTCATGCTAAGCTGGCTAATATTTTCTAGCACAAGCACAGTTTGCCTGAAGGTCATGAAGTTGAGAAAATATTGGGATTGTTCTCCCTTACTGAAATCCTAGCTACGACTGTGGTCCATACCGGTTAATATATGTGGTTCTGCTTTGATTTTTGCCCAGTCAGTTTGGGCTGAGAGAGTGCCTTGAGTATACTACGTCACATTTAGTTGGAGCTATGTTGTACCTATAAGGACTTCTATGCAAAACAAATTTTGTTCGATAACAACTGCAGACTGCACCACAGTCGTCTCGAGATAATACCTGAGATATAGTTTTAGACTGGAAAAACTTAACAGTTTTGGGAATATGGAAACTGACCACAATGAATTTTTATATGAATGACCCGAGTGGTGTCTGTAAGAAGGTATGATTAGATATTAGGAATACCTTTATAACGTGAAGTGCTTGTAGTACCTCAACCCTAAACTGTGGCGGCCGGTGACCCTTGGATAGGGCTTATTGTGAAGCTGGTCAAGTTTAAGGTGTATAGTAATCCGGCGATTTAGATGTCCAGATGCCCTCAGGCTCAGTTATCATACTGTTCCTGACAAAGTCTGTGGTGGTAAATATGCCTACTTCCCTGTGGTTTCATAAGATCTGTGCCCATCGTGGATAGTTGATTAGGGCGTGAATGATTATTAATAACGGAGCAAATTGGTTACAAGGTGTTTTCTAAGGACTGCATCGACTAGCCCAGACCAGACTCATCAAATATCAAAAGGCACGATAAGAAAAATAACAAGGTCTTCGAACCAGAAGGACTCCTGCGGAACCCTGCGCCCCACAGCCTAGTAGGAAAAATCGAAAAACCAACTTTAGAGGCCAAAAAATACTGCATTTCTGACAATGGACCAAAATAACTTCTCCATACAGGGATATACTGACGATGAGGTTTGCTAATAGGAGTTAAAAGTATTGCAGTGAAATACTGGAACTACTCGAACTAGCACTATAAATAGTACAATAATGATGTGATGCGAACGGACTTCGGGTCAACCAATCCAAGGCAATCGTCATACAGTTCTCCATGAACAGGAATCCTGCGCAACTGAGACACCTGTTGATGTAAAACTACCATGAACCAATTAGGACCCAAGTTCAATGCCTTGATATCCTTAACAGCAAACGTGACAGGCAAAATCATTTTGAAGTCGCGGGAGAGTTTGTAGGGAGAACACGGGAGAACCTGGAGTATGAACAGGGTTGTTTTCTAATTTTTAAGTGTAACATTTCTGGGTAATAATAATTTTTTGCAAAAAATGTGACGAAAATTTAAGCAGATAGAAGGTGTGTACATAACGGTGCTGAATAATTTTGACCAGTCAGTGTATTTATATTGGTGTTAGTTTCCAACCAACGTAATTTTTTAGTCAGTTACATTTAAATAACAAAAGCTAAGTTACTCATATTAAAATGGGGGTTTGAACCCCTCAAAACCCCTACGAAGGGTCGTCACTGGACAAGGTAATCAAGAAGGCTCTCAGCCTATCTTACATAGGCCAGGAACAGGGAAATCTTACTTTAGTGGCGTGACATATAACCCAGAAAAGGCCTGGCAGACCGCCCACAAGCAATAAAGTAATTGCTTTCCAGTGAAGCTGGAGTTTAAACTGCAGAAGGTGTACCGGGCCTTTAGCTTATCGCAAGCCAAAATGCCACCTAGATTAACTCAGATTGGCAAAAGGGCCAAGAGGCAGTAATTACTTTGTCTCAGAACGTCATCTGCTTTTTCATTTTCATCACCTTCAGTGTGACCTGGTGACTGTAATAATTGGACGCGCGAGCTAATTTCAATGCAACTCTTTGAGAGCTCATTGATTTTTACGCTTCTGCCTTAATTGCTTAATTTCACCTTTATTTCGAATGACTTGGAAAATCGCTTTGATGCACAAAACTTGATTGTTTTGAGTTTGTGCCAAAATTCATACATAGTTCAATTATGTTTCACTGAACTAACGGAAGCTTTGCTAAAGCTAGAGTCTTCAATTAAGAAAAAGCACATCTTCAAAGGGCGATAGCGCACAATAAAATTAAAAATGCAGATTGATGGTCGATTGTACAAAATTTTGATCGGGGGGTTACATTGTAACAATGAAACTGAAATTGTAAGAAAATGTTCCAATTGTAACACGAGTGTTAACGCTGGGTATGAAACCTTCCATGCTCTACATTTACAATGGGGCTATCAAGTTCCGTACTAACTACACGTCAAGGCTTGTTCATTGCGGCCTGAAGGCACTGAACTAGCTGCGGGTTTTAATAAGAGAGAAACACAGTTATGTGTCCTAGGTCATATGGGCATGGCGGAGAACGAACTAGTTGGCAAGTTGACACGCATCGCCATATCAGCCAATTTTTGTTGGCCGAAACCCTTTTGGGCTTATAGGCAATTCAAACTATTTATAGCCGGGTACTATCATAAAAGATCGGCGGAGCTCGTATTACCAAGCAGAAACAACTTATGAATAACTTCTTACAGGTCATTCTCGCCTGTGATTCCACCGGTGCACCGAAGTAAGTTTGAGGATCTGTCTCACTCTTGAGGATCAATAATAAATCAGAAAATTTTTCTGGAGCCTAACCTCGAAATTGCCTAGAATTGTACTACTAGAGTAGTATGACTGATAGTATCTTTCGTTGCACTTCTATGGTAGGCAGCCTTTCTCGTCAACTAGAAGGCATAAACATGTGAAATAAATTACCGTGCCCTGCCTGAAGTGGCTTAAAAAATGCACACCACACCGGTCCGAGATGGATTTATTGTTTCAACTTTGAGAGTCCTAGGATGACATGATAGATCTATGTCTGAATCACAAACCAAATGAAATAGAAAATTACAATATATCCCCGAAGCCCACTCATATTTGTATGGATAGAGGTAAATTTAATGAAATTTCATCGTAATTAATCTCGTCGAAAATAGTCAACGAACGTAATGAAATTGCATAGGTGTACCACAATGAAAATCCTCGTTATGGAATAGTCCATTGCCTACAATATTGTAATATGTCCAGGATACGTCAACCCCAAGTCCTTATTTCCTTAGTTTACACTGGCGCTGGTGTCGCTACTGAGAAATAGTGTTGAAGCATTGCATTATACAACAACGACTTTCCGGAAGTTTCCGAAAATCGAACCCTCTGTAACGCCTAGAAAAGACGAGAATACAACAATATTCTTCCTCGTCAATACAAAAGACTGTTTACATACAACCTTTTTTAGGACACTCCGCCACATGCGTGCTTGCCTAAACAACTCAGTGTGGTTTTGGAGAAAGCAATTGAGGTGTAATGGCTCTGCAGAAGCTATGTGGGCTTAAAGCGCTATATAATTATGTGGATCAATTAGGAAATCGATATGTCTATTGTGGTTTGTGGAATACGGGTATCGAGGACAACGAGGGGGTAGACGAGGTAGCCAGAAAAAACGTCAACCAGCCCCTTGTTTTGTACAGAAACCTACTGTGGAATTCCACTCTACACCATGTAAAAATTAGATAAGTGAGTGGGAAGCACACTTAGAAGCTTTTCCAGTGCTGTTTTGTTTCTGGTAAGCCGTCATTTATGAAACCCTAAATGAACACCTTGTATTCAGCCATCAAATTGAAAATCACAAGCATTAAGCATATAAAATTAGAACATTCTATTGAAAATCTATAGGTGAAATAAAATTTATACGTAAATGAACAGTGCAAAACTGGTTACCTGGTGATCTGCCGCAAACCCACTGCGTGCCAAAGCAACGGGGAGGGGAAGACACATGTGAACGCAACTCGCGGATGTTAATATCAATACCATTATGATAATAATAATAATAATAAATCGGTGGATTTAATTCATTAAGAAACTCAAAAGCATTTTGAAATTTCGATATGATTACAAAAGTACAGCAAATGATAAGATAACAACAACTTAAAATCCGAAAAATATATTTTTTCGTTAAAATCTAATATTTGTTTTCATAGAAACGAAAAAGTGTGTTTTCCTAGACAAAAAAACTTTGATTTTCCTATAAGCCTCTTGTTTTCTTTCTTTTTTTTTGTCGTCAGTTTTGTAATTTTTATACTATACCTTTGACCTGTAGTGAAGCTGTGTATTTTGTTTCTGATGCAGGATTGCTCGCCACACATGTGTAGTCACCGGAGTGTGTTGCTGATAAGGAAGGAATACTAAGGAGTGAGGAGTATGGATCTAAGAGTGTAACATTGGCGCCCAAATGCGCCGGCAAAGGCTCACCGTCCTTGAGCCAACGTAAGGTCAAAGGAGGATCACCTCTGGATACGCCGCACACAGTGCGAGTTCGCATACCCTCAGCCAGTCCATCTTGAAATGTGAATGGTTCAATATTGGGAGGTACTGTAATAATCAGACAAAGAATAATAGAGAACCAAAACGAATATAATTACAAAAGAAAATTGTTTTGTTTTTGGAAATCATATCATACGCTCGCTGTCACCTTAAAACCAAAATGATAATAATCTTAAAATGAAAACAGATGCAAATTCATATTCATATTATTGTTATTGATAATGTTGCAACACAACAAAGTATCCATCATGTCAATACTTATGTCATAAAAGTTTCATGTGAAAAATCAAACAATTAAAATAATTATAAAGGGAGAATATTTCAACATATCGTTCAGTACGGATAATATCAAACGATTGAGGTAAAGATTAAACAAATTAAAAAGTAGCATTCACGGTCTAATTGTAAAAATACCAAACCAAATCCATTAGAAATGTTCATGTATTTTTCTTTTAAGAAGAAGATTCAACAATGAAGTTTCCCATGTACTTATATTTACGGTGAATATAAATATATAAAATCGAAATATTCCAATAAAGAAACGATTCTAACAATTACAAAGACATTCCTCCAGGAAAAATTACGTATATATAAAAAAGTTTTTACAATAGTTTACTATATGAATAACTATTTATGTATATGTATGCATTCGCAAGTGAGTGAATATTTAAAATTCACACGGTTACCATTGACCAAGAGGGCCTGCGAGTTTTCCACTTGAGCCGCCGAATTTCGTACAAGACATGAATAATTTCCCGTGTGATCGGACCCTAAATTCTCGATGACCAAAATGCTATTGTACTGATCCACTTGCTTAACGGACATATGCTGGGACGGATCAATACGACGCTCGTCTTTTAGCCATGTTATCGTCAAGGGTAGATCACCCTTGACAACGGAACATGTCAAGGATGCTCGATCACCCATATTGAATTGGAGGATAGTCGTTTGAAATGGACTTAGTTTTGGTGGTACTGTAAAATATATTTTGATATGGGACACGGTTGTTTTTGGTTAAAATAATTCATGCGCATGGATATGTTTTTATAAGAAGCAGAAAATTTAAATGATTAGGTGTAAAATTGCATTAACTTAATGGCAATTTAAAATTATTATTAATTTATGCGGGATGCATATTCAACTAAAAATTAATAAGCTAAAATTATTGATTGCTGTGGAAGAAAAGGACTTGGATTTATAAATGTTTTGTATTTCTACAAAAATCTATATAGAATCAACACAATTTAAGGATAAACATTAATATTTACTGGTAAAATATTATTTAAAATGGTAAGCTACAAATGGGAATATAGTTGTTATAAATATACATATCTAATAATCATAGAGTGTAATAAATTGATCAATGGGAATAATTCCTTGATTAACTTGATGCTTCCAATCAGCATAGGTCCTCCTTAAAGTTAGAAAACGATGAAGAATTTACAGAAAAAAAATATTGGCTGGAGGTCGTTTCCACAGAACGTTTATTTTTCGTATTACAGGCGTCCCCAACTTTTCGCCGATTCTAGGCTGTAAAATAACTCATATAAAGTGCCGGTCTGACTTCAGAAAATAAAGTTGCTGTAGAGGTGTTTACGAATTAAAAATTACAATGTTTCTTATTTATTGCAGTCAAAATAAAAAATGGATAGTTTCAGTAAATCGTACAAGCTATCGTCCACGTCTTTGGAATTTAGTAGATAAACTCGCTTGCGTACCATACAAAATTTAGCGGTTCCTTTTTAGGAAAATTTCTAATTTCAACGTGTGTGTTAGTTTTATGCAAAAAAAAATGACCTCTACCTTCGTCGAATTAATTTGATGCAGAAAATGACCCCTACCTTCGTCATTAAGTAACCGACTGAATTTATGTTCACACAATATGGCTCGCTTCACCGTACCGAAACAGAGTAGGGTGACCACTCCGGTTCCTTGACTGATTTTAACCGGTTCAAAGTAGCCAAAGGACATCTAACATCGTGGACACATGTCTATTTTTACTATACGAAATTCCCATTAAATGATTTTCATATATAAAAAAAATTAAATAAGACAAATGGTAAGTTCAAGAGTTGTACGGTTCAGTGTAGCTGTGGCCTGACCAGCTCAACCGGTGTGGATGAACTAAGATCTACTACATGTACTTAGATTCAGTTAGGTAACCGAATCAATATTCCCACATTGTAGGGAACACTGATTGTTTTGTTGCTTACTTTGAAATGATCAGAATTAAAAGGTTTCAAATCCGGAGTCCCGTTAGGATTTTCTTATGAGTATTCTTAAAAACAGTACAAATGGTGAAGTCAATAGGATAGTTCCAGTGGAAATAAAACATTAAATAACTTCCTTGTTATTCATCCTCACACATTTTTGATGGTATTTAGATCTAGGAAGTATGGATGTCTTTTCAAAACCTTGATTAGTTGGTCTTGAAATCAGTCTTTTATTAGCCTTGCTACGAAAGGATAATTTTACTTTGAAAAATGTAGCTGGTAAAAAGGGGGATTTTATTTTAGTAATTTGAGCTAAAAAAGTTAATCTGGGATGAATTGTATAGGTTTTAACGGTAAATTAAATTGTTTTCTTCTTAAGCTCCTCTAAATGTTCGCCAAAGAGTTTCAGTGTTCACAAACTATCGTCTAACTGTATTGATCTTCCTTGTTATTCATCCTCACACATTTTTGATGGTATTTAGATCTAGGAAGTATGGATGTCTTTTCAAAACCTTGATTAGTTGGTCTTGAAATCAGTCTTTTATTAGCCGTGCTTCATAATTGGGGTCATTATCTTGATAAAATCTTATAGGAATGACATGGAAAATGTCGGAAGTTTTAGGCAATATATTAGGAAGAATATCTTTAAAAGCCTGGGTACTCTGAATACCCCTATTAGGGGTGAAAAAGCTCAATATTTCCATACCAAGATATTCAAACCCAATGTAGAAACTTTATGGATTGCGAGCAAACGTCTTATTTCTACTGACGGAAAAGATTAAATCTCGTTGGTTTGGTGAATTTAGGTATTATTTCCACGATTTGAGCAAACAGGAGTAAGGAGAGTAAGAAATGTCGAGGTATGGAGTTGAATATCTCGATATGGAACTATTGAGCTTGTGGAAATTAGGGGTATTCACAATGTCCAGGCTTACGAATATATTCTGGGTAAAATAATTCTTAAAATTTCCGACGTTTTCCATGCAACTTTTTTGAGATTTTAACAAGATAATGGCGTCAATCATGGAGCAAGACTGATAAAAGATTGGTTTCAAGGCCAACTAATCAAGGTTATGGAAAGACATCCATACTTCCTAGATCTAAATACCATCAAAAATGTGTGGGGATGAATGACAAGGAAGATCTATACCGTTAGACGATAGTTTAAGAACACTGAAGCACTTCTACGAACGTTTCGAAGAGCTTGGGGCGAAATTAATTTCTTTTACCGTTAATACCTATATAATTCTATCCCAGATTAACTTTTTGATCTCAAATTTCTTAAGTAAAGTTCTACTTATTACCAGCTACATTTTTGTAAAAAAAAAACGAGACCAAGGCTAATTTCGGGCGCGGCCGAAATTTGGATACCCTTCGCTCCCCCCGGGCTAAAAGTTTTTCGGGCGTACCTATGACTTGTGTTCACTCCTCCCCGCTTCCTTGCTTTTGAATTTTCCCATAAGTGCCGTGTCGAAGATTTATTGGGAGAAGCGGGGCACGTGGGTTACTTATAAGAACCAGAAAGAGGAAGGGGGGGGGGAGTTGTATGGCAGCCCTATGAACGCATGGCCTTTCCATCAATTTTTACGAATGTTTGTGGCATCAATTAAAACACATTTCTATGAGATTTGGTTGAAATCGGAGGACAAATAAAAAAGTTTTTCTTCGAAGAACCTAATTTGGGGGTTGGGTTTATATGCCAGCCCCATGATCCCATGGTCCGATTTAATTCATTTTTGCATATGTTTTGTAACATCAATCAAAATACATTTCCATGAGGTCTGGATGAAATTTGTGTATACAAATAAAAAAGTATTTTTTGAAGAACCTAATTTTGGGGGTTAAGATTGTATGGTAGCCTCACGACCCCATAGTCCGATTTCATTTATTTTCACGTTTGTTATGTGGCATCAATAGAAATATAATTTTCTGAGGTTTGATTGAACTTGGCGTGCAAATAAAAAAGTTTTTCATAGAAAAATTTGATTTGGGGGGCTAGGTTTGTATGGTAGCTCCATGACCACATGGTCCGACTCCATCTGTTTATACATATGTTTTGTGTCATCAATAGAAACACATTTGTGTGAAGTTTGGTTGAAATTGGTGTGTAAAAAAAAAAATTCTTAGAAGAACTTATGTTGTTTGGGGAGCTAGGTTTGTATGACAGCCCCATGACCCCATGGTCCGATTTGGTCCATTTTTACATATGTGTTGTGGTATCATTAGAAACACATTTGTGCGAAATTTTATTGAAATCGATGAGAAAATAAAAAAGTTTTTCTTAGAAGAACCTAATTTGGGGGACTAGGTTTGTATGGCAGCCCCACGACCCCATTGTTCGATTTGGTCGATTTTTACATATGTCGTGTGTCACCAATTAAAACACATTTGTGTGAAATTAGATTGAAATTGGTGCATAAATAAAAAAGTTTTTCTAAGAAGAACCTAATTTTGGGGGGTTGGTTTGTATGGCAGCCCCACGACACCCTTGTCGGATTTTAGCGATTCAAACATACAAACTGCCTGCAGCAAAAAGAAGCATGTGTGCAAAATTTCAGCTCCATAGCTTTTAAACTGGCCGAGTAAAACGCGTCGCAACAGACAGACAGACAGACAGACGGACAGACGGACAGACGGACAGACGGACATCGTCCAATCGACTCAGCTCGTCACGCTGATCATATATATACATATTTTATATGGTCGGAGATGCTTCCTTCAATGCGTTACAAACTTCATGACAAAGTTAATATACCCTTTTCGCTTAATAAGCGAAGGGTATAAATATCCTTTCGTACCGTTATTTGATGTTTTATTTCCACTGGAACTATACTATTGACTTCACCATTTGTACTGTTTTTAAGAATAGTCGTAAGAAAATCCTACTGGGACTCCTGATTTCAGACCTTCTGCTATGCAAAGAACAAGCAGGCTACTGAAAATATTGTCACCAAGTTTAAAGAAAATACCGTTATCACTTACCAAGATACAGCCAATTTTCAAGTAGAACTATCCTACTAATTGGGAGTGTAAATATCAGAAAATTCTCTCCAGTGAGGGAACTAGATTTATAGTCTGCTAGAGAGCACCGGTCTATTAGTAATCAATCAGTATATTGTATGAATTTTTGATGACTCTATTTGGCTGCCCTGGCTTAAGGGGAGCGGTGTGCTTTGTCAGGGAAATCATTCATTACATAGCAGCGCTCAATTTTCCAGATTGTCATTTTGTGTGGGATTTCCATGCTATGGACGTAATCTTGTTTCAAGACTAAGCACAACAGAATAGCCCGTCTAAATTGTCACCTGTACATTTTTATGCACTACTCTAAAGGCAATTTATAACAATTATTTGTTGCAACAATCTGTTGGCAATAATTTGTTTTCGTCAAAGAGTAAAAAAATAACGGATACGTGAACAGAACCGTGGATAGAGCGCAATGTGGGTTAGACGTTTATTGTAAAAGGGAGAGTTCACTACACGTTACCACAATTTTGTAGACATTTTATTTGATATTTTGGTTAAAATCTCGATTTGACATTTCATATGTTAGAAGTATATAATCTCTAAATATAAAAACAAGAAAAAACATTTGTTTACAGCAGTAGTTTGTCGAAAATTTTAAATTTGGTGATGTCCTATTATAAATTTCGACCTACCTGGGTCGAGGCCAGCTTTTTTTGCGCACTTGGACCTTTTATGAATTTGATATCCGCTTTAAGTTTATGATCGCTTGGTAAGTTAGGGCTCAAATGTTAGTCATGGGGTTTTCCTTCTGCTAAGTTTCCTGAGATTAGTAAAATATTTATTTTTTTTCTACCAAAAATAACGTGAGACATTCCGCTTAGTAGCAACATAATGAAAGATCCATAAAAATGTGTTACATTTATAGCAATTTTTAATTTATATTGTCCCTAACAAAGTGACAACCGGAGGGCGTTCCTTCATTCACCTGTAGTAGTAGCTGTTGTTATATCTAACTACTGTCATAGTTGTGAGAGAACTTTCAGGGGAACAGGTGGAAATGTCACAATAGCCGTTCAATTCAAAAAATATTTATACAAAATAGTTTTAATCGATGGCATTCACAATTTGTGTTAATATTCATGGACATCTATCTGTACACCTTGTTTATTAATTTTAGGATCGATAAAAAAGCTAAAATTGCCTTGAATTTAATTAATAATCGTAACATTTGATAATAACACCCTGTCACTGTCACTTCCATAGCTATCGATGACTCGAGCTCTAGAGTGCGAGCGGAAATAGCTGTCAACGACAGTGGACCAGTCGAAATTTTAAACGTCAAATGTTGATTATGAGAGGTAACTATTTAAAGTAAACGTGAATAACTATTTTGACTCAGATCGTATAAATGGAATGCACTCCCGATGGCATAATACCCTTAATGTAAATGATATGTGAAAAATCCCAAATATATAATATAATTTTATCACATTTTGTTAATTTTGTTCGAAAAAAAAACTGTATCTTATAATTCGGGTCTCATTTTAGAGTAAAAACATTTTTTTAACACATAGTCCAGCTCAAAAATTATACAGCGGGTTGGATAATAATTATACATACATATATGATTTGAAAATGTTGAAAATATATAATAAAGTAAATATAAATGATTTACTAAATTTATTAACATTAATTATTTTTTTATTGTTTGAAATTAACTATTTTTAAATTAAATTCATGTCATTGTTAGATCAACTATATATGATTTTTCTCATAAAAGCGTTACCTGACTAAATTTATATTTATTTATAAAATTAACTAATGGCTAACCCATGACTGCAATTAAAGAACTACTGTAATTTAATTGTAAATAATTATGCTTTTTCAAACATGTGGTTTAAACTGCCCTTTCTAAAAATTATTAAAATTAAGTATTTAAATGTATAAATAATAACACAATAGACGCTCACAAATTAGAACACCTACAAGTAAGAATATTCCATAAATTAGAACTTTGAATTTCATTGCATTAGCCCTAAAGTTCAGAGCGTGCAGTATATTGAAAAACGTCGATGCATTAACGCTCTTAAATTAGATCTTGAGTTGAAATTTCAGAGAGAATAATTAATTGATGTTTTTTTTTCATAAGTTAACTCGAAAATTATTACATTCCTAAATTTTGGATTCTACGCGTAATGACTAAAATTGTGTTTTTTAGCAGTGGATTTTTTCAACTGAAATTGTTTGAATGCCCTTTATATCCTGCTAATATTTTGAAGTTTGTGTTTATTATAACCAACCAGTGGCGCAACCACGGGAGGAGCTAAAGCCACTTTCAGAAATTGAGAAAGGAACAATTACAAAATGAAGTATGAAGCAATGCATTTCGTTGCAGATTTGTTAAAAATATGATTTTTTCTAAATTAGCAGGTTTAATTAGGTTATTCACCAGATTTGATGACCTCTGCAAATTGCAACATCCTTACTAGAATTCTTAAATCATGTTTGTGCACAAAAGAAGTATTTAACTGGGAAAATAAGGCTCCCTGGAGCCACTAGAACGATATTAGCCCGAATTTTGATTGTTGAAACTTGTATTTCATAAAATCACTAGCTGTAGCTGCCATGCTGGAAATAGTGATCCAAAATTTGGTTTTCATGAAAACAAGAGTAAGAATGTGCTGAATACGAGTATGATGTTACACTCGCGTTTTCAAGACACTAAATTAGAAGAAAGAATACATCATGAGCATGGCTGCAAAGGAAGCTTAAAACAACACCGTGTAGCACTATTACTGGAAAAAGCACCATCACCAAATAATAGTGTACTTCTGCGATAGTGAACATTTGACATGAAATTACCTTTTGTGATACAGAATGAGATAATTCTGTTGTAAATACATATAAGCAACCAAGAAAAAAGATGTACGAGGGCCACTAGAAAATTTTCTTCAAAAAGTACAAAAAATCGTTAAGGCTTTATAAAAAAAAATTTGTGTCCTAGACTACCATTTATGCATTTTCCCATGCACTCAAAACCTTTTTGAATCATGGCTTGTGAATCAGATGTTTCTGGTCTAGAAAAACGTTAACTATCTACTTTGTGAGTTTGGATACAAAATGGATTCATGGGCTACTTATACCGTCTGAAAATGGGATCCACCAATTCGGTGTTTTGCCTGATTCAATGCCAATGACATCCTAGGTTTTTAAGAATTAGCTTTTTTTGGTAATTTCGCAGATTTATCCGAATGTTTTTGCAAAAAAATGGTTTATCGCTCAAAATTCATCTTTCTATGTCTCTCAAACAAAATAGTGGCAACAAAACCCGTCCCGTTCGGACTGCTTCGTGATGGAACAGCTTCTGTTGGGTTTGGCACGTCATCGAACATCGCGACGGAATGCACTTTCGAATGTATGGTATGGAAATGTCCATGGAAGCCTCTACTTCACATCATGACGTCAACAATGTAGACAATGTACGGGAAAACTGTGCAAGCTGAAATAAGGTAAGTTATGTTTGATAACTCTCAGAAAATGAGCTCTTACATCAACCCAACATCGTTTATTTTAAAGACATTTCTGTACTAATTTTAAACGGTTTCAAAAAACCACCATTAAGTTGCATTATGAATTTAATTTAAAACGAGACCGAGGCTAATTTCGGGCGCGGCCGAAATTCGGATACCCTTCGCTCCTCTCGGGCTAAAAGTTTTTTCGGGCGTACCTACGTCTTGTACTTAATCCCTCCCCCATTCTTTCCTTCAGTCTTTTCAAAAGTTCCGTTGCGTCGGCAAAACAATATTTGTGTGGGGTTTGTTTGGAATAAGTGGGTAAATAAAAATATTTACTCAGAAAATTTTATTGGGGGGTGCGGGAGCATGGCCCCCTAGTACAATTCCATTTGTTTTGAACTTTTTAGTTGCTTTGATAAAGACACATTAATTCAAGGTTTTGTGAAATTGTTGTAAAAACTGTTTCTTAGAAGAACCAAAATAAAGGGTTGGGTGTACGGCAGCCCCATGACCCCATGGTCCGATTTGATCCAATCTTCCATATGTTTTGTGTCATCAATAGAAATGCATTGGTGTGAAATTTGGTTCATTTTGGTGCACCAATAAACAAGTTTTTCTTAGAATAACCTAATTTGGAGGTTAAGTTTGTATGGCAGCCCCATGACCCCATTGTCCAATTTGATTCCCTCTTATATATGTTTTGTGTTATCAATAGAAACACATTTGTGTGAAATTTGGTTGAAATTGGTACACAAAAAAAAAAGATTTTCTTAGAAGAAACTAATTTGGGAAGTTGGGTTTGTATGGCAGCCCCATGACCCCATTGTCCGATTTTACCGATTCAAACATCCATATGTTTTGTGTCATCAATAGAAATGCATTTGTGTGAAATTTGGTTGATTTTCGTGCACCAATAAAAAAGTTTTTCTTAGAATTTTGGGTTTGTATGGCAGCCCTATGACCCCATTGTCCGATTTGATCAATTCTTACATGTATTTTGTGTCATCAATAGAAATACATTTGTGTGAAATTGGTGTACATATAAAAAAGTTTTTCTTAGAAGAACCTAATTTGGGGGGTTAGGTTTGTATGGCAGCCCCATGACCCCATTGTCCGATTTCCAGTCTTATATATGTTTTGTGTTATCAATAGAAACACATTTGTAAGAAATTTGGTTGAAATTGGTACACAAAAAAAAAAACTAATTTGGGAAATTGGGTTTGTATGGCAGCCCCATGACCCCATTGTCCGATTTTACCGATTCAAACATACAAACTGCCTGCAGCAAAAAGAAGCATTTTTGCACTGCATAGCTTTTCAATTGGCCGAGTAAAATGCGTCGCAACAGACGGACGGACGGACATTGCCCAATAGCCTCCCCAAGTCATGCTGATCATATATGTATAGTTTTTATATGGTCGGAGATGCTTCCTTCAATGCGTTACAAACTTCATGACAAAGTTAATATACCCTTTCACACTATGAGCGAAGGGTATAAATCGAACAAACATCACAGATTATGTAAAGACAATATGATTTTGTAGTTTTCATTTCATATTTTGAACTACACTACAGCGCAATAAATAAATTTAAGAATCATGAGTGAGTCATTTTTAACCATGACTGAACGAACAAAATTACCGTCCAGAAAAAATAACTTTTCAAAAATTAGAAACAAATGATGTACCAAGTGTTTTCTGAGCGTCTACTGTAGTAATATGTAATTGTAAATTATTATGCTGCATGTACATTATATTCCACTTCTACCTCAACGCACCTGTCATCACCAGGATGTCACTATCGTCTCTGTATAAAATATTGCAAATAACTGGTCCTATAATTTCATTAAACATAAACAATCTCCCACATATTCCATCAGTGCCGTCATCAATTTCCAATTTCCAATTTCGGAAAAATATTATTTATTTTCGCTTCCGCCTGAATACTGATGAATTGAATCTATACATGGGGTCATCAATAAAACCAACACGTCCGGATCACTAGAGCTTAAATATTATATATAAAATAAATGAGTTTTCTTCAATGAAATTTTCTGTCATATTTTATGATTAATTAAAAAGTCCTTGAGTCTGATGGGTATATCGCGGACGAGACGAGACGACCCGGTTCAATCTCGTGTCGTGGTCGTCGTTGTCATATTCAATGTGTTGCCAGATGACAGTCCAATCTAAATGCTAATGCTTTTCTTCCGGTCGAAGGATAAGACACCGAATATAGGTACCTATAAAAAAAACCCAGAGAGGAATGGTTTCATACGGCAACTTATCATCTATATGTATGATGTATGTATTTTCTCGCATGCCGACATCATCCTGTGGAAGCTGAAATTTTAAGTTTAGTGTGTGACAGTTCTATAGTTTGGGTGAGCAACCACACATACAAACACACCGATCATATATATGTAAGCTGTGACAGGAAGAAGGGTTAGTTTGTATGTCCTAGCGTATACAATCACGTTAAAGTAAAAAGTGTATGGGAAACAAGCAAAATGTACGAACCTATGACGTTGACATCGCCACTCCGACGGGCACTGTGTCCCTGTTTGTTGCGTGCCCAACATGTATACGTGCCCGTATCAGCTGTCTTCTGTACAGGACTTATGACCAACGAGCCATCCGGTTGGACTTTTTGTCGTATATCATCGGGCAACTCTCGTCCGTTGCGCTCCCAATGTATTTCCTCGATAGGATATCCGGCCACAGGACATTTTAAATTTAATATCTCCCCAGCTACTGCAGTAACTTTTGGTATTGGTCGAATGTATGGAAGACCTGAAATGAATGTATAAAAGTATTTATCAATACATATGCAATGTGTTTGCAACTTATATACTATTTACGCTTCCGTGTAATAGTTTGTAGTTAATATTTCAGTAGCGGATGGGTAGTATGTATCAAACTTCAAACATAAACCTCTCTCTGTTTTGTAGTTCAAAAATTTATCAATTGGTTGCTATTCATTCAAGAGTGATTTAAAAATTGTTTTAATATACTGAGTTTACTTTAATCTATACGCATTTGGTAAAGTGCTATACTTTTACTCCAATCAATGGGGAGATTTTACCTTGAAAAAATTGGAGATGTCTCAAATTTTTGATATGTTATAAAGACAGGTGGGGTAAGTTAAAATCCAAGTTTGCGTCACTTTCCCCCCTGTGCTCCCGCCGCCATCTTGAAAAAAAAACGTCTTAAATCCGCTCTTTTATCAGTTTGTGGCCTACAAGAAGCCAAATACCCAAGTATTTAGCTTCTTGTAGGCTGCTGTCAGGCCTACGGTAATTATCAGTTCAGTTGAGAGTTGATAATGCATGTAGGCTTCTCTTGCATGTAGGCTTCTTTGAACCCCGTGGGCCGTGGGGCCATAAATTACGAAGCGATAGTGTGCAGCGGATAATATTTATATTTTAGAGCTTTCAAAAGTAAATTACGAGCTTTTGCCTTACTTTTGGTTATGGTGCAGGGGTATGTGAAAACATACATATGACAGAAAAATAAATTAGGAAAACTAAATAGGTTTTCTAAGCATACCTACACCATGATGTGTAAACGAGCCGAAAATAAACGAAAACTAAAAAATCTCTTCTTTTCTAAGGTTTGAGCCCCCGTAGCGAACTCACATTGACTATGAATTTTTCATACAAAATTTTGTAGTCAGAGTTACCGTTATAGAGATTTTCATGAAACCTTCTTAAAAATATCGTTTGGCCTCCTGCACTGTTAAGAGTGCGCCAATTAATATCGACTTTTGACAGTTTATTCAGAAACAACGAGAGCTAAAAACTTGCCACACATACCATTTCAGTACATGTTACCGTTATCGAGAAAGTCAGGGGAGTTTAACCCTTTGTAGCACCGCTAGCAGCCTTCGTACAGATGGTCTTTTTAGGTTCTTTTTAGGATCTTCAAAAGAAATCCGGTTTTCTGTTATTTTTCTTCAAATTCGGCTTGAAATGTTGTTTTGATCGTAACCGCGAAATGTATACAGGGTGTCCCGAGACTATCACATAAACGCATCGGCATACTACTTAAGTTGAATTTGAAAGCCAATTTTAAATTTGGTATTCATTATTGAATTAATTAAATTGATTGAATCGATTGAACTGATTGAATCGATTGAATTGATTGGATTTACTGAATTAATTGAATCGATTGAATTTATTGAAATGATTGAATTGAGTGAATCGATTGCATTTATTGAATTTTGAATTCTGAAGAGAAAAACAAATTTTCGTAGGAATAAAAAAATATTCGAAGTGGTTTCAACAAACACCGATTAGTGTAGAGTTACGAGCTCTATTTTCTTAGTACACAGCATACTATAATTTCTTAATTTAAAGTCCTATCAAATGTCAAATAATATGAAAACCACTGGGAAAAAAGACTAATTATCACCCACGAAAAAATGATTGAGTTACACCGGCAAAATATATTCGCAACCACTTCCGACGCAACGACAATTTTTTAAGGTCATTTATTCCTGAATCTCCACGTGAACATTAAGGATACATATTCATGAGTTACACAAGAAAAAAGAGGAACGACACATATTAGCCGCATTATTAAAGTTTCATCTGTTCTGTGCATTTTAAATGTCCCAGCTCACTTGTATCCCTATCCTCACAGTTGGGCCCATATCCTCTTCGTTTTGATTGTGCTGGTCGTGTCACATATGAATATACACTACTAGAATATGAACAAACAAAAACATGCTCATATAAAAAAGATTTATATTCCCCCATTAGAGGCAGATTTTCCACTCCTTTTTTCGTGACTATGGCCGTGTATGGTTCCCTCAACATACAGCAGCTGCAAGCGAAACATTTCAAATCCAATTTTACTCGAAAACTGCTCCACATATGATAAATAAATAAATGTGTATGCAGGCAGCATACCTACATAGGTATATGGCGGGTATCATCCTCATCCTGTACCGCTACTGTATGCTGGTTTTGTATAAATTTCTGGGTCAGTAGCGACTTTGGCTGTACTACCATTATTTCTGCCTTCCATCCCCGTAGTAAGTATAGGGGACGGTTGTCGCGTTGTCGGTCAGTTATACGTTCATATATATTTTGAGCAGCAGTCCGTGTCCCAGATAAGAGATACAAGCATAAAACATGGTCCATACTACAGCCCACGGCCCATACACAATGCATATCAGATGGGATTCCAGGATATGTACACCGAATGTCCAATGTTGTGTGTCCGTGTCGCAACTCGATATATACGGACCCCGCATCATGACACCTCTGTGCGCCTTGCCTGACCGTTCAACGGTAAATGTATGACTCGATGTATCCAACTGGGATACATAAGGCTCGGTTCCCAGAATTCCCATATATGTGGTTGTTTATATCACGTGCACGGTGCGGTGGTGATGTTATTAAAAGGACATGCCAAAAAATAAAATAAGCTTCCACTTAAATTACGTACCATAAATATTAAGCCGGGCCGAATGAAATGCTTTTCCAGCTCGATTTTCCGCTATACATGCATACTCGCCACCATCCTCGACCATAACGTGGCTAATATTGACGTGACTAATTACGTCTCCGTGCACTGTTACGTACTGTCCGTTCATAAATCTGAAAAAAAAAAGGATCAAATAAAAAATTGATTAGCAAAATCAAATGAACGACAGGGAGAATAGGTTAAAGGGGCATGTTTAGCCTTCTGATTGGACTTTTCAAAGCGTTTCTAATTTCGATGATTTTCGTTGCGGGAATCTGGTCTAAGCACCAGGACATCAATTATAATTGGCATGTGAATGGATGACTTTTAATTAGGACATTTTCAAGTGTATCATTTGGGTCGTTTCATGTCGAAAACGGTTTAATTAGGGTAGGTGCGTGTGAGAGGTGATGTTTTCGTAAACAGACGACCATTCGTCGAATGACGGTTCTAAACCGAAATAGCAAATCACTAGTGAAATTAATGTGAAAAAATATGAAAAATTAGTTTCTAGCATACTATTCTATAACTAACATGAGTTTAGTGTCTATGAGTCACATGATAGTTACATAGCGTTCCTCTCCGTTCATGCCTATGAGTCATATGTGACTCATAAATGTATGTATAGAATTTCGGATACCGGACGTGGTGGTAATAATGGCGGAAACCGGTTAAATAGTGAACACGTTAATTCATCGTTAAGAAAGAAGTAAAGTTTGTTTTTTTTTTAAGAATTATAGAATTTCAAATTGAAAAAAAAAAAACACATTTGAATTAATTTTTTTTTTATTTATTTCAGTATACTCTGACAAATTATAATGTTAAGACTCACGCCTGAAGAACGCAAGTTATCAAATTTTACTTCGAAAATCAGTTGTCGATTCGCGCAACTTACAGACGACTTTTTATGGAATACATAATCGTCCATCTGAGCAAGCCATCCGTCGAATTGTGAATAGATTTCGTACCACATACTCTCTAAATGATGCAATATCACCAACACGTCGAAGAAACCAATGACTTATTAAAATCAAAATTTGGTGATAAGTTGATTTCAAGAAATGGGCCTGTCAATTGTCAAGGTGCGATTTAACACTTCTCGAATATTTCCTGTGGGGTTACGTTAAATCACAGGTTTATTCTGATAAACCATAGCAACAATTGACGCCTTAGAGGCCAACATTGTTCGTGTTATTGGTGACATACGGACAGAAGTACTCGAAAAAGTGGTCCAGAATCGGACGTCAAGAATGCGCTTGGTCAAGAACAGCCGCGGTGGCCATATGCCTGAAATAGTTTTCAAATGTTAATGTCATACATTTATCATTCCAATAAAAACAAAATTGACTAAAAGTTAATATTTTGTGTTTTTTTTCCATTTGAAGTTCTATCATTCTTTAAAAAAAAACACCCTCTAGATTACGAATATACAACAAAAACTCGTTTTCTCTTCTTGTGACTTGGGATTGAGGAGCATAATGTGTTGACGGAGACCTTGAGTCAAGGATGCCGAAATTCCAAAAATTATATGTAATTTCCCATACTTTTTTCATAGAAATCATTTATTTATGTATGTACATATGTATGTATATTCAGGAGTCAATGCATCCTTGATCTAAGGCGAAACTTGAGTTATCGTATGTTCATAAATACGGGCCTAAAACAGGAACACTTAAATGTCTGGAAAAAATATTAGCTATTTGATGTAAGTTGCAATTACAATATTATAGGTTGCCTTAAACCCTTGTGGAGAATAGCATGTCTACTGCACTTCGCGCCATAACGTATACGGTTTCTCGCAATGTCTCCTAATTTGACCACAGTTTCTTCTTAATTTAAAAACTATTTGAGATCTGTACTAAATGATACAAGATTCGATAAAGATAGGAATTGACGAAAGTTTAGTGCTTTTCGGTAACTGTAGCGGTAACTTTGATTTGCCAAATTTTGGACAACCCACCGAAAGTAATTAGCTTGTACTTGTATCATGCAATGAGGGATATTGAGATCCAGTCAGACTAAGCACTATGGTTTTGTTTCATTTTATCTTTGGTCCGAATGGATTTTACTCCTTTCCGAGATCCAGAGCAATGTCGCTCAGATCCATGATTGTGTGCGAGATTAGTTAAATATCGAAACATCAGCATACAAGTTCCACGGTGTCCAGCGGATAAAGTCGAATTACTAAAAAAAACTAGAACCGAAAACAGGATGCAATCCTGCATAACTTGGTTATTAACTTTACAATCTCCCGACACTATAGAGTACGCAATGATTGTCAATGACGTTAGTAGCATTAATAATAGCAACTAATTTGTATGAGCCAATTTCTTGCGCATATACGCCCTGATACAATATTGGCTCATATTGTCGAAATCAAACTTCTTCGTCCAAAGCTCTTTCTATTAGTTGATGCCATGGATGCAAGATCTGTGCCTTCTTCGTATGTTTCGACAAGGGGATGTGATCCTGTAGAACAAAGCAGAACCAGAACCTAAAACCGACATTGTATCAATCCCCGCAGACTTTCATTGGGGGAATCGTTGGTATAGTATTGTGCGTATTGGACAGCTAAGTTATCTATATATTACGAGAGACGATGATAACTTGCCAGCTAGTAATTTTTTATAAAGGAGTTTGATAGAACAAAGAATCCATGGATTCACCGTTTGTGGGCGGAACAACGCCTCAACCGCGGTCTTTGCCTTGTATAAGTACCCTGCAATCACTGTCTTTCACCTGGTGTTAATAGGACCTATCACCACCTTCACATTCCTTGATGGTGCTATACGAGAATGGACCCAAAAGTAACTGAAATTTGGCTGCGTTAAGGAGCAAGGTATCTGTTAGGGACAGGTTTCTTCAGTTAGTGTGCATTGTGTGTTGTATTGCTGTTACTGTATCGGATCACCCGATTTTTTTTTTTGTGATATAACTTTTATTTTTCCAATTTCGTGTGGGTCGATTTTCAAGTGAATCTCGCGGCTGTGGTTTTTCTATTAAGGGGCCGGGGAAGCTATTGTAAAGCATAAGACTGTTTATGGGGATGCTGACTTATTTAAAGGCAGCGTTTACGAGTAGTATCACATTTTAATAATGTATAAATGCCAAAGGAAGACCGAACCCATTCGGGACGCCATTTAAGATTGTTATTCGTGGTGCTACATAAACTTCCGTTGCGATGCACTAACAGTGACACAACTTGCATATTAACTCAGAAGACGTGTTGGTCGAACAATGTAATTCCCCCATTTTCCCTATCCACCGGAGCCAAGTCCCAGTACTTCTATGGGTCCTACTCGTATATGGTATTTAAACCATTCTTTCATGCAGCTTCCTCCAACTTCTGAAGCTTTCAAACAATACTCGAACTCAAGGTTGTGATAAATGACATCTAATGTTTATCGGTTTATTTTCAACATTCCGCCGCCCTGTTTTGTCAGATATCCAGGGCTGTTGCCAAGATGCCTTGGCGCATTATAAACAGGGATTTTGAAACCTGTGAAAGACTTAAAAAAAACGAGGCTAATTCCGTGTGTGGGCGAAATTTGGATAGGTAGGTACCATTCACTCTCCTCGGGTTAATAGTTTCTCGGACGTACCAATGACTTGTATTTCACCCCCTCCCTGCAATCTTTTCCACCGTTTTCACATAAGCTCCATGAAGTAGATGAGTGAGTTTTGGATGGAATAAGTACACAAACAACATTTTTTCTTAGAGACATTTCTTTGTGGGGAGGGGCACCTATGGCTCCATAGTACGATAAAAAACTATCGCGGTTAAATTTATGTTTGAGACCAGTTGCTCCATTTGCTGGCAGCTGACAGTTGTTTTGTATTTTTGTATCGTTCTCATCGGCTTAGTTTTCAGATTTTGTGGATTTCATCACAAAAGGATATTGCAAAATCTGAGACCACTTTGAGAAACATTTGTTTAAAATTTTTATTTTTAGCCAACATTGAAAAAGAATATTTCCATATTTTTTCCCGTCGCATTAGCCATTTACATTTAATTTCTCTAAACTCTATCTCGTGTGGAGTAGTGGACCCGTTAAACAATTTTCTTGGTAATTTAAGGAGTCCTTTATCAAAACTACACGGAATGACCAAAAAAACTAAGCTTATGTATACAATCATCTTTAGGTCGAAACCTCTAAAATCTCTGTTTCTGTACTTGTCTGCCAATAAAACTTCAATATTTTCGAGTTGGAGATACTGGTCGCGCTTCTCCATTTTGTGTTTAATTTAATCTCGACAGCTTCGTTGGGTTGCAAGTATACTTCTGCGTTTCATATAGTGCTTAGTTCTCTGTTTTAGTGACCCTCGACCACTCGTTGTCACTACAATACTACTTTGCAAATAGAGTCGCTTATGTGAACAAATATTCTCTTCATAACAAGCCTAACAAAACCCTTTTTACCTTTCCTTTTTTAAAGAAAGTATCAAGTATTTCGCTCTAGCTACAAAATATCTTCCATGGCAACAGCCACACCATAATTCGTGCATACTACCTCAAAAGTCATTCGTATTTTTGCTTGAAATTAGCAAGGCTATCGTTAACATTTTTATTCATTGGATGGTATAAATTACTTATGTACGAATACATAAAAATAAAAATCACAAGAAAAAAATTCTCTGGAAGGACCTTTTACGGCGAAGACTTACCTAAAGGTGGTTGAACTTGTTTCCAAGAGCAAGGCTCTCTATGCGATTAAATTTACTGATGCGGAAAAAAGTAATTTCGTCCAGAGCAAACACGATTACGAGTGGCATAATCCAAAAAGTAATTTATTTCATGGTGACGACGACACGGCGATGACGGTCACCGGCAACTGACAACTTTTTTTCTGCTCTCCAATCGAAATTTTAATGATGTCTACTTGTGTGTACCTGGATGTAATATAACCACCCATGAACCAAAAGATATGGCTAACAATAAAGGTAGGAAAAAAATATAGAAAAAAATCCTGCGAAAAGCTGGGAAGCCACAAAGCCAATCAACCTTGTTATTCTGTGAAACTTTTTGCTCTCAATTGCATTATAATATACATACTATTATTCTTCGACCCTCTATACGACCTAACTATGCTAATGAACGCAGGATAATTTTGTATTGAATGACGTCGTCTCCGTCAGGACGCAGGAGCATTCCGGACGTCGACAATGGACCTAATCTTATTTGCACACTATACGCAACGACGAGTTTGAGGTATTACGTTTATCCCATGATGCATGTACTCGTATTCGTAATAATACACTTTTTAATTACAGCCATTCTTAGCTTTGCCCGGGGATATTAATTAGTTATAATGGAATATAATCTGCCAATGGACTAAGGGAGAGATGGGCATGTCTCTATGTATAAAGCACTTGATACGTAGAATTATATGTAGGTACTCACCTGCCATGAGTGGGTAAGGGGAAACCATCCAGTTGCCATGAAATTTGCGGCGTTGGATTTCCTGATGCCGAGCACTTTAAACTAACTGCTGGTCCGGGCTGGAGTGTTTGCTCAATGAAACTATAGAGAAGTACGGGAGGTGCGTCTGAAAATTGAAACATTAAAGTAGATTAAACGTTAAGATAAATTATTATTTTGTTCATAAGAGGAAAATAAATAAATAAACATTTAATTAATTAATTTAGCTCCACGGGTGTAAAATGCACTAAAATGTGCTTTATTTCTATACAATAGTTGAGAAGTGTCATCCAGCGAAATGGGATTTCCGAATGGATAAGGATACATCAATAAAACACTTGTCGCCATAATTAAATTCAGCTGATCGCACAGCATACCTACTATATGCGTACAGATTTACTGTACTGTTTTTATGGTTCTTGATAAATAGTAATTAGAGACGTAGTTTCTGACGCCTAAAAAACTAAGCTTCGAGTCAACTCTTTTTTTGAATTTAAATGAAAGGTCGTTCCTCTTCCACCTCACTATGGAAGAGTATGAAACAACTCAAATAATACCACCCTGTGTTCCGTCATTCAGTAAAGTATTAAAGCTCAATATTTCACAGATGACTTGGCCCCTCTCTAACGAACTATTACTCGCAAAATTGTCTGCAATCATTCCTTCCAATATACATAGTATCGTTTACGTTTCGAATGAACCTCAACTTGACTCCATTCATTCGACAATTGCTTCATTTCTAATGTATGGAGATGAATCCACGTTTCGTCACGACAGTGACAAATGGATAAACAAACTTTTCCGTATTTCGGCACAGAACATTCCCTAAAATATGTTTTATGCCGTATACATTTCGTCGATGGTTTTTTTTTCACCTGTTGTAGGTTATATATTGCCCCCATGACAGCCATAAGTGCCTAAAAGTTTGGGCTGAATGGGGAGAAGGAAGAAAGTTTAAGGACCATGTGACAGGCTGCGCAAAGAAGCTTAGGCTTGTTTTAATAATATCTGTTTCACTAGTGAAAAGTGAGTTAAGTGTGAAAAGTGAGTTAATCAATTTTGAGTTAGATGCACTATCGAACAAATAAATTGGCCCCTTTAATATTTTTTACTAAAAAAATAAGTACGACTATTATAAACGAAAATATAACGTTGTAAATGATGAGCTAAGTCAGTCGAATTGAATTGTTATTTGTGAAACTGAACTGGTGTGAAATTTTAACACATAGCCTACACGGTTTTAACTTTTTACAGCTTTCAGAGTAGGCAATTGGTTGCCAACTTTCAGAGTTGTAAATTTACAGTTCGAAATTTACGTTAAAAAAAGCATTTAAAATTACATCAATATATTTAACCCATTTCCAACAAAGATTTAATTTAAAATTCTTAGAGGGAAACAAGTCCCATATCCATGTGTAACATAATTTTTTTTATTTAAAATTAACTTAACGTTAACTCATCTTTTTTGTGCGATCTGTACACTTCTTCTTCTTCTCAGTGCCGTATAGTCCAATGTGCGGCCATGGTGTTTTAACTCAGCCGTTTATAGGCAATTTCGAGTCAACGTTAAAATGCATGTAATTTCGGAGTGTATATAATGTTGAACCACGCCGAAATTCGATCTACGGACCTCTAGATTACTAGCATCGTAGAGTGGCGACTCAACCAAGTGAGCCACAGAGCGTGGCAGAAGACTATCGACAAGATTTACGGCTGACAATGTGTGCAGGTGATACTTCATCACCGCTTCTGTTCAAAACTGCTGATCAGCCCAAAATTTAGCGGTTCCTTCCTAGGGAAATTATGCAATGTTTGTGCTAATTATGAGGTTCAATCTTCCTCATAAGGTAACCGGCTGAATTTATGTGCATGTGTTAGATCTCGACGTACCCATGCCGAAAGTGCCGGTCAGCCCAATTTTTAGCGGTTCACCTACACTCTAAAAAGTGAATTTAAATTTCCGCTGAAAATGCGGTAATTTTACACTTTTTCCCGCTTATATTCACATACAGAGTGCATTTTCCAACAATTTCTGTTTAAAATAAGAAAATTACACCAAAATCGATGTGAAATGTATTTTTACGCTACACTTGTGTATAATTCAGATTTTCTGGTGCATTTTTACAAAGTTTATGTGTTTAATTCGGATTTGTGGTGTACCTACTTTTACAATGTGCAGTTCATGTTTTACTCATTTTTTGTAGCGTGCTCTCCACTCCAGTGTAACACATTTTTCCAAAAATTCTCTGCATTTAGAACTCATGTGTACACGCTCTGTGGCTCACGTGGTTGAGTCGCACTCTACGATGATAGTAATCTAGAGGTGCTAAGATCGAATCTCGGCGTGGTCCAAAATTTCCATACATGTGCGGATAAGAAATATATAGTGCTTGCAACCTTATACAGGGTGTCCCGCGACTCTTGGTACATACGATAATGGGTGATAGTACAGCTCATTTGGGTACAATTAATGCTCTACATGACCCCTCTATCTTTAACCGTTATAAAGTTATAGCATTTTTTGGTAATCGTCTCAGATACCTCGACCTGCAGAGCAAAATCACTATTTGCCACACTCCCAAATACAGTGAAAGCTCCCGTAGGCGGACACTGACGGTTCCATTAATTTTGTCCGGCTACGGGAGATGTCCACTTGCGGGAGAGGCTGAGTATAGCGAACACCAAAATTATTTAAATTTATTTACCTTTCAGACCCCTTTAAATTCAACATAATTAAAAATTGAATATCGGTGTCGGAAATTATTGATATTTTTCAAGATTTTCTACAATTATTCTCAAAATTTCCTCTGCACAAGCGGAAGGACATCAGGGGAGACTAAAACTTCAAACTTAAAACCCTTTGTTTGACATACATCCTACAAAAATCAGAAAAGTACTTCAGCAAGTTGTTTTGTAGTCATTTCTACCATTAAATCTCTCAAAATGTCGTTGATGAGTAGTCCTAGAATTTACTTTTGTCCGTTTACGGGAGAGTCGACCTAAAAAATGTACTAGATATTAGTGTCCGCGTCCGGCCAGGGGAGCGTCCGGCTACGGGAACGTATTTTGTTCGAAAATTGTATTGAAAAGCTTGGGACCGAGAAATTTGTCCGGCTACGGGAGGTGTCCGCTTACGGGAGCTGTCCGCGAACGGAGCTTTCACTGTATTTGATCCGAGATTTGACTTTACTTTCTGAAACTCCACAAAATTCTACATAAAATAACTGTTTTGCCAATTAAATAATTTAAAACCCTACCCAGATACAACCATTCAAACTTTTAAGAAATTCGAAAATTGATTTTTCATTGAAAATTTAAATTGTAAAATCGTAACGGTACTTTGAACTGACAAATGTGCAAAGTTGATAAAAGTTGCCTCATAATGTTAGCTTTCGAGCGACATATAAAAATTAGGGTCTTAGGATTTAAAAATTTGCATATCTTACGTGTTAAAGAGAAAAAATTGTGGTTCCAAGAGAAAACCAAAGTAAACGTTTCCGCAATTTTTGTACGAGTTTTAATTCGTAAACAAGATTTTTTTTAATAAAAAACGAAAAAACACGATACCAAGGTTAATTTCAGGCGCGGCCGAAATTTTGATACCCTTCACTCTTTTCGGGCTAATATTTTTTTTCCGGCGTACTTATGACTTATTTTAATCCCCCCCATTCTTCCACTTTCGTTTTCACATATTTACCTCGATAAAAGATATTTGCGTGAGGTTTCGTTAGAATAACTGCACAAACGGAATTTGGTGGGAGGGGGGATGCCCCCATAGTACGAATATATTTTGTTTTTACATATTTTTGTACTTTCTATAAAGACACATTGCAAAAACAAATACATATATTCGTATTATGGGGCCATCCCCCCTCCCACCAAAGAAAGTTTTTTTTTCCGTTTGTGCAGTTATTCTAACCAAACATCACGCAAATATCTTTTATCGAGGTAACGAAACTATGTGAAAACGGAAGTGAAAGAATGGGGGGATTAAACATAAGTCATAAGAACACAGGAAAAAAATATTAGCCCGAGAAGAGTGAAGGGTATCAAAATTTCGGCCGCGCCCGAAATTAACCTCGGTATCGTGTTTTTTCTTTCGTTTTTTATTTAAAAAAATCTTGTTTACTAAATAAAACTCGTACAAAAATTGTGGAAGCTTTTACTTTGGTTTTCTCTTGGAACCACGTTTTTTTCTTTTTAACACGTAAGATATGCAATTTTTTAAATCCTAAGACCCTAATTTTTATATGTCGTTCGAAAGCTAACATTATGTGGCAACTTTTATCAACTTTGCACATTTGTCAGTTCAAAGTACCGTTACGATTTGACTATTTAAATTTTCAATGAAAAATCAATTTTCGAATGTCTTAAAAGTTTGAATGGTTGTATCTGGGTAGGGGTTTAAATTATTTAATTGGCAAAACAGTTATTTTTGGTAGAATTTTGTGGAGTTTCAGAAAGTAAAGTCAAATCTTGGATCAAATATTTGGGAGTGTGACAAATAGTGATTTTGCTCTGCAGGTCGAGGTTTCTGATACTATTAACAAAAAATGCTATAACTTTATAACGGTTAAAGATAGAGGGGTCATGTAGAACATTAATTGTACCCAAATGAGCTGTACTATCACCCGTTATCGTATGTACCAAGAGTCGTGGGACACCCTGTATACACTCCGAAATGATATGCAATGTAACGTTGACTCGAAATCGCCTATAAACGGCTGAGTTAAAACACCATGGCCGCACATTGGACTATACGGTACTGAGAAGAAGAAGAAGTGTACAGATCGCACAAAAAAGATCCTTAAATAGTTTTATTGATAACTATTTTATTTGAAAATGTTCGCCACTTAAATATTTACAACGAAAAAAAGAGTGAAACCGCTTATATTCCTATTTTTACGGAGTGTTTTTACACAAAGCGTGGTGTAAATTTGCTAATATATTGGAGTACTTTTTTAAACATTTTTTATGTAAAATTACACTTGATTTGAAAATTTAGATTGCAGAGTAATTTCACTATTATAATAGAAGGAATCAAAAGCTACAGTCAGACCGTGCTAGTACTAGCTACTAGTGCATGCATACAAGAAATCTCCACGGAGACGACGACGTCAACAACGAAACAGTGTCATATAAATGGGTGACTACGCGTTGTTACGACGTTCGTTACCGAGAGTGTGTGCAACTTGACGCGTGAATAGTCACCCTATCTACCTAGGAATTAGTTGTATGCGCGAAATTACCACGGTGACGACGCGACGTCGTAAACAATCAAAAAAGTGTTATGCAATTTTACTAGTAAGTAGTAAAATGTATTTAATAGTGGAATAGGACATGTTCAATTATTCTACTGGGAAGTGGATATACACTACAATTATTTCTCGGTGGATTTCGAATTAACGGCTCAACGGATCCACACGAAATTCAGTGGGAATGTGTATAATGGTAGGGTATTTGCTACGAATACCTTTGAAGAAGGAAAATGTTAAGAGGGTGTCCCAAAGGAGGTGCAAAAGTAGATCATTTTATTTGTCATCGGAAAAGGGTTGATATCGACATGAAATTCAGTGTACATTTGTAGAATGGTAGGCTATTTGCTACAAACACCTTTGAGATTACGAAATATCAACAGGGTGTCCTAAAAAAGGTGCAAAAGCTGATTATAATCGGGAATAAATTTTGTTTGAATGTGTAGAATGGTAGGGTATTTGCTACGAATGCATTCGAGATTACGAAATATTAACAGGGTGTCCGAGACGAGGTGCGAAAGTCGATTATTCTATTTGTCATCGGAAAAGGGTGTATCGGCTCGTATATCGACATGAAATTCAGTGTAAATTTGCAGAATGGTAGGCTATTTGCTACAAACACCTTTGAAATTACGAAATATCAACAGGGTGTACTAACAAAGGTGCAAAAGCTGATTATAATCGGCAATAAATTTAGTGTGAATATGTAAAATGATAGGGTATTTGCTACGAATACCTTTGAAGTAAGGAAATGTTATCAGGGTGTCCCAAAGGAGGTACAAAAGTAGATAATTTTATTTGTCATCGGAAAAAGGTGTACCGGCTCGTATATCGACATGAAATTCAGTGTAAATATGTAGAATGGTAGGATATTTATTTGCTACATATACCTTTGAGATTGGGAATCGGAACAGAGGTTAGGAGGTAGGTTATTTGCTACAAATACCTTTGAGATTGGGAAATGCTAACAGGGTGTCCTAAACGAGGTGCAAAAGTAGATAATAATCGGCAATAAATTTAGTATGAATGTGTAGAATGGTAGGATATTTGCTACGAATACCTTTGTAGTCGGGAAATGTTATCAGGGTCTCTCAAACGAGGTGCAAAACTGGTTGTCATAATCAGCATACCCAACAAACAATAGCTAACAACACAATACAAAAATTCGAAAAACCTGCGGTTACAGAAAACATTCACAAAAGTTGACTGTTTGCTGTGCATTTTCGTCGAAGGGTCGCTACCCCTATTTTTGCTACAGTCTGTATCTGCGACTAGTCTCATTTTAGCATTTCAAATAGAAAAGATAGAGCAAGTCTTTTTCACATCCTCTGGCACTGTGGTTGTTTTAAATAGGAAACGAGTAATTAATATGCATGTATTCCATCTCTTTTTATACGTCTTCTTCTTCTTTATATGCCAGTCACAATTATAAATAAATATGATAAACATGTTTTTTTTACCAAAAACAGTTTTTAGACACCTGGCCCTCTACTGATTCCAAAACACTAAAAGTAGCCTGGCTCTGCCTTTTCTATTTGAAATGCTAAAATGACACTAGTCGCAGATACAGACTATAGAAAAAATAGTGGTAGCGACCCTTCGACGAAAATGCACAGCAAACAGTCACTTTTTGTGAATGTTTTCTGTAACCGCAGGTTTTTCGAATTTTTGTATTGTGTTGTTAGCTATTGTTTGTTGGGTATGCTGATTATGACAACCACTTTTGCACCTCGTTTGAGAGACCCTGATAACATTTCCCGACTACAAAGGTATTCGTAGCAAATATCCTACCATTCTACACATTCATACTAAATTTATTGCCGATTATTATCTACTTTTGCACCTCGTTTAGGACACCCTGTTCCAATTCCCAATCTCAAAGGTATATGTAGCAAATATCCTACCATTCTACATATTTACACTGAATTACATGTCGATATACGTGCCGATACACCCTTTTCCCATGACAAATAGAATAATCGACTTTCGCACCTCGTCTCGGACACCCTGTTACCATTTCGTAATCTCGAAAGCATTCGTAGCAAATACCCTACCATTCTACACATTCAAACAAAATTTATTCCCGATTATAATCAGCATTTGCACCTTTTTTAGGACACCCTGTTGATATTTCGTAATCTCAAAAGTGTTTGTAGCAAATAGCCTACCATTCTACATATTTTACACTGAATTTCATGTCGATATACGTGCCGATACACCCTTTTCCGATGACAAATAAAATAATCGACTTTCGCACTTCGTCTCGGACACCCTGTTACCATTTCGTAATCTCGAAGGCATTCGTAGCAAATACCCTACCATTTTACACATTCACACTGAATTTCGTGTCGATCGGTTGAGCAGTTAATTCGAAATCCACCGAAAAATAATTTTAGCGTATATTCACTCGCTGGCTGGGTGCTAGTCGAATTGAACATGTCCTATTCCACTAGTATCTAGGAAATGTGTCTGTTGACTAGCTACTAGTCAAATTGCACAACAGTTTGTTGATTGTTTACGACGTCGTCACCGTAGTAATTTCATGTTTGCAACTAACTCCTGTATATAGGGTGACTAGTTGCGCTTCTAGTTGCATCACACTTTCGGTGACGACGTCGTAACAACGCATAGTCACCCATTTACATGACACTGTTTTCGTTGTTTATTACGTGTCGTCGCCTATGGTGATTTCTCGAATGCAACTTTACTAGTACTAGTAGCTCGCCAAATGTGACTGTGGCTAAAGTTTTTTTTAGAACAAAACAATGTATGAAAGACACGATTGTAAAACTATAGGCCAATTTTTAAAAGAATCATACGAGCACCTAACCTTGGCAAAGTTGGGGAAAATTAAGATGAAAATATGTATAATTTGTTTTTGGGTTAAACAAAAATAAAATTTGACTTTGAAGTTCAGCACAAACCAAACCACTTCTCTGATTTTAGTGCGGTTAGTTGCTTTTTAGGTAAATTTGTTGGCCGTTATAATCATCTTGATTTAATATTCTTGCTACGAGTAGTCCAGTTTTGGAGATATTAAGGTTTAAGTCGCGTAAGATAATGTATTTTTCAAAAATTTTCAAATGCCTGTGGCAGCAAAAGGGTTAAGAATTCGGAGTATGTCTCGTACTCCTTTTTTTGCTGGAAATCAAGTGAGGAATAATTTTCCGGTGCGTTTATGCGGTAGTTTGCGGACAATATGAGCTACCCTTAATAAATATACATTGTATAGGAGATTTTCCCACTTGCACTTAATCTGACCAGATAACGTAATCTGAGGTGTGATGAGTTTAAAAATGTATGGAATCTGACAGCTCAAATTAAGTAATTTGCACAGATTACGTAATCTGGACATAAGTGTGAAAACTTCCTACATATATTTATTGACGTTTTTTTTTGGACAAGCTTTACTGCTCTTGAACACCCAATGCGAAATTTATATTTTTGAAAAAAACATTCCTCATCGTAAAGCCGACAAAATGTCTAACCTTTCCGTTCCAAAAATAGGCTCTTTACGTAGTATCTGTAGATTTTGAACAGTGCAGGCATTCAACTTCAATTATTCAAAATAGGTTAGGAGTTAGGAGCTATTCACACTTGAACTTAATCCGGCCATATTACTTAATTCGTGGTGTGGTGATTGATTTGCGATTTGGTCCATTTTCAGTATCGTGCAAGATTTTATCAAAACAAATCTGACCAAAATTTCAAACTGTTAGCTTCTTTATTTCGGGGCCTTAGAGAAAGCATGCGTTAGTCCAGAGTGGGCATCAGAAAATAAAAATGGCACCGTTCTCACACTATTGCAGTTCATAGTATGCGTGAAAATATTATTCAAACGTCAATTTTTTGTTTACAATTGAGAATATAAAATCCGCGTAATATTCATTACTCTCTTAAAATTCCGTTAAATATCACAACCCTTCTGTTGGCGTATAGATCCAGACAGACCATTGGTACTATATCTTGATGAAAAATATCGTTCAATAATATTTTCCACCCCTTTCCATATAAACTTCAAAAGAACCGGCCACAAATGCGATCAAACGTTCGGCGAAATGTAAACTATGTCTAAAGAATCGAAACAACGGCGCATCATCGTAAGACACAGTATGTAAACTGTTTCTAGAACCAAAATTAGACCTCTTCAAAAAATAAGATTGATTTCACAGAAGCTTCAGCTACACCTTAGGCATAATAGCTCGTAGGCGGCGTCAGAAGGGTTAATAATTGCATCGACAATATTTTGACATTTGAATTATTTCGTGGAGTGTAGTGTAATAAATTTGGAGTCAAACACATATGGGTTGTGTGATCACATAGCCACTCTGGACTAACGCATGGCATGACTTGCAATGTTTTCTCTAAGTTCGGGGCTTACCGTGCGAACAGACAGACACACGGACAGACAGACAGACATCGCTTGTTCGAATCAGGGACCGATCCTAATCATTAACATATAAACTTTGCCATACCTCTGGTGACTCCTTTGAGATGTTACATTATATCGGCGTAACAAGAACAATATACCCTATATACCATTTTATAGCTATAGGGTATAATTAGATGGGGTTTCCTCATTTTCAATGGGTGAAAACTTTCTCGCAAATCTATGCATAATATTCAAATATGTATGTATAAGTATTTATTACATTTAAAATAATAAATTTTCAAATTAATGTGCCAAATCAATTTTGTTGAATTTCTAAAGGACGAAATAAACAAAGCATTGCTTATTTTTCAACGAAGACTCAATAATCCTCTTCATAGCATCAACATAATTTTAACTACTGAATGCTACACACCAACTGGCTCATAACAATTCCTATAAGCACTCTGCTGACGAAATCCTCTGTTTTGTTTTTTTTTTTCCATTGCCACTTACCAACTTCTTACTTTTTATGATAAATGAAGGAATTATCAAAACTGACAGCCCTTATTATTTTGGGATTCCGTATAAATTGCTTCACGCCAGTTCTTATTTCGTTATTTTCCCGGCGTTATGCGACTAAACCGTCAGCAGAACGGATCAAATATGTTGCGTAGTTAGAAATGGTTTAACGTCAGACATTAAATTGCAAAATTTCGTCTGGTGAAAAATATTTGAATCTCTCGTGCACTTTTTGAATTTCAATTTATTGTTCAAATTCAATTACGTGAATACATACCTCCCAGTTGAAGTTCAGCGGCTGCTTGAAATGTGTCGCCTTCCGGACGTCGTACAACACATTGATACATTCCCTTGTTTTCGCGACTGACACCCGTAACGAGTAGTGTGTCACCTATCCGGGCAGCACTGGGAAGTTGGCGTCCGTCCTTGTACCAGGTTATATGCTGATGACTAATTGGCGATCCATTACTCGTGACAATACAACGAAATTCTGCCGTCCCGCCCATGTGAACGCTCAGGATATTTGGACTGATTTCCACCTGGATTGGAGTCGAGACGGAAAGGCGTAGTTCGGCACTGGCCTCTCCACCGGCATTCGATGCTGAACATTTATAGGTGGCCGAATCTTCGGCTGTTACCGCCTCGACGGCCAACACTGGGCCTAGTAGACGAACACGGGTGCCACTTAGAACAGGAAGTGGCTCGCCACCGTTCTGAGTGTACCATCTGTAAAAAGCAAAAATAGAGTGGGTTGTACATACATATTTTGCAAGCATTTATTAAAGGATAACAAATCAGGAGTTTTTATTATTAGATATTGAGGACTTAAAAGCAATTGTATGGGATTAAGTATTATCCCAATAACACTTACTGAAATGGCAAAGTGTATACCTACTAAAATTTTTTATACCGATCCACATGGTTTATACAGTGCACCATGCTGAGGTCATTTACCCGTAAAATCAATGAAATTCGGAACGTGGAACGCGAACGTTTTTTTTCTCCAGCCCGGTCCAATATTCGAGCACATCCTTCGTGCCATGCACCATGCAATACTTCCAGCTCATTTCGATACAACATATTTGACAGAACCGTGTTGTGAATCGAGAGTGTTTATAGAAAAAAAAGACGCCAATTGGGTAGCATTGCCGGGGAATGCAATCGCTCCCAGTAATTCGTCATCAGAGTGCTAGCTATGAAAATATTGAATAGCGACCAAAGTGTCGCTAGTAGTATCGAGTCGTTGAATTTGAACGATGAAGGGTGTACTCCTATAGTCCGATTCTGAAAATTATAAATTGAAAATAGCCAAAGAAGCACATAGCTGACAATACAGCAGAAGCGCAAAAGTATAGAAGCAGCAGGAGATTTACGACAGCATCATGACGGTGGGGTTAGACCATTGCATATGGTGAAAAAAAAAATACAAACTACAAAAAACCTTAAAATTGTGGATGGCATCAGAGCCAGAAGCAACTCGTATGAACGTCCTGCCATGTGCAGTCGTGTATAGAGAGGGAATGCAAGTCAGAGTAAAAAAAATATACAAAGAAACGGCAAAAAATGCAGAAAATGTTATCTCATGCAGGCCCGAGCATTGATATCATACATAACATGAGACTGAGGCTGTAGATGTGAATGTGTGCGGCGCTGTATATGCATCACGATGATCCTGATGAAAGCAGAGACCATGAAGCAAATAAAAGCCCACATGTAGCTATACCTTCACTGGATTATACGTGCTGATGCATAATTCCATTCCATGGAAACATATCACAGAGAATAATGATTTTCTCCCACATTCTCCCTGCTGTTCCAGAGCAGCTCTAGCGTCACTCGCGTTTCGTCCTGCACGTCCTTTATCATTTACAGTATTTCTGTGACAATTTTTTTTCCTTGCCTAACACTACATTTTTCTTTTTTCCGAAAATCCCGGATGAATGGAATGCATACTTTGTGTGGAAGTGAAAGCAAAGAGAAGATTGACAAAAAAAAACAGCAGAAAATAATTTCTTTTGCTTTCATTTGGGTAGTTTCAGTCGTACATTTCAGATTCAACAGCAATACCAACACATTATATGTATTACCACATATATACAATGGCTAGTAATTTCGAATGAATTAAAAAATAGGGATGCCTCAAAAAAGAGATGAATTCTTTATGTGTGCAATCTCAATAACGTTTTGTAAAATAGAATACTGCCGAAAAATACGGAATTTAAAGTTTTAAATTAATGGAAAATCTCGTCCTATGAACATTTTCTTACTATATCCGCGGAAACTGACAATAAGAAGCAGAAATAGGAGGAGCGTTACGAAAGTCAAAGTATAGGTTTGTGTTCGTAGAGACAATTCGTGTGACGATCGCTCAGTTATCGTAGTTAGGTAGATGACTGCATCTGAGCACTATGTGCGTATTTTTTTATACAGACATCGCCTTAAAATTGAGTAGATTTCTGGATTCGACGAAAAAAATCCCTTTTCCCATGCACAAGGACACTTTCGCGATAGAAAACAACCAAAATGTGACAGTGTTCTTGCGAAATTATACTGGTGAATATCGAAAAATCGAGCCGAAATACGAGAATCCTTATATAGTTGACAAAGTGTAACGGTGTAACGGAGCGATTTCGATACATACGTGTCGGTTTTTGAATTGTTTGATTTAAGTACAGGAGGGTTTCAGTTGACAGATGTCGGGAGGAACACGCGTTTTTTGGGAGTCGTGACAGGGACAAAAAAAATCAAAATGTAGCTGGCGGTCGAAAAGCGGCATCTGGGATTGGCGGTTTTTTATCGGACAAGCACTCATTTTGAAGAAATTTTGATAAGAACCGGTTGTTTTATTGTCTTGTGTGTGATATGCGAAGAACTTAGCATTAGGGACGAAGCAAAATAGGATGGTCGAGCTGCCAACTCAACATAGTGTGGAGACTCTACCATGTCGACTTTCTTCTTTTTCTTTGCCTCGTTATTTATGCCGTTCCATGGCGCCGCGACGCTCCGCCTGCGGACACATCGCCAATTCTGGCGGTAATGTCTCAGCCTATTTCTACAGGCAGCTTTATCTTGGAGCGTGTCAACGCCGATACCAATGCGTTGTTGCTGCTTTTTCATTTGACACACCCAAGTGTCCACGTTTTCAAAATAGAATATGAGCCGTTTTATTTGAAAGTGGTACAAGTCAATTTTTGACGAAAATGAGTTAATGCCATTTTTAAATATATCTTAATATGCACTAACTATAACCAAAATATCATACTGATCTATGTGGAGCAACATGCCAAAATAATGAGTGCAATTTTATTGAAAAATCGAATGGCTCAGATGTTTTATTTGAAAATGGTACAAGTCCAATTTCGATAATCGCAATAGAAAACGGTCGCTTTTTTATGATTTGAAGTTTTAATTTTTTTATTAATAATTACATTGAGGTCCATGCGCATAATTTTGAGACCTAAATTTGTTTATCCGATATTTTTAATGTTTTTGGGAAACAAAAAGAAGTATATAACGATACCGAATTCTAATCGTGCGAATATACCCATGGCACGCAAAACTTAAAATTTACAACTAAGTTTTTTTTGTACTTTTATTATCTTAAAGGGACTTCCAATGGGACTACCATTTGACACAAATTTGAAGTGTTTCGCGACATTCTATCAAAAGGTATGGCTAAATGTAGCTTTCAAAGGGAAGGGAGGTAGGTGTAGCAGTGTTAAGGCCTTTTCACTTTCCATCAACTCAAAGTATATGTCATAATAAGGCATTAATCAAAATTTGAGGTCGCTAGCGATATTTTGTCGAAAGTTATGGCCGAATGAAAATATCAAGGAGGAATCATTTGTATGTGGGGGGGGGGCAGGGTAACCCTTGGTCCGATTTGGCCCATTTTCAATACCGTCCAAGATTTGATCAAAAGAATAATCTGACCAAAATTTCAAAGCGCTAGCTTTAATATTTCGGGAGTTATCGTGCGCACAGATAGACACACGGACAGACAGACAGACATGGCTGAATCTAATCAGGGACCGACCCTGATCATTCATATCCTTTGCCATACCTCCGGTGGCTCCTTAGAGATGTTACATAATACGGAGTAACAAAAACAATATACCCTATACCATCTTATGGGTATATGGAATAAATATAGATTATAATAAGCAAAGACTGGGAAGGTAGTATAACTGACAACTGCATCATAGTTCGAAATCAGTGGTCGAAGAAACGTTTTTGACACTCCTGTGGAAAACACTTCTCAAGGATTTGCAATAAAAAGAAAAACGCAATTATTGTAGCGTTTTTTTTACGTATTTTCCATTTAAGTGTCGATTTTTTTTTAGAAAATTTAACAAAAAGGACACATTAGAACATGTTGCATCTATTCGCAAAAATAAGCTATTTTCGCCAAAATTCGCATCAATTTCTAAAAACGAAATTTCCGTACCTCTAATCATAACCTTATCACACTGCCTATTCGAAGACGCACAAGGTCAATTTCTACAGCACAACAGCTTGCTAAAACTCTCTAAATACTATTTTTACGTAAATTAGTTACGTTATTGCAATTTTTGCAGCCTAAAAGGTTAAAATTTAAAACTTCCTAACTAATGATTTTTTTCTCTCAGACTAGGGTTTAATTTTGCATGGGTATTAAACACCATTATAAAGGAAATTATCGGTGCTTTAATTCACCCTTACATAATTTCGCTCCAACTTTTACTGTTTGCAAAATAATTAACCTTCGGGCGGGCGCAATGCATCTGACATCGTTGTGTTGACTTTTAGGGCCACCAAATCGTCCAATAGTGTGTTTTTAGTAAAATAAGCTCACATTTTTTAAGCGGTCGAGTTGTTGGAGATTTTTTAAATATTGAAGCGATTGAAAGCGGAATATTCTTCGAAAATTGAAAATGTGAAGGGTATCAAACTTTGTGAGCCAGTAATTGTTTCTAAAATTTCGTAGAACTGTTTCAAAAACACAATGCAACAATAAATAAGAGTGTTATAGAGAAACTTAGTTTAATCTTATTTTCTGCACTTAATCTGTCAGATACTTTGCGCCCGATCGTGTTAGGATTAGTATTGGGCCCGCCGGAAGGTTAAAAAAATGCAAAACTGGCCATGTTTGAAGCACAATTTCATTAATAAATTTGTACAATGACTTTATATTTTGATCAGAACGCAAACCCTTCAATATCTCAAAATATGACTGAATGGACTTGTACCACTTTCAAATAGAACGGCTCATATGTAAGGATAAGGACACATATGAATTTTTAGAGATAAGACTTTATTTTGTTTTTTGTTAAATAGATCAAGCCTTTGTTTTACTACAAGCCGATCCTGACGCGTTTACTGAAAGATCACTGATGATGAATTTCTAGCATCAGTGACTCCAAATAAAATGCCAAAAGTCCCCGAGGATGGGTGTTTCTCCTTTACGAGAAGTTCGTATGTGATATACACGAAAATTCGAAAAACGAGGGAGGATTTCATGAAGAAGTGTGATTATCTGTCTAGGGTTAAAACACTTCGTCACATGAGCCTAGGTAAAAACTCAAGTAATATTATGTTCAGAGTGGGCGAAAACGGATTGATTTCAGCGTACGTTTTCAGAAATCACCGAAAAGTGTTCATAGTGCACTATTTGTAATTTCATTTGACAACCGACAATATTATTTTTCCTATAATTCGTTCTAAGTATAAAAATGTGCTGGCGTAGTCATCGATAGTCATTTGCAACATATTTCGTCACTTCAAACTGACCGTCCATTCTCTTATCATGGAGAAATTAAGAACATTGGCCAACAGACGAAACATAACTATTTAATCGGGTGTCAGTTAAAATATGCTGAATAGTGGAGTTTAGGTTTGAGTCCTGGGTGCTTACATGTTTTCATTTAAAAAAAAATCAAAAAATCAAGGTTTCATAGAAAACGAGAAAGATACGCGCTACAACTGCTTAATCAGAAATTGTGCCGCTTTGAAGTCATTGTCAATATTTAATCAAAATTTTGACATGTGATTTATTGTGGATAGAGTTGCGGAAATTTTGCAATAAACTAATTTTTAATATTGCAAATTTCGCTCAAATTCGCATAAAAATATAATTTTGCACATTTTGTTGTTGTTAACCTATTACTCTGGAAATTCGAGAGACTTACGTGAAACGTGATAAAAACTCATCATTGTAAAACAAATGTGGCATGTGCATATTATTGAAAAATATTTTATAAGAGTTAACGAAAAATTGACTTGTTGGCAATTGCCTCATATAGTATAGTGACTTTAGCTCTAGACCCAAACATCCAAAAAAAGAGCTGACTTTTGATGCCAAATTGTTCTATGGCCTGACCGCATTACGCAGTAAAAAGTTAGACTTTTTTGCGCGTCACATTTGGGGGGGAGGGGGTGGCAAAGGGGTGAAATTATGATTTTTTTGTTGACTGTAATATTTACAGCAAAATGTTCTGAGGACGATTTAAACTACACAAAATTTCCTTTCTAATGATATATTATATCATATACCTTCTCATGGCAGATTATATACTAGACCTTAAAACATTTGGTGTATTTTAGATTTTTTGATAGTTACATTTGGCGCTCTAGCTCCTGAAGTAATTTAATTGGAGCCATGGTAATTGGGATAACTATTCCTAACAATATATAGCTTTCCCACACGGAGACTCAGGCTGCCCCGACAAAGCATTCTCCTATACTCCTTATTAGCATTTACAAAAAATTTTTGCCTGTAACTTTTCGCCGAATCACAGCAGGCGGGAAAAATTTTGGTAAACGTTAAGACTGAGTCCCATTAGACCCTCCACCAAATATTACTTCGATCGGATTAAAACAAAGGGTACCTCCCATACAAATTATTCAAATTCAATGCCACTAGTTTATTAAGAAATAAGGGAACAAGTCAACCAAAATTAAAGTTTTGCTCGTAGGCAATTTTCCGGTCATTTTGTATGGGAGGTACCCTTTGTTTTAATCCGATCGAAGTAATATTTGGTGGATTGTCTAATGGGACTCAGTCTTAACGTTTACCAAAATGTTTCCCGCCTGCTGTGATTCGGCGAAAAGTTACAGGCATGTCTTTTTTTTAAATGTTAATAGAGAGTATAGGGGAATGCTTTGTCGGGGCAGCCTGAGTCTCCGTGTGGGACAGCTATATATTGTTAGGAATAGTTATCCCAATTACCATGGCTCCAATTAAATTACTTCAGGAGCTAGAGCGCCAAATGTAACTATAAAAAAATCTAAATTACACCAAATGTTTTAAGGTCTAGTATATAATCTGCCAAGAGAAGGTATATGATATAATATATCATTAGAAAGGAAATTTTGTGGAGTTTAAATCGTCCTCAGAACATTTTGCTGTAAATATTACAGTTAACAAGATATTGGCGAAAAATCATAATTTCACCCCTTTGCCACCCCCTCCCCGCAAATGTGACGCGCAAAAAAGTCTAACTTTTTACTGCGTAATGCGGTCAGGCCATAGAACAATTTGGCATCAAAAGTCAGCTCTTTTTTTGGATGTTTGGGTTTCATCATTTTTTCAGCTAAAGTCACTATACTAATATTCTGAATTCAGTTGTCGAAAAACATGACGATTGTGACAATCCATATTAGTCGTCAACGCTTTTCAAGAAGTTACGATAAAAAGGCATTATATCAATTCACTCTTCCTAGAAATATTGCATTGCAGTAAGCGAAGTTCATTATTCAAACCTACGAGTAAAGAGCTTGCTCGATGTGATTTGCGAACGCCAATTTACAAATTATCATTAACGAGACAATTTTGGAAAAAATCAACCTAAACCTGATTTCATTCGTTGTATGAATTTTTCGTATTTCACGAATCGTTATTTGTTTTACCTATGCATTAGAAATCTACATTTCATTCCTCTAAACTATATTCCATACATGAATGAATGATATAATGTATGTTTAGTATGTACATACATGATTCATTGCGTAAGTCATGAATATTTTTCACGAGCGATGCATTAAACAAATATGTTACATAATTATTACAACATCTTGCAGCATCATCACAACATCTGGCGGTGGCGATTTGGTAGTCTTTATCCATTAACGCGATTTCAACAAAAATTCTTAACTAAATCAATACCAAATCGTGGTAAAGTGTGGGAACTCCGCCTGAGTTTATGCAATGCACATTTATGAAAACGTTACAATTACAGTACAGGCCGTCTAGCTCACAATCGGCACTTTTATTCGATATATCCACGACGTTATTAACCTGTAAGTCCATTTTTTTCACTTTTTTATGAACACAAATCTTTGACGTAAATGCTTGTTGCAAAAAAAAGGCGTTTTACTAAAGCATCAAAAGGTCAGAGTGAAAATTTAGAGTTAGATGGATTCTACTGTACGGTCAAAATTTGGCAACAAAATTAGGACGATAAGGTGAACTGGAATTCAGATTTGGAGCTTGCAAATCGCGTTTTAGCAGACCCTAATAGCCTGTTGAAATGTGAGAACTACAGAGGCATCTCATTAGTTTGTACGACTTATAAGATTTTATCTAAGATTCTGGAAAATAGAATTAATCCGTACGCAGAAGAAATCATTGGCGAGTACCAAGGCGGCTTTAGACCTGGTCGTTCGACGACAGATCAGCTTTTTACAGTGAAGCTTTTACTCCAGAAGTGCTGGGAATACAACATCGACGTATACCAAATATTTGTTGACTTCAAGCAGGCATACGACAGTATCGATCGAGGCGTACTGTACAACATTTTGCTGCATTTTGGAATACCGGCTAAGCTAGTGCGACTCATAAGGATGACGATGACTAAGACCGTCTCGCAGGTCAGAGTTCAGAACAGACTCACTGACCTATTTGAAACTCGTACTGGACTCAAGCAAGGCGACGGGCTGGCGCCGACGCTCTTCAACCTGGCTCTGGAGTATGTAATTCGGGCCATGAATTTGGACAGCAGCGGAACGCTACCCATTAAATCGACTCAACTAGTAGCCTACGCCGACGACATCAACATCATGTCTCGAAGATTGGGTGATGCAGAAAGCCTTCTGCATAATCTCAATAACGCCGCCAAAGAAGTTGGGCTACATATCAACGAGTCTAAAACCAAGGTCATAATGCAATCAAAAACTAGAACGCCAGTAAATTCAAGCATCACAGTGGGGGACCTCAATATAGAATATGTAGACAACTTCACTTACCTGGGTTGCAAGTTGTTAAAAGACGCCAACGAAACAGATGAGATAAAGCGACGGATACAACTAGCTAATAAGTGTTACTTTGCGGTCCTCCAAATTATGAATTCGAAGCTGGTGCACAGGAACACGAAGCTCCACGTGTATAAAACCATCATCCGACCTGTGTTATGCTATGGCTGCGAGGCATGGACCCTAACCCAAAACTCTGAACACCTGTTGGACACATTCGAGCGAAAGGTTCTCCGAAGAATCTTCGGGGCCGTTCGTGAACGAGGTGAATGGCGCATCCGGTACAACCTTGAGTTTTATCACCTGTATGATGAGCTACAGGTGTCGAAGATCGTGAAATTGCAGCGATTGCAATGGGCGGGTCATGTACAAAGGATGAACGACGATCGCATGCTCAAAAAGGTGATGAACGCGCAACGAGTGGACGGAGCCAGATTGCGTGGACGACCGAGAGCCCGATGGGAGCATTCTGTATGTGAGGACGCCCACCAGATGCTAGGCTTTCGGAATTGGAGGACAAGGTCGCGTGACCGCGAGAATTGGAGGTTTTCAATCCAGGCGGCCAAGGCCCGACGTCGGCTATCGTGCCATAAAGAAGAAGAAGAAGAATAGCATGTTTGAGCTAAATAAATTAACTTAAACCCGTTTACTCGATTGAATCGTGAGGTTTTAATTAAATCCTGTCGATAGTCCGAGCCCCCTATAAATTTAGTTCTAAATTTAGTTGAAAAGTTCAAAGTTTACAGCGTGTAATAATCTGACAAATATAGTGGTATCAGCCATTTATTAATTTATAAATTACATTGTGTGGAGGCCCCCATTTGGGTCTCGAACACAAGATATTTAAGAAACGTTACGCCACTCATTCACTAGAAACACATTTTTGTGTTTGAAATTGGGGCACAAACATAGCCTGCAACAGAAACAAGCAGGTGTGCAAAATTTCAGTTCCGTAGCTTTTATAGCGGCCGAAGAAAACGCGCCTCAAAAGGCGGAGAGGCGCGACAGACACTCTACGAGCGAAGGGTATAAGTATAGGGTGTTTTTTTAGACTTGTGGTTTTCAATCTGGCATAACTTTTTTCGGAGTTGTTTAATTTTACAGCTGTCACTTGATTTATGCTCAGTTTAGTTTGCCATTTTGCCATTTCATAATAAAAAGACTTACTCCGGAACAACGTTTGCAAATCGTGCCCAAAACAAGATGGCCACCGATACCGATTTTCACAAGAAAATTTTGTTCAGCGATGAAGCTCACTTTTGGTTGAATGGGTATGTTAATAATCTAAATTGAAGCGTTTGGAGTGATGATAATCCACAAGCCATTGTTACATCCTCAAAAAGTCACTGTTTGGTGTGCTCTATGGGCAAAGGGAATCATTGGTCCATATTTCTTCAAAAATTAAGCCGGCCATAACGTTACAGTCGACGCTATAGAGCCATGGTTAATGACTTTTTCGGGCCTGAATTGGAGGATGATGTTGTGGACGTCCTTTGGTTCCAACAAGACGGCGCTACGTGCCATACAGCCAACGAAACAATCAATTTATTGAAAGAAAATTTTGGTGAGCGCATTATCGCGCGTTGTGGGCCTGTGGCGTGGTCTCCAAGAATGTGCGATTTAACACCGCTGGACTATTTTATGGGGTTATGTGAAGTCGCTTGTCTACGCAGATAAGCCCGAGACGATTAACGCCTTGGAAGAGAATATTCGGCACGTCATTGCTGACATACGGCCCCAATTGCTTCAAAAAGTGATCGAAAATTGGGCCTCTTGGCTGGAATTTATTCGTGCCAGCCGCGGTGGCAACTTGCCCGCAATCATTTTAAAAACATAAGGCAAACCCTTATCCTTCTATATATAAAAATGCTAACTTCGGAAATGGCAAAATCTGATGAATGTTCTGATTGGCTACGATGAATCCCGAATGTCGATAAGTATAGCATGCAAGAACGAAAAGCAGTCAGTCAGTGCTGCGAGCGCGCAGCGCGAGCACGTCAGCTCATGGCTGTGGCAGGGCAGGGGGGGGGGGTAGGGGTTGACGAGCGTAGCGAGCAGGGGGCGAAGCCCCCTAGTCGTTTTAATAAAGCTAAGTTCTTGGCCATATCATTAAATTATATGCGTTTTATTTCTTCTTTACATCTCTATAAAAACACTCTATGCATATAAAAATACCGGCGTACAGAGGGCTGCGCCCGCAATACGAAGGTTTTTTCGAATTTTAATGCATAGTGAATATTTTTTGTCCATTTATTTTATAAGCAATAAATAAGAGTTGTGGACAACATTGATGAAATGCTTCCTGTAAATCTATTTTTGGATTGGTCTAAATAAACGCGTTCCAGAATGAAAGGCGCTAGCCTTTCATTCTGTTCCACCTTAAATTAGACCAATCCAAAAATAGATTTACTGTTTACCCAGTTTCAGTGCCGGATTAAGCGAGCGCGGGGCCCGTGGCAAATGTTGAGCGCGGGGCCGAAATTCGCATAAATTTCATAAAATCGAAATTCCCGTTCCTTTAATGACAATGTGTTAGGAACGCCGATCGGTATTACTGAAAGCCAAATACATGTTGCCAAGACGCACTGAGACAGATAACCACGCACAGTGGTTCAAATTCGATTCGATTACTGAAAATTTTGGTGGGCAATACATTTGCACATATGAATAGAATATAGAAATAACAAGTATATCCCTCATGCACAGTGGCGTACCTCTTAAAGCATTATGAAAAAGGGGGACAAATTATCTGTTTTGAAAACGATACAAAATTCTTTCATAAAAATGTTTTTCATGATTTGAAGAAGGAAGGTTTGTCAAGATTTTTAATTGTTTTCTTAACAAATTCTGTTTATTCAGCATAGAAGAATTTATTTAAGAAGTCCTTTTTTGGAAGACCTATGAAAATTTTACCATTCGCCATTTTCCGAAAAGTGATAAAATATGGGAAAATATAATTGTTGCCTCTAAATATAGCTTTCAAGTGAATTGTCCCTTTTCAGGGTATAAGATACTCATGTTGGGCATACCAGAAGGCCAAATTTACGTTAACACGTTAGCGTTATTTGGATTTACTAATTAAAATAAAAAATCTTGAATAACCTACACACTTAAATGAAAAACAATATGTTTGGTCAACAATTTTGAATCATTTGCAAACAGGTAATTTTGCCCCCATTTTCAGCAGTACGCCACTGTGAATGAGAGATATAATTGTCATTAATAAGTTCTATGGATGAGCGCAAATACATTTTGCAAAATTAACTTCAAATGTCCCACTAGAATGTGAATCTGAAACACTATGGACGTAAGGTTACGGGAATTCATGAATTAGAAAGAAACATTTCTGTATTTTAATGCAATTAACCTTGCTATAATTTTTGGAACATCCTAGCGTAAATTGTTCAACGATAACTTATTCTAACAATTTAGAAGGAACTGCATTTTAGAATTTCGTTGGCATCTTGGTTGTTATAATTTTTGTTTCAGAAAAACGCGGGGCCCCTAAAAGCGCGGGGCCCGTGGCATTTGCCACCTTCTGCCACGTGGTTAATCCGCCACTGCCCAGTTTGTATAAAAGTACTCCAAGACAAATCTATAGGCATTTTTCGATGTAAGATTTCTGATTACCTTTGAGCAAAAAGAAACTCAGGCAAACGTAAGGATGGCTTGGCATTATATATGAACTGAATTATTAGCTGTAAATCTACTGTTACTGTTTTTTTTAATCAAAGAAAAGCAGCTTATATGAAATGATTCCATTGTGTCCCCTGACTTAAGAGCCCACGCAAGCTTTCCTATGAGTATTGAACAAGTATACTTTTGTAGTTATTCACCCTGTTGACTTGGTCCTACAAACTTCAAAAATATTTGTGGCTAACACTATTACCATTCTATGCATTTCCACCAAATTTCATGTTCATTGTTTCATCAGGTTAAAAGATATGCAGTGAACAAATGCTTAAGAGGCTTCCCTTGCATTGTGAAAGGCCCTTACTAAATACTTACTTGGCTATATTTCCGGTTTGGATACAGTTATTTGAATAAAAATTCGTAGACATATTCTATATGTAATTTTCCAAAAACCCCTAGCGGGGTTTTCATATTTGGAAACCTAAGAGGGGCTACACACGAACAAATTGAAATTTTACAAATTTACTCTTATTTACTATTCCTTAGCAAAAGTCAACAGTCTTAATATTTAACGTATATAATACATACTGACCAATCTTTGCGCAAAGTTTCATATCGATCCCTATAACGGTTTACAAAAACAGAGGTTGAAAAGGAAGTTGAACTTTAAACGCCAATAACTTTTTTACCGCTACACGAAACTGGAAAACTTTAACTGATATGAGATCTACTCGTTTAGATCTTTGATTTAAATACCCATACGTCAATCTCCGATAAAAAATAAAAAAGTCGACTTTTTTCAAACGTGCGGGACACCCTGTTATCTTCTTCCTACCAACTTCTAAGGTATTTGTGCCAAAAACTGTAATCATTCTACACATTCCTACCAAATTTCATGACAACCGGTTGAGCCGTTCGCGAGTTATTTAGTGAACAGACGGACGGACGGACGGACGGACGGACGGACAGACGGACGGACAAAATCGATTTCAGGGTTTTTTGAAAAAAAAATTCTAAAAAACCCTAAAAACGTAATGATGTATTTTGACATTTTGTATTTTCGAGCGCTAACACTGGTTTTGTTTAACTGGAGCGAATAACGCTAAATTTTTTTTAACGAAATTAAGGTACATTTCAACAGAAATAAATTTGCTCAATATTTTACAGTCCTATTTTGGACTCTCATACTATAGAGAAAGGAATTTGATTGCACACCTGCATTTCGGAAAAGTTAATGGACAAAAAATATTTTTATTAAATTTTGAGTTACTCATTTTAAATTTGAAACATGAACAACAAATCAAAAATTAGATTGGATTAAGCATCGGTAGAAGGAAACTTTAGCTCTTGGTTTAAATTTTTTTTTATATATCAAATTGTTAAATACACTGCCTTATACATATACGCAGTAAAAAGTTACACCAATTTGCGCCATGGGTTAAGGGGGTGGCAAAGGGGTGAAAATTCAGTTTTTTTGCAAGTATTTGGAAAACTATGAGTCTGACCGCGAAATGTCCTGAGAACGAAACAAACTACACAAAATTACCTTCGTAATGATATATCTGTGGTGATTATGAATAATCGCTTAAGTCGGTTTTCATAGTTTTTCAGTAGAGCGATTTTAAACTTTAAAACGACTTGTGAAAAATCTATACAGTTTTCAAATCCAAAGACTAATACATTTTTGTAGATTATCATGTGAGCAATGTATCCTACTATAATTTTATTCCAAAGATAAAGCAGTTTGATTGTAATATGATAAAAAACAAAATAAGAGTTTTTTCCGTATGAAGCAATAGGGGTTGACAAAACTTAATTCCACTTAAGTCTTTATTCTCAAATATATTGTGCTTAAACTATTATCTTAAGAGGACATAGGTTCTTTTTCCATATTACCATTATACAGTTGATGAATCTTAAATCTAAACTCTTTTTTAATAAATTTTTAATTTTTTTATATTTTACGGAATTATTCATAAAAAAATGAAAGGAAAAGTAATTATTATAATAAACAAATAATATAAAGCCTCTTCGAAAGAATTAATGCAGAAAAAACGACTTCACAGACTGATTTTGATTGCTGTCTTCTTCAACTAGGTCGAAAGGTACATCCGAAATTTCATCAGAGGGAAGACTTTTGTAAAAGTCGTAAAAGAAAGGATGAATCATAGGAAGAAGATCCAATAGATCCCTTTTCTTTTTTACAGATATACGTACTTTCTCTGGTAACTTAGAAATTTCATATATACTTCCTGAATTTATACCTCTTTTTTGGATGTTTAATACTTTAAATGGATGTTCTACATTTAGGGTTGTTTTGAAATGAACTTTTCCAAAATCATTTTTTGTGTATCTTAACCATTTAACATTTTTCCAATGAAGGTTTTCAGAATTTGCGTCCCGGCTTCTCCACATAAATTTTGTTTTTGAATAAGAAAAGAAATCCAGGAAATCCCTGGAATCCCTTTCGATTACATGAAATTGGTTTTTGACACCAACAGTTCGTACAAACTCGAACCAATCACGAGGACGAATTTTTGTGTTCGTTACTTTTTTCTTTCTCTCGATTAAGGCGTGATCCGCATCACACTCCATGTAGGAATGACCTACAGTTAGAAATTTATGTTCGATAAATAGACACTTACTTGTTGTTAAGGACCTCAAAAAGGTGATCTTTCCATCTCTGAAGCGGCTGTTCTTCGGCAACAAGCAGTAACCCTTCTTTATCTTTCACAGGATGGTCAGTAGTGAACGATTTGCCAATTAGTGGCTTAATAAGCTTGAAAAAGGGTACCACTTTCACCACGGTAAGCCGCATCATTTGCCTCCTTCGCTAAAGCGTTGATGTAGTTACGCCTATCACGCCTGACACTTCTCTGCACACCTTTTTGTAGTGAACGGTATTCAGCTCGGAGTTGACTTTTGGCTGAATTATCAGCACCGGAGTTAATCTGTTCCTTAACTCTTTTGCATTCTGAGATAAGAGACCAAGTAGCATCACTGATAAAAGGTATCCTACCTCGATCCAATCGTCCCACAGTCGCTTCGCCACACGAAATGAAAGAATCCTTTGAAAAATTCCATCTATCTTCAATTGTAGGATTCTCAAGAGTGCTGCACTAGCTTTTTCGTGCAAAGCGGTAGAATATGCGCGTTTCATTGATGGATTCTTTAGTTTTTGCACATTAAAACGTCGCACGATTCGTGCGTTAGTAGATCGTTGGATCGCTGCCGTTCGTAAACGAAATTTCGCGATAACAAGATTATGGTCGCTGCCAATATAAGCCCCACGCTTCGACCTGATGTCCAAGAGGCAGTTTCTCCATGTCTTTGAAACAGCAATATGGTAAATTTGTTTGGTTTTCTGTTCTGCCATCAGGAGAAACCCAAGTTGTTAGGTGGCAGGGTTTATGCTTGAACAAGGTTCCGCCAGTGACTAGTTGTCGAGAGTTACAGAACTCCACGAACATTTCGCCATTGTTGTTCCTGTCGCCAAGCCCGTGATTGCCCATAAGGTGTTCCAAGCCTAAGTTATCAGTAGCGACTTTGGCATTGAGATCTCCCATAATAATTTTGATGTCACCCCTGGGAGGCCAATCAAAGGTGTCGCCTAGTCGCTGATAAAAAACGTCCTTTGCTGATTGATCTGCAGGTTCAGTCGGTGCGTAGCACTGAATAATTGTAATGTTTCGTACTCTGGATTTGAATCTGACTGTGATGATACGATCCGAAATAGGTTTCCAGTCGATTAGGGATCGGCGTGCATTCCTACTCAACAGTATTCCGACGCCTGGTTGCCGAGGTGTATTATCGTCTTCATTTCCAGAGTAGAGCAATACAGTAGGAGAGCTTGGTGATAAAGTCGCCCCCGATCCGAGCCATCGTGTTTCTCTCAGTCCCAGTACAGCGATGTTGTATGCGGTAATTTCCTGTTCGACTTCTGTGAGCCTTGTTTTATTTCACTCCCCACATAGTCCCAACCTTCCAAAAACCTATCTTAGTCCGTTGTTTATAGCCAAAAGTCGTTGCCGTTGAATCATTCGGAGGTATCCGAGGCTCGTTTAATGTTTCGAGTGTAAATTAAATTTTAAGGTACGCGGGATACAAGCCTACATACCCTCAATAGTTAACTTCACGTTTAAGAAATAGCAATTTGATTGAACAACAACTCATTTAACAGTGACTTATCTCCTCAATTTCACCATGAATGCATGCGAAACAACCGCTTACATAGACATTGTAACAGGACTTTCCGTAAATCTGATAAGGAATAAACGCTTAAGCCATATAAGAGCTCTCTACGGAAAGAAAATCATTTGGAATAAGAACTCAACTCAAAATGAGGAAGACTGAATTTGTTTTGGAGTTAAGGAAAAAACGCTTATGTCGATTTAGGCTGTTTCGAAATTCAGTGGTAAAAGAGTCATTTGAGTTAATTTCATATTTGGGAAAGTAACTTAAGTTAATTTAAGCCAATTTTCAAAAATATATATATATTTTAGTAAGAAATATGTTAAGTTAAGTCGCTTTTCCTTATGTCGTTGAGGGTCTACTTGAGATAGGCGGAAAAACCAATCGTTGTAGCTCGCTCAAAAATAATCCGAAATTAACCAAATTTTGTGCAGAGGTGGAGTCGAATACGGCGAATCCAGTGAACACATTAACTCGATTTTGTCTTAAGTCGACTTAAGCTGTTTTTCATAATGACCACAGATATATACGTAACACTGTAGACATTTTCTCAGATAATTATACCCTAGACTAAGCTGGCCAGACGTACAGGATTTTGCTGTACAGTACAGCATTTTGACCTGCCGTACAGCATTGGGAAATGTACAGCAAAGTGTACAGCATTTGCCATGCCACACACGCCTCACTACAGTTTATAATAAGCTCTTCTGTGAGCCTGGTGATCAGTCTTGTCTGGTTTTAAGGTGTAAAGTTTGACCCCTGTGACCTGTACGATTGATATTTAGCGAAATAAGCGTAATTTTATGCTTGGCAATCGTTCATTCTCGACTGCTCGGGGACCCTTCTCGATCTTTCTAAAATCCGCCAAACTTGTACATACAAGTACTACTTGGCGTTGGCGCTCACATTTGCTCCAAATGACACGGTTCTATCCGCGTTCAGAAGTTACGGTTGCCCAAATCGCAATTTCAAGTTTTCTAATCGAAAATTGTCCATAACCTGGAAGTGCCTGAGCGGAATTTTTGAATTGGGCAAACTTGTAGTGCATTGCACTGTCGATATTTGGTGAACATTTCCAAGCTTCAAAAGTTGCAGACGTCGAAAGATGCGATTTTAATTTATTTTTCCTATCACAAAACGATGGATACCACTATACTCTCAATCCGATTCCCCTATCAACCTCTATAGGTAAAAGCATACTAAAGAGAGGACTCTGCCTAGGGTTTTTAGATCAACTTTTGTTTTTCCACAATATGTCCTTAACCATGAAGAATTGCATACCATCCTCCAGAAATACCGCAACCAGGATAAGAAACCCTTCCACCGGTTAGGAGGTTCTCCTCAGACTCCACTCCATAGCTACATTTAAAATGTTTCGGCAGCCACGTACTGCCTTCTTCAGTGTTAGGGCAAGCACTGAAGAAGGCAGTACGTGGCTGCCGAAACAATTGTATGCTAGAAGCAAATAAAGACTTGCAGTATAAGGAAAACCCCAACCGCGTTTCACTATAGATCATGTTTCATAATCCCCACCTTAATGTTGGTATACCTACTTATTTGAAGTTGGACTAGAAACTCCTGAATGATAGGCGGGAGCTTGATCCCGTCAGGCGACAAAGCATCTTAGGAAGAACTGAGAAGTGTATAGCATCGCCTGAAATTATCAGTATGCAGAATACTCTAAACTTTTAAAGTTCGATCCTGAACTTAAAATTGAAGGTTTGTCTGCAATACCGAGCGCAAATGTTAAGAATCGTTCCCATCCCACTCGGAAGAGTTTGAAATTTTCTTCTGTTGTTGTGTCGACGGACTCCAAGACTTGATTTGGTCGATGTCGTCAATCGTCATCATCGAAGACTCTTTAAAGCCGGTAAGTTCCGTTGTCGTGCGTTAGAGAATGAGACGTGAGTGACGACTGAACAACGGAAGTCGGATAACAATCGGTGGCCGAGAAACAGGGTTGTTTCGAGCGTCGTTTTTTTCTAGTTTTTCGTTTTCTTTTCTTTTGATTAACTTTTGTTCTTTTTTTTACATTTGTGAGATGTGTACTGTGGGATAAGTGAAGAAATAAGTGCCTGCCTCTAAAAAAAGTGAGGTTATGTACCTGTGCCGTGGACCACATGGGAGCCACGAGATCCAGAAGGATACAATTGGATAAGTACCCCGACTTTGTGACGTCTGTGTTGTAATATGTGTTTAAAGTAGAGTTGTTACCATCCCCGTCCCCCCTTTCCAGGTAAGTATTTAAATTATTAAGGGAGACCCCCATTTAAAATTGTTTTCTTGGGCATGGGGGTCTCACGGTCGGGAATTATTTTATTAAATTGTGGGTACAGACGGCCAGGGCCATCAGGGCCCTGGAGCATGAAGTGAACGGGATTTGCGCTGGCCGACGCCAGATTACCCTTCCAGACATTTCTTAAATTCCTTTTGTTTGTGATAGTGTACCTAGGCACGTGATTTCCTTTTAATATATAAAGGATCAGGGGCTGCGAGCGGCAAAGACCCCGCCCAATTCTCCGAGCCTAAGCTACAGCAAGCACGTGCCGCTGCTTAGCTCGCAGAGAAGCTGGTTATTATAGTTTCCCTTGCCTTCACGGCCGTAAGAGCACTTTGTGCCGGTCCATTATAAAAATCTGTCAGATGTTTTCAGAGCTCTTAAAAGGACTCCACACTCTTGTAAATAAGGAGAAAATTTACTTTTCATCGTAACAATGTATCCTATTTTAAATATTTTAGGCTGAATTTGGATCTTGTTCCCTGAATTTTGATTTAGTCATTCATAGTTATATTTAGCCACAGTGCTGTATTCAGATGGTGATAATATTTCGGAATCGAGGCAGAGGTTTAAAATGCTGTACATTTTGCTGTACGGTTCTCAATGCTGTACGACTGTTCTAAATGCGGTACTGTGCAGCGAAATGCTGTATATTTTGGTCACCTTATCGTAGAATGTACGTGTATCATTCAAATTTGCTATACAATATGGTACATACACCAACCAAATCCATATGCACAGTTGCAACGTATGTACGCAAAAACGTAGTCACTTTGAATACAGTTTATCGAAATTACACTATGTATTCGTCTCCAGCGTAAGACGAATTAAACGAAAAAAGGTTCATCTAAATCGGTCCAGCGGTTTTCGAGTTTATGTGTGACAAAGAAATCACGACGCGAAATTACGTTTTCTTTCATATACATGAACAGATTTTCGCATAGAGTAACGGAATTAGAGTTATAAGTTAAACTCCGAAAATTTTAGGGCTTCCTCGATTTGGACCTTGTTTCGCAACAACATTTTAATGAGAAGCTCCGAGTTCGTGTTCGGCACCCCAAAAAACCTAAGAGACAAAATTGTCTCCACTATATTTTGTAATCTCAAATTACATATAAAAAGCCTCTCAATGGATTTTCAAAATTTCTATGATGCAACTCTTCTGAATTTAAAAGTTAGTTTAAGTTTGTTTTATGGACTCATGTTCTTGTGCTTAGGAATTTAGGAAGACCACACTTTGAAGGTTTTCCTAAATTTGGATTATATAAATGTTAAAAGTTATTCACCGTTAGAAATCCAACACGTTGAAGCAAATTTTCAGACTTAACAATTTTAAATATTGTTTGAGTATACAATAAATCACAAATTTTGAAGCTGAAAATTTGAATATTATAGAATCTTGGCAGAAACCTTAATATTGGAAACAGAAAAGCCAGTTTATGTTAAATATCATGTAGTTTCAGAAACTGAAGTCAAATTTTTAATCAATTGATTAGGAGAGTGGTAAATTTTTATTTAACAGTCCATTATGAAGAGAGTCAGCTTCAGAGGAGTGTCGGCTAAGAGAGGCTTATTATTAAGAGTAGGTACTAATATCGTCAATTCGCGTGAAATCCATGCAAATATTGTCAAAATTTGGATGATTGTGAAATAATATTCGCTTGGTGGTATTCACTTCACACAAAAGTCTCCCCAACAGTTTTCGACATTTCGCCACCGAAAACAATGCAGTTGCACTTTATTTCACAGTGGAAAGATGTCATCGACAACTAATCAGACCGCGACTGCAGATTTATCTTAAATTTAGTGAATATAAGGCAAGTCTCCATGGCACATTTTTCATGCGATACATTCATTCGGTTGATAAACATATGCAGTACTTACCTAACTTAAATTTCAAATAATTTTTCTGTTATTCACAAACCCATAAAAGAAAAAAAATTCACTTTTTATCGTCTTATCGATAGAACTCTCCGATAAATCACATCTGCGGCATCGGCACGCATGTAGGCATTGCGGGATCACATAAAATTTCAACAGAATTCAACGCCAAAATGTAAGCTAACAACAACTACCACTTTCTAAGCATATTCATTCAGAGTGTATTTTCACAAGCACAAAACATTTTAGGTTTCATGTGAAATACATAAATTGCGTGTAAACGGAAATCAATCAAATTTCTGTAATGATTTTATTGTGAAAATTATAGGCACAAGAAACAAGTTCAATGAAATCAACATAGAGAAATAGGCATGCAACACGTGTGCCAAAACAGCTAAAATTATGGTGGTTTTCGCAGAAACATTTGGGTTGTCTAATGACGCAAAATGTTTTGAGGTTGAGTTTTTAATTTCCAGATGGTTTAAAATTAAATAATGATAAAAACAGAGGTATATGGATGTTGTATACATATATTCGGACAATATTGGAAAAAGAATAAAAATAAGTTGCTAACGATAAAAATAAGAACTCATTGTTTATGCGTAGTGTAGCATAAAATAATGTACGTGCATGTGCAATAGGATATGTGTCATGCAATAATTTATATCAAACCAATATTACATACAATCATTGTTACCTCGGGAATAATGAGCTAACAGTTGCAGAATCTCTATAAGGACACATATTATAAATGTGTATTGCATAATATGTAAACCATATTGCTATTCAAATAATTTGCTTTGAACTCAGCTAATGGTGAATTTGAATTACAATAACTACCATTTCCTTACTTCCAGCATAATAGTCGAAATTCCATTTCAATCATGCTTGATTAAAGGTTATGGACTATTAAACAGTCTTTTGCTGCCGCGAGAAGGCTTTTATGGTTAAGCAATCAATGGCAGAATCGACTATACAAAATCACCATCCTTTTGGTTTCAATTGCTCCATACAACAATCAGCATTGAATGCACTCATGTTCCATTCAGCAAGTTGGATTTCCATTTTTAGATGAAATTCTAAAATTCATGCCATTGGAAAAGCATCTCCCTCATGTATGTATGTGTATTATCCGATACGTTTCATCCATTAACAGATTTCCCTTTCCCTACGGTTCACATGTGTATATACTTCCTCCTTCGCTACACTTCCGGCATCAATTAAAAAACCATTTTAATTTCCAAATGGAAAATTTCACGTTGATCCCATTCCATGTGTATGTATGTTCCCTACGTACTCGTATATTCTTACCAACATTTTGCGGCTGGTGGGGATTAAGATTCGTGCGAATACAACTATGTAAATGTAAAGTAAATTTAATTTTCGCAAGGAGTTTTATCTGACCGAGGTGAATACTTGATTTGACCTCGTATCACGTTAGAGCTTAATATTTTGGGATAAAGAAGATATAAATAAGGTTTCGGTAGGGTCCTTTAGTGCCTGTTATTCAATTGACCAAATGAAACATTTTCTATGCCATAGTCTAATATTCGAGTTTTTCGCAAAAATATTAGAAAACTCTATTGACTATGTATTTGTATATGAACGTGCAGTATAAAAAACTTTCAAAACTTTTTATAGTAAGGGTTTATAACTTTTTCGTTGTATATTTACGTCCCATGTGAACTGCGAGGATGAATAAAAAAGTTTAATATTGAAATCCTATGAGATCACAAAATTGTTTACAGGGCTTGGGAAAATTTAAGATGTGCTGTTGCTATACAACGACGACGTGGACGAAGTTTTCTCCAAATTGGGGATGTTTGACGTTTTTGTACTGCGTGTGTTTTATGAATTGATGAAAATATTCACAAAATCCGCTGAGTATTATTACTTGCGGTTATATACTGCCAATGGGGCAGTTATTTGGTTGATGTACGAATTACGAAATGCTAGATGAAAAGTTTGAGCTTTACTTTTAAGATTACGACAGGAGGGACAGCAAGTTCATGTTGGTGGAGTATTATTCGAAATATGGCGATTACTGGACAAGGACACAGCATATACGTACGTAGGGTATAATTTTATGCGACACATTTATGTAAACATAAAAATCATGAATGCATTCATAAAAAAAATATATAATTGCAGAAACTGCAAATAAATCAGAAACTATGGTACATGTATCTTATCGTAATGTTGGAGTCGATTATTTTCTTTGTATAAACGATGAGTAAGCGCCCAAAATTGATTTTCACTAATTTCTGATTTGCGTGTTGGTATTGTTAAAAAATAGAATTAAGCAAATTCAAGCCAAGTCATTCATAACTTAATTTTGAAAAAGCAAATGCTCAATTTTGTAATACATTTCTTATCTACATTTTTTTTGCATTCAAGACTAAAACTTTTATGGCCCTCTCAATCACATGTGTAGAAGAGCGTCTATTATCTGAACTTTGATTGTCTGAACATTCAACTAACCGTAAAGGGACCCAAGTTTTTTCTTGAATTTGAAATTCGAATTTTAAAAAATTTTCAAATTTATTCTTAGAATTTTTAGAATTTAAGATTTTTAAAAAATTTTGAATTTACAGTATTTTGCAGAATTCTTAGAACTTATTAGAATTTTCAGGATATATTCTAAATATTAAATATTAAGAAAAAAAGAAAGTAATGCAGCATTATGTGTTAATTTTGATTCGGCACCGAAGGTGCGCGTACTAACCGCTAGACCAGCCAGACTACTAAAGGTGGTATTACACTATCAAATAAAGTTTCTGGGTCATTGAAAATTTGTCCAACTTTTGCAATGACCAAAAGTGTTTTTCGAGACCTATTACACTATGGGAAAAACAAATGACAAATTTGGCTGGCCAATGACGTAGTCAGTCGGGTTTTGGGCCATTTGTTTGACCAAGGCATATTTCCCTATCACACTAGTATTAGTCCAGTACAATAGGTTCAAAATAGCCCCAAACCCAAACATCCAAAAAGAAAAGAAATTTTTGATGCCAAATTGTTGAATACACTGCCCAATATATGCAGAAGAAAGTTACACTAATTTGCGTCATGGGTTAAGGGGGGAGGGGGTGGCAAAGGGGAGAAAATTCAGCTTTTTGCAAATATCTGGAAAACTTGGAATCTGACCTTAAAGTGTCCTGAGAACGAAACAAACTACACAAAATTACCTTTGTAATGATATATAACAGTCTAGACGTTTTCTCGGAAAATTATACCCTAGACCCAAAAGTATATAGAGAATTTCCATTTTTTGAGTTTTACATTTCACACTGTAACTCTTGATAGAATAGACCTAGGGTGACAGGATCTTGTTCATTATATTACCAACAAATTTTACTTGATTTGAACCAAAAATTAGAGTGCTCCGACCATTGACGCCCCTCTCACTTCTCCTAACATTTTTCAAAAAAGCATGCCCGTAGCTTCTTTTCAAATTGAGCCAACCAGATCAAATTTGGTGGGATGCCTATTCTAAGCCCCATTATGCTCCTTACCAAAAATTATTACCATCTGATCAAAACTAAGGGTACCCCCCATACAAAGTGAACCAAAATTCTAACAAATTTTACATTTTTCACTTCTAAATTCTATCTAAAATGGAAAAATAAAATTTATCTCTTAGAACGTCATTATAACTGTTAATTGTAGTCTTCTGAATGTATGTTCAAAAGTTTGCATCAAAGCGTACACTACAAGTATCAACAAATTGGGTTTGAAGGTCATTGGTACTAGTTCTAAGGCTATTTCCGAATATATCGAGTAACGTGTACTAGCAACCTTCAAACCCGATTTTTCGTACTTGTAAGGCACGCTCTAGTACAAACTTTTGAATATACATTTAGAAGACTACAATTAACTGTTATAATGACGTTCTAAGAGATAAATGTTATTTTTCCATTTTAGATAGAATTTAGAAGTGAAAAAATGTGAAATTTGTTAGAATTTTGTTTTACTTTGTATGGGGGGTACCCTTAGTTTTGATCGGATGGTAATAATTTTTGGTAAGAAGCATAATGGGGCTGAGACTAGGCACCCCACCAAATTTGATCTGGTTGGCTCAATTTGAAAAGAAGCTACGGGCATGCTTTTTTGATAAATGTTAGGAGGAGTGAGGGGGGCGTCAATGGTCGGAGCACTTCAATTTTTGGTACAAACCAAATAAATTTTGTAAGTAATATAATGAACAAGATCCTGTCACCCTAGGTCTATTCTATCAAAAGTTACAGTGCGAAATGTAAAACTCAAAAAATGGAAATTCTCTATATACTTTTGGGTCTAGGGTATAATTTTCTGAGAAAACGTCTAGAGTGCTATATATCATTACAAAGGTAATTTTGTGTACTTTGTTTCGTTCTCAGGACATTTTAAGGTCAGATTCATAGTTTTCCAGATATTTGCAAAAAACTGGATTTTCTCCCCTTTGCAACCCCCTCCCCCCTTAACCCATGGCGCAAATTAGTGTAACTTTCTTCTGTATATATTGGGCAGTGTATTCAACAATTTGGCATCAAAAATTTCTTTTCTTTTTGGATGTTTGGGTTTTGAGCTATCTGTACTAGACTATATGACCGTTGCAGAAAAATGCCAATAAAAAAAATTCAAAATGCATTTAGTGGTTATTTAGCATTGTTTCATTTTTTTTTGTCGAATTTTTAAGCTTAAATTCAAAAGAAAAGTTGGGATTGTGAATGTTAGATACAGAAAAGGGGTGTATGGATAACTTAGGGAAAATTAGAGAAGCAGCCAGCTATTTTCACAAATTTTCTGTATGTTTCATACAGGGGCGGCTGTAAAATAATTCTTCGAAAGGGGTTTTAGGAATAAGATTGACGGTGCCCATATTTTATACTTGCTCAGTTCATCCAAACCCCAGAGTTTATACTAAAAAGCACTGGGAAATTATCTTGAGTATAGGGACCGTCAGATCTTTAAACCTTCAAAAATGTTCTCCACCTTCTCGTTTGTAGCTTGAAGAATATGGTCCTCTTATTTCTAAAAAAATATTTGCTTTTGATCGATAAATTGGAACATTTTACTAAACTAACAAACTAGTAACTAATATAGTTAAAGGCCAAAATCAAGTGTTTTGTGTTCCGAGATCCTCGAAATTAGAGAAAGTATTCGATTTTCTTTTCGTTTAATTTTTATTGGAGATGTAATGTTCGATTACTAAGCACCTTCACCACCCTATACGGTAGTAAAGAAAGCGTTAAAAGCGCTGTAAAGTTGCAAAGTAGTTGGACGACCCTTGGAGCTTCTAGTCACTAATCAATTTCTTTCTCTCCTCCCATCTAAAATTACCGAAAGACAATATTCAAAATTAGCTGCGGATTCTAGTCACAAGCTAGTGGAAAACTTGAGAAATACCGGGGAGTAGTTTCAGTTGTGCTAACCTGAGAAACCCTACAATCAATCTTTGTTCAGTGACCAGCCTTGGTTCATAATAAAATTCTGAAAGTAATTACGTGATAATTTTTGTATAAGAAAAAGAGGCACCCTTTAAACAGCAGAAAAATCTTGCTATTGTGCATGTAATGTTGTATCCCTTGCTCTTGCTCACTGTTAATTAGGTAGCTTTGTATCCCGGGCTCGGAATTTCTCATCACCAAATTTCGGAAGGGGTCGGTCGAAAGCCTCAAACCCATATATTTGGGGTCACCACTAGTTTCAAATCATAACTTTATTGTAAGTCCCTTCGAACCTTAAAAAACAAAACAAGCTACCATCCTGAGCGAAATAAGCGTAGCACGGGAACGGGCTTATCGTGGCTTCAAGAGTGCCAACGACAGCAATAGTTTCATATCTCCGTTCTCGATTTATTGCGAATATCTGGTCGCAAAGATACCATCTCTAACAATTAAACCAAATTTACAAAAACAAAACAATATATGTATTTCATTCTTCTTTAATTTTTTTGTCCACATTTTTAATTGGGAAACTAAATATGTACTTTGTTTCTTAAACAACGGTCAGCGACTTATCGATTTCGCGAGTGGCCGAAACCTGGTCATAAGCTCTACATGCTTTCCTCATCAACGAATTCATCAATACACCGTGAACCAGATCGACCACGTACTGATCAGCAAGAGATGGGCTTCTAATGTCTTAGATGTTCGATCCTATCGAGGAGCCAACTGCGACTCCGATCACTATTTGGTGAAGACAACCTACAGGTGCAGAATCTCTTCGGTGCACCAAACGAGAATCAACCCTGCCAAGATCTTCGAGGTTGACAAATTGGTTGATGATGCCACGGCGGCTGCGTATACTACAGCACTTGAGGAAAATCTGTCGCTCATGCTTGATAAAATCAATAGTTTAGGCATCCATGAGTTCTGGGAGGAGTTCAAAGACAGTATCAAAGGAGTCGCAGAAGAGGTCGTGGGCTATAAATGCCGGCGCAGACGAGCAGACTCGTTCGACGACGAATGCAGGACCTCCATTGAGGCGAAAAAAAAAAGCCTATCGCCAATACACACAACGCGCATCCCGAGCCAAGAAAGAAAGATACAACGAGCTTCGGCGAGTATCTAATAGGTTAATTAGACGTAAGAAACGCAAACATTTTGACGAGCAGTTACAGCAAATAAACCAAAGATTAGCCAGTAAGAACATTAGACAGGCATTTAAACTTAAATAATATCAAGAACGGATATCAACCCAGGACAAGCCTATGTAAGGACAAGGATGGAACATCATCAGCGACATCGAAAGCGTCAACAAATGATGGACCTGGCATTTTGAAGAGCTCCTCAATGCACCATCAACATCTCCGCGGAGCCAGTTCTTGAGCAGTTAGCCGAACCAGGCCCTCCCGTTCTACCCCCAACAGTAGAGGAGGTGAGTCTTGCCATACAGTCGCTTCAAAATAATACGGCGCCCGGCGCTGACGAGATTCCAGCGGAACTGCTGAAGCATGGTGGAACGTGCCTGACCAACGCTGTACATGTGCTACTGCTAAAATATGGAACGACGAGGTAATCCCCGAAGATTGGCGCAAAAGCATAATCTGCCCAATCCACAAAAAGGGTGACAAGCTGAAGTGTGAGAATTACACGGGCATATCATTAGTTTGTACGGCATATAAGATTTTATCGAAAATTCTTGAAAAGAGAATTAATCCGTACGCAGAACGAATCATTGGCGAGTATCAAGGCGGCTTCAGACCTGGTCGCTCAACGACCGATCAGCTTTTCACAGTGAAGAACGCTAGTAACTTCAAGCATCGCCCTCAATATAGGGTATGTAGACAACTTCGCTTACCTGGGTTGCTATTTGTCAAAGGACGCCAACGAAACAGATGAGATAAAGCGACGGATACAACTAGCTAATAAGTGTTATTTTGCGGTCCTCCCAATTATGAATTCGAAGCTGGTGCACCGGAACACGAAGCTCCACGTGTATAAAACCATAATCCGACCTGTGCTATGCTGTGGCTGCGAGGCATGGACCCTAACCCAAAACTCTGAACATCTGTTGGACACATTCGAGCGAAAGGTTCTCCGAAGAATCTTCGGGGCCGTTCGTGAACGAGGTGAATGGCGCATCCGGTACAACCTTGAATTGTATCAGCTGTATGATGAGCTACAGGTGTCGCAAATCGCAAATGTACAAAGGATGAACGACGATCGCATGCCCGAATAAGTGATGAACGCGCAACGAGTGGACAGAGCCAGATTGCGTAGACGACCGAGAGCTCGATCGGAGCATTCTGTATCTGAGGACACCCACCAGATGCTAGGCTTTCGGAACTGGAGGACAAGGTCGCGTGACCGCGACAATTGGAGATTTTCAATCCAGGCGGCCAAGGCCCGACGTCGGGCTATCGTGCCATAAAGAAGAAGAACTTATCAAAGGACGCCAACGAAACCCACGAAATTAAGCGACGAATACAACTAGCCATTAAGACATATTTCTCGGTCCTCCCTATAATTAATTCAAAACTTGTGCACCGGAACACGAAGCTCCGCGTGTACAAAACGATCATCGGACCCGTGCTATGTTATGGCTGCGAAACATGGTCCCTCACCCAAGCCTCCGAAATTTTGCTAGATTCGAACGAAAGGTCCTTCGGCGAATTTTCGGGGCCGTTCGCGAGCGAGATCAATGGTATCCGTAGGTCATCGATTCAGGCGGCCAAGGCCCGACGTCGGGCTATCGTGCCACATTGATGATTTATTTATTTATTATTATAGGCAAGCTGAACAGAACAACAACGTGGATTACAAATTACTAATTTATAATTGAATTTATTGTTGACGCACTAAGGCCAAGAGGTTCCAAGTTGTTGAGAAAAAAAACTTTTAGAACTGGAAAAGTCGAGAAAATGATTGAAGCGACGTGCGTCTACCAACATTTTTTGATTAAGATGAGATCGCCAAACTAGAGTTGTGTACTGAACACGCAGATTATTCCACTTCGAAGCTATTACCGAGAGTTAAATTTGACAATCAAAAATATTTTCTTCAATGTAATTCCACGGATTAATTTAACCTTCCGGCGCGCGGGCGCAATACTAATCCTAACACGATCGGGTGCAATGCATCTCACAGATTAAGTGCAGAAAAAAGGATGAAACTAAGTTTCTGTATATTTTAGACTCTTATTTATTGCTGCATTGCATTTTGGAGACAGTTCTACGAAATTTTAGAAATAAATACTGGCTCACATAGTTTTATACCCTTCACATTTTCAATTTTCTAAGAATATTCCGCTTTCAATCTCTTTTTTTTTGAAAACCCCCAACAACTCGACCGCTTAAAAAATGTGAGCTTATTTTACTAAAAACATACTATTGAACGATTTCGTGAGCCTAAAAGCCAACACAACGTTATTATGCAATGTGAAGAGTATAACAAGTGGAAATTTGCATAGAAAAGGAGAAAATGACACAATCGGGCGCAATACATCTGAGAGATTATTTCATCCCCTCCCGCCACCCAGACTTATGGTAAATAGAAACTGAAAACTGCTTTGGGAAGTTGATCGATAAAGATTAAGCTACTGTGAGATCTATCCCTTTTCATGTCGCTGATTTGCGCAACAAAAACTGGTCACTTAATCTGTCAGATGCATTGCGCCCGCCCGGTTAAATTTTGAATTTTCCAATATCCCAAAGTTTGCAAAAAAGTATATTTTTTATATTGTACATTAAATGCACCCAATCGATTCATTTGGTTTGACCACCATGGGCCACATAGAAAATTGGTAATTTTTGAATGACCGTATGACCAAAAACTGCAAAATAAATTTAACCACAGATTTGTTTTGTTATTATTATTACACTAACCACGACCACGATAGTCATTCATTTTTGGTCAAACACATTTTCGGTCATTTATTTTGCTATTACACTAGTGGGAGAAACTTTTTGCGTCATTGGTCAAACTTTATTTGATAGTGTAATAAGTCCTTAAGTTATCAAGCTAATCATCGATGATGTATTCCATTGTAGTTTTAAGTTTTTATAAAGCCGGGTCGGGTTCGTTATACCACGCGTAGAAGTTCGGCTCAACGTGCTGAGAAAAAATTAAACTAAAAAAAAATGCAAACAGTTTTGTAAAAAAATTTTTTTTTAAAGTATCCTCATTGAAAAATTATTACTGACAAGTAAAAAATTGGGGCAAGCGGTTTTTCGAATTATAAAGTAATGAAGTAGTGTCATAACGTTTTTTCAACGAAATGACAGCGACTGAAATGAAAATGTTACGCATGTCAGTGGGTGTAACCAAAAGGGACCACATCAAGAGTAGCTACACAGAAAAAAATCCGGTGTGAATTCAACTCGGAATTGGGTCGAATAAGTTCCTTCCGTTTGGATGAAATATTTTTTTATCCAAATGGATGAACACAAAAGAGTACTTCCAATTACACCAGGGGTGTCAAACTCAAAACATGACCCGGGCCAAATAAGACTCTCTTCAGGTTTGGGTGGGCTGCAGGAGCAAAATTTCTCATTTTTTTTTTATTTAATCCTATTAAGAAAGTTGATTACAGAATATTACTTTTAAAATATGGCAAAAAGTCTGGCTCTCTATAGCGGGACTATCCGTGGGAACCTTTCGAAAATGTACTTCAATAACATTAAAAACTTAAGACAAGAAGCAAAAGCGTGAAAAACTTTTTGTTAATTACATGACTGGCGACAAATTTTGGACAGATGATAAAAAAATTTTAGCATCGGTCAAGCAAAGTAGTCAGATTAAATTAATATCAGCAGAAAGGTAGCTAAAAGAGAAAAACAGTTGTTTGTGATATGGTTTTAAACAAAACTCATGCACCATTACAGCTTAATAAGTATAAATCTACAAATCAGGCACTGCTGTAATTATTATGTTGGAATTTCATATCCAGGTGATTTTGTCACCAATTCCAAGATTTCCGTAGTTTTTAATGCTTTGTCATTCTTCCAAATAAATCTCATTTCATGTTCGGTAAAGTCAACCAATTTTTTATTAACTGCATTTCGGGACAGAACAGTTTCATGAAGAGGCTTAGTATTGTACGGTACAAAAAACATGAGCTGTCTTATAAAACCAAATAAGCATAGTAGCAAATTGTTTGTATTTAAGAAAAATTCCTAAAATAATCTTGCATAAGTCACTGACGAGTTTTAGTAATTTTTGTAGACTTGAGTTCAACGGCTCAATTTGTTCACCATACCAATTTCACCATTTTTGTGTTGATACACATTGTGCTGCTCCGACATGGCCGCGGGCCGCACAGAACTGTGAGGAGAGCCGCATGTGGCCCGCGGGCCGCGAGTTCGACACGTCTGAATTACACCAAAAGGAGTAATTCTCGATATTTTTGGGATAAAAAAAACACAATTTTCACAGGGAAAGAACATACTCGTACATATAACTCATAAATGAGTTTTGTATATCTAGCATTTAGCTCTCTATAGGTATTGGCGACATTTCGTTTACCTCTGTACGCTCTAAAATGCATAATAAATTACCTAGCTACAGTGGAATTCGATTCTGCGACCCTATCATTTGAAGACTAACGCCCTACCTACTACACCACACAGACTATACGGGATGACGTTTGAAATGTACACCATATATACACCATGGCACATCGTGCGGAATTAACACCATTTTATGTAAATTTTAACACCATATAAACAAAAACTGATATAATTTCGGATAAAATTAATTATTTATCCAAATGAATTTTAATTTGAGTGCTTTATCCTAACGGATAAAAGAAAAATTTATACTTGTGGACAGAGTTAAATAATTATAATTAACCCCATATGTATAAATAACCCCGTTTGGACAAATTTTGATTCGCACCGCCTGATTTTTTAGTGTGTACATCCGAGGCAGCTTGTCCATAGACCAACCAACTGACTGTAAACAGCTGGGTTCATGATATTTTATTTGTCGGCTATGCCTACCCCTCATCCAGCGGGATAGGTACAGGTGTACCTTTTTCGTTTTTAAAACACCGTACCTTTTTTGCTATGGGTCCGATCGGTCTGAAATTTTCTGACATCTCTACGATTTTAGTTTAAAATATGTATTCCAAATTTCAGAAATGTATGACCACCCATCCCCAAGTTAGGGAGCAAAATTAATCTTACACCCTTTAACGGCGGCAAAGGTACATTTGTACCTTCATATATTTTGTATGAAAGAAAATTTACAAAAGACGAAAATAAAATATTTTTGGTGAATGCTCATGCTTAGAGAGACTTATTATAGCATCAATAAGTTGAGAATCGAGTGATGTATAAAAGTATTTGATTTACGATTTTTATTTGTAATGATCAAGGTTCTTGGAGATATCGATATATAAGGACTAGGCTAACTCATACAGCGGTTTTTGGTTATTTGACATCAATCTGAAGACTTTTACTGGCACACCAAACTTTTTGAAGTATGTAATGGCTTGGGGCAACCAATACAATGTATAACGCCTTCTTTCTCCCCATAACATCTAGTGAAAATTAGGTTTGTAAAAAATGCTAAAATTTTGGATGCCAAAATTTTGGATTTTAGCGGTTGATTTTCTTTACAACAAATTCCCATAATTTGTATTCCATCACCTAATATTTATGATTTGTGTAATTCGGGACGTCCACCCGAGTTCCTTTTGAAGTTTCAGCTGAAAACCAGCAGAAGCCTCCAACCTAATTTCTAAATGGATGTTTGGGGGTACATAAACTTGGTTGAATTGTACGTCGGTACCATATATAGATACCAATAACTGCTATAGAATATGCCACATGTCTTCGGTTTCTTGTCTTAATTTTTCAATCGATCCTTGGATATAATTACATATACGAGAAAACATATTACAATTAACCAAGAACAATCACAATTAATTTTTAGATATTTTTCTACTACAGGAATTGGCCTGAGTTTAGATTTACAAAGATTAGAGACTGAAAATTATACTAGCCGATTCTACTTGCTTGTTGCTTGACAGGACCTTTCTTTCGTATAATAACACATTTACTCATTTCTCCAATATATTTATTGCTTCAAATATTGTTGTTTTATGGAAAATAACGAGAATGTGATAATTATTGACGTTTTTTTCGTTAGCAATAACGGGTTCTAGTAACAGAATAATATATTGGGGGCAGGGGGGTAAATTTTAACCAAAGACTCCACAATTCGCAAATCAAACATACCAAATTCTTCTAAAATCATTAATGACTTAATTTGAACCGTTTTCTACTTTTCATTTGTAAATCAATTTTAGATTTCCTCAAATTCAAATTCCAAGCAACCCATTTTTTCAATTTTCTTTTTAAAATTTTGCCTATTTTCTAAATTTACCCACTCCAAAAATTAAATCCACATAAACCCAACTTCTTAAAACATTCACTTCGGCAAAAACAGTTACTAATTTGTGACTAGTCAACATAATATAACGGTTTTACGGTCAAAATTCATACAAATAGTGAAGATTTTCATACAAAATGTACTAAGGTACAGGTGTACCTTTGCCGCCGGCAAGCGTTGTAAAAATCTGCCGCTGGATGAGGGCTACTTCGAAAACGAAAAATTGTAGTATATTGTTTTGCGTACGACAGGCAAGCGAATTTTTCATAGAAAATGTCAAAGCCTATTCGAACTATCGTTTTTATTTTAACCGATATGCTGAAACTCTATATTTATTGAGAAAAATTAATTATTAACGTTGTTGTTTTGCCGAAATCGATACAAAACTATATGAAAGGCCTCAGCAACGGTTTATTTAATAAATAAAATAAAAATGGGAGCTGATTTAGAAAGTCTTATTCAAAGAAAACGTCTTAGATAAGCAAACATGTGCAAACATGTGCAAACATGCGACGCGAGGGTATATAGATCCCCTTGACCCCGACTCCTTATAATTTAGAGGGGATTCATACTTCCGAGAAGATTTATTAAATCCTCGACAACCATTGGTACATATTAAAATAAATAAATAACAGGCGCGACAATCCAACATTGGACTAAGGCCGCAGGATGTGTTAGTGACATCCTATTTGCAAGATCATATCTGCTTTTTTGTTGAGGTAATGAGATCAGCATCACGCTCAGCAGTGTTATTTATCCCCATAAATGGGTACTCGTTTAAAATCTGAGTGAGATCATAGTCCGTCACAAGCTCGTGAGTTCGAAAAACACCATGGATCACGGTGAAATTCGAACTCATGACCCTGTGCACCGAAGGTGCGCGCACTAACCGCTAGACCAGCAAGACTACATACATATGTACATATTGCCGCGTAAAAATAATTTTATGATGTGCTTTGAATTCAGTAAGAAACGATTTGATCTAGTATCTAGGATTTTTCTGGATTAATTTTAATTAATAACAGGATTAGTTGGTAGTCCAAATCTATTAGAGAAGTCAAAAATATTAATTGACTATTGAACAAATACCACATGTCCAAATTTATTAAGAACAAGGGACAAATAAACACATCAGGAAAATACGCGTATCTCAAGTGGTTTGTTGTATCTTTTTTTTGTTGCATTTAAAAAATGAGCGAATGCAATTTATATTAGATTTTGATGGCATAGTGTGGACAGAAACTGATTAAAATTCGTTCAAAAGTAGCAGGTCTCTCAGTATCGCCACAGGTAACGAATACTTCTGATCTATATCAAGTGCCACGGTAAACGGGTATTAGTCAAGAGTGTAAGTCTGGACGAAAAAGCCTATATCGAAAAGGATTTGATCCACGGTGCAATGTAACATCCAGGGATGGTGCCAACTAACTAATAATAACTCTGGAACCTCTCTCTAATATTGGAAATTTACAGGGGGTTCCATGAGCGGCAGTTTATAAGGTACTACTTACTAATTTGGGCTCTGGTAAAACGGCTAGGTAATGGTTTTCAAATCTGTTAAAAACATCCATTAAGTATCAAATTTCTAAAATAAATTTTGACAAATCGAGAATCTGTCTCTATTTTAGTATGTAATGGATGTGACAAAAATGAAGCTGGCAAGATCGTTTTCCACACTGTTCTTTGGGGGTTACCGGCATAATTTATTGAGCATATTATCAGTGCTAGCGCTTGCCAACTAGCACGTTCGATCTAAAGTAAGCTAATTTAAAAAATGGTGCTAGATAGACAGCTCAGTAAAATATAAGTTTATTGGACAACGACCATCTATATGCCAGTTTGAAAGGATTTTTGCTTTTATATAATTTTCAGGAGTCGCCCGATTTTCTAAGTTTTGATTTACACACATCTCGTTTATCAGAAAATTAGTAGTGTCCGTTGACCCTCAAATCGTGGGCCAGAGCCATTCCGATTGACATGTTATTTTGATTTAGTTTTTCCTACAATTACTAAATATTTGCTTACCACACAATATACATATATTGGCACATGGTTAAGTGACAGATGCATTAACAAATGCAACTACAAATTCATCAAAAAAAAAAATGCTTACCTATACTCGGGCGATGGACATCCCTGGGCGACACACAACAAAACCGCCCCTTCATCTTGTGCCACCGAAACATGTGCCGTATGCTCGACAAGGCTTGGCGAAACAATTCCCCGGTGATCTAGAACGAAATACAAACAGAATACCACCACGTTAATACCGTTAATGCAGCAGCAAGTTCTTACATAGTCATCGTTAGTTGCCATACAGTGTGTCTTCTTAGCTTTGTTTTATATCCTTTACCTCTGCTTGCTTTATCATCTCGTATATGAAAAACGAACGCGTTCAGTTTATTACATTTGAACGAGGGACTTTTGTTGTAATCGACATTGTTAACTGTATAGTATAGCGCTTTGGATTTTTTTCTACGTTCAATTCAAACCATGAAGAGAGAACATTCGCTATTTTATCTCGTTTGTTTTATTCTGAAAACGCCCCGAAGGCCAATGGAATGGAGACGGGGTGACTCCCTGAAATGCATTTGTTCCCATTGCTCTGAATGAGATGCATATACTAGACGTTCGGTTTGACTGACGAGCCAAAGGACAGCATCCTGCTGAATTTGCTCGCATACTAGTTATATAGTTAGTGTTGTCAAGTGTGACTCCTGGGATCGGAGTGTAGTGGATGTCTGGACTAGACGCTTTTGTTTTATTGTATTAATGCAGTGACCCAGGAAGAGTAGATGAACACAGTTATAGTATAGGTCAGATTAGCGATAAGGAATGTCATTGGAATATCAAAAATCAAAAAGTTGAATATTTCTATAGTTCCGACACCAATCAAACGATATTCGTCGACAAGTTGACATTTACTCGAAGAGTTCTCAGTATAAAAACATCCGTTTTGAAGTGTTAAAACTTGAATGATGCGTCCTTCATTCCAAACTATCCCCGGTTAATAAATTCAACTTTCCACTGTATACAGTACGTTGCAATTCCGTTTTATTTCCATAACATCTCAAACAAAACTGCCTCTTCTATACCTTAGGAAAATTTTGCCTTCTAGTCAATTAACATTACTATTCCATGAAACAATGCCCTCAACTCTGGCTAGATCGCCCTAAGGTACACAGTCGAGAGTTGAGTCTATGTCCGTCAAACAATAGGACTTGGCTCTGACTTTTAAATTGTCATGTCTGAAAGGCACAGAATACACACAGGACTACAACTGACTGCGTACTATAGTATAATGTCCTATGAAAATACACTCGTCAACTTACCCGTGATCCTGATTTTTGCAGCAGAACTGACAACTACTTGTCTGGTTAGGCGGTGCATTGTTCGACACCGATACGTTGGAAATCTGTCGTTGTATTCCAGATTATGGATTAGCAATTCTCCGGTGGGAAGTAGATGAAATTTTCCATCTGCAAAATGGAAAAAGAATGTGAAAAAAAAAACGGGAAATGTGAATATTATATGAATGTATATACGAGTATCAGGCTATATTATTCTTGGATTATTATTCCGCAGGCGAAACAGGGGAGGAGGGCCGGGACGCCAAGTTGGTATGAGTTGACAGCGTACATGAATCCTTGTACAAATGCCAAGAGACCGTAAAGCATTTGAAGCAATTTTATTAAGCCATCACATGGGATTTTATGACGTGGTGCTTATGAAAACGCTTTAGGAATTAAGATTGCGAGACATAAATTTGAAATATGATATCCGTGGGAATGAGCGGAGTTAAGTGGTAAATGTGATTTATGATATCGACGCCATGCGACGAATCGTAATTATTTGATGTTTTCTCGCGTGGCTCCGGTAAAGAAGACGAAGTAATAGCCGGGAAAATAATTTTGACCTAAGGGGGTTATGTTTGGCAACAAAAAAATGTTCAAAAATGGACGTGAATTTCTTTTTGATAAGCTTTCAAAATGTTTGTACCCGACCTTCTTGAGATATCAGTGTTACAGTGTTATATTGGGTTGATTGACACGGAGGAAAACTGTAAAAGCAAGAATCGGAGCGAATATGAGCTCGAACTTCAGGTCGCATTCAGACAAGGCTATTCGATGCGGTATTTCGATTCCTCCGCATTTGAGAAAAATTTCACAATGTAATATGAAATGGTGTTGTCTGATCCCGGCCTTATCATCCTAAATAGTGGTTCGTCATCGTTCTCGTCCGTGGTTTCCGCAAGGATAATATCAGTAGTCCTAGCTGGGCATTGAAAGAAATGACCCATATAATAGTTCCTTTAGGCAGATGTTCTGATGCTTGGATCTTTACGAGATAGATGAGAGTTAAGGCCTGTCCAAAATTGGGTTAATGTCACTCCGGTGGCTCTCGGGAACCTAATCTTCTCATGCGTGACAGGCGGGAGTGCTGAAAGGTGCTATTCGACTCTCGGAATAGACCGATTACCTTCATCCGTGGTAATCATTGCACTGACGGCCCGGTATGTTTCTTTATCTAAAGGATCCCGTTTATATCCCTGAATCTCTCTCGCTCAAAATCACGTAAGCAATGCCTGATATACCGTCGTGGAGGAAATCGGTCCATGAGATCACGAGTTGGATGGTAATCTCGATAGCATCGAAAGTAGACGATTCTACTAATAACGTATTGGCATCAAATCTGTCCCTCGATGTAAGTGATCCTGGGGAGACATCAGAGGAGAGCGGCATTTCAACAAACTTAGATTTTACTCTAATTTATGCGATCAAACCGGCTAGATATTTGGCAATCCAGCGAGTTTCTTCTGCAGCCATATGTGCATTCCACAAGTTTCCGAGAAGCGTTGATCTTATCAAACGCATTTGATAGGTCAATTGCTACAAAAATTGTTCACGGGCGACGTTCGTTTAACCCATCTAGTAGGTGCGTAGTGATCGCATCTATGGCAGTCGTTGTACTATGCATACTCCTGAAGCCAGAGATTTTTGAAACTTTCCCGATCGGCTTTTTTGTGACTGACAAACGATCGCTTCTCTGACTTGGTGAGGTCAGCTGGTTTGTTAATTTTTACACTGATTGCGAGGTTATCAGATGAGAGAGCAGCACGCGTCTCCCAAAAGGTTTCACAAATTAGACTAGGACATATAGTAGCCCTCTCAATACAGCTAATGTAATTGTTAAAAATTTGGACATTAGTACCTACTCTTTAACGAAACTGAGATTGCGATTCCGCTTTACACTATAATGTACGCACTTGTGTATTATAGGAAGGCTGGTTCACATCCAGGGAGAGAATCATTCGTGGCACCTAAATTTCTGGCGGAGGGGCTAGAGGTAATCTAGGTCTGGTGCTCAAGATCACATTGTTAGGCGGTGTTGGGGACTATGGTGGTGCGGAAGGGACCTGATGCTGGCCGAGGCCGCCGAGCAAACCTACAAACTGCTGCAACATACAATCCAGTGGCGTGGCGTCTTTGGAAGCAAGGGAAGCAATGCTTCCCTTCTTATTTCATAATAAAAAGCAAGAAAGCGTGACATTGTTTTTTGATTTTTTTCTTGCACACACGATTTTTATAATACATATAAAATCTTACGCAACCCTGCGCAGTGCACACTGTATAAAACTGCATTAGCATGCGCCCTCTACATCAAACCCAATACACCAACCCACCTGTTTCATGAAAAAAATTCACAGCGAGATTGTTCACCATCGCTCGCCAAGGCGAGACAGAAACAGAGCGAAATAATGCCTATGAGCGCTTATATACCGGCTCTTAATTTAAACTATCTTAAAGCATTTTTGGAGATAGTACTTTTTCCATAGGGTGTATATACCGTCCTAGTCTAGTTCGCGTATTAACTTTCTTCTTCTTCTTTTTATTCGAATTGGTTGTGGAATGTGCAGATGTTTAGAAATGGTTTATCTGACATTTCGATTATTCGGACATAATTATGATTGGAATTTGTTAATCTCGCGTTTTTTCTAACCAGGAATTTCATGTAAACTTTGTAGCGAAATGAAAATCGAAAACGAAATCATTCCAGTAACAAGACGACTCCGCTCTTCCGGGATAAATTTCAGAGACAGTCGCTTGTCTAGGCATTATGGAATGGCAAGCACCTCGCCAGATGTTGCGAGCGAGACTAAATTTAGTTTCGATTAGTTAGTGCAGCCCGTATATGCTGTCCAAAAATAATTTAAATTTGTCTAAAACCCTTTATCTTTGCTCCGGTATATAAGCGGTCTATGAAATGAAAGATGAGAGCTTGTGGAGCAAATTTACCAGGGGATTGGGTGGAGGAGGAAAGTTAGTGTGAGAATGAATTCACCGTTGGAGGTGGATTTTAAATTGCTTAATGTAAAAATTTCCGACTGATGTGTACAGTTCGTGCCAAAACTAGGTTATCTGATACCAATTTCGGTTGGAGACAATTTGTACGAGTATAGCGAAGCGATGTTGTGTTTTTTTTTTTGTAATTTCAAGTTTAGTTTAAAAATCCAATTTGATGCTTGCAGGTATGTGTGAATGTAATTTCTGGTGCGTGGAAAAGCAATTTTTTTTTAGGAAAACGAGTAAATTGTTCGGAAGAATAGCTATTTCCAAAATTTATAGTAATAAAGAGAGTGTGTGTGTCAGCATGCGTTCTAATAACTTTTTGATAACGTTTTTCTGGTGAAATACATTTTCGGAGTCCATAGTATGTACTCGTCTGTATGTAGATACTTGAATAACAAATATTGTATTAGAAAAAACTATAGATAAAACTTGCGTCTTGGAAAAGCAATTTTTTTTAGGAAAACGAGTAAATTGTTCGGAAGAATAGCGATTTCCAAAATTTATAGTAATAAAGAGAGAGTGTGTGTCAGCATGCGTTCTAATAACTTTTCGATAACGTCTTTCTGGTGAAATACATTTTCGGAGTCCATAGTATGTACTCGTCTGTATGTAGATACATACTTGAATAACAAATATTGTAATAGAAAAAACTATAAATAAAACTTGCGTTTTCTTAACACTTCAGAATATTTTTTGTTAAGTGTGCAGTCATTTTTATTTCATAAATTAAGATTTCCTTCATGTCTGGGTGGGTACTTAAACATTAATTAAGAGTCATACTTTTGATACTGCTTCCCTCTACTCCAAACTCACGCCACGCCACTGATACAATCCATTATCCCGAACCATTCGCCCCAAACCTGAGCACCTTTAATGGACCCACTCCGAACTGCAATTATGTTGCAGTGACCTGATATTCGAACCGATTCGTCGGTTGTAGACACAGCAAATGCATACCTACGCTTACCGGGCCAGGATTTGTTTTAACATTGGCGAGTATAAGAAGAATTGAGAGAAACACAAATACAGATAAATCGAATCCATATACATATATACATAGAAAAACACGACCTTCGTGCCTCTTGTCAGGGAGGAGTTTTGGCAATCTTCGCTGTTTTACGAGACGGGTATAATCCGCCCCGATGAGGTTTGCCATTAGGCAATGGTTGCCAGTAGGACCACTTATTTTCGACCCCATGTTTGGAATCAGCGACGCAACATTACCTTAGTATTTCAGCCACGCTGATTCGACGAGTATTTCGAGTACATTCTGGAGGGAAGGGGTTGACCCCAAACATTTTTTTTCACATTTCTAATTTTATTCATGTTTTTATTACGATTTAAAACTGTCATTCCTGAAACTAATGTGCTGATAATATTATTAGACTTTTTACCATACATTTGTTTGCACTGCTCACATGGTTCGCTGAACACTTCATGGTGGATTGCGCTGCTAGCAGACTCGCATATAGACTTCATTCGATATGTTTTCAATATGTGCACATAATTAATTAACAAGATTGAATTTACAGCCTTTTAAATTCAGGAGTGCAGGCATTATGAATGCATTCAGCGAATCATTCATTAATCCATTCATTACAATATTGTATTGCAGTCTGTATCACCAATTGTAAATCCTTTTCTTATTCAATCTCAAACTTGAGGAAATAAAAATAAAAGTAACACCGTACTGAACATTGCAGCAAATAAACGTAAAAGCAAACATTATGGAATTCATGTACATATACATATAACTTAACTTACCCAACATAGATCATACATACCTCCTTGAAGTGACGGATAAATATAAATTGCAGGTTCTTGTACCCATGAGACCACTCGAACTAATTCCTTGACAAAAGTTGGAACAACGCATCGCAGTATTGCTGTACAACCTCTCGAAGCTCCTAATACTTCAACGTCCACTTTATACGCTTGTGCCACAACTGTGTTGTAGGAGAGATTAGAAAACAAAGATTTGTTGTAAAGTTAATTAACGGAATATGTATATAGATAAGTAGTTTTGGCGACAGGCATATTCAAAGTATGTATGTATAGTGTCCTTCAGACGGGACTAGGTTGTATTTGTAGTTCTATACGTACAGATACGCTTTTGCAGGGCAGGATATGTAAATAAACCTTTGTGTGCGCTGGGTGGTCTAATATCGCAAACCCCACCTAGACGGAATTAATGCAATAAAATTCTCTGTATAGTTCAGGTGGGAAGACGTGTATATTTATAGCTGGATTAAGGATTAAGTGCACATGCACATATAGATACAACATTGTCCTATGTGTAGTCAATTGATTTTAAAGTTTACAGGATACAGGATGTACAATGCTTAATAGACCCAATGTATTTGCATCTACACTGAAAAAAAATCATCATAATATTAATGAACTAGGAGCATAGACTTTTTTCATTACCATGATGAATTAGTTCATAGTAAGTAAACCTTCTCTTCCTTAAAATAATACAGAGTTCATCTTTTTTACGAAACACCGGTCGTTAGTATAACGAAAACAAAATTTCAACTTAATGTTAAGCGATCATGAACACAATGAACTTCCAGTAGAATCTTATACATTGTACATTCCGGCTATGAACCCATACATTAGCCGCGATAGTAGCTAAAACAAAATAATTGATGATATTGTTCATTAATTACATGACATCGATCATAGTAGTACATATTGATCTCACTATCACTTGATGTATATTTTATAGACCTTCGTCACGTATAGTCTGCGTGGTGTAGTAGGTAGGGCGTCTGTCTTCAAATCATAGGGTCCCGGGGTCGATTCCCACTGTAGGTAGGTAGGTAATTTTTGATGGCTTTTCAGAGCAGAGGTAAAATGTAAAATGAATGTCGTCAACACTTATGAAGCTGGATGCCGGCCTGCGCCAGTTTTTTTTTAATTAATTTATGAACTCAGTAATTATATCAATGAACAAGTTGTTAATTTTATGAATTAGTTCATAGTTTTAATGAAATTTTTGTTCATTGTTTTGATAAAATCAGATTAATTAGATTGATGAAAGCCGTCTGCGGGGGATATCGGTGTAAATATTCATTAGTTTAATGAACAAATTCATTGCTTCAGGGTACCTTTTTTTCAGTGTAGGGATAGGCAAACAAGACATGACTAGAGCATGTATCTATGTACCATTCTGACGTTAACTTGCTGTAATTGAATTGACGACAATTGCATTAAATGCAATATTCAACACGCAAATATCCTTCAAGGGTCAATTGTCTTGTGACAAGAATCAAACAAAACATGATGATACAATGTCCTGTTTTTGGCAGGACAGTCCCACTTTCTTAAACTTAACCTGCCGTCCTGGCAAAACTTCCAAAATCCTGTATTTGTCTGGGTTTGTCCTGTTTTTGAATAACGTATTGGCATCTCATCAAATGACAATTTTTTTGTTTTAATTACACTCACATATTTTAGAAATTTCCAAAAAATGAAAGAGCCTTCATTCAGTAAGGTGATAGGCGGCCAAGTCGATTTTTTGTAATTGTCTAAGTCCGGCAAGAGAAAAGCATCGCAAGCAATTATTGCTCCTGACGCGTTCTGAGACATTATAGAGTTTTAGCATGTCGTTCAAATATAACTGCATAGTTTGACATTTCCATACAAAAATTCGCTTGCCGACAATTACGTATTGTTAACCACAATTTTGCATGTTCCAAGTAGGCATGGGTGTATTTCCGTATATTGGATATTCTGTTAACAGTCGAAATTGAGGAAATTATTTGTCGTGATTGTAATCCCATGCCTACTTCGGACATACATAAATGTGGTATACTGTTTTGCGTATTGTCGGCAAGCGATATTTTTGTATGGAAATGTCAAACTATATGTCGTTATATTTGCAACGCCAATGTAAAACTCACTATTATTTGCACACAATTTGTAAATAAATATGTCTTTGGAATCTTACAGCTTACAAAAACGCAGCTTTATAAAAATTGTCGGCATAATGTTCAGTGCAGATTCATATATGTACTTGATAAATACTATTTATGAAACTGGAAACATTGTAAGCAGTTCCCCTTGAAGGCACGTTCAAGAACACCTTTTAGGCCATGCAGAGGCCAACTTTTGGTGCCCAAATGATTGTCAAAGAAGCGAGGGCATTAAATGAAATTTTCCTCTGATTAAACTTAACTGAACAAGCGTTTTTTTGTTATAAAAAAATCAACTCTTATTATGGACTTTTCTCTTGGCCTATCTTCACGAATTAAGTGACACACGATTAAATAAGATTAATTAACGGAAAACATAAATATAAATTACTTAAAATTTTACCGTTAAATTGACGAAAACAAGTGGGTGTCATCAATTAAATTAGTTTTCACTCAGTTTAATAACAATTTACTGGAACAACAATGACAATTCATATTGGACATAAAAAAGGGTACTTTACTGTGGCTCACGTTGACTCACTTTATTTTAGTACTCCGGTGTAGCTTATTTTAGGGTAACTACAGTGGGCTGCAAAAACCACATGTCTCAAACAGGTTATGTTGTTATTATAACTCCATGTAGTTGCACTAAACAAACCTACACCGTTCACTATTCAATCACTCATGCCATCAAATCACCACCATTTCAAGTTACACGGTTGAGAAGCGCGTTCAAATAATAAAACTTTATTATTTCTGAAGTCGTAGGGCTATACAAATAAACCGCAATCGACCGATGTCCTTAAAGTCAATATCAACCGCCCCTTGCTCAAATTCAGTAGGATCTATGAGGCAGATTATTTGTACGATAATTTTTTCACTGATTCCGTTAATTATGTAGTTTTTGAAATAATTTTCACTAATATCAGCTTCATTTATGTTGTATATTTTTAATTTATGTTATAAAAATCAACGTTTCGCCATTTACATCTCCGGCATCTTCAGGATTATTTTTGGAAATTGAAATTTATATGAATATTACTACTTTATCGTCTTGTATTGTATTCTATACTATATATACTATACTTGAGTATAGAATACAACACAAGAAGATAAAGTAGTAATATTCATATAAATTTCAATTTCCAAAAATAATCCTGAAGATGCCGGAGATGTAAACGGCGAAACGTTGATTTTTATAACATAAATTAAAAATATACAACATAAATGAAGCTGATATTAGTGAAAATTATTTCAAAACCTACATAATCTATGAAGCAGAGTCATTGAAAATTGGCCCACTTGGATCCGTGTCATCGTGACAAGCCGCGGCGGACATTTGAATGATGTTATATTCCATGAATAATGGCATATATGGGTCTTTCAAATAAAATAAAAAAATCGTTTATGCCTCACACACAGCTTGATTTATTCCATTTCAACATCTACCCGCCCTTATTGGAAAACCCTATATATCGTTGTAGCAATGAATTTATTTTTAATATTTTGGCCATAATACCGCTGAAAACATTTTAGGCCGATAGGCTCGTGCTGAAATATTTTTTTTTTATTTCTCTTTAGAGAACTGCTTCAGATTCTGGGAGCTCCAGTAATAGCACTTCTTTACTTATCGACTTATCATTGAAAAAAATTATTGGACATATCCAATCGATTGCACAATAAAGCTTCTTTTTCTAGATTCCACTACCGATGTCGCTAAAGAAAATGAGCTTTCACCAAATAAAATGAGCTTTATTGTACAATCGATTGGAAAGTTTATGGCGACTCTAAAAAGACACGAAAAGCTTCGAGCCGTTCGAAGTTGCATTTTATTGGAATCATACACTCGACGCCAAATAAAGCGGGTCACTCGCCCTTTCGAACTCTAACCCAATTTAATTTTCTCAAAAAGTATGAAACATATACAGCTACGAAAGTTATATCTACAGAAAGTGCGTTTAATGGCAATTTAAATGACTATCAATTTGATCTAAAGTAAACTCACATTGCAATGAAGCAACAAGCATAATGCTAACGATTTGCTCTGTTTCGACTAGAGTTCGCGCTTACAGTTATTTTCTTCTGTAGTGAGTTATAGCACTACTTTAAGCGGGCTTTGGGCGACTTGAGGTCGCTGGAAGACTTCGAATGGCCAGATTAGCTGTGCAAAGAACTTACAGACGATACTTACTAATTGAAACATTCGATCGTCGTCCGGGTACGGGCAGACCTAGGGCTACATCAGCATTTCGCTGTTCTTCGAAATCGCCGCCTCAATGCAGTTTAGGGCCAGCAAAACCTGCGTGACCAGCGACAAGTGGTGATAAGTTCATCTACCGTTAGAAGGAGACATGCTGAACGGAACCTGACTCCAAAGATAGCTGCAACAGGTCCAAAAATAATGGCAGCCCTCCGTCGAGCACGACTTCAATTCGCAGTCCATGTGGTACCTTATGCAGATTATATCGGGCATTATATTCAGTTGATGTAGGAAAATGTACGGCCACATGTTGCTCATGTGGTGACCCAGTATCTACAGGACGTCGGCATTCGTACGATGGACTGGCCAAATCGAAGCTCGCACACAAATCCAATAGAACGCACTTATGGGGCAGGCTGAAACGTCGGATTCGAGCCCGCGTTCCTGCTCTTAAAACGCTTCCAGAGCTGCGAATCGCAATTGGGTAGGAGGGGAATGCAATTCCTCAAGATTTCATCATCAGCCCCGTGAGGTATATGGATAGAGGGAACACTGAATATTGACCAGACACTTTTTTTTTTTAATTTTTACTTTGTTTTCAGCTTGAATTTGTGCTTTTCACTTGGTTTTTAAAAGACCAGAGAACCACTGAAAACTACTCTTTTGTGTAAAATCTTAAACGCTTAATAAATTGAGGAATCCCAATGTGATTCCATTGATTTTAATTGCCATGAAATGCCTTTTCTGTAGATGTAAATCTCATAGATGTAGCTTTTATACTTTTTGAGATAATTGGATTAGAGTTCAAAAGTGGCTAGTGGCCTGCTTTATTTGACGTTGAGTGTATATAGTTTCAGAATATGGTGTAAGTTTTTGGCTTTAGAAAGTAGGAAGCGAAAAAAAAACGACTTTGTTTAGAGGTGGTCATAGCTTTTGACAAGACTCATGAAAAAGTTAGAAGCAAAATTTGGTCAGCATTTTTCTAGTAACAAACTCTAGAATCTACCATATGTTTATTGTGAACCAATTGCGGAATCCCCTGTACATTCAAGTAAGTTACGGCTTTTAATACTATGTTCTTTCCCTTTGTGAACAGAGACTAAAACTTATACTTCCATTTAATTTAAAATCGCACATCCGCTTTAAATTCTGACCCAGAAATTCAATTCACTGAAAAAAGTTCAAATAATTCTATACTAAAAAGAGTCCATATAGATAACTACTCTGGCTTTTCAATGAAACTGAAATCACAGGCATAATATCATGCGAATTTGCATTTCATTCGAATAACTTTTACCCAAAAAAGTCCATACATCGAGTTCCCAAAGTCATTTGTCGTTCCCAATGAATGAAATGCTCTACTAACCTTTTATTCTTTATCCCTTTTATCCATTGCGACCTACGAGCACTATATAAAATCAGATAGTTTTCCCAACCATACTCTCATATCGTATATAGTGTCCTGCATCCGTTTTGAACTTTTCTTTCCCCATCATGGTCTGCATGTCTATGCGCGAGCACACAAACAAAAATAACCAAAATGTAAAATGATGCATACAAATCGAAGATGCAGTTGTGTTTGCATAAAACAAATTCCACGACCATCCTGTCACGCTTCTCTATACTATGTACACAACGGGTTGGAACGCTGCTAAATCTGTCAGCCCGGCAGCCGGTCTACTTTCGTTGAAAATGCCATTGCACTTTTGCGTCAATATAGAAAAAAATCAATGACGGACATACTTCGCTGGTCTTTAAAGCACGTTCATTCTCCTATATGCATGCAAGAGAAATCACAGGATTCGAAATTCATCCAGCAACCTCTAGGACTTGTGGAGGACGAGTGACGGACTATATACGAGAGTATACGAAATTCCTGTCCGTCTCTCTGACCGAGATGGAATTATCTATGATGGCTGTTTGTTGACAGTGCACCAAAGCTATCAAATTCTGGAACAGAGAGTCCAGGAGTACACATTCAGCTCGTATGTATCTTTGTCGTGAGGACACTGGGTGCACACGCAATTCAAATTCATCGCACCATGAAACGATAGAACTGGCAACAAACGATATCATGCGATTTCCCAAAATGCATGACGCTCTATATACACACACACATTCCATTATGGCACATTCTGTTCTCCAGAAGGACCAAATGAAGCAAAACGAAGACGATAAGTTTTCACAGTCACTATACAGTCGATCGGCACATCGTCAATTACTGCATTGAATTTTTGATGAAATCTCATAAAACGAAAGTTGGAAATTTATCGTCTCGGGTGTCCTAGATTTTCCAGCATGTTGGTACTATAAACAGGATATTAAATGTGAATTCTATTGAAAAGGAAATAAGATAGTGAACAGGCAAAGAAAATAAGAGAAACTGTGAATAGGATGTACGCTATTTGCGAAAATCACAAAGAGAGTCCCGTATCCGGTATGACAGGAAAATTCTATTTGATTTAAAAGCTAATAAAATTCAAAGATTTCTTCCCGTTTGTTTTATAGAATTTAAATATTAAAAATTTATTTTATAATTCCGTTTATTGAATGATAATATAACGAGCTTATTCATCTTAGTTTTACTGGTTATTATACAGGTTGACCGGGAAATGCCGCATAGACGCACCGGATCCTGATTCCCCATGTGGTTTCCAGCCAAAAAGTTGTACGGAACATACCCTAATTCTTAACCCTTTAGTTGCCACAGTCATTTAAAGATTTTGAAAAAAAAAACATTTTCTTGTGCGAATTAAACCTTAATATCTCCAAAGCTAGACTAGCTAGAATAGCGAAATAAAATGATTATAACAGCCAATGAATTTACCTAAAAAATATAACTAACCACACTAAAATCGGATAAGAGGTTTGGTTTTTACAGTGCTTCAAAGTCAAATTTTTGTGATTTGACCCAAAAACAATCTATTGTTTCATCTCAATTTTCTCCAACTTCTGCCAACTTCTGACGTACTTGTGCGATTCTTTTAAAAATTAGAGCAGTCTTACGATTATATCTTTCTTACACCATTATATTCTAGCTTCATTATTTCTAACAGTTTTAATGCCTTAAGTGCAGAATACTAGGGTTAATTTTAGCTAAAACCAAATTCGTAAATTTTAATGAAATTATGACAAAATCGAGCCAAAATTAACCCTAGTTTTCTGCACATAAGGGATTAAAACTGATAGAAATAATGAAGCTAGAATAAAATCGTGTAAGAAAGATATAATTGTTAGACTATGCGCCAATTTTTAAAAGAATCTTAAAAGCACCGCACCTTGGCAGAAGTTGTAGAAAATTGAGATAGCAAAATATATTGTTTTTGGGTCAAATCACAAAAATTGGACTTTGAAGTTCTGTAAAAAACAAACCTCTTATCTGATTTTAGTGTTTATTTTTTAGGTAAATTTGTTGGCTGTTATAATCATTTTATTACACTGTGGAGGAAGTTTTCCAAATTATGTTTTCTTATTGAAAGAAAAACACTTGCAAAATTAAAATAAAAAATTGATCAATCTATCGTTGATTTTTCTGGATATAAAATAAAAAAAATTAAAAATTGATTACGAGAGAAAAAGTCATAAAGAAAACATTGTTTTAAAAACTAAAATTGTCGCAGTATTTAATTGTCGCAGTATTTAATAATATTTAATAAAATAATATATGCAATGCCGGAAGAACGTAAAGCGCTTGGTAGCTCAAGCAAAGGCGAAGGCAGCTGAGAAATTCTACCAAGAATTAGAAACTCAGACTGCGTCCGAAGGACCGTCTTTGCGCGAGAGACCTAAGCACGACGCAAGGATATTTAAGTTCGCAGCCCAAAGGAGAAGGAACGCTCGGGAAATACAGGCGCCAAAGTATGTGGAGGACTCGCAAGGACTCCTCGAGCAGCTTTTCGAGATGTTGAGCCGAATACCACAAATATTGAAGATACCTCAGAGGAAGAGGTGATGGAGGCAATGCATCAGATAAAACGCGGAAAGGCAGTCGGACCGGACAAAATCCCCGCGGAATTTTGGTTGAAAATGAGTCTGAGTTCTTATGCTGCCCATTCTCAGACCCAGATGCACCGATACCAGATATGTACGTCAAAGGAGAGCAGCTTAAGTCTTGTACCAAGTTCAAGTACCTTGGCTCGATGGTGAACAACGGAGCTACATTCGATAATGACATCAAACATCGCACAAAGGTTGGGTGGATGACGTGGCGAGAAAACTCTGGAGTTTGCTGCGATAAGAAAATGCCACTGAAGCTAAAGGGCAAGTTGTACAAAACGGTTGTACGTCCCGCACTCATGTATGGATCAGAATGTTGGACCATGTATGAAGGATACGCGAAACAAATGACAGCGACTGAAATGAAAATGTTACGCATGTCAGTTGGTGTAACGAAAAGGGACCGCATTAAGAGCAGCTACATCCGAGGCAGCTTGTCCATAGACCAACCAATCACGGAAAAGCTCGAAGATCGACAAATGGATTGGTATTGCCATATTCAACGGCGCGGCGTCCGCCTGAGAACCCCGCAAAGAAAGCGATATCAATGGAAGTTCCACTTGAAGGACCCAAGGCCAGAGGCAAACCGAAGAACACCTGGATGTGTCAAATGAAAAAGCAACAACAACGCATTGGTCTTGGCGATGACACGATCCAAGATAGAGCTGCCTGTAGAAATATGCTGAGATATTACCGCCAAAACGGGCGATGTGACTACACCGCAGGTCGAGCAACGCGAAACCATGGAGCGGTATAAAGAACGAGGCAAGGGAGAAGAAGAAGAATAAAATAATTGTAAAAATTATTATAAAAATAATAATAAAATAAATAATAATAATTTACAAAAACAATTATAACAAATATTTTTAACAACTCTATTCTACCTAGTCTAGCTATGGAGATATTGAGGTTTAAGTGGTACATGAAAATGGATTTTTCAAAAATCTTCAAATGCCTATGGCAGCTAAAGGGTTTAGAATTGGGGTTATGTTCACCTTTTTTTGCTGGAAATCGCATGAGTAAACACAATCCGGTGCGTTTATGCGGCAGTTTCCGGACATCCTGTATAGTTTGAATAATAACAGCTGTGAGCTTTTTTTGCCCAGAACAGGAAAGGCTAACTAGCCTAGCTTTTCTGGCAGTACATATATTTTCTGAAACTTTGTTTTGTAACAAGCAAAATATGGGCGTAATTTATAAATAAAAATAAATCCCTTTCATTCACTCAGCTGCAGTTTTTGAGATTTACTGTTGTTGAATCACTTTGGCTTTCGATATAGCACTATAAAAACTGACAGTATGTTTTTTTTATTTGAAAATAATCATAAAAATGTGTGTATGAATGTATGTAATGTAATTTAAAATGTGTAGATGCTTGTATTGCAACCGGCAAAACAGCAGACGAAAGTATCAGAATGCATTTGGAATAAATGACGTCATGTTGGCAGGATTATACAATTTGCAACCAAAATGACGTCACTTTTTTAAAAAATGCATTATGGTGCATTATCGTCGCTGATGTCGTGCTATCATTGTGCTTCAAGCATAACTGTCGTCATAGGATTGGCTTCGAATGGAAAACTTCGGCAAAATTTTAACCCTTCTGTCGGCATAAAGGTCTGGCCAGACCTTTGGTACTATATTTCGGTCTAAGAAGTATAGAAAATGAAATCGCATCGACTTCATACTTCATGATATCCTAAAATATTATGTTTAGAAGCACTTTGCAAAAAGTTGAAATCGTTTGAAGTTTTGAGAATGTTCTTGATGAAATAAAATTTTTAGTGTTTTTTGGGCTAGTTAATATATCTTCTTCAGTTGTGGCATAACTGTGGACCCTTGGCTATGCAGGAGGAGTTTCATAGGGTGAACGGCTCCTGCCAATTCCTGTGTCTCACTACGTGGCGTTACTTTCCCGCATTATCCGAGTAACCGCTGCGCCTGAATGCTGTATTAACATCTGCAGCGTCTCGGGTTACTTAACGTGATAGGTGGCAGAAAACATTTAATTCAACCACTAAAGCAGCACCTTAGAGGCATGCCCATGATGGCCTTTACTCAACGATTAAACCCTATCATGGTTTAGCGATGTGCCGACCACTCGTCCTAAGAAAAACTCTAAGTCAAGAATCCTGAAACAAAAGCCTCGGATTGGACGGATACAAAACAACGACGACCCCGCAAACGAACAACTGATTACTCTTTCGGATCCTGGTATGTACGCTCCCTGAATAGACCGGGGGCCTTAAGGGCCCTCCTGGATCAGATAGAACAATACAAGCTGAGTATAGTTGCAATCCAGGAAACTAAATGGCTCAAAAGCGAGATTAACGACCTCAATTCGCAGACTATTTTTACGAGTGGTAAAGAGGAGGGCAACAAGGAGTTTGGAGTAGCTTTCATCGTGAGTAAGCAGCTCAAGGACCACGTTATCGGCTTCAAACCCATCAACGAGGGCTATGTGCGATCCGCATTAAGACCCGTTTCGCTAATCTCTGCTGCTAGGAGACTTTAACGCCAAAGTCGGAAATGAAAGCTGGCATATGCGAACTACTAGAGGCTATAGCTTCCACGACGAAAACAACAACAGCCCTATAATTAATTCGAAACTTGCGCACAGGAACACGAAGCTCCGCGTGTACAAAACGATTATCCGACCCGTGCTACGTTATGGCTGCGAAACATGGACCCACACCCAAGCCTCCGAAATGTTGCTAGACCGATTCGAACGAAAGGTCCTTCGGCGAATTTTTGGGGCCGTTCGCGAGCAAGGTCAATGGCGTATCCGGTACAACCATGAGTTGTATCAATTGTACGATGAGCTAGAAGTATCGAAAATCGTGAAGCATCAACGTTTGCAATGGGCGGGGCATGTACAACGGATGGGCGATAATCGCATGCCAGAGAAAGTGATGAACGCACAACGAATAGACGGAGTGAGGTTGCGTGGACGACCGAGAGCTCGCTGGGAGAACTCCGTAGGTGAAGACGCCCACCAGCTGTTGGGCTTCCGAAACTGGAGGACAAGGTCACGTAACCGCGACAATTGGAGGTCAACGATTCAGGCGGCCAAAGCCCGACGTCGGGCTATCGTGCCACATTGATGATGATGAAGAAATTTACGAAAATTTTTAGAACGAAATGATTTTCGCGCTTGAAATTCCTTATTTCTTTCCATCTATTTCCCTAAATCTGCAGACTAATATCGAGGTAAAATCGACTAACAAAGCACCAAATATTTCCCCAAAGATATTTCATTTGGAAAATGCCATCTAACTTTCTACTAGATATACGCCATACAAATAGAAAAGCAAAAAACAATAGATATTTTTAGCATATCGTTCAAAATATTACGATAGGACGAATAGGCTTTGACATTTTCTATGAAAAATTCACTTGCCTGTCGTGCGCAAAACAGTATTCCACAATTTTTCATGACCCAAGTAGGCATAGGTGTATTTCTGTGAATTTGACTGACTATAAACATCTGGAATTGTGGGTTCATGATATTTTATTTGTCGGCTATGCCTACTTCGAACATACGAAATTGTGGTATACTGTCTTGCGTACGGCAGGCAAGAGAATTTTTCATAGAAAATGTCAAAGCATATTCGTCCTATCGTAATATTTTGAACGATATGCTAAAACTCTCTAATAAGAAAATAAGGGAAAAACATGTTTGTACTAATACCACCTCAAAATATGTATATGTCATCTTAAAAACTTTCCCAGTATATATACAAAAATTATATGAATGCTTTTATTGCTTAAAAATGCTAGTTTAGAGTTGGTAGAATAACTCTACGGATAAACATTTCACTTTTTCTAAAAAATAAAAAAAAATATCTCAGTAAGTTAAACGTAAAAAGCTCCTAGTTTTCACTTATTATTACTGAGAAGAATACCTATTTGTTTTCAAGCACTAAACAAAACAGAAAAATCTTATTTTCTTCGAAATAAACCGTTTTCAAAATGCTTTCTATTGAAAAAACTAAAATAAAGAGCTTAAGTTGTGTAAAACCCCGTTCATCACTACAGTCAGTGGCGGATTTACCAGTAGCCTTGTGCTTAGGGCGGCAGACTTCAAAGGCAGCAAATACCTGGAAAATATTTTTTAGGTTGTTCACACTGCTGCGGAAGACTGTAGAAGGTAGCACTAATTATCAATATTCGGTTTGGGAACAGGCGAAGCGTATTTCTTATCCTCAGTGAGATATAAACATATGAAAAGGCATTTGTCCCTAATGCCTAATACCTAAGAGCGTCAAACACTACGGGTGAGTATTGAAGGCCATTTAACCTTAAATTCGAAACCATTGCTATGCTTGCTAAACAATATTTGATGCATCGGCTTTTTGTCAGTTTGACATATGTATAACAAACAGCGAAAATTGATGTTAGAAATCCAAAAATTAAAAAAAGTTAATCTGATAAGTATTCATTAAGTTTAAATCAAAAAATTAATGTTCTCATCTTGTAATTAAGACGATCGAGCTCCAGAGGAGTTTTAAGCTTTTAAAGGGCATCAGCATCAATTTAGCTGAATGTCTTAGGGAAGGAGAAATAATTTTTAAATTTCTCTTAAATTTATATATATGTATTATCTGTATCTTGACTGTACTGTGACTTTCATATTTAAAACCGGAAATTTTAAAATGAACTCAAATTATGGAGCTATGCCATTCCTATTAATGTGGTGGTTTTTCTAAATCAAATTCTATTATCGACTTTGCCAATTTTCCGCAGCCAATACAATACACGCTCTGTGGCTCACTTAGTTGAGGCGCACTCCACGATGCTAGTCATCTAGAGTTCAAGAGATAGAATCCCCGCGTGATCCAACATTTCCATACACGTGAGGATAGGAAATATATAGTGCTTGCAACATTATATATACACTCCTGAAATTATATGCAATGTAACGTTGACGCGAAATAGCCTATAAACGGCTGAGTGAACGCAGCATGCCCCACAAGGGGTTACTGTACAGAGAAGATGAAGAAGAATACAATACACACATTTGGCACATAATATAAGACAAATCAAGTTGTTTTAAATTCTTAATTATCCTTTAAACCAGTCGCTCCGAATTTGTTTCAGTTCGTAATCCCTTTGTGAAGTTTTCTGAGCCTGACGCCCCTGAGAAATTTTGGCCAAAAACCAAAGCTATATGTTTTTTTTTCGTCGTGAACTCGGCCATCACCATGGTTTCAGTGATACCTCGAGAAACAAAATTGCCATTACTGGAGCGACCACAATCCGCTAGTGTTCTTCCAATAATCACTGTATCCAAACATAACTACTACTACTACTACATAACTGGCAGGTACAGTTTATATAAGAAGCGCCAGCTTAGGCATCAATTTCAATCAGCCATATCAAGTGAATTTTGAATCTTTTTTCCGGCCTAAAATATTGCAAAGGGGTGTTCATTAAACAGATTTGGTTACAGTTTTTCTTTAATCAAAGAATATAAAATGTATGGCCGAGGTATTGCCAGAACGAATTACCTTTAGGTGATTTCGAAAAATTTTGACTCAAAATAGTTCTCTAGAAGCAAATCATAATTCATAAACAGCATAAAGATTTGAGCCTCCCACAGTGTGGGAGTCACCACTTTAAACCGATTCTTCAAGCAGAAAATTATTGCACAACATTTACACTATGTGATAAATATTGGAGAATGCTCAGAACCCACGAAGAGGTAGGCTCGAAGATCGCACGCATTTAAGTACAAAGTGTAATTTGAAAATAATAAATAGTAAATAAATTATAATTCTTACCGAATATTCACTATCTACAACAAGTATAGGGCGGCAATATGTGAATAGCCTACGTGCGACAAATAGGTAAGTCCGCCACTGACTACGGTACCATAATAAGCAAGCATAATCCTTTCACATACGTGCTCATAAGACACTCAAATCAACACAGACACAGTTTTTTTAAGCACTAGCACACACACATTTATAAGACCATACAAACATCTGAAATCCCTCGAGATTTTCTGGGATGCTATGCTGTCAATGTGTTGTACAAGTTTTAAGAGTTTTTTTCATCTTCATTTTTTGACTTTTGTTGCAAAGTATCATATAAACGTGAACGGGAATCTGGGACAAGCATATGAAATAACATGCATATTCTATGCATGGTGTGGTGAATAAGGATACATTAGTGTAGTCGAAGTATAAGGACAAGCCACAATTTTTACTCTGTTTTCTGCGCGACTATTAAGGTTTGTGTTCGTAGAGACGACTCATGGGATCATCGCTCGGCGATCGAAGTTAAACCACCGGTTTTGGGCACTATATGGGCATATTTTCTATACAGACATGTTCCTTTAGTCCATAGTCGATACTAGGAAAGTAGAACCATTCAAAAAATATTTAAATACGGCTCGAAATTGGATGAAAAACTACGGCCGCTGAGCGATAATTCCATGAGTCGTCTCTACGAACACAAACCTTTAACGGATTTACAATGGTTTCAGCGGCTCCAGATAGAACAACGTATTCATCACAGTAAAAAAAGATGGTGTAAAAAATCACCATGCTTGGATAAGCATTAGTTGGTGTTATGTATTTCATTGAAAACATTTTTTTTTAACACCAATTGAGAATGTTCGCATTTCCATATTGACATTATTTTATGATGAAATTTTATCAAGTGTTCGGCGAGGACCGTCTGTGGCTCACTTGGTTGAGTCGGACTGTACAATCCTGTTATTCTAGAGGTCCGTGATCGAATCTTGGCGTGGTCCAGGAAATATATAGTGCTTGCCACATTATATCCTATAAACGGCTGAGTGATCGCACCATGCCCCACAAAGTGGAGTTTTCTTACTCCAAAGAGGAAATTTAGAAACTCCCAAGTACGGTTTTTGAAAAACACCAACCGGAAAACAATTTATTATTTTTTCGAATTACATATAAAACATTTCCCTTCTGGTGTAGTGATTAAACACCGATCTGTTAAAATAAAATAAACACCAGTCGAGGGCGGACTCCATGGTACACCGGATTGGGGTTTTATTACCACAAGTTTTGTTACAGTATAAATGTATATATTTATTTATTTATTTAATTCAAGTACTGAACAGGAGGTACTCCCAATAATACAGTAATTATACAAAAAATATTGTAAGGAATGAAAAGAGCAAACCAAACAATAATAAAGAAATAATACATAGTACCTTAAGAAAAAAAAATATATAATTAACATACTGATAAAAAGAGAGAGAATAATTCAGAGTTAGGGATTTTGGAAAGCAAAATTCTCTTCAATGCTGATAACGAAGAGGGTAGGGGACCAATCTCCAATAAATCATACTTTCTCATTAACCTAAGAAGCGGAGAATTGAAATATACTGAGAGGTCAGCTGGAGTACGTTCCATTTATACGATCTGAGTTAAAATAGTTACTAACATTGACTTTCCGTTGTTCGAAAACACCAATAGTCACAAATAGCTATCTCTCCGAGTCAACTTTTGACGTTTCAAATTTCAAATGGTCCACTGTCGTTGGTAGCTATTTCCACTCGCACTCTCGAGATGATCCATCGATAGCTATGGAAAATGTCCGTTGACAAGTTCAAGTATGTGAGGTTATGTCGGGTCGGTTGTTAATGATATTATCAAATGTTGCGATTATTAATTACTATTTAGGCAATGTTTGGTTTTTAAATGAAACTAAAGTTATTTAACTAAGTGTACAGATAGATTTCGATGAATGGAAACACTAAATATGGATCCCATCGAGTTATAAATTGTTTTTGGTAAACATATTTTTGAATTCAACGGCTGTTGTGACATTTCCATATTATGCTCTTCTGAGAGCCCTCTCACAACGCTCATAACTACGACAATAGTCATGCGATGACTACAGCTACGACTATAGTTAATTCCGGAACGTACTCCTGTTGGAGGGACAAATATGGAGTTGGATCTTGTATTATACGCAGGATTTCTCCATAGAATGTCGGACACTAACGAGTCCACAACAAATTTTATAAAGAAAGCATTCATCAAGAAATAATCTTCACTCCTGTAATGACTGCATATTTAAAAAGTTAAGCCGTTCATTATATAGAAGATACGAAAAGCCAAATTTAAAGAACAGGGACTTGGTAAATCTCCTTTGAACTCGCTCTAAAGCATCAGTGTATCCGTGGCGCCCACACGGCGACCCCACTACAGAAGCACATTCTAAAACACTACGAGCCAATGAAAAGAACAAATTTACAATAGGGTTGACGTCGAGCGAAAATCACTTGAGCACATAGGGACAAAGCCAGCGAGCTTTGATGCCCTGCTAATTACATCGGAATAGTGCTCTGTAAACTTACATAAGCTTCGCATCAAATGTTACACCAAGATCTTTACCAGAGTTAACACACTTAACCTTCGGGCGGGCGCAATGCATCTGACAGATTAAGTGACCAGTTTTTGTTGCGCCAACCAGCGATATGAAAAGGGAGAGATCTGAAACTCACAGTAGCTTAATCTTTATCGATCAGCTATCCAAAGCAGTTTTCAGTTTTTATCTACCATATGTCTGAGGGGCGGGAGGGGATGAAATAATCTCTCAGATGTATTGCGCCCGATTGTGTTATTTTCTTCTTTTCTATGAAAATTTCCACTTGTTATACTCTTCACATTGCGTAATAACGTTGTGTAGACTTTAAGGTTCAGCAAATCGTTCAATAGTGTGTTTTTAGTAAAATAAGCTCACATTTTTTAAGCGGTCGAGTTGTTGGAGGTTTTTTAAATATTGAAGCGATTGAAAGCGGATTATTCTTAGAAAATTGAAAATGTGAAGGGTATCAAACTTTGTGAGCCAGTATTTGTTTCTAAAATTTCGTAGAACTGTTTCAAAAAGACAATGCAACAATAAATAAGAGTCTAAAACATACAAAAAATTAGTTTCATTCTTTTTCCTGCACTTAATCTGTCAGATGCATTGCGCCCGATCGTGTTAGGATTACTATTGCGCCCGCCGGAAGGTTAAGCGGAAGCGCATGTACCCTATATGTAAAGCAAATAGTATCAGGTTTTAGGGAATAGATTATAACAGAACATTTAGCCACATTCAACAGTAACCAATTCGATAAACACCACGATGCCACGACATCCAAATCCATTAGTAAGGATATAGAATCTACTATAGACGATACGGTCTTGAAGATCTTACAATCATCAGCATACAATAGAGACCCATTTTTAAGTAGTGAGGGAAGCTCATTTATGAAAAACGAGAACAATATAGGTCCCAGGATGGAGCCCTGAGGCACAACCGATGAAGGGCAAAAGGACGAAGACACAATTTTATTATAAATTACACTCGACGCCAAGTAGGATGAAATCCAAGATAAAAGCCTTACAGGGAAATTTAAAGTTACGAGTTTGTTCATAAGAGTCGACAGAGTCGAAGGCTTTAGAGCACATCACGGTGTTTATCAAATGATTTTGTGATAAAATTCACGATCTCAACCAGATTAGTTACATGGGATTTCTTGTTTTGAAAACCATGTTGATTTGGATATATTAAGTTACCAAAGTTGGTGACAAATAACAGTTGTTTTGCATCTTTATCTCACTCTTATTACACGGCTTATTTTTTTGGTTTGGTGGATTTCATCACAAAAGATGATGATTTATTTGCAAAAGATTCTCACATTTGGTTTGAAGAAAAATTTCCCGTATTATTTCCCCTATGCATTAACCATCTACATGTGATTTCTCTAAAGTCTATCGCGTGCAGGTTAGTGGCACGCGTGAAACCAACGCCATCTAGATATTAAGGCCACAATGTAGACTCTTATACGTCAAATTAAGACTCGAAATTGCATTGAATTGTTCTTGTTTTCAATTACGTCATATGCGTGTTGTTGTTGTTTCTTCGCGTAAATCAAAAATTTAAGAGCTAAACTAGGACGTCATTGTACAGCTGAGTTGCAGTTATGATATATCTAGATGGCGTTGGTGAAACTTACCCGGGTAAGTGTCATTTTTTTATAAGGAGTTCGTTACCCAAACCTGCACGGGATGTAGTAAAAAACGAACCTAATATTAAAAAAAATCCTCAGACCATGATATTTTCTCACCGTCTTTGGCATGAAATACTTAAAAATTGGTATGGCCAAGATAAAAGGGTGTCCCAGACATTTACAAATTTGTTCACTAGCCGATCGTTATGAAATTTGGTAGGAATGTGTAGAATCGCCCAGGCGTTAGCCTTTCATTCTCGAACGCGTTTATTTAGACCAATCCAAAAATAGATTTACGAGAAGCATTTCATTAACATTGTGCATAATTCTTATTTATTACCTATAAAATATATGTGCAAAATTATTCACTATGTATGTATCCAAAATCTAAAAAACCCTCGTATTGCGGGCGCAGCCCTCTGTACGCCGGTATTTTTTATTTCATTTTTAAATTTAATGTTATATATTTCGGGCCAAAGAATATTGAATTAAGAAAATTTGATTTGTAAATCATTTTCCTTACAAAATTACCCAAAATCGATGTTTTTCCATTCTAAATAAACTATCAGTTGAAAATCTGTCAAATTTTATAAATATTTTGAGAAATGTTGATTTGTATGAGGCGTCGAAGTTGAGCGTCGTCGAATCGACGAAGCATGACCTTTCCGTACTAAAAATAAGCATGACCTTCCAGAGTTAAGGACCTTGTAAAGAACGGGTCTCATATTTTAGTGTCTTTCAAGTTCTTCTTTTTCTTCTCAGTACCGTGTAGCCCCTTGTGTGCGTTAATTCAGCCGTTTGTAGGCAATTTCGAGTCAACGTTACATTGCATATCATTTCGGAGTGTACATAATGTTGTAAGCAATATATTTCTATCCACATGTACGGAAATTTTGGACCACGCTGAGATACGATCTCCGGACCTCTAGATTACTAGTATCGTGGAGTGCGACTCAACCAAGTGAGTCACAGAGCGGGTCTTTCAAGTTATTAAATCCAAATTTATTTTCTAACTGAATCATACCAGCAATAAAATTTAGCCACTGTTAATACTTTGATAAATTTAATGGAAATCTTATTAAAACCGTTAACCATATTTCAATCAATAAAGGATTTATAAATATTCTGACAATGCTACTTTGCTAAGATGAAAGTGACAGACGAAACAAACTGATTTCGCAATTGGAATATGCAGTCCGAGATACAAAAAATGCACTGAAAATAGACAAACTACGCTCTAAAAGGTAGATATTGGAGGCCAGTTGAATGTAATCAGAATGCAGAATAAAATCATTCAATCAAATCATCTCCATTTTAAAAATTTGACTCTAAAATTAGCAAAAAATAAATAACATGCGTAAAAGTCCACCAAGCCCTCAAGACTTAATTTAACCATTCGAATAGTATGAACCGGAGACCAAGGAGCATTACCCCTCTCAATATTTTTGACTGTCACAAAGGACACTTCCAAGCAATTCGCTAAACTTTACTTCCTTCATGTAGTCTTCGATTTCGGAGAGATACGATAGTTGCGATATTTACCGCGATAAGCATCGGTAATCAATTATGCTTGAGGCCTTATGGGCTTTATCGTACCTTCGACTGGTTTTCTTCAGTTCTTAATGAATAAATTATGCAATAAATGACCATTGAATTGGTCATCTGAAATATTTCGTGCTAAAACTACTCGCTTAGATCGACATTTCAAAGGTTCAGTCGCCTTTTTCGGGTATAGTATGCGTTTTTCGCCCTTTCTATATTTTTTGTCTTGATTTTCATGTTACGGTAGTGGCACACCAAAAAATTATCACCGAAAGTTAAATCCTGTTATGAAAAAATTAAAATCCGACGGTGTACTTATTACTTAGAACAAGCTGATTTGCCACTCTAAACGTTATATCTTAATATTCTATCCAGAGTGGACGAAAACGGATTGATTTCGCCGTACGTTTTCAGAAATCACCGAAAAGTGTTCATAGTGCACTGTTTGTAATTTCATATGACAACCGACAATAATATTTTGCCTATAAATCGTTCTAAGTTTATAAATATGCTGTTGCAGTCATCGATAGTCATTTACAACATATTTCGCCACTTCAAACTGACCGTCCATTCTCTTATCATGGAGAAATTAAGAACATTGGCCAACACACGAAACTGAAGAATTTGGTCGGGTGTCAGTTATAATATTGGAGTGAGCCGAAATGTGCTGAATAGGGGAATTTAGGTGTGAGACCTGGGTGCTTACACGTTTTCATTTGAAAAAATACCGGCGTACAGAGGGCTGCGCCAGCAATACGAGGGTTTTTAGAATTTTAATGCATAGTGAATATTTTTTGTACATATATTTTATAGGTAAGCAATAAATAAGAATTGTGCAAAACAGTAATGAAATGCTTCAAAATTTTTAACTATATAATTGAATAAATAATTATACCCAAGTAAAACTCATATCGATCCCTATAACGGTTTAGAAAAACGGAGGTCGAGAAGGAAGTTTAACTTTAAACGCCAATAACTTTTTTACCGTTACTCCAAACTGGAGTAACTGATATGAGATGTACTCGTTTAGATCTTGGATTTAAATACCCATAAGTCAATCTCCGATAATAACTAAAAAAGTCGACTTTTTCAAACGTTCGGGACACCCTGTTATCTTCTTCCTACCAACTTCTAAGGTATTTGTGCCAAAGACTGTAACTATTCTACATATTCCTACCAAATTTCATGACAATCGGTTGAGCCGTTCGCGCGTTATTTAGTGAACAGACGGACAGACGGACGGACGGACGGACAAAATCGATTTCATAAGGGTTTTTTGAAAAAAAAATTTCTAAAAAACCCTAAAAAAAAATCAAGGTTTCATAGAAAACACGCAAAATAGCGTAATTTCAATGTGGCAATTTGTATATGGGAATTGAAATGCTTTCGGGTTGTTTTCATACGAAAACATGAAAATAGCCCCAAATTATATGATTTCGTTCACTGTGAACATATTATAAGGGAGTGAGAAAGCAGAGGAGTGTCATCTTATTTTTCGGTCCCGTTGGCATTGTTAATGAAACAATTGTTGTGAATTTACTTAATTTTCGTAGTTTTTTTTAATATTGCATAATTTGCATACATATCCTTTTTTTAATTACACACCTATTCATATATGGCACATTATGATTATGTACATTAGGGTGGCCAGATGCCGCGTATTTTACGAGTTACCCCGTTTTCCGGGCACTGAAAATCCAAAAACCCGTAATTTAAAAAATTAAATACGGGGCAAACAATGGAAGACTTCACCTTTTTTTAATTTTATACTTAAGTCAACCAAATAGTACTTCGAAAATTGCCTGGACGCGAAAGTGACGTAATCAAGCTAATACTGTTAACATGGTACATGAATGGGTTGCATTATTTGGAATCAAGATTCGATTTTGCCGAACACACTTGCCTATACTGTCTGCAACCTTTAAATTTGCAGGACAAACTGAAATTTGAGCAACTGGAGAGAATAGTCGGATGGCTAAACATAACTAAAGTTAACTTTATCAATTTGTGTTATTTCGCAGCTAATTATTATATGTTCATGAGAAACCTGATAGCCGGAACCGATCAAATATTCACACTGTAAAGGCTGAGCCTCAGATAAAATGCAATTATATATTTCAAAATGAAAAATTATTGGAGGCTGTATCATCAAATAAGAAATATTAGGCACGTTTTAATGTGTTTATCCCGTGCAGGTTTGGGTATAACTTCATATATTAGGTGTGTTTTTTTGGTTATCCCGTGCAGGTTTGGGTAACTAAACTCCATATAAAAAAAATGACAGCTGACGCACCTGTCATTTTTTTATATGAAGTTTCGTTACCCAAACCTGCACGGGATAACCAAAAAACACACCTAATGCAACTAACCTACACGGGATAGAGCTTAGATGAATCAGATGTAGATGGCGGACTCATAGGGGAAATATGCGGGAATTGTTTTTTTTTTTTTTCAAACCAAATGTGAGAGTTTTTCTCATCACGAGAAAAGATTTTGCAATGAAATAATCATCTTTTGTGATAAAATCCACCACATGTAAAAAATAAGGCGACAAAGGAGAGTCAAAGATGCGCAAAAACTGTCAAATGTCAGCTGTTTGGTCTTAACCGGGATGTTACCCGCGATCGTTTTTTTCAGGATCCTGGATTTACTTGAAATTTCAAAATTTGTCCAAATATACTACAGTGTATAGTAATCGAGAAAACTAGTAGATGTAGTCTCTATTTTTAGCCAAAAAAGAAAAAAAACCCTTTTCTTTCTTTTTTTTTGTTTTTTTTTGTTTCTTCATGAGGTTTTGTTTTGAAACATTTTTTCCTCGGCTACCTTCACCAGTATTAAATTAAACTACCTAGTTACAATTAATATTATACTTTAGAGTTAAGGCTTAAGCCGGTATCTAGGTTAAGCTATATGTTAGTCATAAGATTATATTGAATAAAGATTGAATTGAATTGAATTGACTAGTGGTTGAAACAATTTTGTTTAATTATTATTTATTGCCATGTATGGGGCCTCCATTTCGATTTCGAACGCAAGGTATTTTAAAAACGTTACGCCACTGGTGATTATCATCTTTCACGGCTTCTTAAAAAAAAGCCTTTGCACTTTTTTCCTGCAGACAAAAATGGGGTGAAAAACTATAGGACTGGTCAGACCTATTGGGTATGAAAAAGCATTATAAACTGAAATTCGTCAAAAACATGCTCAAAACTTCAAATTATATTTTCAAATTTTGTAAAATGCTTCTAAACATATTGTTTTAGGGCTCCATTACACAGTCATATTTCTATTATAATATCTATTATGAAATAGAAATATTATCATATATATGACCGTGTAATGGCATTTCATAATAGATATTATCATATGTACTATAAATAGAACCTATCATCATATCTAAACGTCAAAATAAAAATTCGTAACAATTCCGTGTTCTTCGCGTCTGGCGACCCAGGGACGTACCCAAAGAGGCTTTTTCTACCTGTTCTTCTTTCTTAGAATCAAATAGAGAGTAATAAGCGACCCGAAAAACGCACAATTCGCCATTATTTGATGCATTTCCGCGACTAAAGGAATAGGCCAATCAAAGAAGACATTATAGAGAACATCGAAGGGGGTGACGATTTTTTTCTTCGGTATTTTGCTAGGAGTAGTTAGGAGGTACTAATTTTACTCGAAGCTGAGTGGTGCGCTAAAGCGGGGGGGGGGGGGGGGGAGTAAAGGTGCAATTTTTTGTGTTTTGGGCTATATCTCGAAAACAGTGAGTCGCAGAGAAAAAAGTTGTGAGTAAGCATTAAAGCTTTGTAAATGTCCTATTTATTTGTCCGTACTTGCTAACGGTTCTTCCAAAATTGTTTATTAAAAGTGGAAAATTTTAAATTTATTCAATTTTCTCTATTTACAAGGATAAAGACAAACGTTGTGATAAAGCGGTAGGGGAAGGGGGGGGGGGGGTTGGTAGTGACTGTTTTTATTTCATGGATCCATAATGGATAGTTCGGAGTAAAACATACATAAACATACATAAACAATATCGGAAGAACCGTTAGGAGTTTTGCATATGTATGGGCAAATAAATAAGACATTTAGAAAGCTTTAATGTTTACTCACAACTTTTTCTCTACGACTCACCGTTTTCGAGATATAGCCCAACACACAAAAAATAGCACTAAATTGCACATTTAAACCCCCCTCCCCGCGTTAGCGCACCCATCAGCTCCGAGTAAAATTAGTAGCCTTACCTCCTGACAACTCCTAACAAAACACTGAAGAAAAAAATCGTCCTCCTTCGATGTTCTCTACACCCGCTTTTTATGCGTTCATTGCTTGGCCTAGAAAACAAATTTTGTATTTGACACTTGAATAAACAATAGATATTATGATATAAATATGATGTAGTGTAATATGTAAAAATTTGATTTTCCATGATAGATATGATCATATCTATTATAATATATATTATAATATAAATATGACTGTGTAATGGAGCCCTTAGGATTATCGTGAAGAAGGAAGTCGCTGCGATTCCATCTTCTATACTTTTTTGACCAAAATATAGAGTTCAAGGGTTGACCAGATCTTTGTGTCGTCAGAAGGGTTAATAAAAATATCACCCAACAACTTGAAGTCAGAAAATAAAAAACATTATTGGCCCATTCTCTCAAAACTCTTATCGAATGGTTAGTCTTATCACATAGAGAAGACAAACACAATTTTCAGAAAGCTTTTCCATTATATTGAATGGAATTTTTGTTTGTTATGTTATCTTTTGCTCATTTACGCTGTTGTATAAAACTGCACAATGATTTTTTCAATCTAAGATGATGGCGTAACCAAGCAAAATACATATGGCGTAACAATGCAAAATAAACAAAAATTCCACTCAATAGAATGGAAAAGCTTTCTGAATATTGTGTGTGTCTTCTCTGTGCGATAAGACTAGGGATGGGAATTAATAACAGGTTATTTTGAATAACCGGTAGTTTCAATAAAAAAACCGGTTATATACGGTACTATTTTTGCCCGGTTATTAACCGGTACTATTTTTAAAATGGAAGAACCGAAAATAACCGGTGATTACTTTTAAAATTGGCGCACATACCAAATTTCACACAATATTTTAACAGAGAACAAGCAGCTAGTGCAATAAAAAGGTATATTTGGTAAAACTAAACTTTTCCAGAAAAACTTCACTGCACTGGGTGTACGATTTAATATGGAGTAAGTTAGTCGAACGACGCACATAAACGGCGAATCCACAACTTAAAATGTATTTAAAGCTGTACCTACATTACCTCATTGAATTTCTAGGAATGGAATGCGCTTAGAGCAATTAAAAAGTGTCCCACCATCTGGGTAAACTTTTTTGGTCTAAATTCTACAGTGCAATGTCCAATCAATGAAAGTTCAATGAAATACTGGTCTAAATATCCGAGCAGTCAGATTGACAATTCCGGGCTGTCAGTTGGGACTTTTTGACATTGAATTTCTAGTGTTTGTTCGTCGTATGTCCGAGCAGATATTGTGAAAACAGGAGGACTGAGGGGATTGTGATATGCTGGTTTCATGATGAAGATGATCCTGGGACGACATTAGGTGACAATGTCGCGATACGTGGTACAGCCTGCTTAATTTTCCTATTCTTTGCACAGCTGCCACGAAACTCTGTATAGGATTGCCTCCCAGCTAGATAGTTGGCAATCCACCTACACTCTTGTGCAGAAATATGGATGTTTAGAAAGTCGGCCAACAGCGCAGAGTGAACGACCGTGTCTAAGACTTTCGACAGGTCAGAGGCCACGGACGGACGGTTCTGTCAGGGGCTGTTTCTGGTTGAGGACTATGCAATCATGCTGGTGAGAAGCTTGCTCAGTATGTGATACAAGGGTGGGGTGGATGAGTGCATCGAGCGTCTTTATTCGGTGAGTTTCACACTTTTATCGGGTTTTAGAAAGGGGATGATTAGACCCTTTTTCAAAATTCAGGGATGACGAGCATATCGAAAAGCTATCGTTAAACTTTTTTGTAGACCAATGTCGCCGAAAGGATAGTCGCCTGCCTGTTATAGTACTGACAATAAATATGAATTTTTGACGGAGACAGTTCGATGACTGACGTTAAACACCTCGTCTATAAGTATACATTTGAAAATCTGGTCTAAATATGGTCTAAATATTCAAAAAGTTTACGCAGATGTTTCAGCCACTTTTTGATGACATTTTCATATTGTATGCGCATTCCATGTACTAGAAATTCAATGCATTACCTCCAAATGGCAGCTCGTCAAAAAAACAGGCGTCAGCGTCGTGAGCTGCCATTTGGCAGCTGCTAACCATCTACACTAGCTACTAAATGGAGCCAGAAAATGATATATCCAAACTACTTTAATTTTGCAAGTTTTTTTTTTTAAATTTAATTATAAAATCGGACAACACGTGTTTAAATTATTACTATTTCAAAAATTACACAATTTCAAACAAAAAACGAACAAAATTATCACTTTGAATTCGAGAAGACTGAGAAACTGGACAGCCAAACAAAAGGCAGTCAGTGTAGATGTAATGACAACTGCCAATTGGCATCGGGGGCAATTGGCAGTGTGGATAAAGCTTAAACCATGCACTCTGCCAAATTAGCGAATGGAATTTTAATCCGCGTGAATTCATTAATTTGCCATGTATGTGCAGGATGCACAGCTTCACCATCAAATTAGTACATCCAATGCGGTTGAGTTTTTCTATTAAAATTCGAAACTCCGTATCGGCTAAATTTATTGTTTCCTATTGAAACTTGTCATTTTTTGTGCAAAGATCCCTACAAACTTTCAAATTTTTGCGCAAAATAGCATGTTTTAAGAAATGATGCTAATGCGAGCTGCCTGGCTTGCTATTAGTTACGCAGCGTTCACAATGCTACCTTAAATATAGGAAAAATATGGAAAATATGGAAAAATATAGGACAGGAGGGCCTTTTTGTTGTTAGTCGGTTTTAACCGGTTATTTCAATAACCGGTATTTTTGGTCGGTTAAACCGAGCCGGTATAACCGATCAGGAAAATAACCGGAATAACCGGACAACCGGTATTTTTGTGAAAAAGTCTCATCCCTAGATAAGACTAACCACCCGATAGGTACTGAATAAGAGTTCTCAGTTACCGGGCCATAGTCTTTCAAATTTATAACAGAACAAAATATATAAATTGCATATCCCATAGGTACTCGAATTCCAATAAAACAACACAAAACATCATCACAAGCTATAAAGTTGACACCGTGGTGAAAAATGAACTCCGCCACCTTTTCACAAAAACAATTTGTTATTGTAATTGCCAACATTCTTTACACTAAATGTAAATAAATTGTAACTTACCTGCACGAACTTGAACATCTCGGGATATAACCCGTCCAACGCTGTTCGATGCCACGCATCGATATATCGTATTATGAATATCCTGACGATATTGTGCCGCAGGAAAGGGGAGCAACACGAGTGTACCATTTCGTAATACTCTTCGCACGCCACCCAAATCGCCAACTGATGTTCCATCGACGGACAACCAATCGATTGTTGGTTGTGGACTACCGGATGCCGAACAATCTAACCATCCACCGGAAGAGTTGGAGAATTCGAGTCGTGGCGGTGGCTCCATCACGAAACCTGGTCCACGTAAATGGGCGTCGAATACGTCGCAATAAATTATGTCTGTCAAGAAAAACGAAGAAGAAAATCCCATTAATTATTGAGATAATTGGTAATTGGGTGTTTAATTGTTTATTAGTTGGGGATTATCCTTGAAAATAGAAAATTGTACTTTATGAGCATAACAAACGAGATAAACAAACTGAAAGACTATCCAAGTCAGTAGAAATAATAATACATTGGTAAGCATCCCTCATTGGAGATTATATGTATTTCCTGTTATAATATTCTCCTATAATACTTTTCCCATTTCACTCCATATGCATAAGAATGGTGCAGAGAAATCGACCCTGGTGTAATTACTGCATTGCTCGTTAGAAAAAATAAAACTCATTTCAAAACAAACCTATCGACAAAAATGACTTTGAGGCGGTTAGAATAAAAGTCAAACCATCACAAAAGCCAACAGGAACAGCAGAAAACCACGAAAGGAAACGACACGATAAACAAATAAAAGTTGTCATTGATTGTGAAAAAAATATTGTATAGAACGTGAGCACTTTTAACGATACAATTATCCACTTGGATATTTCCCCCAATGTCGAGTAATATACGAGAGCGAATACAATAATGTAGAAATGGAACGATTATACCTAGCAGGTGGACTAGGACTAAGTCTATATATACGTACATTTATACGGCCCGGTCCTATGCCAGCAATGCTACTCTCGTTCCCAATTGTTCTTGCAGACGATAAGAAGTTTCCTACGGTTGCTGTGTTTTTACTTCTTCACTCGCATTTTTCCATTTCAGCCTGACGTTTGCCGGCTATAATAGTAACCGGTGGTTTTGGCCACCCAGTGCATATATTCATTCGAGTCGCAATGTAGCTCTTCTATAAGGACCTACTCAGCCTTTTATATTCAACCGTATCCTGCAGCCTTAACTTCAGGAAAGCCATTACGATCCTCGTCCTCGATAGAACGTTAACGATCGTATACGATTGTATTTAATCGTTTTGCCTTCTTTGAAGCTTTCGTTCCCGTCTCTTTCCGCCTGGGGGACATTTTTCCTTTGAAGCGTGTAATACCGAGACGTCGTGTAATAGCTGCGACATAGTCCTTCCATGATGATATTTTACAGTGCACTCGCTCCCATACTTCCTCTTTTCATGGCGCGCACATACTTGTTATTTCGAGGACAATATAATTGCGAGTATTCCGACCAATTCTTAGTGAAATCTGAAAACAAGTCGGCTCTTTGCTTTGTTATATACGAAACAGTCTTTTACGCGAAGGACATAGACGACAACTTCCCCCGGCTATTACTCCTAACGTGAAGTATAAGCAACAACAAAATTCTGCGCATGCAAGTGTTGGAGCGTGCAATGAATTCTTACCGCCTCAGTGAAAACGGAGTACCTAACGTTCCGTGGAGGGTACATTTTAAAGAGACAGAACATCTCCGATAGAGTTGAGCTAGCGCAGTTATGATGATGTTAATGACAATAATTTGATAGAAAATCTCTCTTCTGGATAGCTGCATGTTGCACACAGTTTCTTGCAGGGATTTCATCTTGATTCTGGACGCGACACTGTTGCAAGGGTGGCAGATTTGAGTTAGTCAGGAATTACGCGACAATTTAGGAGTAAGTAATTTTCTCAGCAATTTCACAAAATTAAGATTGTACTCTTGAGCTGCCAAGGCAAATGTGTTTTACGAGTATATTTTCTGCATTGGAGAAATTATTATGAGACTGGGCGAGGATGATTTATTGTTTCATTATTTTTTTCTTCTTGTCTCGAATTTGTGTAGTAATATAACTCTAATGGTGCTGGGTATTTTGCAGTCTCACTTTTCCATTGAATGAAGCCTAAAATGTTGTAGTTCAGGTTCAGAGATACAATGAGTATTTAAGGTTGTAATTATCATAACATTATTAGGGATTATAGATACCGAAACACAGTTTGCTAACGAATAATATGTTTTAAACCTTCGCGTAGAAATCCCTAATTCCAAAATGCAGATTTTTATATGGAAATATTTGTTTTATAGGCAAGATTGGATGTCGGGTGAAAAGAGATTTTTGAAGGTATAGGTATGCATTTGACAAGTTTTGAAATATAATGGTCCCCAGCCCATTTTTTTTATGCATCTCGCCTCCCTTTAAAGTGACGTTTGATAAATTCACAGGAATTAAATTAGCAAAATTGTACGGGAGTCCTTAAAATACCACCCCAAATAGGAAAACGACTTTTGATCGACATTAAACTGCTAATAATTCTAAAGTAGGTAGTAGGCAATCCGATGCATATTAATATTTAGCCTTTCTTCAAAAAGTTTTGTTCAGTTTTCCAAAAAGCCTAACCATACACTGTTTTGAGATATCCCTATTTTCGGCCCTTTCCACAAACGTTCAGTAAATTTTAACAACTGATATCAAAATAATGTCGGGACCTCAAGCTTTGACATGACATGCAATTTAAAAGAAAAAAATTGCGCAATTTTGAAAATACACTTCCAAATATACACGCCTTTGCTTTGATTACGTTACGAAAGGTATAGAAAAGAAATAAATTGGTTGGCGATAACATTATTGTAGGTTTGACAAACAAACTGACTTGGATTTACGTGGAATTTGACATTTCGAATAGTTTCCCGAAAGCTTCCGTTCCGTTACGTGCGTTCTGTGCAGTTTCATAAAAACTCCATTGAATCATCTTTGGCAGGTATTCGGCACGTAACGTAACGTAAGCGTTCTGTTTTGCCCTTTAGTATTTTTCTTTGCAAGTGTATTTGAAGAACATTTTGTTTTCTATTTTTGCACGTTTTCTTACACAGCACTGGTGCACAAAACTTTATTTTAATGTTTGCTGAGCTGACCATTTTACATTTCGATTAGAAATTCTCATTAGTGGTTTGAAGCATGGGCAAAAATTTGGAGTAAGTAGTTTACTTCGAGCCTCGACACAAAGTGAAGTTCCAATCATAACGAGCTTATCTTAGAGTATTCACTCTAGTAACTCTAGTATTAAAATTTGTGTTCGTAGAGACAACTCATGTGATCGTTTTTAAATAACCTGTTCTGAGTACCATATATATACTGCTCAAAACAAAATAAGGGCCACTAATAATTTTCTGATTATTTAACAATATGTTTTTCATTAAATATAATGAATTTTATTGAATTTTGACCTAAAGTTACACTTTTTTTTAACATTTTTTCGGATTGTTTACTTTTTGCGGTCATGTAATAGTAACAATAACAATTAATTTGTATGTCTAATCTGTAAAAAAAACTGATTCTTTGCTTTTTTTTAGTATCGAGTATGGCCTCCACGTTTTGGTTTACAGTCTCCAAGCCTGAAAGGAACGGTTTCAATACGCTTTCTTTTGATATCTCGTCCCAACACTTTTTTAGCAATTGAATCAGCTGTTGCTGATTGTGTATGTTCTCTTCAGCGGTCCGCACCCGGCGTTTAAATTGATCCCAAAGATGTTCTATTGGATTTGGGTCCGGACTGTTGGCAGGCCACTCCATGACCTCAATATTGGCCTCTTCGAAAACAGACATTGTCGCCCGGGCAGTATGTTGTCGTCCATTATCCTGCCTGAGGATAAAACCATCCAACGCCTGTTGTGAAAAAGGAATGATATGTGGCCTAACAATCCTTTCAATATATCTTTCGGACGTAATTGTCCCGTTATTTAGGATAACAAGGTCAGTTTTGCCTTGCAAGCTAATTCCGGCCCAGACCATCACACTGGGACTGCCTTCCCTCTCAATTTGATTAATGCAAGGATCCAAAAATGCTTCTCCGGTTCTCCACCAGACTTTTATCTCGGTCGTCTTAAACAAATTTTACTTTGCACTCATCCGAGAAGAGCACCTTGCGCAATTGTTACATGTCCCATTGGATATGTCAACGAGTAAATCTTAAACGATTCGTACGATGCGTCCTGGTCAGTTGCGTTCTGGTAACACGTCTCCTTGACTGTTGTTGGTCTTCGTGCAAACGATCTCTGATTCTTTGTGGGCTAATAATGGTCCCAGTCGTCCTTAATAGCCTACTTTGTAGTCCGCGAGCACTAATGGTACGATCCCGATCTCATATATCGGTCTTCTGCGGGGGTGGTTATTCGAACTCGGCCTGAACCATGGCGACGGGAGACACTTCTTGTCTCCTGGTTACGGTTCCAAAGATTTCGAATGGCTCTTTGCGAATACCCTAATTGTAGGGCCACAGAACGTTGCGAACGACCTTCCTCCAACATTTCTAAGGCTCTGGACGCAGCATTTAAATTTGAATGGCGCTGATTTGCTGACATTTTGTATTTTACAGATTCTCCTTATCGTTAAAAGTGCAACAACTAATGTTGCAGTTAAAGAACTTGGCGAAAAGTAATTCTAAATCAAAATGAGAAATAAACAAAACAACCAAATGTATGACTTGTGACCACAAAAGAACTGTTTAAGCCAGCTCCGTTAAAGCTAATATTGACGAATCATACTGTGTTAACTCACATCACATTCAGGTACAGAACGGCATTTTTGAAATTATTTTTCGCACTAAAATGCGCCAGACGTTGTTAAAGTCAACGGACATTAGTGGCCCTTATTTTGTTTTGAGCAGTATATATATTATCTTTACAAACATGTTTATATAAATGATAGTCGATACTAGGAACGAAGCCACATTAAAACGAGACCGAGGCTAATTTCGGGCGCAGCCGAAATTTGGATACCCTTCGCTCCCATCGGGCAAAAAGTTTTCTCGGGCGTACCTACGACTTGTATTTAACCCCCCCGCCATTCACAAATTCCGTTGCGTCGACAAAACAATATTTGTGTAGGGTTTGGTTGAAATAAGTGGGCGAATAAAAATATTTAATACTTGCTAAAAAAAATGTATTGGGGGATGCGCGAGCATATATTCTTATATATGTTTTGTTGTTTAATAGAAACACATATGTGTGAAATTTAGTTGAAATTGGTTCACAAAGAACAATTTTTTTTTAGAAGAACCTAATTTGGGGAGTTGCGTTTGTATGGCAGCCTCATGACCCCATTGTCCGCTTTGATCCATTCTTACATAATGTAATATGTCATCAATAAAAATACATTTCAGTGAAATTTGGTTGAAATTAGTGCACAAATAAAAAAGTTTTTCTTAGAAAAACCTAATTTGGGGGGGGGGGGGGGTAGGTTTGTATGGCAGCCCCATGACCCCATAGTCCGATTTCATCCATTCTTACATATGTTTTGTGTGCTCAATAGAAACACATTTGTGTGAAATTCGGTTGAAATTTGTACACAAATAAAACAGTTTTTCTTAGAAGAACCTAATTTGGGGAGTTGGGTATATATGGCAGCCCCATGACCCCATTGTCCGATTTTACTGATTTAAACATACAAACTGCCTGCAGTAAAAAGAAGCACTTGTGCAAAATTTCAGCTTCATAGCTTTTAAATTGGCCGAGTAAAACGCGTTGCAACAGACAGACAGACGCACAGACGGACATCGCCCAATCGAATCCCCAAGTCATGCTGATCATATATATAATATACTTTTTATATGGTCGGAGATGCTTGCTTCAATGCGTTACAAACTTCATAACTTCATGACAAAGTTAATTTACCCTTTCACTCTATGAGCGAAGGGTACAAAAAATGGAAATATAGCTCAGAATCGGTTGCTGAACTAAGGTCGATGAACGATCATCGTATGAGTCCTCCCTAGGAACACAAACCTTTAGTTCATTATCCTTTTTCTTTTGTTAAAACAAAGTTCAAGCCAGTTTGTTCAATATCCAGTATTCCTTCGTTATCCTTTTAACACGTGATTTGTATAAAGTGGACGACTATGTCCATATTTCAAGCTTTGTCCTTGTCATATTTTTTTAGAAGACTCACTCAAATAATTGAGCCACATTTTCCCATAGTAATGGCAGAAATAGAATGGAAGCTGCAGCAGCGGCCCAATGCATTTTAAATGGGTGGCAGCAAAAGGTTCAACATAACTTTTGCTGCCAACATGACGTCACCCATTTAAAATGCATTGTGCTGCTTTCTTCGGCAGCATTCAACTCGTCTAATCTATTTCAAGCATAAGAGACTGAGGAATTTATACCATAGATTTATACATAGGCTCGCTGGCGCGAGCGCTTGTTGTGCCCTACGCCGAATTTTCATATTGCACCCCTTGGTTGTGGGGGAGGGGTATCATAGTTAAGTTTTTAGGTTTTTTCAAAGCAATTCTCTTACTATGTAAAATATATGCTTCTTATTGAAAAAATATGCGCTCTCAATGCAGTAGCTGAAGCTTTTTCTTTTAGTCCAGAATTAATTACATACAAACTTCATTTTTGACAGGTCGAGCACGTAACGTAAGCGTTCTGTTTTGCCCTTTAGTATTTTTGTTTGCAAGTGTATTTGGAGAAAATTTGCTATGACGTTTATTTATGACAAACCAGTTTAGGCCTAAAGAGTTTTATTCATTAATGTAAACAATTGAAAAACTTGATGATTATGCTTGAGAAAAAACCAAATAATAGAAATGTTAGGATTGTTAGGGTAGCAGCATTCGGCTTTTAAAAATTCGATTGACAAATTCCGGATCATTCCCGTGTAAACAATCCCCGAAAATTTTAAAATTCGAATTGGGAAATGGAAATGTTCAATTTTGGCCACCTGTCAACAAGAAAGGGCAATATCTTACATAATCAACGAAACAATGCAAACGATTTTTTCGATCGAGGAATGAAAACTTAAAATCCGTGCCGAAAGATTATGCGATTTGCCAGATTTTCACAGTGAACCATGTGGTGTTCTTGTTCAGTATGAAGAAATCGCATGGTCAGGAAGAACAATTCCTTAATTTTTCTCAATGGTGAAAAAATGTCCTGGTCACAGATTTCCTCACTCTCCAAAAAGCTAGATATAAGCATCTGATTCTGGGGCGTTTTTTACTCGGGCACATTTGACTTTCGATTATTTTATTATTTTGTCAAATATGGTATTTTTGGTCTCACCATGATTTTTTTTGTCCGCCCCCATGCCTTGCCCAATTTCGACTCGGAGTGTTGCCTATCTATCAATGTTTCGCCTATCGACGCGCTGGCCCTGGGTTTATGGTGAACCGTTCAGCAGAACAATATTTGTGTGAGGTTTGGTTGGAATAAGTGGTCAAATAAAACTATTATCTCAGAAAATTGTATTGGGCGGGGGATGTGGGAGCATGGCCCAATAGATTCAATGTTTTTACATTTTTTGTTGTTTTTATCAAGCCAATTAATTCAAGGATGAGTAAAATTGGTGTAAAAAAAAATTTTCTTAGAAGAACCAGAATGGGAAGTTAAGTTTTCACGCCAACCCTATGACTCCAAGGCGTGTTTCCATCCATTTTTACATATGTGCTGTGGAGTAAAAAAAAAACATATTTGTGTAAGAATTGGTTGAAATTGGGGGGTCGGGTTTGTATGGCAGCCCCATGACCCCATCGTCCGAATCCATTAATTTTTCGATATGTTTTGTGGCATCAATAGAAATGCATTCTCATGAAGTTTGGTTGAAATTAGTACACAAATAAAAAAGTTTTTCTTAGAAAATTTCCAGTGCGACAACTGCTTAAGCTCAGAGACGATTTTACCGTTTTCCAAAAAATTTTTACTGAAAAATATTTCAGAAAACTTTCAACGGATAAATACAGAAAACAACATTTTTTGGTATTTAATAGTGTGTATTTCCGACATTTTTATTTATAATTTCATAAAGCCTTCGGGGCAAGGAATCGTATAATGAATGCAGCTCGGATATCGGTATTTTAGAACAAGCTGTCTTAATACCATGAATTAACTCTTCTTTAAAGTTGTACTGTTTACCACTACTGTAAACCTCCGGAACAAGCCACCCCCAAATGTCTTCTATTATGTTAGTGTCATGGGAGTTGGGTACCCATTCTAACGAAGTCACATTTTCCTCCTCAATAAGCGATTTAACCACCCTCACTGTATAAATTTGGGCAAGATCATGTTGCAATATCCACGGATCGCCTTCGTGTATGACATTTATCTTAGGGATTTCCTCTTCTAAGTGCTATTTATAAGATTAACCCGTTTGGCGACCTCGTAGAATGACCAAGTCGACCATGATATGATACACTGAAAAAAACATGACATGTGAAATTAAGAAGTTTGAATTATTATTTTAACAAGTATTCGAATTCATGTGAAGTTAACATGAAAAAGTGACTTCAACATTGGAAAATGTTGCTTTAAACATTCTTTCATGTTTAAAAAAACAGTCACTATCTTCAAATCAATTGTTGAAATTATGTCAATTCAAACATTCCATATTTTACAAAATGACAAGGTGAAAATGTCGATTTAAGCTGAATTTCCCAAACGACATGTTAAAATAAAAAGGATCAATGTTAAAATACATGCATTGTATTTAAAAACATAATGCATGTTATATTAATCAAAACGACAAGGTTAAATTGTTGTCACAACCAGGAATTCCAGAATAAAAATGTTAAATTAACAAATCAATAGGACAAATACATCGAACTGATAAATGTAACATGGTACAGTATTGATACTACAAGGAAAATAAGAAATCATGTCAAACTAAGAAAAATTGTCAAAATAAATCGTATTATGCGTTGGTTTTGGTATTAATTTTATAAAATTGACAGTACGCATTTAAATTTCGCTTGTTATTTCGAAGTTCTAAGTTTGTTTATAATGGAAGATAACGAAGATTACGTGTACGTGTACGATAGTGTTGCTATTATTTCCGACGACACCCAACTGAAAGAATTATTGGCGACATTTAACTTGGATAACTTTCAATTTGTTTATGAGCAATGTTTGGGTAAGTAGCTTACAAATAAAATAACAAGTGGTTACAGAAAAATAATATTTTATTAATTTTAGCAAATAAAAACTAAATGCGCAACATTCAAATTATTGAAAATGAGGAAAACACAATTTAATCCCCTTGGACAACCTTGCTGAACGAATTATTTTTAAAAGTGTACTAAAAAATGGAGTGCCAATAAAGTAAGCGATAATTTTGAATTAACCAATTTTCTTGATAACTAATTACTAATATTTTCTAGATTGAAGCAGCATCAGCATCCCCAAGCGAATCAACCAAGAAATGGTATATATAGAGAGTCCGGCCATTCATGTTTAACCTCTTCCCAACAAAAAAAAAGTAATAATAAAAAAAATTTAATGATTTATAAAAAAATCAAATATGAATTGTATTATTTTAAGCTATGTTTTCTTTTTAATCTTTAAACTAAATAAAGATGTTTTGTTAAAATATACACTGCTTCTGATTCCACACAAGACATCTGAGCGATGGTTATGATATAAAAACAACATGCTAAATTCAAATTCACAAGTTATCCTTGTTAATATTATCAAAAAACCACTATTATTTCAATTAGAAACCGTTTTTATTTAGACAACTTTAATTGTTATTCTAATAATATGTTCATGTCAATTCTATCCTAAAACAACTGTTGTGATAGCATGGATACTTTCAATTTATATAAAAAGGCATGTTATTTCAACTACGATATTTGCTTTTCGTTTCAACAAATTTGTCCAAGTCATTTCAAACAGTGAACTAATTAGCTGAGAATCAACAGGAAAAAATTGTCAATCTTGTATAGTTTTTGTTAATTTTACAACATTTTTTTTTTGAGTGTATGGCTACCCTTAACATAACGGAACCTATTCGGGAGTGATGGCGTGACAGGTTCCTTCCTAATATCATGATAATAGTAAGAGAACCCATCTGGACCGTCCATACAAAACCGTTCTCCCTAAGCTTACGCGCAGTAAGTGGCGAAATCCAGGCTTCTCAAGAGACGTGCGTCGCCTTGATGCACCGGAAATCGCTTTTTTTCTGCCGCCAGCGTATCGCCTGTCATAATTTTCACTATCTCGTATAAAATTATTAACAACGTTCGAGCTCCGCTGAATCCGTATTGCAATTCGTCGGTTTGAATATCCTTCTTGCTGTAGTATTGAAATTGTCACCTCTTCCTCGGCAGAAAGTTGCTTTCCTTTTGACATTATCCATTATATGACTCACAGAGTACAAGGCGAAAAACTGTTTCCACAAACACTTCTCACCACGACGAGATAACTCTTTAAAGTAAATAAACCTATTCAATTATCGCTGTGGAAATTGCGATTGTCATTTTAAAAAATTCCGTTAGCTATACGAGTTGCTTGATAGAATTGCAATATGTATTTATTAAAATACCGTTAATTTATGGGCATTATGTATTTAAAATTTTTTTTCCAATCAGAGTACATAGAAATTATATATCATAATTTTAAAGCAAAATACGTATATCCATGAACCTGAATGCGCAGTGTATACGTAGGTCCCGTGGAATCAATAGAAATAAATTTTTCTGAGATTTCACTCTCAGACCGAAGGGTATAAAAATTAACAATTATGTACTTTACTACAAAATAGTTTAAAAAAAAGCAAATGTACTACCAGCACGTTCCCTCCAGAAAAAAAAAATTATTTATAATTCCAATAAATAATTTTATTTGCCTTTTCGCCGGCCAGACCAACCAAAACTTTTCCACTAAATGCGACATTTGCATATCGAAATGAAAAAAAAAAAAAACAAAAAAAGCATTAAACTGTCATGATGGCACCAGCGGAACTTCGCCGATACGGAATTGTGTTTATGAGGATTCCATTCTAACTTTGTTGCTCTTTTTAATGAGGTGGCCAGACATACAACAATATACCACAGACAGCCGCATCCAATTTCGCTATATCAAGTATCCATTGCAAAGGGACTATAAATATCACTACACCATAGAGCATAGACTATCCACGAGTCCTGGCCAACTCCCTATATCCCTTCCTTCCTCGTTGCGCTATACATAAGTATAATGAATACTATAGGGCCCGAACAAATATGTACTTGGTTGTATCAGCAAAAGCGCGTCTTCACTAGAGTACTCGAACGAACGAGTATGTGCGGAGTGGAGGAAACCTAAAAAGGATATGAACATGGGCGTATCGGTATGAGTTGGATCGAATCATCATCTCTTTACAGTCTGCCAGTTTGAAAATGTGTGTTGCCGGGAGACAGTCAAACAGGACTTAATCAGAGGATTGTCAATTTTTAATTTTCCATTTCAATACGAAATGACCGTGGCTTGTGGTATATGGATGTGCCCTGACCATGGCTATACGAAGGGACTCCGAGCTCTGGTCAATTGAATCTGTAATTTGATGACACTTTCAGGCTCGTTAAATTCTTGTAATTGAATACTAATAGGAAATAACGTTAAATTAGCAGCAGACTTTGCATTATTGGTGGCACTGACTTTTGACATGTGACACTATTTACTGCGAAAAACTCATTATCTCATAAGCAGACGGAATTCGTTTATTGAATTGCGATCCATGTCTGCGAGTTTTTTGCAAAAGCCTTCGTGGTTTGAAAATTTGTTGAAATTACAGTCTATGACTGGCTGTATAATAATACTCTAGGAAACATATTATCTTGCAGAAGTTTAAGTATACAGGGTGTCCCGTTGATGGTGGGGAATATTTTAATGGTAGTTAGTATCGCTCATTTCGGGAAAATTAATGTACATAGGTACTACGGGACCCCTCTATTTTGAACCGTTACAATGTGAAAGCATTTTTTGTAAATTTTGTCAAAATGCCCGACTTACCGAACTAAATCAAAATTTGCCCCACCACCAAACATTTCATCCGAGATACGACTTCATTTTCTGAAACTACATAAAATTTCCTATAAAATGGCACCTCGTCCGTTACGAAGTTGCTCGTATCTTCCGAGATACATCCGTTCAAACTTTAAATAAATTTTAAAATTCGTTTTTCATCCAAAATTCAAATGATAAAATCGTAGCGGTACTTTAAACTGACAAATCTTCAGAGTTGACAAAAGTTGCCTCATTACGTTGGCTTTCGAACGACATAAAAAAATTAAGGGCTTAGGATTGAAAAATTTGCGATTGTGACGTGTTAAAGGTAAAAAAACCTGGTTTTCTTGTAATACAAATGATAATTATGTACTATCAACACAGTTCATTTTGTGTGTGGCAAAAAAACTTTACAGGACAATAGGACGAGACCGGAAAAAGGCCACACCACAACACTAGCGATCAAAGTGAAGTGAGTCAAGACGAAATCCTTAGACACTTTGATGCGATCCCCGGTGCTAGCACGCGATGAGCGTCGCTTCGCCAGAATGTCCCGTGTATGGCGATTCACAGGGCACTCAACGCCGACGGTCGGTATAAGTATCATTTAACACGGGTTCAGGATTTATTATTTGCAGACTTTGAAAGGAGCACAACCTTTTGCAGGTGGTTTTTGAATCAAATTTCAGCAGATCGAAATTTTTCCGAGAAAAGTGATGTGGACAGATGAAGCAACTTTCACACGGTTTAATTCGAGAAATACGCATGCGAACCCCAACGCAACTAAAACTTCCAGTTCCTAACATGAGCTTAGGGTGAATGTTTGGATAGGTGTTCTCGGAGACCGCCTTTCCGAGCCCATAATTCTTTCTGAACGGCTGAAATCAGTGGCGTTCCATAGCTCGCTGGAAACTGAAGTCGGACCAAGTTTACTTGATGCTGTTCTAATCGCGGAACAATCTGAAATTTGGTGGCAAATGGACGGATGTCCTGCCCATAACGGAAGAGTTGTCACGGAGTTTTTAAATGACAAATACCACGAGAAATGGATTGGACGATATGGGCCTATTCCATGGCCTGTAAGAAGTCCTGATTTAACTCCTCTTTATTTCTATGTATGGGGAAGTTGGAAAAATCGAGTTTATAACGAACCCATTACGTCGCGGGAGCAACTGATTCGAAAAATTAAAACAGCGTGCAACGGTTTGACAGGAAATATGGGAGAAGTTTTCCGGGCTGTCGCATCAGTTGTCAAAAGATGTTCACTTTGTATCCGACACGAAGGAGGACATTTCGAACAATTTTTGTAGTTTTCACTTCAAAATTAAATTAAAATGGAATATCTTTTAGTTTCGCTTACTTTTATTTGAAAACCAAATTGTTTACCTTTGAAACGTGAGATTCGCAAATATTCAAATCCTAGGGAGCTGAATTAAGATCGAGGGTGAAATTTTTCCCGCTGCGATTTTATCAATAAAAATGCTTACTTGTTGTAGCGGGTAGTCTGGCTGGTCTAGCGGTTAGTGCGCGCACCTTCGGTGCACAGGGTCATGAGTTCGAATCTCACCGTGTTCCCTGCTGTTTTTCGAACTCACGAGCTTGTGATGGACTATGATCTCACTCAAATGTTAAACGAGTACCTCTTTATGGGGATAAATAACACTGCCGAGCGTGATGCTGATCTCATTACCAAAAAGCAGATAAGATCTTGGAAATAGGATGTCACTAACACATCCTGCGGCCTTAGTCGAATGCTGGATTGTCGCTCCTGTTATTTATTTTATTTTATTATAGTGGAATATGTCACAAACGGTGGGGAATTCCATAAGCTACAATCCGAGACCGGTTCCATAATTCTCCTCGGCCATTTTATGTATTAATTTTCGAATCCCCGGTCATTTGACATTTCACGATGAAATATCCAGGGAATCGGAAAAAATACATAAAATGGCCGAGACAAATTATGGAACTGCTTTCGGATTGTAGCTTATGGAATTCCTCAGCATTCCCCGCATATTCCACAACAGTACATTTTCATTGAAAAAATCGCAGCGGACAAAAATTTCACTCTCGATGTCAGTACTAGGCTTAAGCCCTTAATTTTTATATGTCGTTTAAAAGCTAACATAATGAGGCAATTTTTGTCAACTTTGCATATTTGTCAGTTCAAACTACCGTTACGATTTTGTCATTTGAATTTTGTATGAAATATCGATTTTAAATTTTCTTTGAAGTTTGAACGGGTGTATTTAGGAAGATACGAGCAACTTCGTAAGGACGAGGTGCCGTTTTATAGGAAATTTTATGTACTTTGAGAAAGTGAAGTCATATCTCAGATGAAATGTTTTGTAATGTGGCAAATTTTGATTTAGTTCGGCAAGTCGGGCATTTTGACACAATTTACAAAAACGGCTTCAACATTGTAACGATTCAAAATAGATGGGTCCCGTAGGAGATTAATTTTCCCCAAATGAGCGACACAACCACCCGTTAAAATATTCTCCACCATGAATGGGACACCCTGTATAATAGTTCTAGTTTTTCTGGGTTGGTCTTATTAATTATTAATGTAGTCTGGCTGGTCTAGCGGTTAGCGCGCACCTTCGCAGGGTCATGAGTTCGAAACTCTCCGTGAGCCATGGAGTTTTTCGAACTCACGAGCTTGTGACGGACTATGATCTCACTCAGATGTTAAACGAGTACCCAATTACGGGGATAAATAACACTGCTGAGCGTGATACTGATCTCATTACCTCAACAAAAAGCAGATAAGATCTTGGAAATAGGATGTCACTAACACATCCTGCGGCCTTAGTCCAATGTTGGATTGTCGCGCCTGTTATTTATTTTATTTCTTATTAATAAAATTCCAAATCCTTAGTTGGAGCGACTTCATATTCGTCAAAAGTCAACGGTATTTAATTAGGAATATTTTTCGAAATTACCTTTACTTAACTAAAAAATTCAACTGAAAAAATTGTAATAATTATCGGCAGGTTTTAATCTGTCGAAAAAGTCTAGTGTAGGTATTTTCATGTTTGTAGTATAATTCGTTTTCAGGCTATTTTGCTGTAGGTTTTACGATTTTAAAAATAATCAAGAAAAAAAAACTGAAAAATGACCCCTTGCCCCTTTGATTTCAGGGACGCCCAAAAGCGTTGCACAAGACGTGCTGGGGGTTGAAAACTTGAAATTCAATCAATAAGACCAGAATATACAAATTAAATAATTATGTATTTTACTTATACTTATACTCCAAGAAATAGAGCACGAAAAAGTACCGTTTGTTGCCAACGGTTTAGTAAGTCTAATTTTTAGATATGTTATATAGGTACACATCTAAAAATTAGACTTACTTAACCTTTTACAACAAAAGATACTTTTTATGCTCTATTTCTTGGAGTATAAGTAAAATACATAATTATTTGATTTCTACTTTCTGAACCAAAAGTTAAGGATATATCTTTATTATTTTTTTCGCCAATAACCTGCATATGACAGTTGCAATAAACTTGAAACAGTTATCAACTTCCCCAACTTATTACGCACTTATTTAAAGCATTAGCAATATATTACATCAAAAATGCTTAACTTAAAGTCACCACAAACACCTTATTTAAAACAAATGCAAAACCTGTACACACAGTCTACCACATAGATTCCAACAGATTTCATATTACATTATCCTTCTTATACGGCACCGCGCTGGCCGCCATCTTCATTTCAGGAATACTGGTGTTGACTTTCGTATTAACGACAACTTCATAGACATGTGCATGCATAAGTAAGTGGTTCCTTCCATGCATCACATACATTATGTATAACTTTTCTAAATAACGTATTGCCATGATATTTGCAGCAGAATAAAAAAAACTGGGAAAAAAAGTTTGCAGACATTGTGTCATGGATGGAGTAGGTTTTTCGCGTGGTTGCACTTCACCTTGCACATACACGATGAACGATGAGTATGAATATCATATCCTTTTTGTATATCCTTCACTCACACATACATACACGTTTGAATGCATCAATTATGAATATGGAAATATGAAGATGTGAACCCATTCGCGCGGTATGCCCTCTTGTCATTTGGCAGTAACGAATTGCAAGACCAGAAGAAAAAAATCCATTCATAAGACTCTTCTCCCCCACTTGAGAATCTTCGCATGTAACATTTCATTTGTGGAAATTTTTACGTCATTAGGGGGTTCGTGTCATTAAATAAGACAGTTGAAACTGTGGTTTGAAAAAAATTCATTCATTATCATTACAGACAGATACGATACCAGCGCTATATACAGGAATATTGAATTTACTTCGTAATTTCATCTCACTGCGATTTTGAGCGTGTGTAGAGCCTAAGAAAAATGGCATATTTGGTCGGCAAAAACCCTACATCAGAAATTTTTTCGTATTATGGTTGGGAATGGTCCCCAGATTATGGCATTAAAAGTCCCAACCGATCGGGGGTCCGCAACCTTAAAAAAAAGGGGGGAATGGGGGCATTTTTTCGGTTTCTTGCGATTATTTCAAAAACAGCAACATATACACAAAAATAGTATGAGGACGAAAAAAACTACATAAAATTACCTTTCCAATGATATAAAACACATTAGAGTTTAATCAAATATTTCGGCGCTAGCCTAACAAAAAAAAAAAAAAAAGAATATTTTTAATTTAAACCTTTTTTAAAAACTCCATAACTTTTGAAAAAATTCTAGTTCAGCCGTAAAATTTTGTATAAGTATTCACAATAAGTTCAAGATCATTTTAAGGTAAACATTGAGTCGCTCCGGTCAAGGACCTTCATTATCCCCCCCATTTAAATTTTTCAAAAGGGCATATCCATAACTCCTCCCAAAATTGGAGCAGAGTGCTAAATTTTGGTTTGTTGGGATTGTTGGTCATAGTGACCCCACCCACCAAAAATAGGCTCATTCGGATAAAAACTAAGGGTATCTCCCATACAAAGTGACCCATCAGGAGTTTGTTCTACGCACTACTCATTTAATAAACTGTAGAACAAAGTTGTCTTGGGTCACTTTGTATGGGAGGTACCCTTAGTTTTTATTCGAATGAGCTGAATTTTTGGTGGGTGCGGTAACTATGACCTCCAATCGCAACAAACCAAAATTTAGCACTCTGCTATAATTTTGGGGGGAGTTATGGACATGCCGTTTTGAAAAATTTAAATGGCGGGATAATGGGTTTCCTTGACCGGAGCGACTCTATGTTTACCTTAAACTAATCTTGAACTTATTGTGAATACTTGTGCAAAATTTTACAGCATAACTAGCATTCTTTCAAAAGTTATGGAGCTTTTAACAAAGGTCTAAAATGAAAATATTCTAATTTATTTTGTTAGGCTAGCGCCGAAATATTTAATTAAACTCTAATGTGTTTTATATCATTGGAAAGGTAATTTTATGTAGTTTTTTTCGTCCTCAGACTATTTTTGTGTATCTCTTGCTGTTTTTGAAATAATCGCAAAAAACCGAAAAAATGCCCCCCTTTCCCCCTTTTTTTAAGGTTACGGACCCTCGATCGGTTGGGACTTTCTATGCCATCATCTCGGGACCATCCTCAACCATAATCAAAAAAAAATTCCGATGTAGGATTTTTGCCGTTTGATGGCCATATTTTGGTCCACTTTTCTTACACTATTAATCGGTATACTTGTCTGTCTATTGTATGTAAATGATTAAAAAATAACGGACAATTCCTAAAAGGATTTTGATTGCTATTTCTTCATCAGGAACAGCTGAACGCCTAGGAACGAATTTCAGAGAAATTTAGTCCATCAAATAAGTCAAAGAAAAAAGTCAAAAGTTAGACGCTAGACTAAAACATAAAATAAGGGTTTCCCTTTTTTAATTTTTTCCCATTTTTTTAATAAGTGCATACATATTTGAAAAAACGGAATGCGCATCCGTTTCCCTAAAATTTCACGAGGTTAAATTTTGGTTTATCGTCGCAACATTGTTTCACAGTATACGTTGACGTTCAATGACTCACATGTGTACACAGCATTCCTCTCCGTCACATGTGCGTCATGGAACAAAGAAGAGCAAAAGATTTACGGAAGGCAGACGTGCTGGTAATTTCGACGAAAAAGAGTCAGACCAAACTCCTCCTGTCCATTTTTATTACAAAACGATAATGGCCACCGCGTGGCCATCATCGTCAATAGCGAGCGCTAGGCTGATACTCGTTATTATCAACTTATTAGGCTGAAATTGGACACCAACGAAGTGTGGTTTAAATATAGGACGGCGCCACACAGCTCATGCCACATTGGATAGGGATTTAGGGACATGGGAGGGCACCTCACAGCGACATGATTTGAATGGCCCACTGACATCCGAGGTCGTTCGATTTGACCCTTAACCTTCTTAAGTCACAGGTTTATACTAATAAGCCACAAACCACAGCAGATCTCATTGGCAACATACTGCATGCCATCGGTAATATTCAGCCTGCATTATGTGTCAAGGAAATTTTGACCTCTCGGATGCTATCCCTTGAAGCCAGAACGGTCATATGCAGGATGTGATATTCCCATTTGGGTAACCTCGGCAGTTCCCCGGGGCGAAATTTTTTTTACCGAGGTGAAGGTAAACTTGAAAATATTGAGAGCGTTATTGCGCACTCGTGTAGGTACTACACACTTCATGCTCATGAAACATAGCCGATTTCAAGTAGGCAAACACTTAAAAAGACAAATGAATGCACAGTATATCAAATGACAAACAGAATTTCACTTGCTCGAAATTAGTTTGTCTGAAAAACGTTTTACACTTTGTCTCACTTGATTTTTGCCCGAGGTACAACGAAAAGCTTCATCACGTCCGATAAAATGTCAAAACGGCACGATTTCAGTATCTGCGGCGCCAAATTTGCATGATGCCATTTCATTGATATTGGCTTGAAACGACCGAATCTGCAATTATTTTTCGCGAAATCGATTCTCGGTTCTCCAGATATTCAATGTCAAAGTTTGACATTTATATGGGGTAGTTCAGTTTTTAGTGGAAAATTCGGAGTATTTTATTGATGTGAATCAATAGCATTGCCCCGCAAATAACATTTTAAATTTCATTGGCCTCCGTGTCTAACAAATTATACAATTCTTGCTCACAAATATATTTCGAGGTTTCATATTATTAACATCTTTGGCAAATTGGTAAAAGTTACTATTCTAAGGGGGCTGATTAAAATTAAAACGTCAATTTGATGGCATCGAACACTTTCCCCAATGTGTAAAGCGGAAATATCCCCCTTTTATTATCAAATTACTTAACTGGATTTATAGAAAAGTCAAACTATGACATTGAATATCTGGAGAGCCGTTACGATTTTACGAAAAAGGATGGAAGATTCGGTCGTTTCAGGCCAATATTAATGAAATGCCATCATCAAAATTTGGCGCCGTAGATACTGAAACCCCTCCATCAAAACAAATTGACACTCTAAAGAGAAAATATGGAGTGAATATGAACTGATAAGAACCTGTTATAGGCTGGGTAATAGCGGGCTGTTGACGGGGACTATATGGTAATCCCAATCTCATAACAGTGGATTATATGGAGTTCTGGGAAGACGGCCATTAATATTAAATTGAGTGGTGAACGGTCTCCCGAACAAGGGTATTTTACCACACATTCGTAGTTCTGAGTGATCAGTTCGAATCAATCGACTTAAAGCAAACATTCGCGGACTTGGTTCAAGGAAGTTACTCGACCATATCATGCCGCTCGCTTAGCTATGGTTTCGCTACGATAAATTTTTATTCATTTGCTAGATATTAAAATGGGGTTATTCTGAGTTTCTGGTGAAATAATCTGGTTTCTTAAAAGAGTCAAAAAGACTCTTGGCCTGGTTCATCCCTTGACCCCTTCCACTTTACTACGCCACTTATGCTTTCAGATATATTATTTAATTATTTTGCGTTCCGTGATTTATTCCTTTTAACTTTCTCTTTAACGTTGAAGCAAGACCTTTGGGCCTTCGTGTAAGCTGTCTAGTTTATTAGGAAAGCGAGACCTTTTCGGCGACTTCTTAAGATTCAAATGATTTGATATTCGTTGAGGAAGATTAGTTTCCAGTAAAACTAAAGCTATTAATAATTCTTATTTTATATTTTCAGTAACCTGTCCGTTACCACAAAAAAATGTTTATGTATATTATATCAGTTTACATCTGATTATATTGTAAGTCAATTACATGCTATGTCATAACTTTTATGTTACAACTACCTGGATCTATTATACCTATTAGCTAAGAATTTTATGAGTCGCGATTGGCAATTTCCTTCGTCCGTGTTTAAAAGCTTCGCTGGGTCTTCACGCAAGATTTCAAGGGTTGCCCATGGGTTCAGTTTACTCGGTTTCGTCACGTAACGCAATACCTGTAGTCCGTCTTGATCAATCCTATGTCCTTCGTTGATGATGTGCGCGGCTACTGCTGAGCGGATGGTTGAGCTCGGTCCTTTCCTCGAAGTTGCCTCTCGGATGTGTTCCCGGAACCGTGTTGTTACTAACCTCTTCGTCTGTCCGATGTAGCAATTGACTTACAATATAATCAGATGTAAACTTGCCATTAGTTTAGTAACCATTGTACTGAAGAAGGGAGTATGGCCATGGCTCCCGAAATACATGTATATACATACATAAAGTTTTTTTGTGGTAACGGACAGGTTACCGAAAATATAAAATAAGTGTTTTTATATTTGCCACAAACAAGGACACATTAGTTATATATTAATAATTGTTTCAAAATGAATTCGATTGAAAAAATTATCTGTGAAATCGGCGTTGCTACCACTTTCCCCACTTTTAACCGACCAGGAACTATTAGTTTATTTTCATAAAATTTCCTGTGTCAAATATAACCGAGTTTAAAAACTAATTTAAATTAACCCTTCGTTAGGAGCGTACCTATTTGTCACGTGGTTAGGCCCTCGGGCTTTACAATTGTAGGCCAAATTAAAAATTATATAAAAAAGATTATTCAATTAAATTTTTTTTTCTACTCGGTCTGCGGTCGGTTGATTACTGTACAGAATAAAAATTATAAAATCCTTAATTTTCCATTACAATATATATAATAAAAGAAAAAATAGAAAAAACCTATTTAATTAATTTTTAAACTCGGTTATAGCTGATGTTAAAATTGGGCGCTACCATAGCTATCCCACCTCTCAAAGTAATTCCTTGTAAGAAAGTTTTTTTTTTGTTTATGAACCAATCCCAACCAAACCTTACACATAACAATACAATAGGGACGTTTTATTGTGTTTATCCCGTGCAGGTTTGGGTAGAACTTCATATAAAAAAAATGACACTTACCCAGGTAAAGTTAACCCGTGCAACTACCCTACACGGGATAGAGCTCAAATGTAGATGGCGGACGCATAGGGGAAATATGAGGGAATTTGTTTTTTCAAAGCAAATGTGAGAGTTTTTCTAATCACGAGAAAAGATTTTGCAAAGAAGTAATCATCTTTTGTGATAAAATCCACCACATCTAAAAAATAGGCCGACGAAAGCGAGTCAAAGATGCACAAAAACTGTCAAATGTCAGCTGTTTGGTCTTAACCGGGATGTTACCCGCGATCGTTTTTTTCGAGTCAGACTTACACGCGATACGAAAAAAACGTCGCTAATATATACAAAATTAGAAGGAATCGGACGAGAGACCATTTGTGGTGTTTCAATCAAAACAGATAGACGGCTCCTCAATTCAGATAGTGGGATAAGATCATCCTTCTTCACACTCCTTGGCTCAGACAGTCCGCACTCTAAGATCGAAAGACTTAAGGTCGATTTCAGGAGTAGTCAAACTTTCCGAACATGCAGGGCCGGGCGACGTGTCGATAGGCAACGCGTAGGGGCGCAAATTTTGTTGAATGCCCAAAATTTGCGCCCCTTAGCGCATAAAAAATGTATGACGCACACAAACAAATTCACATTTGATGCAAAACTGGCTATACCAAGGATGTGTTAGCGCTGCTCCTCCAGAATTTGGTATTTATGGTTTGGTTTGCTTTTGGGACTTGTAGATGTAGTTGTATAGTTATTGTTACTATGATAACTTAAATCAATCGAAGGCGCACACAAATAGCATTTCCAACGCAAACGATTTTGAAGTGGCCCAGACACATTTCCGCCGCTTCCAACTAACCCCCGCCGCCAAGGGGCGCAACATCCAAGCTCCGCCTAGGGCGCAACAGAGGCTCGCGCCGGCCCTGCGTATATGCTAGGCAAAATCTACTACAGCGCGGACTGGCAATATAGTGTTTGTAACATAATGCCCGAGTCGAAGCCTTAGCCTTAGAAGGGTAACAGTGTCCAGAAACATATCTAAAGATGTCGGTATCATAACGTAGACGTCACATTGGCGCATTCGAAATCGATCTTTATCTAAAACTTGTCAATGCGATTTATTTCGTCGACAGGAAAGTGCCCCGAAAGTATTTCTCATTGAGTGCTTCTCTGCGCAGCGTTTCAATATCTATTTATGAGTGATTAGATTAACTATCTTTAAAAAAATAAACTCTGCCAATTGCTAAAGTAAATTTTGAATTATAGGTTATAGCTTTCTGGGTATCCCTTGATTTCAAAAAGCCACCTATATAACACCTTATAAAAGCGTTTCCTTTTCAGCGACCATAATTACGTTAACAAAAATTTATTATTTTGGAAATCTTTCAATAACTTAAGCACACTACAATAATACTGATACTTCATCCCAATTGAATTAGATAAAAGTAACGACATTGTCCTATTAACACAAAACATTTGTTAATCTTACTAACCATTTTAACCTTTTCTCACCAAAAATAAGCCGACGAAGAAAATCACAAATTTTCATAAACTTCTTCATCTTCAGAGCGCAAGAGATTCATGTGTTCGCACACCACACACACATAATGAATTCCTCTGTCTAAAATTGCTTCAAGGCACAACGTCACTGATGCAAGACGAGCATAAATTTACGGCTGAGCCCTTTCGAACATAACCAAAAGCCCCATAAGAAGGCTTTCGAGGCCGTTCAATGGAAACGCAAAGGTTTATCTCAAATTACATCGCCACTGCTCTCAGACTATATATATCGTCTTCAATATCCTTTACATTGCAGGAGAGTTTTCACACTAAAGAATCGATGTGGATAATCGATAGGATTTATATATGGTGTTCATCAGTTTACCATAAGGCTGAACGTATTCCCCGAATTTTTTGTTGAATTCCCGATAAACCCATATTGTATTAGGAATGATGTCATGGATATGGTTAGGTGTCTGTGTGTTAAACCAGGGTAAATACTGTAGTCGTTCGACTGTAAATACCAAAATCCCTTTTTGCTTAACTGAAATCATAATAATTATAATTTGCAACGTCGGGCAAATTCTCCGATAGACCGATACTGTCAGCACATCCTTATCATATTCGTTCCATTTAAAAAGTTGCGAAATCACCATTCCGTGAGATTCGGTCGGCTCTTCGCGTCACTGCCTACGACGATGACGACGTGTATTGCCGACTTCATTTTAATTCCTCTGTTGTCATCTCCACACCACTCCTGCCTTATCCTTGCAGCGCGACAGACAAACAACAGATTCCTCTTTACAGATAAAACAGCAAAGGCGGGAACGTACGATGGAATTCAAGAGCTGAGAAAGCATCTCAAGTATAGAACTCCTTGGGGCATCGTTGTGGCTTGGTGGTGTTCGCAGACAAGACGTCAAGTTTTTGTGTGTTTCTCTAAAAAGGATGCGGAAAAGGTGTTTTCTTCCTGCTTAGATTCCGTCGTTGGTTTATCCGTTCCCAATCGGGAACGAAAGAGATTTCGAAATGGGAAGAGAGGAGTCATTCCATCAACAAGACTTTGATTTGGTCGCATAAAATGTAGTCTGTTTTTTTATTGGATACACTTTTTTCGCCTTGTTTCCGCTCAAAGAGAAAATGTCATCGAAGAGGGACAACGGGCGGCGATGACTATGAAAGGATCCAGACGTTCTTGAAGTCGCCATTGTCACTTTTTTTCGGGAGGGCTCCAAGTTTTTTAATTATTGCCATTATCAATTCCGTCGGGATCCTGACTTGGCATCTGATTAACATTTTTCGTGGGATTGAAAAAGGGTCACTGGCCGTTTCAATTTTAAGAAGATATTTTTCAGCTCGGTAATCCGGTAGTGAATGGCTTTGTTTCGGGTCAAGTATTTTGTTATGTTTGAGTTTTATCGAAATTGGAAAAAGAGTTAATTGGAATTCAAATAAGTGAAGAAAAAAAAACTCAAAATTTGCTTAGTAGACATTTTTGTACAGAACCAAATGTCAGCAATTTTAAGTTAAGGATCAGAATAACCCAAGTAGCACAAACGAGTTGGAAAACGGTTATATAACCGAAATACAACCATGGTTGTATGACAATATTGTTAGGAAAATGGTTGTAAAAACGTTTTAACCTTCGGGCGGGCGCAATGCATCTGACAGATTAAGTGGCCAGTTCTTGTTGCACCAATCAGCGATACGTAAAGGGAGAGACCTGAAACTCACAGTAGCTTAATCTTTATCGATCAACTATCCAAAGCAGTTTTCAGTTTCTATCTACCATATGTCTGAGGGGCGGGAGGGGATGAAATAATCTCTCAGATGTATTGCGCCCGATTGTGTTATTTTCTCCATTTCTATGAAAATTTCCACATGTTATACTCTTCACATTGCGTAATAACGTTGTGTTGACTTTTAGGTTTACCAAATCGTTCAATAGTGTGTTTCTAGTAAAATAAGCTCACATTTTTTAAGCGGTCGATTTGTTGGCGGTTTTTTAAATATTGAAGCTATTGAAAGCGGAATATTATTAGAAAATTTAAAATGTGAAGGGTATCAAACTTTGTGAGCCAGTTTTTGTTCCTAAAATTACGTAGAACTGTTTCAAAAAGACAATGCAACAATAAATAAGAGTCTAAAATATACAGAAACTTAGTTTCATCCCTTTTTCTGCACTTAATCTGTCAGATGCATTGCGCTCGATCGTGTTAGGATTAGTATTGCGCCCGCCGGAAGGTTAAAAACGTTTGCCAAACCGTAAAAAAGAGGTTTTTGCCTGGCTCTAAACGTAACATTATTGTTGTAATATCGTTGTCTTTCAGACATTATTGTTGTAAAATCGTTGTGAATATAACCACAATTTCGTATGCTAAAAAATTAAAAATTTTACACTTTTTCTTTTTCAGAATTGACAAGTTTATTTTTATCTTAGACACTTTTTGTCTCAGACATATTATATTTTTTAACTTTTTATCCAAGACAATTTACCTTTTTATCTATTTGCTTACAACTGGATTCGAACCTGGTCCTCTTGCGCGCTAGTCTGTCACCATTGCCATTGCGCCAGAAGGGAAATACTTCTCACGTTCACTAAATCTGAAGTACTTAACGCGCCATACATGGCGGTCGCAAGATTGATTCTCTGTCATGCCATATTTTATTTCTCTTTTTTTCTTATGTCAAAAATTCTCTTAACATAATCCCTTTTATGATATTTGTTTCAGTTAGCGCTGGGAAGCTTTGTATCCAATATATTTGCAAATATAAAAAAGATACTTTCGGTTCAAACTCTAACAATTGTGTTATACTTTAAACCATGTTGTATTTGTGACAATTATGTTCTTTTATGACAAAATGGTTCAAAGAGTAACAATTGAGTCAAATTATAACCAATAATGTTGCAAAGAAAACATTAAGGTTTTCGGGAGAAAAAAATGTCTCAAATGAAACCATCTAGTTAATTTTGAAGCAAATATTTAAGTTTAGACTCCAACAAAATGCTCACTTTAGTAACAATAACCCATATCGTTGATTATTCAACTAAAATATAACCAAAAATCGGGTTGTATATCCAACCAAGGTTATTTTGTGCTGCTTGGGAAATAGACAATGACAGTGTACCTTGTTCTCCCAAAGGCAAAACGATAATAAGCCCGAGTTTTATCTTCGCATCAATTTAATAAACGATTTAAATTTTCAATTAGTTGTTAATTCATTGGTGAATTAGGGTACTTCCAGTCAGAAAACTTTCAAAAATTTACATAAATACAGAGTGGACTAAAAGTCCCTTACCGATTTAGCAGGAAAAAAACATTTTTGCCAGTGATTTTTAGGGTTTTTTCGAATTTTTTTTTTTTTCAAAAAACCCTTATGAAATCGATTTTGTCTGTCCGTCCGTCTGTCCGTCTGTCCGTCCGTCTGTTCACTAAATAACTCCCGAACGGCTCAACCGATTGTCATGAAATTTGGAATGTGTAGAATGGTTACAGTCTTTGGCACATATACCTTAGAAGTTGGTAGGAAGAAGATAACAGGGTGTCCCGAACGTTTGACGACTTTTTTAGTTTTTATCGGAGATTGACATATGGGTATTTAAATCAAAGAACTAAACGAGTACATCTCACATCAATTAAAATTTTCCAGTTTCGAGTAACGGTAAAAAAGTTATTGACGTTCAAAGTTAAACTTCCTTTTCGACCTCTGTTTTTCTAAACCGTTATAGGGATCGATATGAAACTTTGCACAAAGATTGGTCAGAATGGCTTTATATACGTTAAATATTAAGACTGTTGACTTTTGCTAAGGAAAAGAAAATAACAGTAAATTTGTAAAATTTGAATTTGATTTTAGGTTTCCAAATATGAAAATTCTGCTAAGCGTTTTTAGAAAATTACATAGGGAATATGTCTACGAATTTTCATTCGAATATCTGTATCCAAACCGGAAATATAGCCAAGTTAGTATTTAGTGTAAGAAATGCATTACATTTATATAGCTAAAATTTTCTACAAGCTGGCATAGAAGGCTTGTAGAGAATTTTAATATGCAGTTTGAAATTAACAATTTAGTATTGACAGATACATATAATACGAGTAAATATTTTTTTATATTAAGTGAATAGTTTTTATTTTTATATAAATGTGTGTGTGTGTTTCCATTATTATCTGGATTATCGTATATTGTAAGTAGTCTTACGGGCAAGTGTTTGTTGCTTCTTATTATTATTTTTTATATTTATTTGATCAAATGATAAAATAAAATAAATTGGTAATTAATAGTATTGAGCTCCAAGGTGGTTATCCTTGGCAGTTCATTAATAAGCGATGGCTGATCCCCAAGGAGGTTATCATTGGGTGAGGTCCGAGGTTGGGTTACAACCTCGTAGGGACGTGCACTCCCTGGCCATTTCGGGGTCGTGAGGAGGTTATCCTCATAGTGGTTGAGAGGAGGTTATCATCTCAATCCAGACCTGTGATCGACAGTTTTCCGGGTAGGAAAACTGGCTTTTGTATTGTTAGTGAATGTCATTTGATCAATATGTTTTAATGCTTAATTTTATTTATATAGTAGTGCTCAGGTGTGGTTTTCCTTATATTTTCAGATGGGTCGCCCGAATACAACTGGGAAAAAGAAGAATTGAAGTTTTCTTTAACGTTTATTTTTTATCTGTTTCTTACATTAGTAAGGGCCTTTCACAATGCAAGGGAAGCCTCTTAAGCATTTCTTCAATGCATATCTTTTAACTTGATGAAACAATGAACATGAAATTTGGTGGATATGCATAGAATGGTAATAGTGTTTGCCACAAATATTTTTGAAGTTTGTAGGACCAAGTTAACAGGGTGTCCCTGAATAGCTGCAAAAGTATACTTGTTCAATACTCATAGGAAAGCTTGCACGGGCTCTTATGTCAGGGGACACAATGGAATCATTTCATATAAGTTGCTTTCCCTTGATTAAAAAAAGAGTAACAGTAGTTTTACAGCCAATAATTCAGTTCATATATAAAGCCAAACCGGCGTTACGTTTGCCTGAGTTTCTTTTTGCTCAAAGGCCACCAGAAATCTTAAATCGAAAAATGCCTGTAGATTTGCCTTGGAGTACCTACTTTTATACAAACTGGGTAAATAGTAACGCGTTCCAGAATGAAAGGCGCTAGACTAATCCAAAAATAGATTTACAAGAAGCATTCCATTAATGCTGTGCACAATTCTTATCGATTGCTTATAAAATATATGTACAAAAAATATTCACTATACATGAAAATTCTAAAAAACCCTCGTATTGCGGGCGCAGCCCTCTGTACGCCGGTATTTTTTTTATTTAGACCAGGTCTGTCCGACATACGACCAGCGAGCAACTTCAAAAAAAATTTCCAGACTTTCTGACTTTAACCCTCATCCAGCGGGATAGGTACAGGTGTACCTTTTTCGTTTTTAAAACACCGTAACTTTTTTGCTATGGGTCCGATCGGTCTGAAATTTTCTGACATCTCTACGATTTTAGTTTAAAACATGTATTCCAAATTTCAGAAATGTGTGACCACCCATCCCCAAGTTAGGGAGCAAAATAAATCTTACACCCTTTAACGGCGGCAAAGGTACATTTGTACCTTTATATATTTTGTATGAAAGAAAATTTACAAAAGACGAAAATAAAATATTTTTGGTGAATGCTCATGCTTAGAGAGACTTATTATAGCATCAATAAGTTGAGAATCGAGTGATATACAGAGGTATTTTATTTACGATTTTTATTTGTAATGATCAAGGTCCTTGGAAATATCGATCTATAAGGACTAGGCGAACTCATACAGCGGTTTTTTGGTTATTTGACATCAACCTGAAGACTTTTACTGGCATACCAAACTTTTTGAAGTATGTAATGGCTTGGGGCAACCAATACAATGTATTACGCCTTCTTTCCCCCCATAACATCTAGTGAAAATTAGGTTTGTAACAAATGCTAAAATTTTGGAGTGCCAAAATTTTGGATTTTAGCGGTTGATTTTCTATACCACAAATTCCCATAATTTGTATTCCATCACCTAATATTTATGATTTGTGTAATTCGGGACGTCCACCCGAGTTCCTTTTGAAGTTTCAGCTGAAAACCAGCAGAAGCCTCCAACCAAATTTCTAAATGGATGTTTGGGTGGTACATAAACTTGGTTGAATTGCACGTCGGTACCATATATAGATACCGATAACTGCTATAGAATATGCCACATGTCTTCGGTTTCTTGTTTTAATTTTTCAATCGATCCTTGGATTTAATTACATATACGAGAAAATATATTACAATTAAACAACAACAATCACAATTAAAATTTTAGATATTTTTCTACTACAGGAATTGGCCTGAGTTTAGATTTACAAAGATTAGAGACTGAAAATTATACTAGCCGATTCTACTTGCTTGTTGCTTGACAGGACCTTTCTTTCGTATAATAACACATTTACTCATTTCTCCAATATATTTATTGCTTCAAATATTGGGTGAGGTTATAAAACTAAACGTTGCGCAACGTTTCGCGCAACGTTTCAAATCAACCGGCCGTTACGGATCAGAAACTTCTCCCTACAAACAGATCCTCTAAGCGCCCCCTTGCGAGGCATAGCTTGATTGATTGGCAGAAATTTACAATCTGCCGTCGAACCGTGCATTTCCGCCCTCATTTATTTATTTAACTATTTATAATCAAAATAAAATGTATCTGCATCTCGTTTAAAACTGGAAATTTTAATTTTCGAGCAAAACGTATCAGCTGTGATGTGTCAATTGTCACATTTGTCACTTTCCGAGAGATGGCGATGGGAACACCAAGTCTGATCCGGATCTATGCGTTTACAGAACACAATAGGAAACGTTTCGGAAAATGCGAAACGTTACGCGAACGTTGTGTTTTATAACCTCACCCATTGTTGTTTTATGGAAAATAACGAGAATGTGATAATTTTTGACGTTTTTTTTCGTTAGCGATAGCGGGTTCTAGTAACAGAATAATATATTGGGGGCAGGGGGGTAAATTTTAACCAAAGACTCCACAATTCGCAAATCAAACATACCAAATTATTCTAAAATCATTAATGACTTAATTTGAACCGTTTTCTACTTTTCATTTGTAAATCAATTTTAGATTTCGTCAAATTAAAATTCCAAGCAACCCATTTTTTCAATTTTCTTTTTAAAATTTTGCCTATTTTCTAAATGTACCCACTCCAAAAATTAAATCCACGTAAACCCAACTTCTTAAAACATTCAATTCGGCAAAAACAGTTACTAATTTGTGACTAGTCAACATAATATAACGGTTTTACGATCAAAATTCATACAAATAGTGAAGATTTTCATACAAAATGTACTAAGGTACAGGTGTACCTTTGCCGCCGGCAAGCGTTGTAAAAATCTGCCGCTGGATGAGGGTTAACAAAATTTTAAACAAATATTTATACAAAGCAGAAAAATCAAAATTTGTTTACGCAAACTTCCATTAGAAGTGATTTTGAGTAAAGAAAATACCTTTGCAAAAATTGTTGAACACCTTGGATAATATTGTTGTCCGGATCTCAATTTGTTCTGCCTAAACCGTGTATGAGTTCAATTGACCTATAATTGAATTGCTGGATGAACATGATTTTAAAAGAAAAGGCATACCAGTGGGCCTGTCTACACGCGGAACAAGAACAAGATAAAAACCGTTTTTTTAGAAGAGATTCGTGAGGAGCAAGGCAAGGAAAGATTCAGTTTTCATATAAAAACCGGTTTTGTTCACGCGATGTTGTTCCCCGTGTAGCTACACGCAGTAACAGTAACATTTTTATTGCATCATGTTTTAATGGATGATTTTAAATACTCGATAAGGCTATAGATTTTTTTTACCGGACAAAACATCGCCTAACTAGTTCAGCAAAATGTGGGCGTTAAATCTAAAATATCTAAATGTGTCTTGAATGCTTTAATAAGCGATAATATTAGAAATTAATTTTTTAGTTTTGAGGCATATGCATTGTAGGATTTATCCTCTATGGCGCTCCGGGGCTGTAGCCAATTGCCGCCCTCCGCTAGTGGATAAGCTTGGAATGGAGTGGTAGTCGCATACACATGGTAGGCAAAACGTTAGTGAGCGTAAGTGATTATCAAAATTTCAATTTCTTTTTACTAATAATAACTAATGGTCACATCCGTCCTGTTTCTTGCTTTTCGACGCTAATGCTTTGTCATGTTTTTGAATTTTGACAGGGCATTTCACTAAATAACGTCCAAATCTGGAGAAAACTACATCTAAATGTCTAACAGCAATAACGATAGATATCAGTCACTTAAATTTTTTTGGTATTAACTAATGCTAAGTCTGGTGTCCCACGTCTTGCAGGTATTTTTTGCCGAAATCTGTGTTAGACGACACTACCAAATAGAAGCAATTGTCACCAATCGCTTAATAATATTAAGACTCAGACTAAGTGCAGCAGATGATTTAAGACTAGATAGTTCTGATTCATATTATACATAAACATAATACATATAGGCCAGTCAATAAACCGAAAAATAAGGCGTTAGGTCGCAAAAAAATTGCTCGGCTCTGGTTTTTTTAGATATTGTTAGAATAGATACCAGAAGTGTACCACCAAGTTTGCAACTTCGAAAAACCTGTGCTAACCCCATGACCCTCAAAAAACCTCAATATTTACGGACTTTTTTCATATTTTTGTTTGTAATTTCTAAAAGGTGCTTCCTACAAGTAAGTTGTCCACTGCACTGTTAAAGCTAAGAAAATCTTCTTTAATTTGAGTGTAACCCTAGCTTTGTAGGCGTAAAGGATCCCAAGATACAGCACTTTAAACATTGTTTTTTGAAAAAAGTTCGAAATTGTAATTTCAGTCATGTTCCGAGCTGAATATCGGCTTAAATGCGCATTTTACAGAGAAAGTCATGTGACATGAAGCTATAAACCAGTTCCTTAGCTGTATATATGTCGGAACGAATGGAATCAGACCATGGGGTCATAGGGCTGCCCGTGAAAATTAGGTTCTTCTAAGAAAAACTTTTTCCTTTATGTACCAATATTAACCAAACTTCACCCAAGTATGTTGCTGGTTAAGCATAAAAATATCTAGGAACGGATGAAATCGGAACACTACGTTATAGGGCTGTCATACAAACCAACCTCTGGAAATTAGGTTCTTCTAAGAAACCCTTTTTTCTTTATGGACCAATCTTAACCACCCTTCCCCCAAATATGTTTTTTAGTAAAGCTTCAAAACATATCTAGAAACGGATGAATCCGGAACACTAGGTCATAGGGCTGTCATACAAACCAACCCCTGATAATCAGGTTCTTCTAAGAAAAACTTTTTTCTTTATGAACCAATCTTAACCAAACCTCACCAAAATATGTTCCTAGTAAAGCCTCAAAACACATCAAGGAATGGATGGAATCGGAACATTACGTCATAGGGCTGTCATACAAACCTCCTAAAATACAATTTCGGACTTTTTTTCCAAAAAAGCACATTTTTTAAAGTGCTGTATCTTGGGATCCTTTGCACCTACAAAGCTGGAGTTACACTCAAATTAAAGAAGATTTTCTTAGCTTTAAAAAGCAGTGGACGACTTACTTGTAGGAAGCACCTTTCAGAAATTACAATCAAAAATATGAAAAAAGTCCGAAAATTTTGAGGTTTTTTGAGGGTCACGGGGTTAGCACAGGTTTTTCGAAGTTGCAAACTTAGTGGTACACTTCTGGTATCTATCCTAACAATATCCCAAAAAACCAGACCCGAGCAATTTTTTGCGACCTAAAATCGTTAATTGACTGGCCTAATAGTGAATTTGAAAGTGCAAAATAAATTAATCCTCTGATCTACGCGCAGGGAAATACGTAAATATTTCCCTGTGCTATGCGTCTTTTCATGGGCACTGTTCAAATGCACAATCTGCACATATACTCGTAGTAGAGTTGGCCCTGGCTCTAGGTAAGAGTTTTACTTCTATAGTCACTGAGTTATGCGTCTTTTTTAATAGTGTTGTCTGGCTAAACAACGATGTTTGATAGATTTGTCCTGCTTTGCCTGAAATAAATATAAAGGCGGTGATTATAACCGATTAATTTTGTTTGATAGAAAATATGTTTCTTCCAGGGACGTAGGAAGGGAAGTTGTCTACGGGGTCAGGGCCGGCCTTAGCAATGTAGTGGCCCCGGGCCAAATCGATGATGGGGGCCCCTACCAATACCCAAACAAAATTTTCGGCGCTAACAGGTGGAAATTCGGGATCCTTCGTGAATAGGAAATATTCATGCCGATCGTTAATAATTTTCAAAAAAAAAAACGATTTTGAATAAATGTCATCAGCTTGTCCGAGCGAAAAGTTTGCATTTAATTTTACCCTGAAAAAAATGTGTTGGACATTTTGCATTTTGTGTGCTTTTAACAGGGTCGTATGTACCTAATTATTTTTAATTTCGGGAGGGGTTTTCGAGAGTGAACTGGGTTGTACCCTGATACAACCCTACACATTTTATTCAAATCTTATATTAAAGAAAAGGTAATACCCAGAAATATATAAACTATTGCAGAGATATATTTGAGGTTGTAGAACACAGCAGATTTGCCACAACATGCATATGAAACAAGTTGTATTTCATTCTACACGACCAAAGTGTGCAAAACCGCTTAGGGAGAATCCCTATGCGTCCTTGATGTGTCAAAATACTTTCATTTCAGGCAGTACTGTTACTCTTTTATTAATAAAATATTCATTGCTTCATCAATTCATTTCCGAGGGTGTTTGAACTCCCAAAGCCCCTTCATGTGATCGCAACTAGCTTTCTGCTAAGGTTGTGGCATCTTTGGCTCTAGAGCCCATACCACTCAGATCGTAGCGAATCACAAACATTTTCTCAGCGTATCTGACTCCTGAATGAACCAACACTCTTTGAAATTCTAAAGAACTTTTTCATCGATTGATATAAAAAAAAAAGAATCAGCGATCTTGCCAGAATTTATCGATTCAAACGCAAAACATGAAACATGCTAAAGAAATGTAATCTTAGGTTAGGAAGATGCATTGGAAATGATAAACAAATCAGAACTGGAGGCTAAAGTGCACGAATGCCACGAATTGCCCATGTTCCATCACCTAAAGATGTTCATTAATCGATTTAAAACTTTGACGAACTAAAGAGGATTCGTCTTGACGATGATTATATTCGTAATGTTAAGCTGTATCCACACCCGATACCAATTGACGGTTCGCCAAAAAAAAAAAACAGGCAGGCCATTTAGCAACATCCAAGCTGAATTGAAAGCAGGAAACTGACATAATCAAACTTTCATTTTGGAAATTTTCCTTAATTAATTCTCAAAATAGGATTATCGCATTTAAATTATTATAAGGGCGTTCAACCAACTGCCATAGTTGCCATCCCTAGCTGCGAAAGCGGACGTATAAAATCCTCGATAATTTCAAAATTCGACTGGAAATAGCGTTAGTTTCAATTTAGACAACTGCCAAGTTGCTTCAAAAGGATAGTGCCATAAGTAAAAAAATCAACCAATTAATTCAAACGCTGAATTGCAGAATTTAAACTCAAAATCAGCTTGGCTATTTTACGAAATTTCACAGTGAACTATCTGCTCTGCAATATGAACAATGTCCCTTTCCTGCAAGAACCATGCCCTCGTTAATTTTTTGTTAAATAATACTGATTACTGATCCCCTTTCTCTCCAAAAAGACTTCTAGGTCTCTATTCTGGGACGTTTTATACTCTGGGACATTCTTATATTTTATTTTGAAGCTAAACAAAAAATTATTTTTCCGAGCTCAAGCATATGACAACTGTTTCAATAAGAACCGACAAATTGTTGTTTGCCACCTCATTTCTAATAGACATAGCTAAGCCAAGCCAGTCGTTGCTTAATCTTGCATTATGGCGAGTCGTAGGGACATTTTGAATTAAAAAAAAAAACTTGAAATAAAATTCTGCTTTCCTGCAGATGTTCTACAGTTAGTTTTCAGAACTGAAAGCGAGGCTAGTAATAATGGAGATGTTGACAGGAATTAAACTTACGAAAATTTGCAATTCTGCACTCATTTTGGACATCAATGTCTGATAAGTATGCTTTTTTAATGATTTCTTATCGCAATTAAATTGTTATTTCGCTTTTAACTTAACGCTTTAACCTAATTTCAGTAAATATTTTTAAAGGCTGTTCTGTTGAGGCCCCTTGAGAGTGAAACCCATTTTAAGTGGTGGCCCTTGGAATTTAATTGTTTCTTGAGGGTGGTGGCCCCTTGCAAGTGGTGGCCCTGGGCGACCGCCCAGATCGCCCACCCCTAGGGCCGGCCCTGTACGGGGTCATATCGAAAAACAGTTAATGCTTTTCTGTTTTGCTGTGGAAAGAACAGTTTGGCCTCAGAGCCTATTTATACTAAATCCGATTTAAATCAGGCATTTTGCCTGATTGCTAATAGCACGTACATTAAAATGTGCAAAATTATTCACAATCATGTACCTGATTGCTCGTCAGATCGCAAGTGCAACAACAACGAACACACAATCAGGAACCTGAACACTTTTCAGGCGAAATCGCCGGAAAAACCAACAATATCATGTGCTGGCAAATGGGCAAAATTATACTAGTGTGTAGTGTTCAATCAGGTTTTTAGAAAATATGTAATAAGCGCGTTCGCACGATTCAACTTATTGTCCAACATTCAAACAAATTTGAAGACAACAGTTCAACAATAAGTTGAATCGTGCGAAAGGCTCTTAATACATACTTTCTAAAAACCTAATTGAAACCTGAACACTAGTAGGTATAATTGGGCCATTTGCCAGCACATGCTATTGTCGCCTTTTCCGGCGATTCTGCCTGAAAAAGTCATCAGATATTTGATTGTGTGTTCGTTGTTGTTGTACTTCCGACCTGACGAGTAATCAGGTACCTGATTGTGCATAATTTTGCACATTTGAATGTACGTGCTCATGGGCGTAGCCAGGGGGGGGGGGGCAAGGAGGGGCGGTCGCCCCCCCCCCCCCTGGTCGATGAAGATGATAAAAAAATTCTTACCGATGTAGTAAAAAAATCGCTGCACTATACAATATTTTCAAAAAATTTCTGCTGCTGGCGCAGCAGTTGCCTTTTACACGACTCCAAGCGCTACCGGAGAAGCCATAATCGGGAAATTTTGCAGTCAGGAGGCACATACAAATAGATGACAGCGAATAGCCTCTAGTTACTGACGGAGGCTGCGTACCAGCACACACTAGGGATGTCAAAAACCGGACGGTTAGTCATAAAACCGGTACTTTCAGAACGGTTAACCGGGTTATTTTCGGTTTTTTCTCCTCCCGGTTTTAACCCAGACAATTGTTTGTCCATCCGGCTAATTCTTTCAAAATTCATACAATTTTTTATGTTTTCTTGACTTTTCAGTCTGCAATTCTATCACTTATCCCCTGTAATAAATATCGTTTTCAAATTTCAGCCCTTAAATATATTTTCGAAACTTACTCATTACTAAAGGTCAATAAAACAAAAGTAGGTCCTTCAGTTATTGTTTTAACTCTTTTATTATTTGAGAGTACAATATCCCAAGTTCTTTCATGTAGTCTTGAAAATGACATCGGATAAATGGCGACCCCTATTGTGCACACACTGATTATGTTGGTATGTTGGCTTGGCATTGCGAATATTCTTCTTGAGGTGAGCTATGGTCCGATCGACATAAACCAGGTGTTCCAAATAACCTCATTAAAAATCGCATGGAACCAAATCTAGAGAGCGTGCCATGCCCGGCTCTGAGAGAGATATGGTGGTCGGGAAAATGTTGTCACAACAAATTCATTGAGCTTCGTGCTGTGGCTCCATCTTGCTCAAGCCACACTTCCCTAACGTATTTTTCTTCGAGGCTTGGAAGCAGAAATTCCTTGATAATGTCCCAAGTGAGCGACCGTTAGAAAAGAAGCTCTCGACGGGAAAGGCCCGCTCCCTGGACTGCTAAAATTCTAAGTAAATCAATGAAAAGACTCGGTTAACCGGAAAACTGGTACTTTGAATCCGGTTGAACCCGGACGTTATAACTGGCTTCGCATGAAACCGAAAAAAAACGAAAACCGGGTTATGGGCCGGTTTTTGACATCCCTAGCACACACATTTCACTTGTGAGTGTGCTACTGTGGCTGCGTGGATCTCATATTTCAGTTTCATTTCATGGCTTCTGAGCTGGAGTACACAATTTCAACCGTTAGGTCCCTTCGGGAAGGTAGTGGAATTCAACTTATTTTCATCTGAAATGGGACAAATGGTATGCTTTGTTAGGAACCTTGTAAATAACGGATCTCATATTTCAGTGCCTTGCAAGTTATTTAATCAAAATTTATTTTCAAGCTGAATCATACCAGCAATAAAATGTAGCCACTGTTACTACGGATACTTTGATAAATTTAGAAGAAATCTTATTAAAACCGTTATCCATATTTCAATCAATAAAGGATTTATAAATTTTCTGACGATGCTACTTTGATAAGATGAAAGTGACAGACGAAACAAACTGAATTCGCTAGTGGAATATGCAGTCCGAGATACAAAATTTGCACTGAAAATAGACAAAGTACGCTTTAAAAGGCAGATATTGGAGGCCAGTTGAATGTAATCAAAATTCATAAGAAAATCATTCTCAACACCTTTTTTAAAATTTGACTCTAAAATTACCAAAAAAAGAAATAACATGAGTGATAGTCCACCAGTAAACTAGGGCCGCAGATGTATGGGTGACATCCAATTTCCAAGATCTAAACTGCTGTTTTGTTGAGATGTTGAGATCAATATTATTTATCCCCATAAATGGATACTTGTTGACAATCTGAGCGACATCGTAGGCCGTCACATAAGTCGTGAGTTCGAAAAACACCATAAAATGAATTCGTTCACGGTGAGTCTGGAATCCATGACCCTGTGCACCAAACCAACTACAAGCCAGGCTATTCTAAAATTTTCCAACAATATTTCTGCGACCGAAACTCCTAAGAAAAACATGATGTTGAAAAAATTTTGGGATTGCCCCCCCCTGGCCGAAATCCTGGCTACGCCCATGTACGTGCTATTGGCAATCAGGCAAAATGCCTGATTCAAATCGGATTCAGTATAAATAGGCTCTCAGCTGGGGATTTCGAAAAAAAATTAACAGAATTTTTGTCCGTTGTCTAATACAAAAACCATGGGGTTCATTTCTATTTTTTAATTTAGGCTAAAAAAATTATCTAAATTTTCTTTCGAAAATGCAAGAGCTCGTTGATTTTATTCAACAAAAGTCATTCAGTGCCATTTTTTTCCAAAACAAAAACATATCAATTTGACAATTTAAATGTAAAAGTTGAAATTGCAGCGACTGCAATGGGCGGGACATGTACAAAGGATGAACGACGATCGCATGCCCAAAAAGGTGATGAACGCGCAACGAGTGGACGGAGCCAGATTGCGTGGACGACTGAGAGCCCGATGGGAGCATTCTGTATGTGCGGACGCCCACCAGATGCTAGGCTTTCGGAACTGGAGGACAAGGTCGCGTGACCGCGACAATTGGAGGTCTTCAATCCAGGCGGCCAAGGCCCGACGTCGGGCTATCGTGCAATAAAGAAGAAGAAATGTAAAAGTTGTGAAAATTTGTTTGAAACTGGAAAACGTTAATAAATATTTGCCGCCCAGGCAGTTTCCCAGGTCGCCCATAAGAGAAATCCGGCCCTGGGCATAGGTTCCAATTCCCATTTTACATTTAGATATGTTACTTTGATGAGCCAATCGAACTTTCCCTGGTAGGAAACTTCTTGGATTACCAAGTAATATTTTGTTCTGGCGAGATAGCCTTGCGTCTCTGGGTTCGCGTTAATCTTTGTAATTTTGTTGTTTTCATACACTTAGCCTGAGTTTTAGAAATTCGCTCTGCCCTGTTCTACCGAAGAAATCCTGGGGGCGAACCCAATATACATAACCGTGCAGGCCATAGCGCAGACCGGTAATGTTGAGCTGGGTTCGTGTTGTTTGCTGTTCCGTAGTACTCGATACCAAGAAGAGATATTGCATTCCTGGACAAGAGAATGTGAAAAAAGAGTATTGGGAAAATCTAAATTTGAAGATTTGTTACAGCGAGAACAGAATGGCAAGGCCTTAAACAGCTCTTCTCTGTAAATTTTTCTAAAAGGACTGCTACCATACGATTTACATCGTCATGGAGTACGATGTCGTTCACGCCGTCCCAGCTAACCATAAGATGGACAAGTTTCGGTCATCTGGGGACTACACCGGTCGCCCAATTGCATCCCTACGGAATTTTTCCACGCCAAGGAGTAACTTTCCGAAGGAAGGACGGTAGTTTTTCATGCCTTTACCAATTTGAAAAACTTGGCTGATATATATGTGACTGATATATGTAATTAAATGGATAGCTCTCACAAAACTAGAATTTGACGGGTCCCCGCTTTAAGAACCCCTCAAAAAGCGGTCTTTCTTGTTGACGCCAAAACTCTTATTTCTTGACGGTGGCCTTCTTTGTCTAGCTTAAGCCGATAAAGCTGCTCTTTTCCGTAAAATACTTTCCGCACACAAAACAGACCTAGTCTACTTTTCCTTCGTCCTCGACGACAACTGCTACGTGACCCTTTGCCAAAGACGCCAGTCGACAACAATGGCCGACATTCAAACTGTCCTGCCATCATGGCGGCGCGGCGTTTGCCAAAATTGCGTTATAAACAATAAAAATGACATGAATTTGGAAATATCTTCTTAAAAAGCATTGGCCCGCCACCCAAACATCCAATGTGGCCCGTGACAAAATAAACTTGTACAACCCTGTCCTAAATGGTGATAGCTTTAGACGGTTCTTAGTAAAATGTGCGCCCCAATATGCTCTACATCGGCTCTTAAGCCCCCTTTTCGAAAAATTTCATTAGCAAACATAAAAGTGAGATTATTAGTGTTGGCTCCGCTCGCTTTAACGGCACACAGCCCATGCCACAATCGATCTTTCACGCACCAAATTCCCAAATCGTGTCTTGGCGATGTCAATTGGCCGCCTCGGAGCTGCGATTTGATCCCTTTGGACTTTTTTTTTATGGGGAATCGTGAAGGACCGATGTTATGCCAACAATCCAGAAACGATTCAAGCACTTAAGGCCAATATCATCCAAGCAATCCGTGAGCTACAGCCCGAAATCATCAACAGGGTCTTGGAAAATTGGTGTGACAGAATGCGCTACTGCGACGCCAGCCGGGGAGCCACTTGAATGAAGTTGTGTTCCATCATTAATGGGAGCTTACCTACTTTCTAGTAAAGCCATATGACATGGAAAAAAATTTAATTTTGTTCATTTTATTGCATTTTTAAAAACGAACTTGTTAAATTGGCCCACCCGTTACATCTCGTTGCATTCACACGTCATTGGTTGGTCATTTTGATCTTCTTCCTAGGATGCCGGTTCAAAAAAAGTGACACCATTGACACGGATGATTTTTCGTGTGGATTTGCCAAAGCATTGCGACGGAACCAATCTTCTCAGGCGAAATAGAGAATGTGATCACTTACAGGACTCTATCTAGCAATGAGACAAATTATTTCTGATGAGAATTTGTGAATTGCTGCGATAGTCATCAAGCCATCAGTTTAATTTTTTTTTTTTAGAAAATAATTGTATAACACTTTTACTTAAAATATTTTTACGAGATGGCCTTCTTTACGTATGCCAGACCACCCAAGTAAAATTAGTTAAGGCAAGCAGCAGGCGGATTGTGTGGATTGCTTAACATTACCAAAATTATGTATCTACAAATTCTTCTGAAAAAGGACATTTTGTATAGAAGAGTGAGAGTGCTGGACTTTTGTTAAAAAAAAATAGTGGGAATTCTTATGCAAAATTTTAAAGTCAATTTTTTTCACAAAATTTTGCTAATTTGAGGCTTAGAGGGCATTTACACTTCCAACAGGATTAATTTATTCCTCGATTTGATTAATAATTGAGTCATATATTCTACTGCAATTTGAATAATGCAAGTACATTATGCGATGCATTTTGAATTTATTGATATACGATACTAGTATCCAGGGTTTTAACTGGACTAATTTCATCTACACCAGGATTTGTTGGTAGTCTGTATCGGCTACTACACATTAGCAAATTTTGTTCAAATTTTTGCGCTAAAGGATATTTTCTACAAGAATTTTTGAACGTGGGCTTTACACACATTGTTTTCGTTTTGCACTTTTTTCTTTCCCATTTTCTGAGTCTGAGTTGCGCCACTGCATATGTAAATATAGGTAAGGAGCTTTTTGGTAATTAATAAGATTCAAGCGGATAAATTCACAGAAAAACATTTTTGCATAAATGTAATTTAATTTACCACCGAAACATTCAAATTGAACAACTAATTTCACATGCGACAAGAATCCATGCATAGATTACATTAAAAACAGATGATACCCGACTATCTCCCACCCGAAAAGGATGCCGCCACAATGTACATAATTTGACAATATTTATCTATCTCACGTTCGATGAATTAGACAACTTTATCCTGTGATGCTGTGATGTCATCCCATCTCAGACGTTTTTCGTGTGTCCACAGCTGAGTTTCATGATGCTTCCTTTCATTTTCTCCGCAAAATGTATATGTACATACATCGTACATATGTACTATACTATCGTATGAAACTTATCTACTTCTTGAAGCTACATAGTCATACAAAACATTATTATGTATGTATCTACATACTCCATATGCTAGTCTATCGCCATTTTTTCCTTCTTTCCCTAAACCCTAAATCCTTCCTCCTTGCTTGGCTTTTATACTTCTTTCAAATACAATACACACAGAACACAGTAGCTTACTGTTGTTTTGTTATTTTCATAACAGGTAAATTTTATCCGTAGACATAATACAAACAATGAAGCTGGTTCAATGCGAAATGCGACTATACAAGGATACAGATGCCACCAGATATGATGCCGCCGTGAAGATACTAAAAAATATATTATAGCCAAGCTCATCAAAGTGTTTCATCAGAAATGTACAAGAGTTTTGTTCGAAATATGTTGGAGAAACGCTAGGAAAAGTGAATAACTTATAAACGTATGAATTTATGCCTAAAAGATACATACATACATATGTGTATTCATGTACGCGTATTGGCAAGGATTACAGTCGACAGTCGACGACGGCGAAAAGATAAATTGAACAGGTTTTGTGTATAGGGGAGTACATGAGCAATGCGTAATTAGTTTATTTTTTAAGGAAAACCCGGTAAGCTTTGATTTTTGACAGTAATGAAAATTCATATTTCATTGATTTTATTCCGTTAGGGACTAGAAACACAACCGTGCCATCATCAAACATCGATGAAGAGTTATAACAGTTTTTTGTCATATAGAAACTACAAAACGGTTGCAGATCGCCTTTTCGTACAGAGAGCAGTTACAGATATTGTATATGTATTCACAACAAAAAAAATATTTTTATTTGTTTTTATGTTCCTCAGTTTTATGTTATGCCTCAGTGACTAATGTATTAATATCCATGTTTTAATGGCTTACAACTTAATAATGAGACTTTTTTTTTAGAGATGGCAGCACCGATAAACTAATGGTAGTCCATCTTTGACATACATACCATTTGAAGTTTCTATTCATAAGCAATGTCAGTACCTATAAACATTTCGTGTTGATTGTTGACAACGCATTTACCGGACCATGAAAAGTTTCGAAAATTCACGAAAAAAACCACATTTGCTGGAAGTTTTACTTGGACATTATTTTGCTAAGAAGACTGCACCTCAGAGTCATCAATTGCTCGTGAAAGTTTACGGTGACGATGCTTTTTCGCGTGCACAGTGTTTTCGGTGGTTTCATCGGTTCAAAAATGATAATTTCGACATTATCGACGAAGAGCGACCTGGCCAGCCAAAAAAGTTTGAAGACGAAGAATTGACGAAATTACTCGAAGAAGATTCGTGCCAAACGCAAAAAGAATTCGCAATTTCGTTGGAAGTGACTCAGCAAGCCATATCGAAGCGGTTAAAATCACTGGGAATGATCCAAAAGCAAGGCCACTGGGTTTCGTACGAGTTGAAGCCAAGAGATGTTGAGAGGCGCTTTTGCATGTGCGAACAACTGCTTCAAAGGCAAAGACGGAAGGGTTTTTGGGGACCACCTGCGCACCAATCAACATCGACCGCGAAGCCAAATATTCATGGTTCCAAGCTTATGCTCTGCATTTGGTGGGACCAGCTCGGTGTTGTGTATTATGAGCTGCTAACACCAAATGAAACCATTGACGGGCAGCGCTATCGACTGCAATTGATGCGTTTGAGTCGAGCATTGCGTCAAAAACGGCCACAAAGGCACGACAAAATAATTCTTCAGGATGACAATGCTCGCCCTCATGTTGCGCGAGTCGTGAAAACGTACCTGGAAACAACCAAATGGGAAGTGCTACCCCACCCGCCGTATAGCCCCGACATTGCTCCATCTGATTACTATTTGTTCGCTTCGATGACTCATGCGTTGGCTCATCAGGACTTCACTTCATATGAGGATACTAAGAACTGGCTCGATTCATGGATAGCCTCGAAAACCCAAGATTTTTTCCGCGACGGAATTCGTAGACTTCCCGAAAGATGGGAGAAAGTTATCGCTGCTGATGGCCAATATTTTGAATAATTTAGTTATATGAATAAATCTATGAATAAATGCCCAAAATTTCAAAAAAATCTCATTATTAAGTTGTAGGCCCGTACATTTGGTTTGGAACCACAGAAGCTGCATGACTTTTCCATATAGAGTGCACCGTGAGAAAACTAAGCTAATTTTCATATTTAACCATAAGTAGTTTCTTTGGTTTTCTTTTTTTAAATATTGAAGTGGCTTCTGTAACTTAAAAACCCTTATTTCACAGCTACTATCAGCATAGTCTCTTCAGATCCAGTGGTTTAGTAGAGGACTTCTAAACATATGAGGCTGACACAAAAAGTTACTTATAAAAAAAGAAATATTATATTTTTTTAATGGAGGATAATTTACTAATGAAAGTGTATTTTATACGTATAAAAAGATTTACTCTTTATCAAAAAATAGACCAATAAAGTGGAAAATAAGGTGCAGAACAATTATCATTCACACGTTTTAGGACTTATATTATGTTAAGAGAGCACGAAAACATGTGATTTGGGCCAAATTTCATGTTTTCGTATGAAAACGGCCCCAAATCAATTCAATTTTCACACAATGGACACATTGAAAACACACTATTCTGCGTGTTTTCTATGAAACCTTGTTTTTTTTAGATGAAAAGGTGTAATTTTAAAAACCCAGGACCCAAACCCAATTCTCCTATTCAGCACATTTCGGCTCACTCCGATATTTTAACTGACAACCGAAAATATTTCCCAGTTTCGTGTGTTTGCCATTGTTCTTAATTTTTCGAAAATCAGTCGGTTTGAAGTGACCAAATAAGTTGCAAATGACTATCGGGGGCTGCACCAACACATTTTTTTTACTTAGAGCTATTTATAGGCAAAATAATAATGTAGGTTGTCATATGAAATCACGAAGAGTGCACTGTGAACACTTTTCGGTGATTTCTGAAAACATACGGCGAAATAAATCGGTTTTAGACCACTTTGAACATTATTATTAGGGACCAAACGAGGTTTTCGATCATTGCAGTGAAACTTATCACAGTACAAACCCAAAATCATTCGATAGAAAAAATCGTTTTGTAACGTAACTGAAGAGCTTTTAAATTGTTGAAATCGGTTCTACTGTACAACATGCGTACCTGTTTAATTTTGCGGAAATAAAAATATTTTGAAAATAAGCTTCCTCAAGTTTTATATGAGCTTTACGTCTGGTTGCAGATAGTCCATACGGAAACTGGCAGATATTTCATTGACTCACCGCTGTGTTTGGTGAAAATGGTGCCTAATTACTGATATCAGAGAAATGTTCATTAAAATGGATCTGACAGTTAAAAGTAACACCAAGTTCTTTAAATAATGTAGAAACAGTTCCTTGTAACTTTATTCCATAAGTATTATTTTTCGGGCAGAACAAAGCATCTTGTAATGCATTGAGTTGATTTTTTTTCTAATTTTCAACAATTACTGTTCAAAATAAATGAGAAATTTTGCGACACTTTTGTAAATTGGGTGATAATAGGCAAACAAAAATTAAAAGCATACCTTTTTTTTATTTGAGTGAAGGAAATTTTGAATTCGCTTTATAAACTCAACGGGAGTAAAACATATTTATACAAAAAGTGGATCATTTTTATCTATCTTTTTGATAGATGATGATTCTACTCAAATTTGATTATTTTTTCTATAAAACCATTTGTTCTAACCACGAAGGGTACCCCAAATTTTGTATCAATTCTATAAGTGCAAAGAAGTCAGGATATCCAATAATAATGTGCTTACCATTTTTACGTCTGTAGTCTGGTTGGTGTAGCGGTTAGTGCGCGCACCTTCGGTGCACAGGGTCATGAGTTAGAATCTCACCGTGGATCATGGTGTTTTTCGAACTGACGAGCTTGTGACGGACTATGATCTCACTCAGATGTTAAACGAGTACCCATTTATGGGGATAAATAACACTGCTGAGCGTGATGCTGATCTCATTACCTCAACAAAAACCAGATAAGATCTTGGAAATAGGATGTCACTAACACATCCTGCGGCCTTAGTCCAATGTTGGATTGTCGCGCCTGTTATTTATTTTTTATCATTTTTACGCGGTCGCAAAGTCAAATATCAAATCGAGTTTCCGCTGAAAGCTGTTTTATCTATGTAAGCGAATCAATTCGATACAGATCTTAGATAAAAATTTCATTTCTACCCAAAATTAAGGTAAATTTCATCCCTGAAGTGTATCGCTTACGATATGGAACATAGGCAAGTTAATGTTGCGTACAGTACAGTTCCTCAGTGGCGCACTTGGTTGAGTCGCACTCTACGATGCTAGTAATCTAAGAGGTCCGAAAATCGAATCTCGGCGTGTTCAAAAATTTCCGTAAATATGTGGATAGGAAATATATAGTTCTTGCAACATTATATACACTCCGTTGACTCGAAATTGCCTATAAACGACTGAGTGAACGCACCATGCCCCACAAGGGGTTTCGCTACAGAGAAAGAAAGTACAGTTTCGAGTGTTGATGAAAATGGTGTCTTTTTGAAATGATCTATTGATTTTACCTTACTTTCTTATTAAATCTACTAGTTATTGTGTCGAAATAACTGACACTATTTGTGGTGTACTTTCTATTCTTATTCTTATCATTCTCATTTCAATATATGCTTTATTATTTCTATACAAACATTAGACAGATTTATACAGATACATTTTTATACTGAAAGTACACCAAATTTTTCGACTGTGTACCGACTCTTGGGGACAGTCCCCATATCCACCATTTTTGAAATGAATCGTATTAATAACTTTATTTAGCAGTTTTTGAAATAATTTTGCCGTTAAAGTAAGTTACTTTCGCAAAGCAATAAGATTCAAAACGTATTGACTGATTTTTGTTTCAAAAAGAATGACTGAGTGGCAGTTTCGAAGTATTCTTTATAGCTTTCCAATGTTGGCCAGTAAGGGATACATCCAAAATGCTGCCCATCTGAATCTGAAAAGTTTTGGCAGTATTCACGTTGTATTGTTAAAGTGTTATGCATCATAAATTAAACTGGGACACTGTCATACTCGATCTCCACGACACCAATTACGAGTTAGTAACAATTTTGGCGATAATACTCCCTACCTAGAATCTCCACGATATCGCAAATTTCATACAGTAGTCGCATTTATTTTTTAGATTACGGATTGTAGGTTGGATTTATCGGTCCGAGACCGGTGGGAGAACGATGTTGTAAGGTGATTATAATATCGACATATTAGAATGTACCACTCGGAATAGGGAATTAACAAAAACTTATTGTAAGCCCCTATCCTTACCTCTCCTCTATATATTCCATATAACATTCTGCCGCAGTTTGTGTCTATGTTACCCAGAAAGGTAATCATGCTTCGCATATTCCAACCCATAATTTCTCCAGGGAATATACACCCAATATTGATAGAAGCCATGATTCGACCGTCTCCGAGCATCAATAAAAGCTAACACAAGTATGCACAGTAAGTATAGGTGCGGTTGATATTGTGTATAGTGTATACTGAATCTTAATTTCATATAATAGAAAACCTTTTCTATTTAATAAATAAAAAATGTCTTCGAAATCTGACTTTTTAAAATGACATCGCGTCAGGATCTTTGCATAATTAAAGCATCTACAAACGGACATATCCCGGGGTTAGACAAGAACATGATAATCTACTTTTAGACGGATACAAACAGAAAAAATAAATTTCTTCAATCCTATGATATGTTCGGTCCTATGAGGGATGAGGGTAGCTTTTTTTTATCACTATACCTTGAACGAACATGTTTTACAAAATGTATTATGGTAATGTTATTGCCTTTAAGTGCTAGTTAGTGCGCTTATTTTAATGGAAATTGCTTTTGTGTTTTTCATGTCCTCACGGCTAAAGTGCCTTGATGAGAAATTCACTATGGCAAAGACTGAATAGTGTGCTTCTTATTGTGATATATATGCATACATACATACAAGCAGCCAGCCAGCAACATCGACCATACTTTCTACGGAATAGCACAGATATCTAGCTACGCTATGGTTAATAAGGATTTTCTTAATTCAACGCTTTATTAAATTAAACTGATAAATTTTCGAGGAAGAAGATTGCTGTGTGGTGATAAAAAAAAGTGGTTTCATTTAACCTGTCATGGTGGCGTTAGGTGTTTAGTTGATGGGGAAACGCTTAATTGCTTCAAAAGTATGTATGAGCAGCTTTTGTGGCAGATAATAATTATACCCTTCGCTCATAGAGTGAAAGGGTATATTAACTTTGGCATGAAGTTTGTAACGCATTGAAGGAAGCATCTGCGACCATATAAAAAGTATACATATATGATCGGTATGACGAGATGAATCGATTGGGCGATGTCCGTCTGTCTGTCCGTCTGTTGCAGCGCGTTTTTCTCGGCCACTATAAAAGCTACGGAGCTGAAATTTTGCACACGTGCTTCTTATTGTTGCAGGCTGTTTGTATGTTTGATTCACCCAAATTGGATCACTGGGTCATGGGGCTGCCATACAAACCTAGCTCCCCAATTTGAGTTCTTCTAAGAAAAACTTTTTTATTTGTGTACCAATTTCAACCAAATTTCACACAAATGTGTTTCTATAGATAACACAAAATATATGCAAGAATGGATCAAATCGGACAATGGAGTCATGGGGCTGCCATACAAACTTAACCCCCAAATTAGGTTCTTATAAGAAAAACTTTTTTATTTGTTCACCAATTTGTTCAACCAAATTTCACATAAATGTGTTTCTATTGTTGACACAAAACATATGTAAGAATGGATAAAATCGGAGCATGGGGTCATGGGGCTGCCATACAAATCCAACCCCCCCAATTAGGTTCTTCTAAGAAAAACTTTTTTATTTGTGCACCAATTTCAACCAAATTTCACACAATAGTATTTCTATTGATGACACAAAACATATGTAAGATTGAATCAAATTGGACCATGGGGTCATGGGGCTGCCATACAAACCAAACCCCCCATATTGGTTCTTCTAAGAAACATTTTTTTTACACCAATTTCACAAAACCTTGAATTAATGTGTCTTTATCAAAGCAACTAAAAAGTTCAAAACGAATGGAATCGTACTGTGGGGTCATGCTCCGGCAACTCCAATAACATTTTCCGAGTAAATATTTGTATTTGCCCACTTATTTCAACCAAGCCCAAAACTTTTGTCAAGACGGAAGAAAAAGAATGAGGAGGGGGATTAAATACAAGTCATAGGTACGCCCGAAAAAACTTTTAGCCCAAGCGAAGGGTATCCAAATTAACGAATTTAAATTTAAATCTATATTATATACAATTTTGTAATTACATATCATAAAGTTGTCTACTTGTTACGCTCTGTGGCTCACTTGGTTGAGTCGCACTCTACGATGCTAGTAATCTAGAGGTCCGGAGATCGAATCTCGGCGTTGCCCAAAATTACCGGACATGTGCGGATAGGAAATATATAGTGTTTGCAAGATTATATACACTTCGAAATGATTGCAATCTAACGTTAACTCGAAATTGCCTAAGTATAAACGGCTGAGTTAACGCACCATCCACATGGGGCTATACGGTATTGAGAAGAAGTTGTCAACTTAGAAGGAACTATCTTTGACAAAATAAATGGGCCGAAGCGTGCCATAATCTGGTCGTAAGCGTGAAATGTATTACAGGAGATTCGTCATTGTTGCAAAACACTTTAACAGTTCTAGACCGTTGGGCGTCGGTCAAATATATTGTGAAATGGCAGGCCTTTAATTAATAACAAATACAGTAGACTCGCGATAATTGCAAATTCGATAAATTGAATTGCTCGATAATTTGAGGAATTCTCGTTAAATTGAAAAAATGTAAAAAACACCATATACCGATAAATTAAAAGCGGCAATGATTTTCCATTGCTTTATCATTTGAAATAAGTTGACTCCAGTGCTCGGTAAATTGAATTCAAGATGCGTTCAAGTTCAACGTTCTATAAACTGAAGTAAATTTTGTTAGACGCTCTATAAATTGAAATTTGAAAATTTTACAAGTCTGAATTCAGACGGAGAGCTCTAAAATTTTATTTAGTTTCCCGTGGGCTGCTTGAAGAGTGATTTCAAATAAGCGAATACGGTCCCGCGTGTCAATAAGTGCTGGTCGATCGAGGAAACAAGAATTTATTTTCTCCACTTTTAAGAAAGTCTGCCACGAATGCAGCTGTCGACAGGACTGTTTGCGCAGAGTGAAAAGGGAATCTCCAGAAACTACTTCAAATGTCACGGGGGAGACACACAGTAAGGAAAGAATTATTGTATTACTGGCAGCGAACATGGATGGGTCAGCGAAGCTGAAGCCTCTCGTAATAGACATAAGGCTGCTAATCCCCTGTTTAAATGGGATTAAGTCAAAAATACCCGTAAAAACTTGAATAACTTCTTCACTCTATGAAGATCTTACTTCGCTATACCGTTCTCACATATTTCTAAAAAACTTTCGATAATTAAAACTCTCGATAAATTGAATAAAAATAGTTGTCCCTTGAATTTCAAATTATCGACAGTCGACTGTACTAGTTTGGTTCACGTTTACATTTGACAGTTATCAGCGGGCAGGGCTGTACTTTCCTAACCTGTATGGATAAACCTGGATACTATACCTAATCGACCGTTTAATCGACTCATATAAACCACACTTAAAAAATGAAAAACTCGTTTTTTTTTTTTGCCAGTCGTATCATTCTTTGCTGCCTTTTGACGATTACCTATTCACAAATTAGAATTGCCACAAACGCAGCCTTCGAGACTTTCACTCCCTGGTAGGCCCCAACTTTGCAGAAACGTTAGACCGAGTTTTAAAAATTTTAAACAGAGTCCTTTTTTGTCAGGTTAACATGAAATTGCAAGGCACATTGTAGTCTGCAAAATTTTTCTAGAAGGCGCTAATGACCCAGAAAAATAATATAGTGATCGGGAAAGTTAAGAGGGGGGTATCTAGTAAGAACAAACAAGCGAGTAAACGGCCGATAAAGAAATCTAGTCGGTGCATTGTGTTTAATTGATTTGAAGTGATCTGATTTTTTTGAAACTTGGTATCTATGTACATATGATGATCCTGACTTGGATGCTGTTACCAGAAATGTAATTAGCGGATTATGTAACAGTAAATCTAAATGTAAATCAATTTAAATTAATTTTTCGACAAGTTCAAACATATCACATTTTTTGCTATCTTTTTTGATTGTTGATATGGTTGATCCATTGGTGACTACAAAAATGTTTCAGTGATTGCAATCTTGACCAGTGACTGGAATAACTTTTAATCATCCTGTAAAGATAACAATGCAGTTCCTTTCAATTGCTTGCGTTGATTCTCTTCGGGAGCTAATTTTAATAAAACAAAAGTACATCGTTATTTATCAGCAGGACACTTTGTATCTAAAAGTGCATACTAATCCCAGGGAATGCCCGAAAGGACAAAAGGTCCTTTGTTTTTCTAAAGAAGTCAAATATGAGCAATGTGGATATGAAAATATAGGACTTGATGCGACAAGTGCCCCGGAATATTATAATACATAGTACATTTTTGAAAAGGAAAGAATCTTCTCTCCTGAAAAGAAAATTTTTGGAAAATCGGTTGTGCATAGGCAAGATGGGTTTGGAACGGTAGGGACAGATTGAAATTGAAATAGTTTTTAATATTTTTTGGCATTTGGGGCACCAGAATATCGCTATATTCTAATTCGAATCAAGAATATTTTATTCGCATTATGTACCCTTTGTTTTAGATTGCGATTTCTATGATATTTACGTCAATAGTCTACCGGTACAGCAAATATTGTTGTGAATATCTGATTTTACAGCTGACCGACATAGGTTAGTATCTTCCTTTTCGCCACTGTGAAATAAACTTTATCACAAGGGTATTACATATATACTCAGAAAAATATGTACGTATTATATTTTATTAAAGAAAAATATACAAATGCAATTTTGGCTGATTGTGACTCGCAGCAATAGCCTTTTTGAAATTTGAATGATGAAAGTGTCCTTGGTATTGTTAAGTAAAAAAAATGCGTGTAACTCCTCCCTACCTCAACTCATGATTTTCGGTATGTATTTTTACTTCTTACTTAGTTTGTTTTAGCGGTTGAAAAGAAATTCATAAATACATATACAAATAGTGCAGTTAGTACGTGATAAACCTAGTACATTAGATTGCAAAATGTGTCTAAAATTAGAAACCGTTCAATGTTTTTCATTTTAGGTCGCAAAAGTTTCGTTTTTCTTTTTTTTTTTTTGTATTTTGAGGGGCTGACCCTGAATCCGTAGCTTCCCACCAAAATTTCGATGGGAAAGAGGGTCGAAATCGGAAAAAAACGAGAAAAAAATGACTATCAATTGCAGCGATACCGCTTAACACATTTTGAAGATTTATGTCGCGTTGGACCCGCAATCATGTTTTCTCTAACATGTTCATGGACATTCGAGCATAACACCTCAAAAACATAAGGAAGAAAAAAAAAATATTTTGCAATCTATGACTACACTAAAAATTTAAATTTCACATTGGATTTTGATGATTTGATGGCGAACTTCATCAGGATCGATTTTCGGACCGATTTTTGAATTTTGGCAACTGCAATTTTTACCATGGGGAAGAGCACATTTTTTTGTGTGGAAATCACTTAAAAGTGAAAATGAAATTTTTAAACGATAGCCCCTTGATAAATTTCCCAATCACATTGATCTGTTTTATAAAAATGTGCTCTCGGGCCGGAGTTTGCTGTCCCCTCTCCATAAAAATCAGTTAGGGAAGATAGTTTTTCATATTAGATTGTTTTTTTTTTCTGAAGTTTCCCGTTGATGATATAATGTCTTTAGTAAATGCTGGCAGTTCGCAGAGTCCTGAGTACTTTGTCTTGTCAAACACGGAGCAAGTTCTTTAGTCGGATGCTGATGTTTTATAAATTATTTTATTTTCTGCTATGCTAGTTGGTAGTCTGGCTGGTCTAGCGGTTAGTGCGCACACCTTTGGTGCACAGGATCATGAGTTCGAATCGCACTGTGTTCCATGGTGTTTTTCGAACTCACGAGCTTGTGACGGACTATGATCAGCGCCCGCTCTAAGGGGGGGGGGGCAAGCCGGGCGGTCGCCCGGGGCGCCAAATTTTAGGTGCGGCTTTTTGGCTAGCACTCGAATAATAAATCGAAAGAAAAAATTCTATATCAACTTTGATTTAGTGGAAAGGAAACTATAGAAAATACAGATATAAAATGGAGCGAAAGTCGGCGGAATGAGTTTTTTGAGGTAAATTACTTAATTAAAAATGGTGTTGAAATTGTGGTGGCCATCATCGAAATTTGGCTCCACAGATACTGAAATCGTGCCAAGTTCCATGTAGATACTACACGCAAATTCATTCACTGTCTCCCGATTCTGTTGGCACTCCAGCATATGGTTTACCAAATTCTGTGGGCTTAACTTTCCCCGAATTCCACATTCAGTTGTGCACGTCGCACGCTAGACCTTGCCTACAACTCCCTTGGAGCTAGGACACTCTGGCTAGTCATCCAGCTTAAATCGGTACAAGTGCGAATAACGTTTAGAATTGAGATAAAAAGGCGTTCACTTCGCCGTGATGGCGTTTAACCCATTTTGCAATATCAGGGATGAGAGAGTAAGTCTGTCTACTGGTTACAGTACAAGTAGTGGCCTACATTTTACTTTTGTGGTAAACGTTTGTGTTGTATTAAAAAAAATATCAAATGAAAAATAAGGGATCGTCTAAAAACAAAGAGAACCAAATAGCCTTTTTAAAAAACTGCTCTATGAAATATTTCATGCCCAAGGGCACAATTTTTATTACATTTTCGTTTTCGATAACAACCATCTATATATATTTCGCCAAATCTCTCCTCGTAAGGATTCCTTCAGTTGGTTCCAATTGCATTGATTCATCAAGCATTAAAAGGACAAATTTAGAACAAGGGGGCTTGGGTTTCAACGAGATAAGTATGCATAGAGTGTAAGGAAGTTATCGAAAACAACTCCAAAAGGTTAGTAATGAAAACGAGCACCAATATTTGGTTGCAGTGCGGAGTTTTCTAAAATGTTTGAAGTGTTTTAGTGAGAAATTTGGTTTAATAGCCGGCAGTTTCATGTATGCCATATGAATATTTTTTTTGTCGACGGTAAACAATATTTTTTCCCTGGAATTCAATACTAAGCCTTAATTTTGGAATTTCAAACAAACTAGCCTAACAGCACTGGGATGAGTTGCGCGTGGTTGTGCTTAACTGTCTGAATAAATAGTTTTCTACAACATGCTAACTGGGCCTTCAGTACATCAGTGCGGAAAGAGATTCTATTCTCTGAATTACTAAAGTGTTGGTTCAAGTCTCTCTGTGACCATGAATTTTACTTTTGTCTTTATAAAAATGCGCATTTTTATACAAGCGACAGGCGGTACCAAAATGTAAATCGTTTCGGTGCTACTCGCTGTTACAGCGACCAAGAGCTGCCTGTTATAATGCCTAAGGAGCGGAAAATTGTCCTCTTGCCCGGGGCGGCGTAAGTGCTAGAGCGGGCGCTGACTATGATCTCACTCAGATGTTAAATGAGTACCCATTTATGGGGATAAATAACACCGCTGAGCGTGATGCTGATCTCATTACCTCATCAAAAAGCAGATAAGATCTTGGAAATAGGATGTCACTAACACATCCTGCGGCCTTTATCCAATGTTGGATTGTCGCGCCTGTTATTAATTTATTTATGCTAGTTTTCAAAAAAGTTTTCCTAATTTGAGCTCCGAAGTTCAAATGTGTTGTAGATACATAAAAAACACTTTACAATATTGGTGTGCTTATCAGTCACTTTTTTTTCATAACACCTTGAGGAGCGTTGCCGGCTAGCGTGCATTGTAATAAAAAATTTTTCCATCAGAGTCGGAGTATGATGCAGCTGTCACTCGTGCGACTTCTTAAATGAATTCTTGTTTATGATATTTCAAATTTGCGAAACATAAGCACGTGACGTTTTTTTTGCAGTGTCGAGTTTCAAACACTTGTTTCACTGTGAGTCAATCATTCTAGAGATCGACTCACAGTGATGAGAGAGTTGAACAGCAATAAAATGCAAAAAATTATGTTTTTATACTAATTTTAGCGATATTTTTCATATTTGAAATTAGTTATTATGAAAATTCTAATTTTTATTTGCCAAATTTCCGTATCTCTAATTATAGTTTATAGAGCAGTACGCGTAAAAACTTTTTAGAAAATTTTCAAATTTTATAAAAATTTAAAGGAAGTTTGGCTCAAAACCAAATCCGTGTTATCGGTAACTTCCTGCCTTTGAAATATGGTTCAATCATAAGCAAATCCCTTATAAGAAAGAAGCATTTGACCTTACGCTTATCTAAGCGGCCCATAACAAAAATGTCTATACAATCCTTCTGAATAGTTTCACTTTAAAAAAAAATATTTCCCACATTTTAGATAATTTTTCTGTTCCACCATAGGTTTTTTGCTTTATTTTTTTAATTTCTTCGGTCGTCGTCAATTTCATTAATCGAGATTCGACTGTACTTTTTATTACAATTGCAGTTCCACATAATTCGATCCTGAAACCACCCCAACGTTTTTATTTGTGTCATAAAAATTAAATTCAATATCGATTGTAATTCAACTCCTACTTAAATTATCTAAAAACAGCATGAAATTCATAAAAATGTCCATACCAATGAAAAACAAAACGATTACAGCTACATGACTGCTAATCCACATGTTTTATTTGTTCGATGATTTCGATGAACGGGGGTTGATATCTATTCGAATAATATCTAGGTAACTCTAGCTACAATTTATTACATAGAATGGCTAACACACACAAATCACTTGTCAGCACTGCACTACACCGCACCGTACCGTATCACACCGTATGTGTGCCCTTTGCCAATTTGGCAATACTGGCCCCCGGCTCAAAATCACTTCAATCGAATTACTCCTCACATCTATGGTTTATCCATATCTATGCTACACACGATAAAGAACGTGTGCAGCCACTAAACTTCACACACAGATTGATATGCATCTCAGAGTGTTGCTCGATTTCCTTATGGCCTCAAACCGTAACTCATCGTCGAACAACTTTCTTATATGAACGAGGGAACCCGAATAACCACGCACTCAACTAAAAAAATGTTGAAGACTTCCTTAGAAAATCATCAATTTCACAAATCATCATCATCCTTCTACCGGGGCAAGGACAATAATTTTCACTTCATTTCCACAGGACACTCACTAGAACACTGCACGTCCGCTTCTCTACTCGACACTCGCGAACCTTAGACCGACTGATGCAATACTGAAGTTTTTGGCGGTTCACCCTCGGCTGACTACCTTCCTGTGTCCAACATCATCATCACCCACCTTTTTTTTGTAACGGGGTGAAACTGATTTTTATCCCTTTACTCGTGCTCTCGGTACGGTGGGATGCTTTGGTGGTGGGTGACAGTGCGATGATAAGGCTGGAAGGTGGTGTAGTGGTGCCGGTGATGAGGCCTATTGCTGAAGCTGATGATTATGGTGATGATACCAAGCCAATGTTGGGCGGATGACTATGTTTGTTTGTGTGTATGATGCACAGGAAGGAGAGAAAAATAGGAAAACACTGTAATACACACTTTACGGGAAGAGTTTTTGGGTGCCGTGTTCGCGCTCCAAAGTTCACTCAACAACTGGTTCATGCAAAACCGTTGGGATTACTTGCATGGAGTCACTATTGAATTTCCGTTGGGGAAGGACTGCGTGATGCGCACACTCACCACTTTTATGCATGTCCTGATAAGAAGAATAAACGATAAGGACATTGTCCCCAACAGGGATGGATTCAGGCAGGTTGCCGGTTGGTATCATTTAGGTGAAATTTGTTTAGAGGATAGTTTTCTGATGTTCCGTGAGAGTGGAAATATTTCTGTAGGTTTGGTGCGTGTCTTTCAAATTAGACGCTTATATCGTGTTAGATCATTGTCTTATGAAAAAAAAGTATGGCATGAACAATATTATAGTATAGATTAACCAGTGAATAATGTAGTTATGTTGTAATTGTCCAGGATGTGTGCAGACCCTAAGTTATACCTAAAGTTTCATAAAGTTAAATTTTGTACCTATCATTTTGGTGTAGTAGTGCATTTTTTCTCACATAATGTGACGCTATTGGCTTTACCTAATTGTTTCAATTAGCAGAATGTCCAAATTTCACCGCAGTACTTCAGTACATAACAAAGAAGTATTCAAATCAAACAATTTAAAGACAATCCATGTTAATAGTAATCGACCAACTATATCCTTCGTTGTAAAAAAAAAGTTTAAATTAATCCGGACAAAAACGCATCCAAAAAATTATCTGACGAGTCAAACAATCTGGTCGGTAGGATAGACTGTCATTTAAAACTTTTATTAATCGTTAAGACCTTGCGTGCCATGTGTCATTCCTCCCAGGCCAATGTATCACTGCGGTGAACACCACACAATTATTCCTCGCAGGCCAGTCAATTTTGTTTCAAGTTCTCGGCTATTTTCTATGGGAATTTTTTTGGGTATATATTTACGATGTAATGGCGTAATTTTTACTCAAATTCGCACCGGTGACACATTGGCCGTCTGTATTATAATATAACAAATAAAACGCGTGTCACCGCCGAGACACGAGATACATACCTATACGAAAAACTTGTCTGCTGTTTATTTTCTTTATTTGAGTATTTTTAATTCCCAAAAGTGAAATTCTTTGCCTTTCTAGTAAAATTGTGGGATAAGATTAATTAAAAATATTACAAATAAGCAGAAAAAAATATGTACCAAATTATTCACTATAATATCGTGTGTCACTACTGACATACCATTCATGTTTTATTTCATGCGATTGTAGCTATTATTGGCATAAAGAAACTACAGGCTTACAATAACGAAACGAAACGAAATTGAACTTTCTGGCTTTACTCCTAATTTATTAACCTTCCGGCGGGCGCAATACTAATCCTAACACGATCGGGCGCAATGCATCTGACAGATTAAGTGCAGAAAAGAGAATGAAACTAAGTTTCTGTATATTTTAGGCTCTTATTTATTGTCGCATTGTCTTTTTGAAACAGTTCTACGTAATTTTAGAAACTAAAACTGGCTCACAAAGTTTGATACCCTTCACATTTTCAATTTTCTAAGAATATTCCGCTTTCAATCGCTTCAATATGTAAAAAACCTCCAATAACTCGACCGCTTAAAAATTGTGAGCTTATTTTACTAAAAACACACTATTGAACGATTTGGTGAGCCTAAAAGTCAACACAACGTTATTACGCAACGTGAAGAGTATAACAAGTGAAAATTTTAGGAAACGAGAAAATAACACAATCGGGCGCAATACATCTGAGAGATTATTTCATCCCACCCCTTAGACATATGATGGAGAGAAACTGAAAACTGTTTTCTGTAGTTGATCGATAAAGATTAAGCTACTGTGAGTTTCAGATCTCTCACTTTTCATATCGCTGATTGGCGCAACAAAAACTGGTCACTTAATCTGTCAGATGCATTGCGCCCGCCCGAAGGTTAAAGTTTCTGGACCCTTTTCCGAATGAGACCTACGGCTTATCAGAATATAATTTGATAGAAATATTATTCAGCTACTCGACAATTAAAAAAAAATATTTTTGAGTAAAATGTTAATTAAAAACTAGGGGGCCCAGGCTAATTTCGGGCGTGGCCGAAATTTGGATACCCTTTGCTCTCCTTGGGCTAAAAGTTTTTTCGGGCGTACCTATGACTTGTATTTAATCCCCCTCCCCATTCTTTTTCTTCCGTCTTGACAAAAGTTTTGGGCTTGGTTGAAATAAGTGGGCAAATAAATATATTTATTCGCAAAAATTTTATTGTGGTTGTGGGAGCATGACTCCACAGTACGATTCCATTCGTTTTTAACTTTTTTGTTGCTTTGGTAAAGACACATTAATTCAAGGTTTTGTGAAATTGGTGCAAAAAATGTTTCTTAGAAGAACCAAAATGGGGGTTGGGTTTGTATGGCCACACCATGACCCCATGGTCAGATTTGATCAATTCTTAGAAATGTTTTGTGTCATCAAGAGAAACACGTTTGTGTGTAATTTGGTTGAAATCGATGCACAAACAAAAAAGTTTTTCTCAGAAGAACCTAATGTGGGGGGTTGGGTTTGTATGGCAGCCCCATGACCCCATGGTCCGATTTTACCGATTCAAACATACAAACTGCCTGCAGCAAAAAGAAGCATTTGTGCAAAATTTGAGCTTCATAGCTTTTAAATTGGCCGAGTAGAACGCGTAGCAACAGACAGACAGACGGACAGACAGACAGACGGACATCGCCCAATCGACTCCCCATGTTATGCTGATCATATATGTATACTTATTATATGGTCGGAGATGCTTCCTTCAATGCGTCACAAACTTCATGACAAAGTTAATATACCCTTCATTGACTCTACGAGCGAAGGGTATAAAAATACTACAAATTTGTCACCGGTGACACATTGGCCTGTGCAGCCAGGAGGTCAAAGCTCTTTCTCTGTATTCACCACGACACGATGACGCGTGACACGAAAGGCAGTCCCAGCGCGTCCTGTGATAGCGATCTCAAGTGTCTGTCTGTATCGGGAAGCACTAAAACAAATCCCTTTATAAGGTTCCTGCAATTAAGTCTGAATCATTACAAAGCACCACAAGATCTTCTGCTACAAACTGTCAAGGAGAAAGCTATCGACGTCGGAGTTATTTGTGATCCATAAACGAACTTGGGGGAGTAATTTGGGACGCAAATAAAGATGACCAATTAGCCATTTGGACGTGCAGACACTATCCCTAAGAGAAGTTATAAGATCAAAGATCAATGGCATACGTTTACAGCTGTTACGCTTCACCGCGATTACAGCTTGATGTTGTTCTAACGAACGGAGACAAATCCGTCGTGAATGGCGTATAAGGTGCTGATGAAGAAAATAGGGGAAAAATCACCACAATTAAAGTAGCCGACGCTGCTTCAAAATATTGTCTCGGACCTGTTTCAGCAACATGAGCTGATGGCCGTAGGACAAGGTTTGTCAGAGCAGACGGCTCACATTCCTGCTATAATAGATGAGGAACTTTTGCAAGCTGCTTCAAGATTAGAGGATGGTAAAGCTGCAGGACGAGATGGAATTCCTAATTAGGTATTAAAGACTGCAATCCGTGCTGCCTCTCAGAAGTTTGTTGATGTCTTCGAAACTTGCTGAGACAAAGCGACATTTCCAATTGCATGGACACGTTAAAAGTTGGTACCCCTTCCCAAACCAAATAAACCGGCTGGAGACCCCAGCTCATATCGGTCAATTTCAATCTGCCTGCTCGATACCTTAGGAAAACAGTTTGAGAATAATTTTTAAATGCCTGTTATCGGTATAGTGGAAGAACAAGGATTCTTGTCAGACGGACAGTATGGTTTTGGACGGGTGCCGTACACTGTGGATGCAATCGGATGGACTACTAATTTGGAAAACGCTTCGAAATGGCACTGTAGAGAGGGTGTGGGAACGGGGAGATTCCCCCCGGCCCGGGATTTCATAAGGGGCCCAGATTTTGACACAAAAATTGTGCTTCAGGGTTTTTTTTTACATATAAATTGCTATTTTGAGGTCCTGAATTAACCTCATAAGTACTGTTTCTAGCATTTGGACAACAATACATAACATACACTGCATTAGGCTTGGGCCCCAGTCTATTTTATTGAGTTTTAGGACAAGGGGACCGAATCATCATATTCAATCAACAAATCAATCGACTTTTTCATCCAGTAGCCTAATGTTTTCCAAAAAATGTGTGTTCGAAGTAAAAATAGGGGCCTTGTACAGCGACATTTTTTTCTAGAAGGACTTTTCCGGGCGTTTATTATGTGTGCGTACTGCTGCTAATTAATTTTTTTCAAGGTACCAACACTTTTGATCACTTAAATTATTGAATCTTAATTTCAATCTATCTACTATCAGTATTCGCCAACTCGGTAACAAAAAATTTTAAGGTTTCTCTGTACTAAAGAAGACCGCTTACGAAATAAGTAAAATGGGAAAAAAGACATTTTGTGACAAATTCGCAGCGGCGTGCATTTCGAAAGCCAATTTTATAGAGTAACGACCAACAGTCTGGGCCACGGCGAGTGTGCTAATAAAATACAGATTTGAGCTCCCCAAGCATTTGTTAGAACTGTGAACTGCATCCGACTTCTTTTCCTAAAACCTTTGTAAGGGTTGAGGTTCATATTAAACCACAGCTGTTTGCTTTGAAAAATCTTCATCCAGGGAAAAAAAAAAACAATAAACGTTGCGAATTGGCGGTTACATTATGTACATGCCGCACACAGGTGCACAGAAATAAATTTGCCTAGTTTATTGCATTATACACTTTCTATGTTGCGTGACCCTTTATTATTCATCTATAAAATGAAGACTTAAGCCAATCTCACCCGTATTGTCTTCAAATCGAATTAAAAAAATAATATTTATGTACATACCCAAGTAGCACAAACGAGTTGTAAAACGGTTATATAACCGAAATACAACCATGGTTATATGACAATATTGCTAGGGAAATCGTTGTAAAAACGTTTTAAAAACGTTTGCGAAACCGTAAAAAAGAGGTTTTTGTCTGGCTATAAACGTAAGATTATTGTTATAATGCCGTTGTCTTTCAGACATTATTGTTGTAAAGTCGTTGTGAATATAACTACAATTTCGTATGCTAAAAAATTAAAAATTTCATACTTTTCCTAAATTGACAATTTTATTTATCTTAGACACTTTTTATCTCAGACATATTATAATATTTTATAACTTTTTTTTTAAGAGAACTGTTTATAAAAAACGATAAAATTATAATCCGCAAAGTCCAAATTTTTTTATATATTTTAAAATGAATTTAAAAACACCTTAGGTGACTTTGCTTATAATATGGCTTTTATAACCAAAGTCACTTAAGATGTTTTTAAATTCATTTTAAAATATATATAAAAAATATACCTTTTTATCCAAGGAAATTACCTTTTTATATTTGCCTCAAGCTGGAATCGAACCTGGTCCTCTTGCGTGCTAGTCGGTCACCATTGCCATTGCGCCAGAAGGGAAATACTTCTCATGTTCTCTAAATCTGAAGTACTTCATGCGCAATGCATGGCGGTCGCAAGATTGATTCTTTATCATGCGATGTTTTATTTTTCTTTTTTTCATATGCCAAAAATTCTATTAAAATAATCCCTTTATGATATTTGTTTCCGTTTAACGCTGGGAAGCTTTGTACACAATATAATTGCAAATATCAAAAAGATACTTTCGGTTCAAATTCTAACAATTGTGTTATATATTAAACCATGTTGTATTTGTAACAATTACGTTATTTTATAACAAAATTGTCCAAAGAACAACAATTGAATCAAATTTTAAACAATAATGTTACAAAGACAACTGTAAGGTTTTCAGGAGAACAAATCGTCCCAAATGAAACCATCTAGTTAATTTTGTAGCAAATTTTTAGGTTTAGACTCCAACAAAATGCTCACTTTTGTAACGATAAACCATATTGTTAATTATTTAACTAAAATATAACCAAAAATCGGGTTGTATATCTAACCAAGGTTATTTTGTGCTGTATGTATGATCATATCCTGATGCTATCCTGTCGAGAATGACTATCGAAAATTTCAAGGCTTTCTTAATATCAAAGTTTGAATATAGGTTGGCATGGGTTGGCATCTTACTTCACCAATAGAAGTTTTCTACTAAATTTCGTTGGGACAAGGACATTTTTCAATTTTTATCTTGGGAGAACTAAATGCTAGAAGACTACCAGACTACCACTATCGTTTTATGTGTATGTTGTGTAAAGGGCACGACCATTCAATAGTAAAGGCAGATTTTAGTAACGAAACTTCATACTACATATATAGAAAGGTGACCTTTAAGAAGTCGCTTTTATATGAAGTTTCGTCACCCAAAAATACACGTAAAACGAACGAACCTTGTTTTTGGCTTCCGTAGTTCCTTAAAATTCGCCAATCAACTATCGAATCATCTTGAAAATATATTTGAAAAAAAAAATCACACACACACAACTATCCAGTCAACCCCGTTTTTTGTGAGTTTAGTATGTAAAAATGATTCACTATTGAATTCAATTTCTGTCAGTTTTTTGGCAAGTATGGCTTATCCGGTATTGTTTTTTTTTATTATTTTTCTACAATTCGTATTTTTCTAAAAAAAAACAAAAATTTTAGCTCAGAACTTAAATCTCTGAAGGCGCAGAAGACCGCTTTATTAAAACACTCTTGAAATATCTATAGACTATAGAGGCTCCCGATTAGAAAACTGCCAGATTACTGAGAGTGATCCGGTTCAGTGAGAACGCCCGAATATGTGGTGTTCCGGATTAGAGGCCGGATTATAGAGATTCCACTATACAATTTGTTTAAGGGCCGATATGTCAAATAAAACTTTTCTTCGATTCATAATTTTTAATCGTGAAGAGGTGGGCCCGGAATCATAGTCCCCCCGGGCCCGGATTTTCTCTCCACGGCCTTGATGGCACTATTACAGTCCTGTGATGATGGACGGATGTCAAGAACATATTTGATGCCTCTCATTGGGCCTCCATTCATTTCGCTCACAAAGAATGGATTTTGCAGACTATCTTGCAGCTATAATTAAATTGTGTCCTCTAATAAGTACGCGGATGGACTTACAGAGAATAGAGTTACAGATGGAGTTCCAGGTTTTAGTACTCGGGCCGCTGCTTTGAATTATAATCTGCTACGGCATTTTGGAACTTCCCCTGCCGAGAGGAGTTACTGCAGTAGTCTTTGACGACGACATTGCAGTTGTGGTGGTAGCAAAGAAACTAGAGCGGGTCGAAGTCCAGGCCAACGAGGCGATTACAACTATAGAGACCTGGCTGTTAATGGGTGGCCTCGATTCTGAGCAAAAAACAGAGGTTTTTCTTTTCAGTCAGCGCAGAAAAGTGTGGTCTATTACTATCAGTGTAAGAATATCAATATCATAACTTCTAAAAAAAGCAATTCGGTATTTGGGGGTTTTGATTGATTCAAGACTGAACTTTGGAGAGCATTTGAAGTTTATGTTCAAGGATTGTGCCAAATATAGATTGTTGTTGGCCAGGGTTTTCTACATCCATACTAATGTATATCTCACCGGTTTGAGAATTGAGAGTTTGCTTTGAGCACCGAACAACTTCGCAAGAAGCTGTTAACGTCGTTCCTGGAATGATCGAGATAGGAATTCTAGTGTAGGAGTCAAAGAGATTGTACGGCGGTCGACGTAACAACACGAACTTGGAAATGCAAAAAGCTTATAAGGGCAGGAAAGCATGAGACAGTGGTGGTGGTGGTATCAAGCTGTAACCGGTAGATGCCCCGCAGGGGGGTCTAGGTCTTTGTGACATCAGTCAAAAAGGCTGTGTAGTGGGACGTATATCTTTGGTGAGTTGCGACACCAAGTACCTAGCAGCGCAGGGAGGGCCCTGGTATGGTTGATACGCCATGGCATGGATCTGTACAAAGACCATTCGAGCGATAACGTTCCCGAGCTCCCTAGTTATGTACGGGTAGTTCTTGGCATGGCCGAATTCAGTCAAAAAGGCTGTGTAGTGGGACGTAGATCTTTGGTGAGTTGCGACACCAAGTACCTAGCTGCGCAGGGAGGCCTCTGGTATGGTTGATACGCCATGGCGGGGATCTGTACAAAGACCATTCGGGCGATAACGTTCCCGAGCTCCCTAGTTATGTACGAGTAGCTCTTGGCATGACCGACCTCCACCCATAACTCACGGTAGGGAAATATAATGGCAGAGCACGATAAACGGTGTTCCCGGATGAGGGGGGGGGTGTCACCATAGGTTAATCGTGTGAGCTTCGGAGCTGGCGGCTTCGCATAACCCGAGCCTCGAAAGGGCTAGTTAGGGAGAATGGCCTTGGTGGAAAATGCATACGCGCCTATATCTAACTTGTTTGAGGATTAATGACCACGCGGCCCGAATCGCATTGCTGAATAGTAAACTGAAGGGGCCGCCTGGATGTGAAAAGCCGTAAAGGCTAGGTGCCAACAATATATTTATTGAGCAGTACTGGGCTGACATCCCGAAAATCATCGATATCGTAAAAATACATTGAGGCCAAAAAACGCCTCCGTTTCTCGGTCAGAGCGGGACAGTGACACAGTAAGTGATGCACACTCTCTTCCTACTCTTCATCATCACAACTTCTGCAAAAATTATACGTAAATGGTTCAGTGGGGTCTGATAGACCCCACGGCAAAAATCGCTAGTACTGACATCGAGAGTGAAATTTTTGTCCGCTGCGACTTTTTGAATGAAAATGTATCCTTACTGTCGTGGAATATGTGGGGAATGTTGGGGAATTCCATAAGCTATAATCCGAAAACAGTTCCATAATTTTTCTCGGCCATTTGATGTATTTTTATCCGATTCCCCGGTTATTTCATCGTGAAATGTCAAATGACCGAGGAATCCAAAAATAATACATAAAATGGCCGAGGAGAATTATGGAACCGGTCTCGGATTGTAGCTTATGGAATTCCCCACCGTTTGTGACATATTCCACAATTGTAAGTAAGCATTTTTATTGATAAAATCGCAGTGGGAAGAATTTCACTCTCGATTTTAATTCAGCCCTTAGAACTTATTTTTGTTTCTTTGGCACATTTGTACATTTGGAATTCGGACAGTAGTTTTTAGTATGTGGTGGTGGTGTCAAAATTGAGGGTAATTAGAACTTATCACAAATAAATCAATATAACTAATATTTGTACAAAGAAAAGCTGAACAATGCCCACAATGTCATCATTTTTTTGCACGGTGCTTCGACGAATATTTCCTCCTTCTTAGAAGAGGTTGGTAAAGTGTACTGAATGAAAATAATAAAAGAAATAAACAAAAACAACACTTTTAATCAAATAAAAGAAATATTTTTACGGATGCTGTAAAAACATGCAATTATTTACAATACCCACCTAATTCTTACGCTCATAAAACCAGAGCCGACATTCTGTAAGGCGACAGTTGACTGGCGACGGTCATTTTCGTCATTTTGGGATCATCTAAGGCGACAGTCGCCCAATGTATTTTATATGGCTGTCACTTTCAAGGCGACAGTCACTTTCATGAAAAATTCACGAAAAGTTTAATACGAACTCTTGTTGAAACATCAATACTGTTGCAATACAGCAATAGGACACTGTGGAACCAATAATTAACACCAAAACCTTTCTTTAAAATGTAAATTTCCTTCAAATAAGCAAAGCGACAGTGCAATGAAAGTGATAGGTATCACCCTTTGGAATCATGTAAAGATATCACTTTGTCTGGCGACAGAAAACAAATCGGACATTGTGTAGCTCAGTGTAATGGCGATACGATAAACGTCTTGTCAGCTGACACTCTTTTCGCTAATGTCATTTCGCCGGTCTTTTGTTTATTTTGTGTTTTATTAAATTGGAAATCTTCGCGTAGAATAGCGTACATACGTGTGTGACTAGGAATGTTTGCCCTCATCTTCAGCACCACCTTTCAAGCAATCCACAAGATGGTCGGCCGATGGCTGGGCTGTCGTCTGTCGACCGTGAAGTTGTCAAACAATTTGCGGGAAGTGAATGTGGGTGCACGAAATTGTTTGCGAGTGTAAATTATCGTGTTTCACATAGTGTTTTGTTAGAAATTTAATAAATCAGTGTGAAACGTACTCCGGCGAAATGGTTTTAATTAAAAAAAAGGTGCTAAATAAGTTTTCTTTTCCAGAATGTGAGATGTATTGTTGTCGGGTGCTCCAGCGGTGAACGTAAATACAATAAGTGTATCTTTTCATTGGTAATCGCGTGTGTACCTATAGTTTAGTAGTGATATTTGAATTTCGGTTTCAAAAATATAGTTTATCGCGGTTTTAATTCATGTTTTCTGTAAAACAAGTACGCGAGTGTTGTGGCTGACAGCTTATGGCGGCTAGGCTGGTTTCGTTCGTAAGCATTCGCACCTCGTTCGTTAACGTTCTGTGTTAAGCCGTATTGCTACAATTTATAGTATTTGTTGTGTTTTGAAAAGGCACATCGTCTTAATTCCGCCGAAGCCGGTCCCAAGCCCGGTTATAAAAGGAAGAGGGAGGCGATTGATATAAATAATAATATACTATATGCATAAGTATATTTCCCTTGTAGGAAATTTATTTAATGGTGAACAACTTCCATACAAATTTCACAGGAGATGTTCTATATATACAAGCAAGAATTTCGATTTATTAATTAAATTAAAGTATGTGTTTTTGTGATTGTGTTATAAAAACCTAGACAAAATTCCCCTTCAGTGTCACACAAAGACTTTATCTTCAACAACTCGAAGATGTTACCATGTGCGGTCACAAATGCTGTCAGGAGTTTGCTTTGACATAAGTACCCTATTTTAGTCCCGAGCAACGGCGCAACGGCGGTCAGCAGAATATGGTATAGGAATACTATGTCAGCATGACATGGTTTGCCGGTTGGTAGTGGTAGTTCCCTGGAGGAACCTATAATGCTTGAAACACTAGAGGAGGAAATATTTGAGCCGGGACCATCTGCAGGCAGCAATATTACAATTAACACGGAGGGTAATCCCCGGCCGGCGGCGTTCAACACAAAAACAGTCAAAAGATGCACAATTGTTGCGGCAAACAAAATCGATGGAGGAATTTCAAAAGAAATTATTGCTAGTGTTAAAAGAAAAAAATCAACTATTAATGGAGCAAATTAGTCTCTTAAAAGAAAGTAATGAATTAAAAAAAATGCAACTAGACATTTCATTCCTATTTCATTCCTAAGACTATTTTGTGATATAACAATTAATTTTTTTCTTTTAATGCAGCAATAATTTTTCTTTCATTCTTTTTTTTCTGTATAAGAGCTCCATTATACAGTCATATTTCTATAAGTCCATCTAGATTGATCGCCAAATGATTGCACGTACAACCAACTGGCAGTTGTCATTGCATCCAAACTGATTGCCATTAGGGTGTACGTCCAGTTTTGATATTCAACATGACAGCTCAACCAACCGCTTGTCAAATTCAAAGTGACAATTTTGCTACTTTTGTTTAATTTTTTGTTTGAAATTGAATAATTCTTGAATAACCGTGTAATAATTCAAAAGCGCAGAGTCCGATGTTGATAATTAAATTGAAAAAAATCACCAAAATGAAATTTTGGTTATGTCATTTTCTGTCTCCATTTGGTTGCTAGTGTAGATGCTAAGTAGGAACCGTAGCAACTGTTGGTGATGCTTAATTGATTTCGTTTGAACCGAATGAATTGAGTAGGCTTAAGGATATGACATGATATGCACATGATAATAGAAATATGACTGTGTAATGGAACCCTAAAAAAAACACAATTTACTTTTCACTGACTGCTGCCTAGAATCCTCATGTCACACTCTTATGTTTGTATATGTTTGATATTTATAATAGTTCATGCATTTTTTATGTTTGTTGTTGTTAAAAAAATATATTTTATTTAATACAAAGTGGCCCGAAACTACCGAACTGTCTCAGGCATTTGAAAATTTAAAAAAATCTTTTTCTCCCACGACTTAAACCACAATATTTCCAAACTTGGACAAACTAAAAGTATATACATATTACCTATACATGTACCAAAATATTAAGTTCTTCTACCATCCCGAATTTTCACTATTATTTCAATGTCACCATTTTGATGATTCATACACAATACCAATATTTAAATTGAGAATATTTGACTATTTATAAGTCAATTTCTGATATTTTGTCGGAATTTCCTTTGAAAGCGACAGTAACGATGCTGTCGCCAGAAACTCATCGCTATTGGCGACAGTCATGGGCGATTATCGCCTTAGATAATCCCTAAGAAATTGCGAATGTCGCCTGTCGACCACCAGTCGCAAGCTGTCTCTTTCATACATACATAACATATCATTACTACAGTGGGCTACATTATCGCCTATCACCTTACATGATTCCAAATGGCGAAACGATCACTTTCGATTATCGCCATTGGCGATGGCGATAATCCCCTTACAGAATTCACACTCAGGTAAAAAACGGCATAATTTTGAATGAATTTAGTAAACAAATTAAAAAAAACATATCTAATTTCACAAATGTACTCTAATTACAAAGTATCAACACTTCCCAACCATTATTATTACATTTTATCGTTTTCCAAATAACATAAGTAAAAAATCACATTCAAAGCGAAAAATTTACTTTTTTAACCCTTCTGTCGGCACGAAGGTCTGGCCAGACCTTTGGCACTATATTTTGGTGTAAAAAGCATAGAAGATGAAATCGCAGCGACTTCATATTTCATGATATCCTAGAATAATATGTTTGGAAGCATTTTGCAAAAATTTGAAAAAATCGGTTGAAGTTTTGAGTATGTTTTTGATGATTTTCAATTTATAGTGCTTTTTGATACCCAATAGGTCTGGCCAGACCTATAGTTATTACCCCCATTTTTCTCTTGAAGTAAGAAGTGCAAATATTAAATTCTGTTATTTATGATGTAATAATGTCATTTAAACTCAATTTGGACTATAAACGATTAAAATTTCTGAAATTTTTCTATAAAAAGCCGTGAAGTTCGGAAAATGGGTATGCCTAATTTCGTCACATTTTATAACACCACCTAATCAACTGAGATTTGATCCTAGGAAATTCAACCCAGTTTTATTTCCTTTGTAATAGTAAGGACTAAGTATGAGTGACTTGCAAACGTCTTTCTAAATAGATTTGATCAACAAATTTACGAAAAATTTAGAATTAAATGATTTTTGCCTTGAAAATTCCCTATTTCTTCACACTTATTTCCCCAAATCTGCAGACTAATATCGAGGTAAAATCTGCCAACAAAGTGCTTAATATTTCCCCAAAGATATTGGAATTAGAAAATTCGATCGAAATATCTACTAGATAAACACAATGCAAATAGCGAAGCAAAAAAAGAAGAAAATAAGGGAGAAACACGTTTGTACTAATACCACCTCAAAATATATCTACTTAAAAACGTTTCCAGTATATCTACAAAAATTATTTTGATACTTTTATTGTTGAAAAATTGCAGTAAAAAATGGATAGAATGGTTTTACCGATAAAAATTTTACTTTTTCTAAAAAATAAAATTTTTTTTCTCAGTAGGTCCAGCCAGACCTATTGGGTATAGAATATGCATATTGTAGGAGGTGCCGACAGAAGGGTTAAAAACGACACATACGTAAATCGTTCGTGGGGTCTGACCAATGAATAAGAAAATATAAAAAATAAACGCAACAAAGCACACATATACAGTAAATGTGAATTTTTAAATGGAACCAAAATCGTTGCTCCGTTGCTTAGCTAATTGTAGCTTCGATGACATTTAAAACAAACTCTAAAATCGGGAAGTCATAGATTGCAATCATATTTTCGCAGTTTTGCAAGAAGAAAAATTTAAAGAGAACTCGAAAAAAGGTTCTTGTCAAACCAAGGTGTTGTGTAGTGATTCAGTGAAAGTGTGACAATAAGTTAGTGACAAGTATGGGAACAGAAAAAATGAAATGTGTAGTGCACCTAGGTCCACCTAGGCCTTAAATTGAAAAAAGGACAGAAATTGGCCAAAAGGTCCCATGCTGGTCACCAAGTGATGTGTGCACGAAGGTACCAAGCCTAATGGTACCGCAATGATTAGTAAACGTTTGTGTTCGTAGAGACAATTCATGTAATCAACGCTCAGCGATCGCAGTTAAACCACCATTTCTGAGCACTGCGTATGCGTATATTTTCTATACAGACATGATCCTTTAGGTTATAGTCGATACAAAATTTGACAAATATGTTAATATGTATGTACATATTAGGAAACAGTCCTCGAAATTCCCCCTAAGGGTTGTTATGTTCCCCCTAAAATTTCCCCTGAAAATTTTATCCCCCTAAAATTATCCCTAAGAGGTTGAAATGGATGGATGGATGGATATGGCGCTATGACAGGTTGGGCTGGTTGCGCCCAATACTGCAGCCTACTGGCTTATTGTATTTCCTATCTAAGCAAGAAAGTTTCAGGTTATGAGCTCTGTCCGACGTATGCGGCTAAGAAGAAAGTTAACCAGGTTTACTTTGAATGCACCCATTCTGGTAGCTTGAGCCCCAAAGAAATTTTGTCTCCAGCTCATAAGAGCGGGGCATTCGAAAATAACGTGCGAGGCTGATTCCTCATCTTCGTTGCAGAGGCGGCATAGTGGGTCTTGTGTGTATTGTAAGCAGATGTTTCCTTAGGGTACAATGACCAGTTATAAGGCCTGTCACTGCCCTGAGGTTCGTTTTAATAAGACTGAGGGCTTCGTTGCAGCTGGTATGCCAGTTAGATTCCAGCATACGCTTGTTGTGCCTGAGCCCTTCAGCGAGTCTACATCGGTCCACCGTCTATCAACGGTTCTGGCAGTAGATTTACTGATTCCGATTGCAGGTTCAGGACCATTTAAGGGTAGTTCGGAACCCTCTCTTGCAAGGGCATCCACTTTCTCATTTCCTTCGATCGCCTTATGTCCTTTCACCCATTTCAGAGTTACTTTGTTTCGGGTAGCTATGTTTTTGAGATTTTGTTGGCATTCCCAAACCAATTTAGAGGTTGTTTTGGGACTTACAATGGCTTTTATAGCAGCTTGACTCTCGGAGAGAATATATATGGTCTTTCGATGGTTGTCGTTCCATTTACTCCAGTCTTCCCTAAACGTTGAGGTTTGGATGTTGGAGTCGAAGGTGTACATGGCCGGGGTATAGTCGCTGCCCATATCTAGGATTGGGTTTGCAAGGATTTCTGTAATCGTACAGTGTCCTACCCTTTGTGGTGTCCACATGTTCGATGATTGGAGTCTGTACGCTGCGAGTCTTGCCTCTTCTGTGATTGTGAGGTCCATTGGTATGGCAGGTCTAGTAGTTTCTCTAGAGTTAAAGTTGGTGCACCGCGCCGGTTATGCTTGCGCAGGCCAGTCTCTGTACTGATCCCAAATTCGCTGCTGCTGTTTTTTGCTTGATTTTAGTCCACCAGACTATCGAGCCATAGGTCAGAAGGGGTTTGACCACAGCTTCGTAAATCCAGTGTATCATTCGTGGTTTTAACCCCCACGTTTTCCCTATTGCTCTTTTAGTTGCATACAAGGAGAGAAAAATGTGCAATGAATTCAACAAAATCATACAATGAAATTCACAACATACAATTTTACTAAATTTGTAGTGAAATTTATTAAAATGTAGTGAAATTGATTACAATTCAGTTGTTTTTACTGGTGCCGGCCTATTGTAAAAATTAATGCAGTGTAATGACAAAAATAATTGCATAATATTTGCATGGATAGTAACATTTATTGTGTTTATGGTAATTTTCACCACTGTCTGTAATAATAATTATTGCATGGTGTAATAGTTTTCATCCTTTCGTATGAAATTAACAAGAGCGCGTAATAATTATGAAACTGTCAAAAAATAAGACGACTAATTTATTGGCATAACTTGTAATCTTAGATAGCTTAGGTGTAGGACGTAGGACTACGAAACGATAGTTCCCCGTTCAATTCCCAGTAGAAGCAAATTGTAAAAAGGTAAAGTTAAAATAAGGAAAAAGAAGCTAAGGATAAAATAAAGTAAAAAACGAGACCGAGGCTAATTTCGGGCGCGGCCGAAATTTGAATACCCTTCACTCTCCTCGGGCTAAAAGTTTTTTGGGGCAATCCTATGACTTGTATTTAATCCTTCCCCATTCTTTTCCTTCTGTTTTCGCATAATACATATTTGATATTGACAAATTCTGTGGCGTCGATAAAACAATATTTGTGTGAGGTTTGGTTGGAATAAGTGGTAAAATAAAAAAAAATATCTCAGAAAACTTTATTGGGGGGATGCGGGAGCATGGCCCCATAATACGATTCCATTTGTTTTACTTTTTTGTTGTTTTGATTAAAGACGTATTGAGGTTTTTTTTTAAATTGGTGTAGAAAAAATGTTTCTTAGAAGATCCAAAATGGGGAGGTTGGGCTTGTATGGTAGCCCCATGACTCCATAGTCCGATTATTAATGGCATCAATTGAAGTGCACTTTTACGAGTTTTGGTTGAAAGTGGTGCACAAATAAAAAAATTGTTCGTAGAAGAACTCAATTTAGGGGGTTGGCTTTGTATGATAGCCCCATGACCCCATCGTCCGATTCCACTCATTTTTACACATGTTTTGTGGCATCAAATGAAATGCACTTTTATGAGGTTTGATTGAAATTGGTGGACAAATAAAAAAGTTTTTCTTAGAAAACTCAATTTGGGGGCTGGGTTTGTATGACAGCCCCATGACCTCACAGTCTGATTCCATTTATTCTTACATATATTGTGGCATCAATAGAAACACATTTGTGTGAAATTTGGTTCAAATTGGTGCACAAATGAAAAAGTATTTCTTAGAAGAACCTAATTTTGGGGGTTAGGTTTGTATGGCAGCCCCATGACCCCAAGGTCCGATTTGATCCATTCTTACATATGTTTTGTGTTATCAATAGAAACACATTTGTGTGAAATTTCGTTGAAATTAGTAAACACATAAAAAAGTTTTTCTTAGAAAAACCAAATTGGGGGGGGGGGGGGGGGGGTTAGGTTTGTATGGCAGCCCCATGACCCCACGGTCCGATTTTAGCGATTCAAACATACAAACTGCCTGCAATAAAAAGAAACATGTGTGCAAAATTTCAGCTCGATAGCTTTTAAACTGGCCGAGTAAAACGCGTAGCAACAGACGGACAGACGGACAGACGGACAGACGGACAGACGGACAGACGGACAGACAGACAGACGGACATCGCCCAATCGACTCAGCTCGTCATGCTGATCATATATATACATATTTTATATGGTCGGAGATGCTTCCTTCAATGCGTTACAAACTTCATGACAAAGTTAATATACCCTTTACTCTACGAGTGAAGGGTATAATAAAAAAAAGATAAAAATAAAACAAGGAAAAAAGTAGGGGGCTTTGCCCCCTGCTCGCTTCGCTCGCCAACCCCGGGGCCGAGGCTAATTTCGGGCGCGGCCGAAATTTGGATACCCTTCGCTTGGGCTAAAAGATTTTTCGGGCGTACCTATGACTTGTATTTAATCCCCCTCCTCATTCTTTTCTTCCGTCTTGACAAAAGTTTTGGGCTTGGTTGAAATAAGTGGGCAAATAAAAATATTTACTCGGAAAATTTTATTGGGGTTGCCGGAGCATGACCCCACAGTACGATTCCATTCGTTTTGAACTTTTTAGTTGCTTTGATAAAGACACATTAATTCAAGGTTTTGTGAAATTGGTGTACAAAAAATGTTACTTAGAAGAACCAATATGGGGGTTCTGGTTTCTATGGCAGCCCCATGACCCCATGGTCCGATTTTATCCATTCTTACATATGTTTTGTGTCAACAATAGAAATACATTTGTGTGAAATTTGGTTGAAATTGGTGCACAAATAAAAAAGTTTTTCTTAGAAGAACCTAATTTGGGGGGTTAAGTTTGTATGGCAGCCCCATGAGCCCATGGTCTGATTTGATCCATTCTTGCATATATTTTGTGTTATCTATAGACAGACAGACAGACAGACAGACGGACATGCTCCAATCGACTCCCCAAGTCATGCTGATCATATATGTATACTTTTTATATGGTCCGAGATGCTTCCTTTAATGCGTTACAAACTTCATGACAAAGTTAATATACCCTTTCACTCTATGAGCGAAGGGTATAATAAAAAATCACTTTTTGTATTTTTTTCTATTATCGCCAAATTATCTTCCTGCCAAATTTTATTACCAACCTATTGTTAATTTTATTAAAGCGCAATGACATTTTTCATTACAGATGTAATAACTTTTACATCAGTTGCAATAGGGTCAAAAATCATTACAAATGCAATAGTTTTCATTACAGTTTTAATACCTTTGACTACATTTTTTCTCTCCGTGTATAGGGTCTGTTTGCCTTTGACAATTGTGTTTTGCAGCTGCTTGTTCCACGTGAGTTTGTTATCAAGGGTGACTCCCAGATATTTTACCTCCGTGGTAAACTGCAGTTGTTGGTTGAATAATGTGGGAGCCTTGAGCCCTTCCAAGTTGTGTTTGCAACTGAAGGCTGTTAGTGTTGTTTTGGCGGGATTGACCGATAGGCCTACCCTCCTACACCAATCCTCCACTTGGGTTAGAGCTTGTTGCATGAGTTCAGAAGAACTCCTGGAAATTTTCCCCTTATCAGGATGCTGATGTCATTGGCATATCCTAGGGTATAGAAGCCAGTGTTATTTAGCTGGACCAGTAGGCTGTCCACTACAAAGTTCCACAGGAGGGGCGAAAGTATACTCCCTGTGGGCAACCTTTGAGGACAGCTGTGCATGGTTTCACCGAATAATTTTGCATGTACTTGTCGTCCTTAAAGCATTGATTTTATCCACCGACATAGGGTGGTTTGAACTCCATGACTCGTGGCGCCGTGTACAAGAGATTCAAAGGAAGTGTTGTCGAAGGCTCCCTCTATATCTAGGAAGGTCGCGAGCCCTATTTCTTGGATTTCTAGTGTGGTCTTAATCTTCCCAACTAAATGGTGGTTCACATGATTTCCCTGTCTGATAGGCATGTTGGTTTGGGTGCAACGGGTAAAGCGACAGGCACCTGTCCCTGATATATTTATCGACGAGCTTTTCCAATGACTTAAGTAGAAAGGAAGTTAGACTTATTGGTCTATACGATTTCGCTAGGGTTTGGTCACGCCCCGGCTTTGCCAGAAATGCTACGTTTACCTGCTTCTAACTGATTGGAATGTATCCTAAGGCTATGCTGGCTCTAAATAGTCTTAGTAAAAGCGGAGCCAGGGTCGTAAGACCCTGCTGAAGCAGGGATGGGTAGACACCGTCTGGTCCTGGTGATTTGTAGGGTTTGAAAGAGTTGATCGCCCAATCCACCCTATTATAGGTTACTATGTATTTGGTTCGCAAGCCGCCAGTTGTTTTTGTCATCCAAATCCGGGCTTAGTCAGACGAATTTGTTATTGTAAATCCATGCTTTCATCCAACACTAACTTCGCCTATATGTACAAAAAAACGAGCTGAGTATTGTTTGCACATAACCCGAAATGTGCGTTTTCAAGATGCGCGGATTCTCGTTATATTACCTAGTGATATGTACTTTAGTATTTACGATTACAGCGCAAAGGGTGAGCAAATTTTAATTTTAAATTTAATTCATTAATGTCAAATTTATTAAATTTAGAGAAAATGTTTCTGTGTTGAATATGGAAGTTGGCGTGCTGGCTATAACACCAGCCTATTTATAATTGACATGCAATATATCAACCGCACATTTTGTAGTATCGATGTAACATAATGTACATGACTTTCCAGATATGATGCGAACTTTGATGATTACAAAAAATATTTTTGGTTATAGCCCACACACACTTTGTAATATATCACATTATCTTTGTGATATAGAACGGTTAACAAGGGGAAATGCTATATTGAAAGCGTTAACAGAATCGCCGACCGTATCGAATTATTCGACATGTCCCTTTACCAGAGGAACATACAATGGTCAATATGATCTGAATATTATGAAAAAATCGTTTCCAATACGATATTTTCTCCAGCCCAAAACATTTTTTAGCTTCAGAGTAGGTTATTATTATTCCGACTCTGCGGGCATTTTAAGATATTTGGCCGAAATGTATTTTAACGTAATTGTCGCACAGAGAAAGTGTTAGATTTATTCAGAGTGTTGGAATTTGGATATGTTGGATGTTGGATATTCACATTATTTTTAAATACAAAATAACAATTTTCCGTTTCAGATTTGTAGTAGAAAATGTTTAAATAAAAACACAAAATTGTTTTCTCCTAATAAAATATGAATTTGATCTGAAAATCCGTAATTTCAAGAGTTTAAAAGGGTTTATATTATTACATTACAGTGTATCGTTTGTACAGTTTGCACAGAATTAAAATAAAAAATCATTAAACCAAATTTGAAAATTCGGCTTTAAATTTTCCGTATGTACAAAATAGTATTGATAATGTTTTCACAGCTGTGGCATACTCCTTGTCTCCAGTTGGTCATCCTCATTCCGAATTCATACCTATATCAGCTTATTTATTTATATACGGACATTAAACATAAAATCTATAACTATTATAAATCTAAATAATTCAATTAAAAAAACATTTTCGCTCCATTTTTTCAATAAATATTAGTGAAATAAATTATATTAAGTTAAATAATTTTATCAATAAAATGAAACAAATTTAATATAAATTTTTTGTTATGATCACTGTTTGTATTAAAGATGTCGACACTAAATTTCCAGCGGCTTTAATTCGTTCTAGCGGGGAGTTCATCATATAATTACATAGTTCGTGAAATATTAAGGTGGAAAAGTTCATGATTTCTTGTTTGCCGAGAAGGAACTTTTATTTCTATCTTTTGCAAAATTTCAGGTGCATCGAGTACATTATGTAGAACATTAAACACAAATATTGCACCAAAATATTTACGCCGAGATTCAAGTGTATTAACTTTTAATATAGATTTAATGGTAGAATAATCTACATTATTTGAATGCAAAGGATTCCATAATACAGTGACGTACGAGCGAATTATAAAGAGTTTTTAATGAGTTAATACTTCTGAACTCGTAAGAATTCCTGATTAAAAATAATAATAATTTCTGTAATATCATTGATATGGTAATTAACGTTTAATGAATAATCCAGAGTTACTCTAAGATCTTTAACTAAAATAACACTGTTGAGAGCAGTGTTATTGATAGTGTGTGGATGCGACGATGTAGTTCGGTTAAAAATTATGTGTTGACATTTACTAATATTCAGTTCAAGCTTATTGACATTACAATAAATTTAAAACTCATTTAGATTACACTGAAGATCGATAACATCTTCAAAGCATGTAACTGATTTAAATACTTTGCAGTCATCTGCGAAGAGCAAGAATTCTACATTTAGTATAGTGATTTTAGCTGCAAAAATGATGAAACCCAAACATCCAAAAAAAGAGCTGACTTTTGATGCCAAATTGTTCTATGACCTGACCGCATTACGCAGTAAAAAGTTAGACTTTTTTGCGCGTCACATTTGGGGGGGAGGGGGTGGCAAAGGGGTGAAATTATGATTTTTCGCCAATATCTTGTTAACTGTAATATTTACAGCAAAATGTTCTGAGAGTGATTTAAACTACACAAAATTTCCTTTCTAATGATATATTATATCATATACCTTCTCTTGGCATATTATATACTAGACATTAAAACATTTGGTGTAATTTAGATTTTTTGATAGTTACATTCGGCGCTCTAGCTCCTGAAGTGATTTAATTGGAGCCATGGTAATTGGGATAACTATTCCTAACAATATATAGCTGTCCCACACGGAGACTCAGGCTGCTCCGACAAAGCATTCCCATAAACCCCCTATTAACATTTAAAAAAAGACATGCCTGTAACTGTTCGCCGAATCACAGCAGGCGGGAAAAATTTTGGTAAACGTTAAGGCTAAGTCCCATTAGATAAGACCCTCCACCAAATATTACTTCGATCTGATTAAAACAAAGGGTACCTTCCATACAAAATGAACGGAAAATTGCCTACGAGCAAAACTTTAATTTTGGTTGACTTGTTCCCTTATTTTTTAATAAACTAGTGGCATTGAATTTGAATAATTTGTATGGGAGATACCCTTTGTTTTAATCCGATCGAACTAATATTTGGTGGAGGGTCTAATGGGACTTAGCCTTGACGTTTACCAACATTTTTCCCGCCTGCTGTGATTCGGCGAAAAGTTACAGACGTGTCTTTTTTTTTAAATGTTAATAGGGGGTATATTGGAATGCTTTGTCGGGGCAGCCTGAGTCTCCGTGTGGGACAGCTATATATTGTTAGGAATAGTTATCCCAATTAGCATGGCTCCAATTAAATCACTTCAGGAGCTAGAGCGCCAAATGTAACTATCAAAAAATCTAAATTACACCAAATGTTTTAAGGTCTAGTATATAATTTGCCAAGAGAAGGTATATGATATAATATATCATTAGAAAGGGAATTTTGTGTAGTTTAAATCATCCTCAGAACATTTTGCTGTAAATATTACAGTTAACAAGATATTGGTGAAAAATCATAATTTCACCCCTTTGCCACCCCCTCCCCCCCAAATGTGACGCGCAAAAAAGTCTAACTTTTTACTGCGTAATGCGGTCAGGCCATAGAACAATTTGGCATCAAAAGTCAGCTCTTTTTTTGGATGTTTGGGTTTAGAGCTAAAGTCACTATACTAATTGTTAAACACAAGGAATATAAGGAATAAAACCGGACCGATATGTGAGTCTTGTGGGACACCCGATGTTGGGAAAATATTGATAAAATTAAGGCTTTGTAAATTAACCATCTATGTACGATTTTTAATATAATCACGTATCCAATTCAAAATTCAATTCAATAACTCCCTGAAAACCAAATCGTTCTAGTTTTTTAGCCGGTAGATTGAAGTTGATTCTATCAAAGGCTTTGACAAAGTCTGTATAAATAGAATGGACTTCATAGGAATTTTCAAAATACTTGTGTATTTAATTTCCATACGAAATGAGGTTTCTAGCAGTAGACCTACCCGCACAAAAACCATGTTGGTTCGGTATAATTAATGGTCGAACTAATTTCGTCAAAAAATCAGTAACAAGACTCTCAATAATTTTCGGTATCGCAGATAAGATACGTCGTGCTCTGGGGCCGTGATCGTTCGGTCGCCACTCTGTGAAATAGACACTCATAGAGAAACGAGTTTCCAAACTTGGCACGACTCGTCGCAAGTTTATTATTCAGAAGAAGATGATAAGAAATATTCTTATCGTAGAATAATAAACTAACAATGCGACTAGGAAGTGGTATGGCTGGACAACCGTATCACACTCCGAATTCAGTTGTCTTTGTAACGCTGATGACTACACACGGTAGTCACCCTGTCAAAATAACGGATCAGTCGTTTCTCCTACAGGACTCATGTTTCTTTGGAGGAACTCTACCAAATTTCATCAATCAATCGATGAAATTCGCCACGGATACACCAACGACTGAACTTAGCCAGGGTTGTCAGAGAGCTGACTTGATCCTCAGATTTAGGGTAAAAGCTTAAAGTCTAGGATCAATGACAGTTATACGAAGTCGGCATGTAGGCGCACTTTCCGAGGTGTTTTTTAGTAGCTTCTATTTAGCTTAATGATAAAAAGTCAAATAGGAAATGTAGATGTCTCAAATTATAAAATGTTCTAAAATGTTGCTTAAACGATTTTCTTTGCTCTTGCTCATTTATGGACGTCAATATTTCCTGCGGTTAATAGTCGTACGTGGGGGCCCCCACTCCAATTTCGAACACAAGAAATTCGGAAAATGTCACGCCACTGCTAATCATTTATTATAATTTGTCGCGAACCACGTATTGTGACCGTCTCCTAAATTGTTTTGTTTACATAAATAACTATTTGAGCGATTACATATAACGGGAACGTACATACCTGATTTGAGTGCATGCATTCATGGGAGAAAATGATGAACTTCCCTCAAACGGTCAGTTGTGTTTTTTAGTCGTGGACTCCGCGCTATTTTTGGGGCGTTATTTGTGTAAAGTTTGTTTTACCAAAAATTGCATCAGTTTGGATTGGTTGTACTGACGGTTATTTTGCGATATTTGTTTTATGGTAAAAAAACACAAACATTACGAAACTAACTTACCGTAAAAGTGAAACTGCCGTAAAGGTCCGCAAAAGGATGGTGTTCTCGGCAGGTTTAGTGTATTTTGTGACTTAGTGCCTGAAATAAAACAGAAAAAAAAAACGAAAGTTGAAATACCAAACCAATTGAGCTTAGCTGAAAGTGATGCAATAGCCATTTAATATGAAGGAATATTCTCGCAAATTTGGTGGTGACAATATTGACGATATTGGATTAATATAACTCTTCATTGACTAATGTGTTCAGATAACACAGTTCGAGGAGGGGCGTACCCTCGGATACATTTGGATGTGAGTATATTTAATATATGTAAATATAAAGAGAATTAATATGCATGTATATTATATTTTTACGCAGGATACTCTCCAACAAGACGAAATTGGAAGTGATAATGAGATGGTGCAAAAATGTATTTATTTATTAGTAGTATAAGTTTCTCCAGGAAATGTTAAGTTCAATTCGAATTTGATAGACAATTACCGACCGAAATTACATTATCAATTTATATCTAAAAAAATGGTAAATATATTAGTATATACCAGATAAAAATGTAACACAATCTTTACATTTAAGACAAATTTGTTGGTTGCCCCCAACACATATTGAACACTACGCCACTGCTCATTGCTATACTATGAGTAAACAAAAACATATCTAGGCAAAAAGTCCCCTTTAATTTTAGAATTTTCATTTGCTTCTTTTTCTTGTTCTTTGGGTCTGACAGACTCAAGAGCACTTTAAACTGCTAACCTACACTGGATTACAAAAAAAAAACACGTCTATTATTGAAGTCATATTAGAGCTGCCATACACAATGCGATCCATCGTAAGATAAACGGTAATTTCATTGATCGCCAGATAAATTGCAATCGGGCATATTATTGAATGTGATTGACAGCTTTTTAACAAACAGAAAATTAACGAGTTCTAATCGTTCGAATACCACGATAAGTGTATACCCTGTAACTACGTAAAGACCTAGAACGCACGCAAAACCTAAAATATTCAATTGTTTTTCGTAGGGGAGGAATATTTTATAAGGACATCCATCAGCCACAATTTGACACTAATTTTGGCAACATTTTATCAAAAGATATGGCTGAATATAGTTTTGTAGGGGAGGTAGCGGTATGGGTAGGCAGACCTAATCCACTTTCCATCAACTTCAAGGATATGCCAGAATTAGACATTGAACAAACATTTTAGGTTGCTAGCGAATTTCTGTCGAAAGTTTAGCCAAATTAAAATATTTGATAGAAAAACATTCCTTTTTTATATAGATTGACCGTTTTCGTTAAGACTGCGGAGGCTTTAATTTTTATTCTCTACCCATATCATGGTACGTACAGGGGTTTTAAAAAATGTCATATTTTTTTTAAGTAACGTTGGTCTAATATACTTTTTCTTATGTTTTTATTCATTATAATTCAAAATCTTATAAAGCAAATATAAAAATATACAAATTAGTCGTACACTTTTTACATTCTAGCGTTCGTTTTAATCCAACTCAAATACGAAGTTATACGAGTAAAGACCGCTGGATGACCCCGCTGGCATCCAGAAGCGCTTCCAAACGACGTCAAACCGATAATGATCCTATTATCTCCACTACCAAGAGTCAACGGCCCACCACTATCTCCACTACAGGTCGATCGACCTAGTGTTCCCGATGTGCAAATGTTTTCATCGCGAACGTATTTACCGTAAGTATTTTTGCAAATATTGTTAGCAATCACCGTAAGGCTAACATAACGGAGCTCAGATGAAACTTTATTTGAATTATCGTAAATTTTTCCCCATCCAGCAGCAACGGCAGTGTCACCGGCATAGCTCTTGTTCACATCAGCACTGGTGGGCAATTTAATGATTTTGATGTAGGCTGAAAAATTTCAAATTAGTTAAACTATCTATAGTTTACCGATTATGAACGAAAGCTTACTTCCAAGACGAACATTGGTTGGCAGCTTGACCAGAGCAATATCGTTGGCCAAGGTACCGGGATTCCAGGCATGATGAGTGATAAAGCTCGACCTAGTTACGGAAATGATTTGACGATTGGTCTCGCTGCTAAGATGAATATTCTGGGCACCAAGATAGACTGTTGCAGCTGTAGCACTGATTATAGACAAGTGAAATTACTCGAGAAAATACTGAATCCGTTTGTTTATACCAACCCGTAAACACAGTGAGCAGCAGTAAGGACTATATTTTCTTTTATTAAAGCACCACCGCAGAAACTTGAGCCGCCACCGATGGTTATCGAGAGTCCAACCTGATATGGAAATTGCCCGACAGAGGCAAGATTTCCTCCAACAATTCTTCCATTTCCGTGAACAAATAAGGCGGGATCCTCTAAATCTTTGGGATAAACCTCATTTACTTGAACGTTGTCCCAATCAACTGTGCTAGTGCAAACCACTGCAATTGCCGCGCAAAAAACTACGAACGACTTCATATTGGATAAATTAAAATTAAACATGGCTTCTTTATTGCTTGAGTATTTATATATTTTGAATTCATTGCCGCTGCTACTGTTTGCATTGCCTAAAAAAAACATAATATCCGAAACAGGTTAATTAAAACTGCTTCTGACGAAAACGATAACAAAGGATGGGGTTATCTCCATGTTGCACCTATATTATCTCTCTAGTTCAAATTCGATAAGAAAGTTTTTTATCGATTATAATCTTGATTTAAATTTAACTGCCTTTTAGTGCATGTATGCATTGTTTTTTCATGGGCTTTTTTTCCTCAATAGAATAATCAGAAAAATCAAGATTCTATCACCTTACTCTTCTTAAGACGTCGACCACACTTGATAGAGGAAGAAAATAATCCGAATAGAACGTGTACTTAGGTGTTTTTCCATAAACATTTTTGCGAGCCTCTGAAAGTTCACCACTTGAACAGCAATAACATTTTTTTTTACAATTTTAGACTGTTGGTAGATAGGATTATTATGATTTTAATGACAGAAATCCAATTTGAAAATTACCTTCACCTTGTTTTATACCAAGAACAAGTCCATTCGGAAACGAAAATATATTCTTCATTTAATCAACTTCGCGTTTACTCAATATGAGGTTTCATGTCATAAATCTTATAAAAATTAAAAAAAAAATCAATCGTTGGCACTGGAAAGTCCATAAACTAAATTTCCAACATTATCATGTAAAATTTGTATGGTCCACTTTGACTTCAGCAACCAGCAAGGCCAAAAGCAAGGGACTTTAAAGTTCTTTTGATGACAAATCTGCACTAAAATACCATATAGTAATTTTTACTGTAATATGATTTTCTTCAATTTCTATAGTGAATGTCGGAGTACACCAGGGCAGTGTATTGAGTCCGTTGCTCTTCAACATCAACATGTGCTACTTATTAACTCGTATCTCTGACTGCCAAATATCTCTTCTTTTCGCCGGACGATATAGTCCTCAGTAGTCCAATTTGCCTTTCAAGATGCACTTAGAAAATGGTGTGACATTTTGGAGGAGCATGGACTGAGGGTAAGTAAACAAAGACTGAGTTATTAGGCTACACATTTTTAGACCCAGATACTCGAAGACCGACAAATGCCCTGTTCAAAGGCCCTGCAAGGAAGCGACATCCACGGAAGATCCACTTGATGGACCCAAGGTCAGAGCCAAACCGAAGAATATGTGGATGTGCCAAATGAAAAAGCAACATCAACGCATTGGTCGCGGTGACGACACGATCCAAGATAGAGCTGCCTGCTGAAATAGGCTGAGACAATACCGCCGGAATGGGCGACGTGCTTACACCGCAGGTCGAGCAACGCGAAATGACTATCCTGTCAAGGTTAGGAAAAAGCGATGCTCAGAAAAAGCCTTGACAGGGTTTCAAATTCATGTCGTTTACCTATAGCAGACAAAGATGTATAAACCTTTCTTACTAAATTTAACCGTTTCAGGCGGAATACTGAAATTCCACTAACTTCACAGACCTTCATGTGGCGAAACATATAATTCCACTAACATACAAACATACAAAATGTCAGGAAAATTGCCTACGAGCAAAACTTTAATTTTGGTTGACTTGTTCCCTTATGTCTTAATAAACTAGTGGCATTGAATTTCAATAATTTGTATGGGAGGTACCCTTTGTTTTAATCCGATCGAAGTAATATTTGGTGGAGGGTCTTAGCCTTAACGTTTACCAAAATTTTTCCCGCCTGCTGTGATTCGGCGAAAAGTTACAGGCGTGTCTTTTTTTTAAATGTTAATAGGGGGTATATTGGAATGCTTTGTCGGGGCAGCCTGAGTCTCCGTGTGGGACAGCTCTATATTGTTAGGAATAGTTATCCCAATTACCATGGCTCCAATTAAATTACTTCAGGAGCTAGAGCGCCAAATGTAACTATCAAAAAATCTAAATTACACCAAATGTTTTAAGGTCTAGTATATAATTTGCCAAGAGAAGGTATATGATATAATATATCATTAGAAAGGAACTTTTGTGTAGTTTAAATCATCCTCAGAACATTTTGCTGTAAATATTACAGTTAACAAGATATTGGTGAAAAATCATAATTTCACCCCTTTGCCACCCCTCCCCCACAAATGTGACGCGCAAAAAAGTCTAACTTTTTACTGCGTAATGCGGTCAGGCCATAAAACAATTTGGCATCAAAAGTCAGCTCTTTTTTTTTATGTTTGGGTTTCATCATTTTTTCAGCTAAAATCACTATACTAAGAAGCCAAAATCGTATTTTTACGCTTCCAAACATATTAGAAAACTTTTTTAGTGTAAAGTACTGAAGTAAGAAAAAAAAAATTTTGTGATCATTAACCCCTTAATCTATAAGTGAAAGGGTATATTCACTTATTGTCATGAAGTTTGTAAGGCATAGAAGGAAGTATCTGCAACCATATAAAATATGTATACAGGGTGTCCGGAAACTGCCGCATAAAGGCACCGGATTATGATTCCTCAATTGATTTCCAGCAAAAAAGTTGTAGCGAACATACCCCCTCAGCCTAACCCTTTAGCTGCCACAGGCATTTAAAGATTTTTGAAAAAATCATTTTCTTGCACAACTTAAAGCCTAATATCTTAAGAGCTAGACCAGCTAAAATAGTGAAATAAAATTATTATTACAGCCAACAAATTAACCTGTAAAATAAAACTAACCACACTAAAATCGGATAAGAGGTTTGGTTTCTACAGAGCTTCAAAGTCAAATTTGCGTGTTTTGACCCAAAAACAATATTTTTTTCCAACTCAATTTTCTCCAACTTCTGCCAAGGTGAGGTGTTTGAACGATTCTTTTAAAAATTGGCGCATAGTCTTACGATCATATCTTTCTTACATCATTTTATTCTAGCTCCATTATTTCTAACAGTTTTAGTACCTTAAGTGCAGAAAACTAGGGTTAATTTGGCTCGATTGCGACATACTTCGAATAGATTTTACCAATTGCAGATCTTTAGGGGCAGTGTGAATTGAATTGTATTGAATTCGAGCTAAAATTAGCCCTAGTTTTCTACACTTAACGTAATAAAACTGTTAGAAGTAATGGAGCTAGATCAAAATGATGTAAGAAAGATATGATCGTAAGACTATGCGCCAATTTTTAAAAGAATCGTACAAGCACGTCACCTTGGCAGAAGTTGGAGAAAATTGAGATGGAAAAAAATATTGTTTTTGTGTCAAATCACGCTAATTTGATTTCGAAGCTCTGTAAAAAACAAACCTCTTATCCGATTTTAGTGTGGTTAGTTTTATTTTACAGGAAAATTTGTTGGCTGTAATAATCATTTTATTTCACTGCACTAGCTGGTCCAGCTTTGGAGATATTAGGCTTTAAGTTGTGCAAGAAAATGATTTTTTCAAAAATCTTTTAATGCCTGTGGCAGCGAAAGGGTTAAGCTGAGAAGGTATGTTCACTACAACTTTTTTGTTGGAAATCAACTGAGGAATCATAATCCGGTGCGTTTATGCGGCATTTTCCGGACACCCTGTATACAGTGGTACACTTACGTATGGTCGCACCATAGGTTTTTCTAATACAGTCATACCTCGACTTATACCTCGACTAAGTCGAAAACGTTGTAAGTCGAATAACCACATTGCACGTCGGCAAGAACACGGTCACAACTCAAAACTCGGCACTTTTTAGTTTTATAAGAAAAGGGAGCATTCAAAATAAATATGCATGTACACATCAACATTAACTAATTTTCATAATATTTTTCATATCCCCTCTTGGGCTCTATTATTTTGAACTGGCGAAGCGTCGCGTCGCCGTCGGGCCAATTTATGTTTTGACATAAGTATTTTGGCAGAGTTATCTTTTCCTATCTAATAATAATTTATTTTGGAAAACACTAGAATAGAAAACTTCGTATTATATGTTGAGGTGATCGTTTTAAATTTCAAGAAAAAATTCTCATTCTCATCACCATTTTTCGTCCATATTTTAAATATGGACGCAAAAATTGAGCAATTTTCAATTTAGTTCGAGCTGAAGGTAAAAGTCAATACAACTATAAAATATGAAGCCCCAGCTAGTGACAAGCGGCATATATTCACTTCACAATCTCAAAAACATGAAAGAAATGGAGGTCGATTCCAAAGTGACGACTCTATTGCAGAAGAACAATGTTCAAACTTCATACTATTCGACAGATACAGACATAGACATTGTAGAAAATTTGCAGAGGGTATTAGGTTTCTTACATTTAAAGAAACTATTCCTCATTCTGGGAGTATAATAAGTAAAAACGGTTATTTCGGAGTTACTACACATCAGCTAGACTTTTAGTAAGTCGTGTAAACGCTAAAAAGGGTTATAATGTAGTATCCAGGTGATAAACCTAGTACATCAGATTGCAAAATATGGTGGAGACAAAATTTTTTTTCTCCATCAAATAGTCGCTTTCCACTCGGCATAATCTAATTTTAACTGAAACTGTACGATCAATGTTTAGCGATTTAAACTTTAAAATATTATTTTTAACTTGCATAAGTTTTTAAATCTTTCTTAAACGTTGATTTCACACTCGTTCCGACGTTGCGCCCAATCGTATATGTAGAGGAAAATAGCCAAAATGCAAATGAAAGTCCCGTTAGAAATTATGGAACTTAAAAATAATCGAAAATTAAGCTTTTCCCATATATTACATTTTCTGAACGGAACAGGCAAGAAAGCAAATACATTTTGTAGTGTACACAGTAAGATTTTTTCAACTAGAATACAGTAAACCGCAACTAGATGTGAGCTCCTAGAGTTTCTAGTTGCGAATCTAGTGCAAAAAAATACTAGAACTCCAGCAATTGTCTTCGATAGAAATCTAGTAAAAAAAATTGTTAATCTAGGACCTAATAACTAGAATTATAGTGAACCAGTAAGCTGTATTTCAGTGAGTATCTAGTGAAGTTTATTGGATTTCGTTAGATTTTATTAGATCATCTATTTAATTTGATAGTCTAATCCAATTATTATCTAGGGAATTTTACTATTTCATTAGACTTAACTAAATAATCTAGTTAATTTGATAGTTCAGTCCAATTTATTGTCTAGTGAATTTTACTAGATTTCGTTTGACTTAACTAGATAATCCAGTTAATTGGATTAATTATATTTTCAAAATCATCATCTGAAAATTTATTGAAATGCAAACCGACTGTTCACGGGAATAAGAAAAAACCTAAACAAATACCCTTCTTATTTGATTCTCACACCAGAACATGCAGAGGAAATTTTTATTGCCGATTCCTCAAATTCACAGACTGGCAACTAATCAACTGGCCAAATCAAATAGATGAGAGAAAACTATTTATAATTGCTTTCTGCCAAAAATTAATAGTCTGTCAGTAAAATATACTGCTTTTCTAGGAATATTTCACTTACTTGCAGAAAATCTAGTAAAATTGGATATCTAGATCTTATTTGAGACTCGATCGATTTTACATTCAATCTAGTTAAAAATAGTGGATACCAGTTCTACTTTCTCAGAATCGCTAGAATAATAGTGATTTTATGCACTAGAATCAGCCTAATAAAATTTTACTGGAAAAAAGACTTACAGAGTAATTTAGTGGAAAGTGCACTGAGACCATACGTATATGTACCACTGTCCGTGGGGTGGTTATTATAATAACAACTTCATTTTTTAAAATTAATCTCTCTTATCTCTATTGTACGTCTCCGTCTAGCGATACAAACTCGAATGACTCACAGCGTTGCAGAATCCATCTTATTCCCAAACCCGACAAGTGTAATGCCATGCTTAACACTAATAAGTAATAACAAATTTAAAATTTTACCTACTGCAATATGATCAGTATGACGAGGGGAGTCGATTGGTCGTTATTTCTGTCCGTCTGTTGCGATACCGATTACGCGGCCAGTTTTAAAGCTACCAACCTGAAAACTCTATTGCAGGCTGTTTGTATGTTGGAATCGCTTAAATTGGATCATGGGTCATGAGCCTGCCACACAAACCCAACTCCCTAATTTGGTTCTTGGGATTTTTTTACCAATTTCAACCTTATACCTATGTATCGAAACAACAAAAATATGTAAAAACAAATGAAAGCGTACTCTGATGTAGGGGGTTAAGCACAAGTGAAGGGGACGCCCGAGAAACCATTAGCCCGAGGAAAGTTGAAGGGTTGAAGGTACATATCAAAATTTCGGTCACGACCGAAATATATAATGTTTTCCTTGTTCGCAATCAAATGAATAGCATAGTCGTATCTTTAAAGCAAACGATGAATCATTGCCGAAAAATTCCGGAAATGAAAAGTTGTTGGTCAATTTTATCAGAACATAACTACAGATAAAGTTTAACATTAAATTAAACAGCCGTAGCTGCAATGAAGTACATATCTGAGAATGAGGAATCAAAATGCTTATTTCAAACGTTATTAGCAAAAAAAGAAAGCAAGAATGTTCCAGATTATGAGTAACAAATCGCGACTGGGCGGTCAGTTTTTTTCCAATGCTTTCAACAAAATATTGTAAATCATACATGAAAGTACATAAATTTTTTATTTCGCATTGATTTCCATTTTCTGGCAATTATCTACAACAGTGGTTCTTAGCCTTATGCACATGAGGGACCACTTGATCAAGCTCGTTATTTGTTGCGGACCACCAAATTGCAATTTTGATAAGAACGATTCAAATCTTGTACCGAAGACTACTTCTTGCAGTGACCGTACTGCACCTTGGTAATATCAATAGGGAAACTAATAGATTTCATTCAATTTACCTTTGGAACACAACTTATTGTTGTCTTGTCAGCCCAAGTAACAATTTCATCCCTATAATATTTCATAGAATATTTTCTTCAAACGATAACACTTTACACTCAATAATAGTCCAATAATGGCGTTTGGCGCCGTTTGTTGATCCAATTGAACTTTATTGTAGCACTGAACTACGCTTTGAAAAAGACATACATCATGTGTTATGTCATCATTTTCTGTCATTTTCTCGTGAAAAAAAGAAAAGAAAAATAATTCCCGCAGCCAGCGTCGAACCAGCGACTGTCGTACACCAGTCCGATGCCCTAACCACTCGGCCAACCTCACATATAGTTAACATTGCTCGTAAACACTACAAGTGCTCAACACTTCTTTATCGACTCTTCTCCATTGCACCTCCTTCTTTATATGTCAATCAGTTGAAGTTGAATAAATCCACACATTCATCAATAAAATGCAGACATTTTCTGCACTGAGATTATCGTAATTGATTCATAAGTTAACAAGGAGTGAGGAAATGTTGGTTTCATTTAATATTTCAATAAATTCAATTCAACGTGGTATTCCAGAGCACTTCATAAGTGTCAATTCTTAAAAAAATCACAAAGTCCATACTTCTATAAAACTACGCTGAACAATTTATTGGATGACCATACGAATGTCACACTATAAAAATGACACCGACTGTGCTATAGAAGAATATAATGCATGTGTGTGAGTTAACTTAGAGAGACCTTTGCATGTGTGTGCTGTATCATCCAATAAACACAAGAGTGGAGTATTTAAAGGAGTGTCTTTTTTGGGTTGACGTTTAGAGACAGTTTTTTCAAAGTTTTATACCACAATCTTTGAATTTATTCCATAATGATGACAGAAGCTTTCCGGAAAATACTTTAAGGATGTTTTATCGGATCAAAATATTACTTGAAGCGATGTCACACGATAAATGAATTTCGTGGTACTATATGATTGCTACAGTGTGAAGTGCTTCTTTAAAGCAAACGAATTGTTGCTTGGGAGTTGACGTTTTCGATTAGAAAAATGTGGAAATAACGCCAAACGGATATTATTGCTTTTGAGACCATCATCCAGAAAAAGTCGACTGACGGAGATAATCTTGTAAAGGACTCTGGGTGTGAGTTTGCTAAGTCTGAACGAATTTCAAAACCCTCATTAATTTTCGTAAAGGGGGTTTGCCCAATATTTCGGTTTATTTCATCCAAAGATGGCTCATAACTTTTAAATCCAGTTTTGTTTATCAGGTTATAAAGCCCTTGCTTGCAGTTCTTACTGGAAGAACAACAATTTTTCATTAACTCCTATAAATATGGCATTGCTGGTTCATGTTGTACCAACAGAAACCTATGTATTTACATAGAAATGCCACCGAAGATCAATAATAGCTTAATTATCTAAATCCAGCAATGCAAATTACCATTATGGTCTGGCCGGAAAATAATAGGTTTTCAAAATATTCATCGCCTTAAACACCTGAACTGTTTACCTACAATTATGACAACCCTCACGTTTATAAAGACACGTAGCTACTGCACATAAAGTGAACATTCCTATCAAGCTCTCGGTCGTCCTTGTTTTCTTGCACATCACAATCATCTTGCGTCCGTTACCTAAAAAAGAAGCATTTAAAACAAATTTTGACGGTATTTCGTTTCATCGTAATAAGCTACACTCACATTTATTTTTGCGACCAATACAATACATTACACTTAATATCTTACACAATGCACAAGGGTCAATTTCTCAATGAAAGCAGCCTGTCCTGCTCAATCAAAACGGACTCCCATCCGCTTCCAACATTCAATGCTCTATTCTATTAGAAAGTTAAGATTGAGCTGCGTGAAATTCGAGAATTGTCGTATAGGATTTTGAGGGAACCACAGCAAAGGCTTCGTGGACCACCTAGGGTCGCCTCAGGGACAACCTGTGGTCCGCGGACCACCGTTTAAGAACCGTTAATCTACAATTCACACAATGATTTAACAAAAAATCAACCATACAACTTTAGTCTGGGTTCCCATATTACGTTAAGTTACACATAGATGATTTTGGCTGAAAAGCAATTGTAAGCGAACACTGTAAAACGCAGTTGAAAAACTATTAAATACCTGCAGTTTTCAATATCGGTAATTTATTTCTGAAATGGATCCAACCAAATTAATCAACTGATAAAAATTTTATATTAAACATTTGCTTATTGCCCAATATTTTCTAATCTGCTAATTTTGCATTTATTTTAGTAAAGGCGAGCTTTTATGTTTAAAACTTAATTTTAATAAAAATTATTAGATAACACTGAATGGCTTGTGCGATTTTAGTAACTCAACTGTTAAAATATCATTTAATTACTTAAGTACAATTTTTATATTCTCAGCATATAACTTTTATCGAGAATAGGGTATTCAAAATACCTAATAAAAAATAAATTTCATTAGGACTCGATTATTTGGGCTCAGATGTAAGGTACATATTTAGAATAAAAAATTCTTTGCTTAATACAACCGGTCGATTGAAATGTAAACTGCTGTTGTTTGTGCATGTTTAGCGAAGTAATAAGCAAAGCATCGATGAATGAATGAAAATACGACAAATTGAATTTGATAGACTCCCTAAAAGTTTCATTCGCTTGATACGCATAAAATGTTCAAAGTTGCGTCTGATCGACCTTGACTGTTAGTTCTAATGGAATTCAGCTGTGCATGTATCAATCAAAATACATATCTGAACCAGTGGACGGTCTAATGTCGTGTAATCTTATCACAACATTTACGCAGATTTTTTTCCTCGAATATAAACATCATAAGATAATTTTTCCAATTGAAATTTTACATACAAAATACTTTACCTATAAATATGAGTACTTAATGAATAAATCCACTAGATACCGCTTTTATTCGTCATTGCACAATATGAAAGTAGGTCTAATCGTGTTTGCTATTGTCGCTTTGGCTTATGGCCAAGAAGTGGTGGATTGGTCTAATATAATTTTTCGAACAGTCTATCCGAAAGAGTTTGAACTGATTTTCAAAGAAACCGGTAGTGAACGTATTGTCGGCGGTTCGGTTGCACATCCTGGTCAATTCCCCTATCAAGCTGCTCTCAATCTTACCGTAAATGGCGATAGGCAAATTCTATGTGGTGGTAGTCTTCTTGAAGGATTTGTGATTTTGGCCGCTGCTCATTGTTTGGAAAAGTGAGTGGACATTCCATAAATAGAACACACTTACTTAAAAAACCATTATATTTCAACAGTGCTTCGGCCGGCATAGTTTATCTTGGAGCACAAAATATGATATCAGCCGGCGAACCTTTCCGTCAAGCCATTGCCGTCAGCAAATCAGATTTTGTCATTCACCCCGAATACAATCCTAAGACTTTTGAAAATGATATTGCTCTCATCAAATTACCCGTTGATCCTCAGTTTGGCGGTGAGCTCAAATTTATGATTAAAATTTAGTAATAATCACGTAAATTATTATTCGAATTTCAGCATATATTAATACTGTCAAGCTACCAGTTTCTTATGTTGGCGAGACATTTGCAGGACAAGTCTGCGTAGCGTCTGGATGGGGCAAAACAAATGACGGTAATAATACATAGTATTTTGCAAATTTCAGCATTTAAGTGAAGTAAGATTTTCCAGATGTCAACACCATCTCTCCGGGTCTTCGCTATGTCGATCCCACTGTTATTTCAAACTCAGCTTGCAAAAACTACTTTGGACCATACGTACACAATTCGACCATTTGCACTTCAGGAGCTGACAAGAAATCCACATGTAACGGTGACTCGGGCGGACCACTTGTCTGTTTTAGTGGTCTAAATAGAGTTGTCGTTGGCATAACATCTTTTGGTAGTGATGTCGGGTGCCAAAAAGGATATCCATCTGCATTTACACGAGTTACCTCGCACCTTGAATGGATCAGGTCGAATACAAGATATTGAAACTGCTGTGATTTTGTATAAGATAATTGTGTTGTAATTAAAATGGAGAGGGATCAATATTATGTACGTGCAAAACTCTGCAAATATTTTTCTCAATATGTAGTAAATATTCCACTTGACTTTCTTATAAAGTGTGAATGAAATAAACAAGCTACTTAGCAAATCGTCCTGATGGGCAACATCATTCATAACGAATCTTAGCGTGAACCAGTCGAGTATCAAAAACTACAGAAAATATTGTTATTAAAAAAAAAAAAAACAAATAAACCGAATATTAGGATGAAAATAAAGATAATATCACCTCATCCGCATCATCAGCAACAACGGTGTTGTACATATGTATATAATATCCTTAAATTAACACCACAAAGAGTGTCAGATTTGCCAACTGAAAATATAGAAAACGGCTAAATTTAGCCGGAAAACCGGTTATTTCTTTTTTCAAAAACGGCTTAAAATCCGGCTAAATAAATTGCAGCTAGAAAAACGTCCAAAAACCGGCTAAATCATACAAAACAATAACATTGCGAAAAAAATATAGCAAACAATTTACTCTAATAATTTTATTTCTTCTTTGGAGTACTACCCGTAAACATTTCGCGACAAATGCTTAGGTTCATGGATATTTTGCTTTAAAACGATATAATTTCTAAGTACTCTGATCGCCTCAAGAGTCATGAACTGGACATCGCAATGGAGACAGGTAATATTTACGGACGAAAAACAGTTCTGTGTGGACGGTCCAGATGGGTTCTCCTACTTTTATCACGATATTAATGATACTAGGAAGGAACCTATGAACCTGTCACGCCATCACTCCCGAATAGGTTTCGTTATGGTATGGGGAGCCATATCATTCCATGGAACTATCGACTTGGTCATCATACGAGGTCGCCAAACGGGTTCATCTTATAAACAGCTCTTAGAAGAGGAAATCCCTCAAATAAATGTCATGTACGAAGGCGATCCTTGGATATTGCAAAATGAACTTGCCCCAATTCATAATCCTGCGAGGGTGGTTAAATCGTTTATTGAGGACGAAAATGTGACTTTGTTAGACTGGGTGCCCAACTCCCCTGACATTAACATAATGGAAAACATTTGGAGGTGGCTTGTTCGGGAAGTTTACAGTAGTGGTAAACAGTACAACTCTTAAGAAGAGTTAATTCATGGAATTAAGACAGCTTGGTCTAAAATACCACTATCCGTGCTGCATTCATTATACGATTAACTGCCTCGAAGGCTTTATGAAATTATAAATAAAAATCGCGGAAGTAGGTACACACTATTAAATATAAAAACGTGCTCTTGTTTTTTGTATTTATCTTCATTGATACTTTTCTGAGATATTTTTCAGCGAAAACATTATGTAAACCGGTAAAATCGTCCCTGAACCTAAGCAATAATTGTCGCAGTGGAAATTGACTCTTCGAATGAAATAAATTACTGTAATTTAAGGAAAATGTCCTGTGGGGATTCAATCCATCCATTTTATGTCAAATATAAAATTCGCTTAAAATCTCCTATTTATGATGTAATATTGTGATTAAAACTCAATTTGTACTATCAACGATAAAACAAATTCTGATATTTTTCGTTAAAGAGCCGTGAAATTTGGAAAATGGGTATGCCTAACTTTATCATGTTTTATAACATCACCGAGATTTGATTCTAGGAGATTCAAACGAGTTTTATAGCCTCTATAAATAGTAAGGACTAACTATAAGTGACTTGCGAACGTCTTTCCAAATAGATTTGAACAAGAGATTTACGAAAAATTTAGAATGATTTTCGCGCTTGAAAATTCCCTATTTCTTTCCACCTATTTCCCTAAATCTGCAGACTAATATCGGGGTTATTTCTACCAACAAAGCGCCAAATTTTTCCCCAAAGATAACGGAATTGGAAAATGCGATTAAACTTTTTACTGAATACTTCCTCTTCTTCTCAGTACCGTATAGCCCCGTGTGGGCCATGGTGCGTTAACTCAGCCGTTTATAGGCAATTTCGAGTCAACGTTGCATTGCATATCATTTCGGAGTGTGCATAATGTTGCAAGAACTAAATATTGGATAAAGCTTTTATTGCTTGAAAATTATAGTTAAGAATTGGCCGAATGACTGTATGGACTTTTTTTTTAAAATAAAAGTTTTTCTCAGTAGGTTCAGCCATACCTATTCGGTATAGAATATGCATATTGTAGAATGTGCCTAGAGAAGGGTTAAGTTCAAATAACTTCAATGTAAACGAGACCGAGGCTAATTTCGGGCGCGGCCGAAATTTGGATTCCCATCACTCGGGCTAATAGTTTTTTGTCTGGCGAAACTATGACTTGTGTTTGTCGATTTTTAAACGTAGGTTTAATGAGTATCTACCCGGGTAGATATATGGAAATTTCTACCCAATAACCGTTCTTTTAGTATCACGTTTTTTAAATAACTTTGCAAAAACAGTTTTTGATTATTTCTATATTAATACTGTAGAACTTTTCAGGCAAAAAAAATATATTCAAGTGTAGGAAATGCATTTGTTTTAGGGATGGGTAAGCACGAAATTTTTTCAACATCAAGATTTCCCTAGGAGTTGAAATCGCTGCTTGCGAAAATATTGGTAAGCAAATTTTATAGTAGTCAGGCTGGTGTAGTGGTAAGTGCACGCACCTTCGGTGCACAGGGTCATGGGTGCGAAACTCACCGTGAGCGAACTCAGTTTATGGTGTTTTTCGAACTTACGACCCATGTGACGGACAATAATCTCACTCACAGATGTTAAAGGAGTACCCATTTATGGGGATAAATAAGACTGCTGAGCATGCTGTTGATCTCAACACCTCAATAAAAAAGCAGTAAATATCTTGGAAATTGGATGTCACTAACACATCTGCAGCCTTAGTCCAATTTTGGACTGTTGCGCCTGTTATTTTTTTTTTTAATTTTAGAGCCAAATTTTAGGAAAGGACAATCGAGACACCATTAACGAAAATGGCCCCTGAACGTGTTTAGAATTTTACTTGTGATTATGATTACATTCAACTGGCCTCCGATTTTGCTTTTCAGACCGTGGCTCGTCTATATTCAGTGCTATTTTGCTTTTGGGCAGCATATTCCACTTGCGAGATCAATGTCGGTATTACAATTCTGGCTTTGCTTGGTTCTACAGGATCGCATCTCCTGCCGAAACATACCATGAAGCCTCTTATCTCACATCCATAGAATCCATTATAGAAAGAAACATTATCCGACAGTCGGGTCTCTATTCAACTGCTCAACCCAGCTGCTCTTCTACGCTCTTAGCTAATCCTCCCCAGAACGAGACAAAAATCCCAGAGTAAAGTTTATAACGAAGTTGGGCAGGATTGCATCCAATTTGCGAGGCTAGTTTTTTTTTTGCTGATTCGCCATTTATGTACTCTCGCACAAAATCAACGATCTGAACGATATAGCTCTGGATCTCGAGAAGGAGTCAAATGCAGTCGGAAAAAAAATTATACAAGACCAAAGAGCTTAGTCTGAGTGGAAATTCAACTCCCCCATAAATATTTATTTATATATTTAGTCAATATTGGTGTCGTTGATGGCGGTATCAAGATCATTCCCAGCCAAGTGCTTTCGGTGGGTTGTCCAAAATTCAGCAAACCAGATTGTAAAAACTAAAGCTGTTGTAAGGGAGCAGTACTGGGAAAGCAGTAAATACAGAAAAACTGCAACCAATTATTAAGACTAAAGCCCCAATCGCAATACTCCATTCCGTTCAGTTGCCAAAGTAGACCTTACGGACTTGGCATGTAAACGCACACAATGGTTGTAACGGAACGGAACGGATCGGAAAAGTTGACCAAAATGCTACTTTTACGGATCACATAACCTCACTTTATGGAAAATGACAGCTCAGGAGCATAACAAATGGATATGGATGACGAGTAGTTCATCGAAGCCGTACATTAGGTCGAGTAAGTATGTATAAATGAAAAAACAATTCTAACATTTCAAGAAACTCGACAAAAAAACTGCTATACGTATTCGTCACGTATTACAACTGCCAGAACGGAACGGAGCATTGTGCTTTGCACTAATATTTTGACAAAACGGAACGGATTGGATGGTTGACGGAATGGAACGGAACGGAGTATTGCGATTGGGCGTTTAATATCATTTTAATATCTTCAATTGCAATCGAAAGTGACAGTGGATCATTAATTTACGTACCTACATTACTGGTCGACGTCAACAGGTCGAAAATATATCACGCTAGATCTCTGAATGGGTGAGGTTATAAAACACAACGTTCGCGCAACGTTTCGCGCAACGTTTCAAATCAACCGGCCGTTACGGATCAGAAACTTCTCCCTACAAACAGATACCCTAAGGGCCCCCTTGCGAGGCATAGATTGATTGATTGACAGAAATTTACAATCTGCCGTCGAACCGTGCAATTCCGCCCTCATTTATTTATTAAACTATTTATAATCAAAATAAAATGTATCTGTATCTCGTTTAAAACTGGAAATTTTAATTTTCGAGCAAAACGTATCAGCTGTGATGTGTCAATTGTCACATTTGTCACTTTCCGAGAGATGGCGATGGTAACACCAAGTTTGATCCGGATCTATGCGTTTACAGAACTCAATAGGAAACGTTTCGAAAAACGCGACACGTTACGCGAACGTTGTGTTTTATAACCTCACCCAATGACACGCTCACTGGGTTGAGTTGCACTCTGCGATGCTAGTAATCTAGAGGTACGTAGATCGAATATCGGCGTGGTCCAAACATTTCCGTACATGTGCGGATAGGAAATATATAGTGCTTGCAACATTATATATACACTCCGAAATGATATACAATGTATCCTTCACTCTAAATTAATCACGTTTACGCGAGTCAACTGTATAGCAATTAAAATGGGCCATCCATAGCGCTCAGGATTGCAGTAAATTTGGACGAAATAGAATAAAATTAGCTATGTCTATGTGTATCTCTGTTGATTACTTTGTAAGGTAGAAGGACGCCTTGTAATAAATTGAAATGGAAATGTTACTGTGTGGTTTTTAGAACATGTACACTGTAAACAAAAATGAGAAAAAGGAATCGGAAAAAAATTAAATATGATAGAATTTTTTTTCTTTCAGTATTATTAGTATTTTATTCAATATAAAAAAAATTCATCGGTCGCCCTTCCATGCCCCATCGCCTCCTGGCTACGCCCATGTACGAAACACAACAGTTTTGTATGCTTCGCAAACATGTTCCGTTCCCTTTCAATTATACCGACCATTACGGATCAGAAACTTCTCTTTAAAAACAGATCCCCTAAGCGCCAACTTGCGGAATATCATTTGACCGATTGAAAGAAATTTACCATATGACAATTCAACCGTGCATTATCAGCCTCATTTATTTATTAAAGTATTCAAACTCGAATTCTGGTTTGAAACTGCAAATTTCATTTCACGAACAAAACGTATCAGCTGTGGGAACATTACATGGGTTCCGTTCTCAAAGGGTTAATTTTCTTTGTCTTCTTTCTTATCGACATGAGGGACACATACTGTACCATCTGCCATATAGTGGACGGAAAGCGCAAAGGTTCTCTCTATGACCGTGTATATACCGGAGCAAAGATGAAAAATTTTAGGCAAAATTATTTTATTTTTCGACGGCATATGCGGGCTGTACTAACTAATCGAAACTAAATTTAGTCCTACTCGCAACAGAAGGCGAGGTGCTTGCCAATCCATTATGCCTAGACAAGCGACTGTCTCTGAAATTTATCCAGGGAGAGCGAGGACGTCTTGTTATTGGGTTGAGATCGTTTTCGATTTTCGATTCGCTACAAAGTTTATATGAAATTCCCGTTTAGAAAAAACGCGAGATTAACAAATTCCAATTATAATATTGTTCAAATAATCAAAATGTCAGATAAACCATTTTTAAACATCTGTTCAGTTTAGTTCGAATAAAAAGGATAAAAAGAAGTTAATATGCGAACTAGACTAGGACGGTATATACACCTTATGGAAAAGGTACTATGTACGAGTATCTCCAAAAATGTTTTAAGATAGTTTAAATTAAGAACCGGTATATAAGCGCTCTATGAGAACGGATCCCGTAATAAGCCGTAACGTTTTCCAAATTTGTTGTGTTCGAATTCAAAGCGGGGCGAATTCGATTCAATGTCCACACAGGGCTGACTGAAATTTCAATTCTCTGTTCTCAATCGTTATTTCTGGAATATTTTTACAAACGAAATTACGTATAATTATGGAGTCACATTTTAAATAGGCAATTCCCTGTAGTTTCATGTCAGTGCAATGAATCAGAATTTACCAGCTTCAATGCAATGTAAAAAAAAAAAACCTTTTGACTCGCTGTTGTACTGGATGGATGGAACCTTATAATCGCGTCCCTGCTGGATGCAAACTAGTCGTAGTAGTAGTAGTAGTAGTAGTCGTAGCTACTTGTTTTTCTTTTGGTGGTGAACCGAATTGATATGAATTTTTGGTGAGTATCTTCAATGAAAGAATATAAAAACTAGGGGGCTTCGCCCCTGCTCGCTTCACTCGCTAACCCCCGGGGGACGAGGCTAATTTCGGGCCTGGCCGAAATTTGGATACCCTTCGCTCTTTCCGGAAAATTTTATTGCGGTTGCGGGAGCATGACCCCACAGTACGATTCCATTCGTTTTTAATTTTTTTTTTTTTTGGTAAAGTCACATTATTTGAAGGTTTTGTGAAATTGGTGCAAAAAATGTTTCTTAGAAGAACCAAAATGGGGGTTTGGTTTGCATGGCCATCCCATGATCCCATGGTCAGATTTGATCAATTCATAGATATGCATTGTGTCATCAAGAGAAACACGTTTGTGTGAAATTTGGTTGAAATTGGTGAACAAATAAAAAAGTTTTTCTTAGAAGAACCTAATTTGGGGTGTTAGGTTTGTATGGCAGCCCCATGACTCCATGGTCCGATTTGATCCGTTTTTACGTATGTTTTGTCTTATCTATAGAAACATATTTGTGTGAAATTTTGTTGAAATTGGTATACAAATAAAACAGTTTTTCTTAGAAGAACCTAATTTGAGTAGTTGGGTTTGTATGGCAGCCCCATGACCCCATTGTCCGATTTTACCGATTCAAACATACAAACTCCCTGCAGCAAAAAGAAGCACTTGTGCAAAATTTCAGCTTCATAGCTTTTAAATTGGCTGAGTAAAACGCGTCGCAACAGACAGACAGACGGACATCGCCCAATCGACTCCCCAAGTCATGCTGATCATATATGTATACTTTTTATATGGTCGGAGATGCTTCCTTCAATGCGTTACAAACTTCATGACAAAGTTAATATACCCTTTCACTCTATGAGCGAAGGGTATAATGAGTAGGGATTTTACGTTTAGCTTTAAAATTTTGTTTGACAATAACTTTTCTAACGACAAAACAAAAATAAAGCTAAATATTCTAGGGAGTTTCCTTGTCTGAACTTTACGAAGGAAAAGCATTTTGTGCAATGCCATTCAATGCCAAGGAAATGATAAAAAAAGAATTTTGGTGTGCTGCTGATTCGTAATATTTTATGGTTTTTCTTGACTGTTATGTGAAAATCGCAGCGATTCTTTAGTTATAAAATCTAGATTCTTGTTCGCAGTTACAACGACATGCAAGAAAACAGGATGGAAACAGGCTTGAGGAAGTGGTCATTTTCACAACAACTTAGTATGTGTGTATGTATGGGCTATACTTTGACATTAAAATAAAATAATTTATATTCAAAGTAGGTAGTCTTAGGTATACGTTAAAATATATTTTGAGGGGTTCCCCACAAAAGAGGCATTTGGGTGAAAGATGACAGTGTTATTTGTTGTTGGCGACGTTTTTGGTACTCCGAAATCACAATAGTGTTCATTATGGAGCGAATATTCTTTAGTTGGGCTAACTTAATCGAACCACGTTTGAAATATAACAAATACACTGTTTCTTCTATATATCTCTTTTCAATTTTCAAATTGAACTTTTTGACGTCTAATGGTTTGTGTTCGTAGAGACGACTCATGGGATCAGCGATCGAAGTGAAACCACCGGTTTTGAGCACTATATGGGTATATTTTCTATACAGACATGTTCCTTTAGTCCATAGTCGATACTAGGGAAGTAGAACCATTCAAAAAATATTTAAATACGGCTTGAAATTGGATGTAAAATTACGATCGCTGAGCGATGATCCCATGAGTCGTCTCTACGAACACAAACCTTAACACTTGGAGGCTATGCACATCACATAAATATACAGCTGTCCAGTCCATATCATGAAGACCTTTATACAGATGATTATATATCTACCTTTTTTAACAACATGTTACTCTTAAGAACGAATTTTATCGGTGTTTGATCGTTGGGGGCAAATGTAAAAAAGTGCACATTTTTCGTTCTGAGATGGGTCACGAACTTGTCGTAGCTGCTACTGCCAGGGAGGAGACTTTCTTACCTATACCTAGGTGCTGTATGTCGTAGTTCGGCAATTTTAAAGCGGTAATCATATTTTTGTAGTCTGGCTGGTCTAGCGGTTAGTGTGCGCACCTTCAGTGCACAGGGTCACGAGTTCGAATCTCACCGTATTCCATGGTAGTTTTCGAACTCACGAGCTTGTGACGGACTATGATCTCACTCAGATGTTAAACGAGGACCCATTTATGGGGATAAATAACACTGCTGAGCGTGATGCTGATCTCATTACCTCAACAAAAAGCAGATAATATCTTGGAAATAGGATGTCACTAACACATCCTGTGGCCTTAGTCCAATGTTGGATTGTCGCGCCTGTTATTTTATCATATCTTTGAGGCTTTCTCGATAGAGTTGGGGAATAATCACTGGCGGCACTAGACTTTTCTTGGTGAACTGTTGAGCGGTATTATCGTCATGGCTGGAGGTGGTGTCATCGATATCGTTCGATTGATTTGCGAGCGGGGCAAATCTGTTGCGGAAAGCCATTTGTAGGGAATCGGCATGGGTTTTCGGCAGTTCAATCCTGTCCCGTAGAAGAAGTCCGCAGTGGGAGATAACTCCCTGGGTCGCTTAGCGCTGCTTGTGGCCAATGCGTATATTTTTTTTTTATATAATCCACGTAAAAGGTGCAGTTCACACGAGAATTAGATGCTACAATTAACCGTAGAGGTACGTTTTGCTCGACACGCCTGCATCGGCTGTAGCGACAGCGACTCGCTCATTTCATATAAAAACTCATTTTTCTCTCATTCTAAAAACGAGTTTTTATATGAAATGAGCGAGTCGATGTCGCTAGAGCCGATGCAGTCGTGACGAGCACAACATACCTTAAAGGTACGTTGTGCTAGACGCGGCCGCACGACTGCGACTCGCTCATTCCATATAAAAACTCGTTTCTCTCTCATTTTAAAAACGAGTTTTTATATGGAATTTGCGAGTCGCTGTCGCTAGAGCCGCTGGAATCGTGCCGAGCACAACGTACCTTAAGACTGGTTTTGCGATTTACTTTGATAATGATACGGTCGATGTTCACTTAGCAAGAGTCCGATTGAGACTGCCAAAGAGAGGTGCTTGTACGATTCTTTTAAAAATTGGCGCATAGCCTAACGATCATTTCTTTCTTATATCATTTTATTATAGCTTCGTTATTTCTAACAGTTTTAATGCCTTAAGTGCAGAAAACTAGGGTTAATTTTCGATCGATTTTGATATAATTTGAATGAATTTTACCAAACTGAAGATCTTTAGGGGCAGTTTAAATTGAATTGAATTGAAATCGAGCTAAAATTAACAATAGTTTTCTGCACTTAAGGCATTAAAGCTGTTAGAAATAACGAAGCTATAATAAAATGATGTAAGAATGAAATGATCGTTAGACTATGCGCCAATTTGTAAAAGAAGCGTACAAGCACAGCACCTCTCCTTGGCAGAAGTTGGAGAAAATTTACATGAAAAAAAATATTGTTTTTGGGTGAAACCACAATAATTTGACTTTGAAGTTCTGTAAAAACCAAACCTCATATCTGATTTTAGTGCTGTTAGTTTTCTTTTTTAGGTAAACTTGTTGGCTGGAATAATCATTTTATTTTGGCCGTGTTTTTTTTTATCATCGGGGCAGCTTTGCTGACCCAGACGCGCAAAAAAACCTATCGAGGGTAGCATCCAGGTTAAATTTAAAAAATGTAACGTAGGCATTGCCATTCAAACCATTGCTCGTAAATATTAAAGCCCCGTTTTCAATTTACAAACGCAAAAGTTCAAATGTAATTTTTTTAATGAAAACATATTTTTATGTAGGTATGAATCATAATTTTATAATAATAATAAGAAGAATTCGACGAACAACATTTTTAACCCTTACATGCATGGGGTCTGAACCCATTATCGAACCTGACCTCCCCTTATGTAAAATCAGCCTTTATTTTCTCAGGAAATAAACCGTTTTCCCAGAAAAGCGAAAATAGTAGAATTTGCATTGTGTACCAAATATACGCCATGCATTCAGGCCATATGGTGTAAATGAAAGACATTTTTCAAATTTTATTTAATCTGTCTTTTACTTTAATAGGAACAGTGCAAAAAAGAAAGGATAATGATTATTGAGAGTTTTGATCAAAATTATAGTGGAAACTCAATATAATGAACTCCTTCATTAAAGGAAAGGTGGTCGTTTCTATAGAAAATCGCGAATATTCGGTTTTTTTTAAAGGGAGCACGGATAGGTGCGTGATTAGTTTCCTATTCTTTATTGAAATGTGTATCGATGAATGTATCCTGGAAGTTAATGGAAAGTGGAGTACCCCTACATCCCCTACAAACCTAAATTTAGCCATATCTTTTGATAAAATGTCGCGAAAAATGTCAAATGTGTGTCAAGTGGTAGCTGTTGGATGTACTTATAAAATATTAAAAGTGCGGCAGATTCGACTCATATACCTCTTCGTCTCCTACAAAAAAAAAACATGGAATTTATTATTTTTGTCTTTGCGTGGCGACTATAGCTCTGTATATGGGTAGGTATATGGTATGCACTCACCATGCTATTAGCGCGATTAGGGCTCGGTCTCCTTATAAAATATTTTTTTATATAATAGTTCGTTATAAACATATTCCACTGTTAAACGTATATCTCGAGACTTCTTTTGACTTATCATAGCTCATGGGATTCCTTTCTTTAAAACTATATGGATTGGATTGACTTTGCTAGGATATGAATATGGAAATGAACTGCTGCCTGCTTTATAACCCAAATTTGTGCAGGTCCCAGGACATGTTCACAAGAAGTACTTCCATGTAATTGTTTTTTATAGAATGTGGTACTCTACAAACAAATACATAAAATTTAATTGCAACAGTGACCCCTTGATGTCCTCCTCCGCTTTATGGATCGACAGCACCAAGTTTGGCAACAAAGAATTACTGGGACACTGGTGGTGTACCGGAATCACGATTACAGCTTCTAACGGGTTTCTCACGACTCGATTTCTCTTAATTTCGACTTCTTTAACCACCTGCATTCCGCCCAAACTTTTCCGTCCGGGCGGCTTGTACCGTGTATGTCGAAATACACTTTCTCGCTGCCTTCAATGTCTTTCGAACACTCGGAAAAAGCAACGCTGGCCGTTAAAGCGCTAACATTAAAACTCGCGAAGTTTCATTACGCACTGAAAAGATTCTTCTCACACCTTTGATCCGGACACTGTTAACTTAAGTTTTCGACAAAAAAGTTTCACGGCACTAAACGCGTAGTTACTAAAATCAAAAATATTGGTTCCTAATCGATAATTACAAAAATCACACGGAAAAATAGAACTGTCAAATAATAATAATTAAATAATTGACTTTGTTGTGCGGCAGTTTATAAACAGTATTCGAACATGTTGCGCAACTGTTCGCGAACATTATAGATTCTTGGTCCGCAACTGTTCAGAAAAAGTTCAGTAAAATGTTGCGCAACTGTTCCCAGACAGTATTTTGAACTTTTTTAGAACAGTTCATCAACAAATGTTTACAATGGAGACGAGGCTTTAGAACTTTTCAATTTAAAATTTAATTCTAGCTAGTCATTGGAAAACGTACTAGAAAACAATTGGGATTGCATACATTTAGGCGAGTTTTGGAAAGCTAATTAAAACTGGATAGCAATATAATTTCTCACCTGAATAAAGTCACAGGTTAGCGTTTGTATGAAAATTACCCCGTATAGTGTAGGTTAGCTGATTAAAAAATACGGCATTTGCTATTCTAGCTAGTCTAGCTTTTGAGATATTGAAGCTTTAGTCGTACAAGAAAATGATTTTTCCAAAAGTCTTCAAATGCCTGTGGCAGCTAAAGGGTTAAGCTAAGGGGGTATGTTCCGTACAACATTTTTGCTGGAAATCACATGAGAAATCACAATCTGGTGCGTTTATGCGGCAGTTTCCGGACACCCTGTATAATTTCAAAATGATGATCGATGAATGTTTGTACTGATATCCTGAGATAGAGTTTGAAAAATATCTGCCTTAATTCTAATAATTAATTCTAAAGTTTCTTAGAAATCAATTCAAAACAAAGTTGGATTAAAGTCAGCTTTTTGCAAATTTACTTATAAATGTAATAGTATTATAATTCATGGAAAAGTAAGTAAATTATATTTAAAAACGATTTGAAGCCAAAAAGCTGTTTTTTACGCTTACCACTCCTCTACAAATGACACACTATGGTCATAAGTGCCTACCCGCGAGTATTCTAGCCTGCGATGGTTATTCTTTACTCAGAGCTTGACGAGTTGTATCTAGTTAAACTTTCAGTTTAAAAGTTGGCCATTTACTCGTGAAAAGTATCTGTTTCCAAATTACTGAAAATGTTAATGTCCTAGGAGACAGTAATGGGTAAAACATCGGCTATTCAGTTTTTAGTAAGCACCCGGGGCGAGGAAACATTGAAGAGTTGGAGTCTATGAGAAGATGGCAGGTCTGGTGGTATGAGGCCTCTATTGGCCTGCGGACACATACCGGGGATGTGAATTTTCATCTGACCATGTTCTTGACGGGCAACGGATGGAACCGACAATATTAGCATTGGTTTAACCTATAGAAGAATTGCGAAACAAGTCTTGTTTTATTGTCCAGATTGGACTAGAAGCGGAACTGGGCGAAAACGTAAGCCCCAAAAACCTAGTGGCTCTCATGCTGCTATCAGAAAATAACTGTGAATTAGCAAGCAGGGCGATTTGTGCGCAGTTCGCAATGAGATACAGAGGGAGCAGCGTGGATGCAAGTCCGCAACCCGTGCAAATGCTGAATTGGAACAGGAACGTGACTTTTGTGTTTCAAATGAATCGTGGGATGTTTCGTTAAGGATTGGTTTTTGAATATTTGCACCCTTTTGGCAAGATAGTGAATTAATTACCCAAAAAATCCCAACGTTGCATTCTGCGCAGCCATTAAAGAGATTAATTGTCCCGATTTTCTTCAAGTTGTTACACCAAACTCAGAAATTTTATAATTTTGCAAGAAAAAATATTACATATTAAAATGCGGAATCGGCGACCCTGGTTCTAGCTATCTGGGACAGATGTACGGAAACTGAGTTCAAAAACCGAACAAGTAGATGTGTTTTGTTCTAGTCGAATCCATTTATGAAGGTATGTAGAATTGATTGCAATTGTGTTTATTATGTTGCAAAAACGACACTCAACGACCCTTTAATTTTCAAACAAAATTTTATCAGCAGTGCAAAAAATGAACGACTAAATTATAAGCTACAGTCACATTTGGCAAGTTACTAGCGCTAGTAAAGTTGCATTCGAGAAATCACCATAGGCGACGACACGTAATAAACAACGAAAACAGTGTCATGTAAATGGGTGACTATGCGTTGTTACGACGTCGTCACCGAAACTGTGATGCAACTAGACGCGTAACTAGTCACCCTATCTAAAGGAGTTAGTTGCATACGAGAAATTACTATGGTAACGACGTCGTAAACAATCAACAAAGTGTTGTGCAATTTTACTAGTAGCTAGTAAATAGATACATTTTACTAGCTACTAGTGGAATATAACATGTTCAATTCGACCCACCATAGCGAGTGAATATACGCTAAAAATATTTCTCGGTGGATTTCGAATTAATTAACGGATCGACACAAAATTCATTGTGAATATGTAAAATGGTAGCGTATTTGCTACGAATACCTTTGAAGTAGGGAAATATTATCAGGGTCTCTCAAAGGAGGTGCAAAAGTGGTGGTCATAATCGGCCTACCCAACAAACAATAGCTAACAACGCAATACAAAAATTCGAAAAAACTGCGGTTACACAAACATTCCCAAAAAGTGACTGTTTGCTGTGCATTTAAACGAGGGGTGGTGCTATTTTTTCTATATTTTTATTTTATATTTTCTAGTCCCATTTTAGCATTTGAAATAGAAAAGATAGAGCAAGTCTATTTCACATAGTTTTTTTCTGACTCCATCCTCTCCACTGTGGTTGCTTTAAACAAAAAACGAGTAATTAATATGCAATCTATTTAATCTCTTTTTATGTCTTCTTTTTCTTTATATGCCAATCACAATGTCGTGTCCTTTTTAGAACTTTCGGATAAATATGTTTTTTTTTTAGCAAAAACAGTTTTTGGACACCTGGCCTACTATTTGAAATGCTAAAATGAGACTAGTCGCAGATACAGACTATAGAAAAAATAGCGCCACCCCTCGACGAAAATGCCCAGCAAACAGTCACTTTTTGTGAATGTTTTCCTAACATTTACACTGAATTTGATGTCGATATACGTGCCGATACACCCTTTTCCGATGACAAATAAAATTGTTGGGGTTAAGTTGTTAGCAACTTAACAAATCTAACTTGTAACACTCAATGAAGCTGGAAAGTGAAGAAGTTAATCCCAACAATTAAATAAAACCAGTGGAAAATTATACGAAACAATGACAAATAAAATTATCTAATTTTGCACCTCGTTTTCCTAAGCCTGTTATCATTTCGTAATCTCAAAGGTATTCGTATAGCAAATACCCTACCATTTTACATATTCACACTGAATTTCGTGTCGATCGGTTGAGCAGTTACATAATTCGAAATCCACCGAGAAATATTTGTATGTAGCGTATATTCACTCGCTGGTTGGCTGCTAGTCGAATTGAACATGTCCTATTCTATAGTCCCACGCAGCATTTTAACTAGCGAATACGAATGCTTTTGGATCCGCCACTTTATTAAGTTTCGGTTACGTTTTTGACACTAAAATTTTAACTTCATTGTAACGAATCCTGCAAAGTAGCTTTTGGGACGTTCCAAGAAGGTGATAGTTGGAACTTTATAGTGAATGAAATGTTGTTAATACATAATCGACTAGTGCAGGGGTATGGTACGGTTTCGGTACGCGACTTTGCTACTACATAGTGAGAGACTCTGAAGTAATATTTTTAAGTGCCAAAACCGTAGCCGTGCAATTTCTTAGTTACTTTGAAGGATTTGCTACTATATAGTAAAATTTATAACTGTATAGTTGCTACCGATACTACAAAGTCTTACTGGGAACTTTAAAGAACCATTTGCAGCTGTCAAATGCTTCTCGCCATATTTTCCAAGGTTTGACAAAATCATTGTTTGCATATTTCAGAAAAGAAACAGTTTAATTTCACATGAAATAATTTAGAATTTCATTTTTAACCCTGCTGTCGGCACAAAGGTCTGGCCAGACCTTTGGCACTATATTTTGGTCATAAGTGCATAGAAGATGAAATCGCAGCGACTTCATATTTCATGATATCCTAGAATAATATATTCAGAAGCATTTTGCAAAAATTTGAAAAAATCGATTGAAGTTTTGAGTATGTTTTAGATGATTTTCAATTTATAGTGCTTTATGATACCCAATAGGTCTGCCCAGACCTATAGTTTTTTCCCCCATTCTTCTCTTGAGGTAAAAAGTGCAAATGTGAAATTCTCTTAAAATTCTCCTATTTATGATGTAACAATGTCATTAAAATTCAATTTGTACTATAAACGATGAAAATTTCTCAGATTATTCTTTGAAAAGCCGTGAAGTTCGGGAAATAAGTATGCCTAATTTCATCACATTTCATAACATCACCTAATCAACTGAGATTTGATTCTAGGAAATTCAAACCAATTGTATTTCCTTTGTAATAGTTAGGACTAAGTATGAGAGACTTACGAACGTTTTTCTAAATAGATTTGATCAAGAAATTTATGAAAAATTTAGAATGAAATGATTTTTGCGCTTGAAAATTCCCTATTTCTTTCCAACTGCTTCCCTAAATCTGCAGGCTAAAATCTAGGTAAAATCTACAAGCAAAGCGCCAAATATTTGCCCAAAGATATTGGTATTGAAAAATGCGAACAAACTTTCTACTAGATATACGTCATGAAAATAGAGATACAAAAAGAGATGAAAATAAGGGAAAAACATGTTTACAATAATACCACCCCAAAATATGTCCACTTAAAAACGTTACTAGTGTATCTACAAAAATGATTTTAATACTTTTATTGTTTAAAATTGGCAGTAAAGAATCGATAGAATGATTCTACCGATAAAAATTTCACCTTTTCTAAAAAATAAAAATTTTTTCTCAGTAGGTCCAGCCAGACCTATTGGGTATATTATATGCATATTGTAGTAGGTGCCGACAGAAGGGTTAAGTTAATATTTTGTTTCGTGAACAAAAAGCTCGAAATAGCCCAAGCAACAATTTCATCCCTATAATACTTCGTAAAATACTCTTTTCTGACATTAATAGGGGCACTTTACAGAGTATAACAACTGAATAACAGGCCAATAATGGCATTTGGCGCCGTTTTTTAATCCAATAGAACCTTATTGTAGCACTAAATTATGCTTCAAAAAAGGCGTACGTCATTTGCTTTATATAATCATTTCCTGTCATTCAACGAATTTGCAAAAAAAAATTTCCGCAGCTAGCATCGAACCCGTGTCTGTTGATTGCCCGTCCTACACGCTACCACTCAGCCAACCTCACATATAGTCAGCATTGCTCGTAAACACTACAAATGGATAGTTGCTTCTATAGAAATGCTTGACAATTCTTTATCGAATCTTCTGCAATGCACCCTAAATCTGTACATTTATCAAGTGTCAATCCATTAAGAAATCACAAAGCCCATCCGTCTATAAAACTACGGTGAACAATTTATTGGATGACCATACGAATGTCACACTATAAAAATGACACCGACTGTGTTATAGAAGAATATATGCATGTGTGTGAGTTAACTTAGAGAGACTATTGCATGTGTGTGCTGTATCATCCAATAAACACTAGAGTGGAGTATTTAAAGGAGTATTTTCTTAGGTTAACGTTTAGAGACAGTTTTATCGAAGTTTTATACCACCATCTTTAAATTTATTCCATACTGATGATAGAAGCTTTCCGGAAAATACTTTAAGGATGTTTTATCGGATCAAAATATTACTTTAAGCGATGACACACGATAAATGAATTTCGTGGTAATATATGATTGCTACAGTGTGAAGTGCTTCTTTAAAGCAAACGAATTGTTGCTTGGGAGGTGACTTTAGTTGGGCTATATTTTGTCAATTTTTTTCAAGATATCATTAGAAAAATTAGAGGGGATTACATTTTTTCGAGCTATAATATCCACTTCCACAGTGAGATTCGCTTCGCGAGAACTTTTATGGCCCAAACGATTTTGCAAGTGATGAGATAGGTAATTACTGCATTCAATCCTTTCAGATCATATTATTTTATTGTCGGAACGTGCTACAAAGCCAACTTTAGTAAATGTGTGTACATATACTAATGTACACTTAAATCCATTCAAATATGTTTGCTTAAATTTAGTTCGCTTATACATACACATATTCACAACTTAGATGTGTGCGAAAATGGGATCAATAAAGGACCAATTACTTGGTTGGGCAAAGTATGCCACTCGTTTGGTACGTCGCAAACACGTTTCTTTTTAATGGTGGCAAAATTACCCTCGACACGAAACTTTTCATTCCCCATATTAGTGGTGTTTCGCTGACCAAAAGGGTTCCTATTACGGAACGATTGACAGTAGCTGCTACTCTTACCGAGAACATTGGGGTGGCGACTACGTTTTCGCTACTAAAAATGCTAGTTGGGAGTAGATACATTTTACTAGCTAGTAGTAAAATTGCATAACACTTTTTTGATTGTTTTTGATTGATTGACACTGTTTCGTTGTTGACGTCGTCACCGTGGAGATTTCCCGCATGCGACTTACTCGCTGCACTAGTAGCTAGTAACTAGCAGCGTCTGACTGTAGTTATACATAATAATACATAATGTTTAGTGTAGGATTGTATTATAAAAGACGCCTTATACATATAACGAAAATATCAGCAAAGAGGATTGCAATCTTAAGCTTACAAATCTTTTGTTTTGTGCTCACCGATCAAATTTAATCTACTTCCAACTGATTTCTTTGCACGTACAAATAATGATAAATCAATCGTTTGCTTGCTTTCTCCATAATCAACCGTAATTTTGGTCTGGACTCTTTAAGTCAAAATGAAGATAAAGAGTGCAGCACATAGAGTTTTTGCAATCCCAAATATTTATTTTTAGTTGCCGCATTTTCAAATAAATTAAATTAACGGATTATAATTAAATTAGATAAACTGGGTCCCGCTTTGATCTCACGTTCGCTATAAATACCCGTACGCATATCGTGAAATTTACAGTAGCAGGTTCACCGACTTGTTAGACAAAATGAAACTGTTCGTTGTTTTGTTCGCCGCCGTTGCCTTGGCCAGCAGCCAAGAAATTGACTGGACCAAGGTCCGTGTCCCTGAAGTCTGGCCAAAGGGATTGGAATACATGTTTGGAGATCGTGGAGGTGAACGTATTGTTGGTGGAAGTATTGCCTCATACGGTCAATTCCCATACCAAGTTGCCCTTATCCTTACTGTTAGCGGTGGACAAAGCTTCTGTGGTGGATCACTCATCAAGGAAAATGTCGTCCTCACTGCCGCTCACTGCGTCGCTGGGTTAGCAAAACCATAGCTATTTTTTGTGACATTAGGCTCTTATAGTTTAACGTTTACCTTTCAGAGCCTCAGCTGCTACTGTTCACCTTGGAGCCCAAAACGTTCAATCATCCAGCGAAGCTAACCGTCAAACCTTCTCCGTCAGCAAGTCTGCTTTCGTCATTCACTCTGGATGGAATGCCAATACCATTGCCAACGATATTGCTTTGATCAAGCTCCCAAGCAATGCTCGTCTTGGAAGTAAGTACTGTCAAAATTGTTAGAATTGTATAGTTATATTTCTTACTGGAATTTTCTGTCATCAGCCTACGTCAAGACCATCAAGTTGCCAACCTCCACCACTAGCGATGGTGTCACATGTACCGCCTCCGGATGGGGAAAGGCTACCGATAGTGCCACCGGTGTTTCTGCTGATCTCCGTTATGCTGATCTTTCGGTCATCTCTAACTCTGCGTGCTCAAACACTTTCGGAAGTTATGTTCGTGCCAGCAACATTTGCACCTCGGGTGCTGGTGGTCGCTCAACCTGCAACGGAGACTCTGGTGGTCCATTGGCTTATGGCAGCGGTGATAACAGGATTGTTGTTGGTTTGACCTCTTTCGGAAGTGCTTCTGGATGTCAAAAGGGATATCCAGCTGTCTTCACCCGTATCACTAGCTACTTGGATTGGATCAAATCGAACGCTGGATTGTAAATTTCATCGAGATAATAGTTATCTTTTTGAAAAGATGGAATAAAGCTAATTGAAAAAGCAACTTCAGTTTTTCTTTACTTGTTGATTAAACAACATACTGGCCAAACGAGACATTTAACTCTTTTCCCGATTATGGTATACGGAAAAGAAAAGAAATCCGAATGCTAATTCATCCTATTCTTAGAAAATTATTTTGGACTATCCAATAGTTTCGGCAGGTACATAAGTATGAAATTCCCCACCTTCTATTCGCACAATTGTTATCACAACGTAATATAAGAATCCTTACAATTTCTGGAATGTTGTGAACATATTGAAAATGCACCATGCCAATAGACTCTGAATTTGAAGCATCCTCTATCTTGGGACACCTTTTCCACTTCCACATACTCTCAATCTCCTCGTCTTCGCCAGACTTGCTTACTTCTCGTTGTCATTTTCTTCTCAATAACCTACCCCAAAGCGTGCATGAATAGGATTGCCACCCCGACAGCAATTGAGAAAGTTTTCGATTTATCAGTCGGTCGGGCATTTCTTGTTTATTCGTTCATGGCAATTGCCAATTGAGGTATGTAATCACGTCGCGGTTGTGCACCTTTGCATCCATTTTGCGGTGAAGTTTTGTTCCAGATATGCCGTACGTTACGCGATGAATGTACAACCGACATGCGACATCTTATGCCACGATGCTCCCTGTCTGTAGTCTCGGTCCTTATGACGCTGTTTTTCGTCCTAAATTCTTGCACCTTGCAAGAGACAGGCGTTCGCAACGCAGCGGATGCTGAACGAATATTGAATTTATCTGCTAATGGGGGAAGGAACTTAAAGAGCGGAAAAGTTTCCGACACTATGCAAATCTTGTTCCGTGTCTGAACTCATCGTCCTTGTCCTAGACGATGTCGTCTCCGTCGACTTAACATAAGAAAAGATTAAGGTAGATGCCCTTGAATTTGGATCTCACCTTTTTGCATTGAATGAACGTCTTGGGACAACCGCCCAAATGTTATATAAATGAAGAAGTTGGTTTCTTACCACATACGTACCTATAGCAACAATTCAACGCGAGAAATATAAATTTATTTCAACTTGGAAAACCTTCAGGTTTAACTTCTTCAAGTTATGTGTTGCCCTTTACCCGGTGTAAAATGCTTGAAAGTCGGAGAAACTTTCCGTAAACTTAATAGTCCTCGTAATTCCCCCAATCCCTTGTTGAGATGCGAGACATCAAATTAACTTGGTATTACATGAGGAAAGTTAGTCTTCTGAGCGAAATACATCAAGGACGGTGGTGATATGTTTCGACACGTAATTCTTTTGGATTGCAGATGTGGATTTGGGTAAATTATTTTAGTTAGTTAAAAACAGCAGAAAACTTAAAAAATTTCGGTAAATGATCCGTATATGAATTTTGAATTTTGATTTTTGAATTTTGATTTTTGAATTTTGATTTTTGAATTTTGAATTTTGAATTTTGAATTTTGAATTTTGAATTTTGAATTTTGAATTTTGAATTTTGAACTTTGAATTTTGAATTTTGAATTTTGAATTTTGAATTTTGAATTTTGAATTTTGAATTTTGAATTTTGAATTTTGAATTTTGAATTTTGAATTTTGAATTTTGAATTTTGAATTTTGAATTTTGAATTTTGAATTTTGAATTTTGAATTTTGAATTTTGAATTTTGAATTTTGAATTTTGAATTTTGAATTTTGAATTTTGAATTTTGAATTTTGAATTTTGAATTTTGAATTTTGAATTTTGAATTTTGAATTTTGAATTTTGAATTTTGAATTTTGAATTTTGAATTTTGAATTTTGAATTTTGAATTTTGAATTTTGAATTTTGAATTTTGAATTTTGAATTTTGAATTTTGAATTTTGAATTTTGAATTTTGAATTTTGAATTTTGATTTTTAAGCACATTGGACAATGTTACACCACTGTATGCGGTATTCGAAAGTAATCCCAATATTCGAATATTCGTGTAATTTCTTCAAATGCTGACGTAAAAACTGTGACCAATCCCTTTGATTTACATATTTATGTCTTTATGACGTAGCTTCTAAGATGATTGGTATAAAATATGGACATAGTATAATTCATATGAAAAATTCAATTCAATTCTGCCTAATCTATACTTTTGCTTCTGAAAATCGGCTTATCTTTAAAAATTGGAATACGACGCGAATTAATTGTAGTATCAGATATGACAAGATAATGCTTGTACAAATTAATTAAAAATTGAGTGCATAGAAAAATGGTATTAAATAAAAAATAATCAAGATAATTGAGTTTAAATGAACTTCATTCAAAATTTAGTGCAATCATGCCATTTAAGACACATACTCGTGCTCGTACATTATCTCTATGTACAAATCTGAATAAATTAAACAAGATTTGTTATACGTAGTTTCCTTTCATGCCCAAATTATGGATTTTAAGCGTAGAATTTTTCTAACAACATTATGTCGTTCAGTAGGCATCTTTTATGATATTTTCTTGAAAAAAAAATTTTAAGCGCTATTGTTAACAAATTAGAGCATGATGCCATATGGCATCATTGGGACTGAAAGGGCACTTAGCAAGTTCCGTGTGAAAAATGAGATATTTGGTCGGCAAAAATCCTACATCGGATTTTTTTTGCAGAATGGTTGGTAACGACCTCCAGATTATGGGAAAAAAAGTCCCAACCGATTGGGGGTCCGCAGCCTTAAAAAAGGGGGAAAAGGGGGAAATGGGGGTCATTTTTCGTTTTTTTGCGAGTATTTAAAAAACGACAAAAGATATAGAAAAATAGTCTGAGAACGAAAAAACTTACATAAAATTATCTTAGCAATGATAAATAACACATCAGAGATCTATTCAATGATTCGGCGCTAGCTTAAAAATAAATTAGAACTTTTTCATTTTATACCTTTTTTAAAAGCCCCATAACTCTTGAAAGAATGTTAGTTCAGCCGTAAAATATCGTACAAGTATTCCCAATAAGTTCAATATTATTTTGGGAGAAGCATTGAGTGGCTCCGATCAACGACCCCCATTATCCCCTCATTTGAATTTGGCGAAAGGAAATGTCCATAACTCCTCCCCCAAAATTAGAGCAGAGTGCTTAATTTTGGTTTATTGCGATTGGAGCTCATAATCACCCCACCCACCAAAAATTAGCTCATTCGGATAAAAACTAAGGGTGCCTTCCATACAGCAAGCAACTAGCATTTATGAATAAGGGACTTACTGATATGCCTTTAACACCCAATGATGCCATATGGCATCATGCTCATGCAAAACCACTTTATAGGGTTTTCCTAAAAAAAAAATCGAAAAATCTTTTGATTTTCTCTTACAACAACTTCTTTACAAAATAAAACCATTAAAATGATTTGCATAAAATGATTACTATCAGGAAATACGGGGAAATGGATAAATCAGTTTTTCGGCTTTACGACAATCGTCAAACCTTCTCTAAAATTTCATTAAAAATAACATCCCAAAACCAAAAATTTCACGCTGGAAAAAATCAACTAGGTTTTACACTATTCATCATCAATGTGGCACGATAGCCCGACGTCGGGCCTTGGCCGCCTGAATCGTTGACCTCCATAATTGTCGCGGTTACGTGACCTTGTCCTCTAGTTTCGGAAGCCCAGCAGCTGGTGGGCGTCTTCACCTACGAAGTTCTCCCAGCGAGCTCTCGGTCGTCCACGTAACCTCGCTCCGTCAATTCGTTGTGCGTTCATAACTTTCTTTGGCATGCGATTGTCGTCCATCCGTTGTACATGCCCCGCCCATTGCAGACGTTGAAGCTTCACGATTTTCGATACTTCCAGCTCATCGTACAATTGATACAACTCATGGTTGTATCGGATACGCCATTGGTCTCGCTCGCGAACGGCCCCGAAAATTCGCCGAAGGACCTTTCGTTCGAATCGGTCTAGCAAAATTTCGGAGGCTTGGGTAAAGGTCCATGTTTCGCAGCCATAACATAGCACGTGTCGGATGATCGTTTTGTACACGCGGAGCTTCGTGTTCCTGTGCGCAAGTTTCGAATTAATTATAGGGAGGACCGAGAAATATGTCTTATTGGCTAGTCCGTCGCTTAATTTCGTCGGTCTCGTTGGCGTCCTTCAATAAGTTACAACCCAGATAGTTTAAGTTGTCTACATACTCGATATTAAGGTCCGCCAATGTGATGCTTGAATTTGCTGGCGTCCTTGTTTTCGATTGCATCATGGCCTTTGTTTTGCTTTCGTTGATATGTAGTCCAACTTCCTTTGCGGCGTTATTGAGGTTATGCAGGAGGCTTTCTGCATCACCCAACCTTCGAGACATGATGTAAATATCGACGGCGTACGCTACTAATTGAGTCGACTTGATGAGTAGCGTCCCGCTGCTGTCCATATTCATGGCTCGAATTACATACTCCAAAGCCAGGTTGAAGAGCGTCGGCGCCAGCCCGTCGCCCTGCTTGAGTCCAGTACGAGTTTCAAATAGGTCAGTGAGTCGGTTCTGCACTTTGACCTGCGAGGCGGTATTAGTCATCGTCATCCTTGTGAGTCGCACTAATTTTGCCGGTATATCAAAATTCAGCATAATGTTGTACAGTACACTTCGGTCGATACTGTCGTATGCCTGCTTGAAGTCGACAAAGATTTGGTATACGTCGATGTTGTATTCCCAGTACTTTTGGAGTAGTAGCTTCACTGTGTAAAGCTGATCGGTCGTTGAACGACCAGGTCTGAAGCCGCCTTGATACTCGCCAATGATTTGTTCTGCGTACGGATTGATTCTCTTTTCAAGAATTTTTGATATAATCTTATAGGCCGTACAAACTAATGATATGCCTCTGTAATTCTCACACTTCAGCTTGTCACCCTTTTTGTGGATTGGGCAGATTATGCTTTTGCGCCAATCTTCGGGGATTAGCTCGTCGTTCCATATTTTCAGCAGTAGCACATGTACAGCGTTGGTCAGGCACGTTCCACCATGCTTCAGCAGTTCTGCTGGGATTTCGTCAGCGCCGGGCGCTTTATTATTTTGGAGCGACTGTATGGCAAGACTCACCTCCTCTACTGTTGGGGGTAGAACGGGAGGGCCTGGTTCGGCTAACTGCTCAAGAGCTACCTCCGCGGGGATGTTGATGATGCTCTTCAAAATGCGAGGTGCATCGTTTGTTAACGTTTTCGATGTCGCTGATGATGTTACCATCCTTGTCCTTACATAGGCTTCTCCTGGGTTGATATCCGTTCTTGATATTATTTATAAGTTTGTACGCCTGTCTAATGGTCTTACTGGCTAATCTTTGGTTTATTTGCTGCAACTGCTCGTCAAAATGTTTGCGTTTCTTACGTCTAAATAACCTATTAGATACTCGCCGAAGTTCGTTGTATCTTTCTTTCTTGGCTCGGGATGCGCGTTGTGTGTATTGGCGATAGGCTTCATTTTTCGTCTCAATCGAGGCCCTGCATTCGTCGTCGAACCAGTCTGCTCGTCTGCGCCGGCCTTTATAGCCCACGACCTCTTCTGCGACCCCCTTGATGCTGTCTTTCGAGTTCCTCCCAGAACTCATGGATGCCTAGATTATTGATGTTATCAAGCATGGGCGACAGATTTTCCTCAAGTGCTGTAGTATACGCAGCCGCCGTGGCATCATCAATCAAATTGTCAACCTCAAAGATCTTGGCAGGGTTGATTCTCGTTAGGTGCACCGAAGAGATTCTGTACCTGTAGGTCGTCTTCACCAAATAGTGATCGGTGTCGCAGTTGGCTCCTCGATAGGATCGAACATCTAGGACATTAGAAGCCCATCTCTTGCTGATCAGTACGTGGTCGATCTGGTTCACGGTGTATTCATCTGGAGACTTCCAGGTCTGCTTATGGATTCGTCGATGAGGGAAGCATGTAGAGCTTATGACCAAGTTTCTGCCGCTCGCGAAGTCGATAAGTCGCTGACCATTGTTGTTGTTTTCGTCGTGGAGGCTATGACCACCAGTAGTTCCCCTATGCCAGCTTTCGTTTCCGACTTTGGCGTTAAAGTCTCCTAGCAGCAGCTTGACGTCGTTTGATGGAAGTGAGTCGAAGAGTGTTTCTAGGTCGTTGTAGAACTCGTCCTTAATCGCGTCTTCTTTTACTTCTGTAGGGGCATGCGCATTAATGAGCCAGAGATTAGCAAAACGGGTCTTAATGCGGATCGCACATAGCCGCTCGTTGATGGGTTTGAAGCCGATAACGTGGTCCTTGAGCTGCTTATTCACGATGAAAGCTACTCCAAACTCCTTGTTGCCCTCCTCTTTACCACTCGTAAAAATAGTGTGCGAATTGAGGTCGTTAATCTCGCTTTTGAGCCATTTAGTTTCCTGGATTGCAACTATGCTCAGCTTGTATTGCTCTATCTGATCCAGGAGGGCCCTTAAGGCCCCCGGTCTATTCAGGGAGCGTACATTCCAGGATCCGAAAGAGTAATCAGTTGTTCGTTTGCGAGGTCGTCGTTGTTTTGTATCCGTCCAATCCGAGGCTTTTGTTTCAGGTTTCTTGAATTGAAGTTTTTCTTAGGATGAGTTGTCGGCACATCGCTAAACCATGATAGGGTTTGATCGTTTAGTAACCTGAGACGCTGCAGATGTAAATACAGCACTCAGGCGGAGCGGTGCTTCTTCCAAATGTCGCATCAGATGATTTGACTTAGCCGTTAGAGGTTTTACCCAATACCGTTACCAGGAGGCGCCCGCGCGGAGGACACATGAAGAAGTCTTTTGCCCCCCTATTACACTATTGGGAGAGTCTAATATCACACAAAAAGTTAAAATTGATTTCTTACATTTTCTATGAAAAATCATTAAATTTCATGATGCCATATGGCATCATTGGGAGCGAAAGGGTTAAATAACGGCACATTTTATATATGTATTTATGTAGATATGTTAAGTAATTTTAAATTGCATGCATTGCAACGGAAGTGCCATTAACCCTAGAGATATAATCATATTTTTTACCCTTGAAAAGATAATCATACGTCGATTCGACGTGTTGCTAGTTAACATCCTTATAACTTCTTTGTTAAGAGTAACATGTTGTTAAAAGGTAGATATATAATCATTTGTATTTAATAATAATCTGTTAAACTCATGGTTTTGGCAAAATTATCATTTGCTTGTGTATATAATATTAATTTAAAAAAAAATGGTTCTAGGACAAAGTGGCCTGTCCTTTCAATAGATTAAAATAAAGGATATCTTTATCGAAACAGGCTTTTAGTGGTTATATCCAAGTAAATACACATCCACGTTATGAAGATTTATATAAAAATGTCAATTCGGGGCAATTAAAATATTTTTCAGTACAAATTTGTTCTACAGTTTTTACTGACATTAAAGATAATCATACGTCGGTTCGACGTATATTCGACTTATGACCCCCCCAATATCTTAGGCTGTGTGGCACCCAAGCCAATAATTTTGCCACGTAATTACGCCTACAGACATGAATTGAGTTAAGTCTTGGAACCAACAAATTATAAAGCTTCACTTATGAGATATAATAAAAAGAAAAATTTCTGTACGTCGATTCGACGTAGATAATCTCTCTAGGATTAAGAACGCTGATTTCCAAAACTGTATCAAGAATTTAGATAAATGCTCCCAAAAAATATTAATTGCCTTCATCAACATCACACCCAGCTGTTGTTGATGAACTCTGCAAATTCCAAGAAAATTATTAGACTTCGTCCTAATTGCTATTCCAATTTAACACCTCTCGTGCTAATTGACTAAACTGACATATCTTTTCCCGGCAACAACTTTCCTTTTTCCGGGTATATCATTAAAATTTACACTCTTTGGACGTGGGGGATGGGCATTCATTCATCTTATTTTTCCACTTGGAAAATTTTTAGGCGTTGCTTCGGAAAAGGGATATAGTCGTAGCTTCCAAGACGCGACGACATGGACAAGGACAACAATTCATTTCTTTTAACAGACCGCTGTGGTCACACACAAAAACATACAATCTTTCAGTTTTCCATAGTCATTTTCTACATTTTCTTGCAAGATGCTTGTCGCGCGCCCTTTGAAAACCGGCAATATGCCACACACTGTTGGTGTCAGCATAATATCACTAGAGTTGGTCCTGGCTCTGGCTATATATGAACGAATTGGGTCCTTCTTGTTTCTGCGAGCAAATACTATCGACCGGACTTTCTCTCTGGTGTCTTTAATGGCAAAAAGATAGAAGCATTTTCTTGAACTGGTAGGTGAATATAATGGATTTTGTGCTGTTTTTTTCTGCTGGGGTTGCATGATGTAGAGGACGCACAACCAACGGCCTTATCGGGGGCAATTAATTTTAACAACGAATGATCAAAGCTTGCAGATAGAACTTGTAAATTACTTTAGCACCCAATTGCTCTGATAATGATGATGACTCTGTAGAAAGAAAGTGGTGATACGATACGAGTATAGATAAAAAAAAACACTTGGAAATGTCTCCCCTATAAGTATTACCCTGCAAACTTTTAATAATGTTTGGTGAAAATTAGTTACACCCTTACACATGTTGAGCATTAAATATTTATTTTAGAACCCATGCAGTCAGATTTCATGAATGGTACTATCAAAATTGCAAGATGTGTGTCACAACATTCAAATCCTGCTCTCTATTACATGAAACATGTTCCAAAGTTGTTCAACAACGCATTCTTGACGATAGTATTGAGGTTTCACATAGGGAAAAAATTCCTTAAGCCGCTTTCGTTCTGGCATAAATATCCTCTCATAACTTCCCGTTATACAGTCACCGAATTCTCGAAATCTATGGCTTTCATAACATTCTTCAGCAGTCACAATGAGGGGCTTCAAAACTAGAAACTGTTATTGCACTAACACACGATGATGCTGAAATCTTAAAAACTGCTACTTGTAGATTGCCGTGCCGAACCTTTGCGCCAGAACGAGCACACGTATATGTATATATATGCACACGACTATAAACAGACAGCATAGTCTTTATCTGTTTATCCCCCTAGTGCCTAGTATAGTACAACCACTGCAACCGTTTCGGTTTATAAGAAGCCTTTAAAGATTTATATGCGTTTTCTGCAATCATTCCAAATACGGACGAGGATGGATCTCATTCTCTCTCCAGCAACACAAGAAGTAAACTCGCACAATGCTCCCGAGACTTTTCTTGTATATTTCCAACGAACAACGACCTGATGTCGTTCTGTTAACGCTCCGCGCGGCCCCTCGTATATAGTCGTATGTATAGATCGTTTGCAAAAGCGCTTATAGCCCGGAGGATCCTTTGTCGAAAATGAGGTGAATGAGACAGGAAATTGTTAAAGTTTGAAGGGAAATCAAGTCGGTATTTTGGTTGAACATTAGGAACGTTAATTTCAAACTTGGTGAAATGAGTTTGGTGCGAGGTATACGGAAGTCGAAAATCCAGAAATACTTTTTCGGGCAACTTCTGAATTGAACTAGCCATTTATGTTGACCATTCAAGGAATAATTTTGGTAAGTTTTCGAGAAATGTGCAACAATTATGGTTGATGTGTTGATTTTAATCGTTTTTGTATACAATGGAGCTATGAAGTTTATTTAAGTCGTCAAATTTCATTAAAAGTGAATGAATGTATGGCTAAGTATAAGGTGTACAATAAATTTGACAGTATTTTAATGGATGAAAAAGGACGAGGGTTGAAATCTACCGATAACGCCAGAAGTGACCTAAAGAGAACGAAACTCGCGGCAGCAGATTTCCATTTTGCTTCTGCTATTGTGAGATCTTTGAGAATTCAGCAGTAGCAGCAATTTTGTCGAGACTATCCAACATAGGGTAAACCGAATTTTGAGGGCTTTATGTATTTTCCAAACTCGTGCCAGGCCGATTTTGCTTTTTTAGGCTTCATGCACACGACGCGAAAACGGCTCGCAAGCTCGACACATCGAAATGCATTGGCTCTTATGGAAAGCTCACGACAGCGAGAGCTGTGCCGCTGTCAAATCACAACTAGCGAGACGTATTTTCACATATCGTGCATATTCCAATAATATCGTATTTAGGTCAGGAAAAAAATACAGAAGTTTATTTCTCAATTTTGTTATATGTATTTTGGGGCGCTGATTCCGAATATGAACTTTGCACCCTAAAAAAAGTGCCGCAACCTTTAAAAAAGGGGGGAAAGGGGGGCATTTTTTCGTTTTTTTGCGATTATTTCAGAAACGGTAAGAGATACAGAAAAATGGTCTGAGGACGCAAAAAACTACATAAAATTATCTTTGCAATGATATATAACACATTAGAGTTTAATTGAATATTTCGGCGTTAGAATAGAACATAAATTAGAATATTTTCATTTTAGACCTTTTTTAAAAGCTCCATAACTTTTGAAAGAATGTTAGTTCAGCCGTAAAGTTTTGTATAAGTATTTACAACAAGTTTAAGATAATTTTAACGTAAACATTGAGTCGCTCCGGTCAAGGACCCCCAGTATCCCCCCATTTAAATTTTTCAAAACAGCATATCCATAACTCCCCCCAAAATTGGAGCAGAGTGGTAAATTTTGGTTTGTTGAAATTGGAGCTCATAGTGACCCCACCCACCAAAAATCAGCTCATTCGGATAAAAACTAAGGGTACCTCCCATACAAAGTGACCCATCAGGAATTTGTTCTACGTACGAGTAGGTACTACTCATTTTATAAACTGTAGAACAAAGTTGTCTTGGGTCACTGTGTATGGGAGGTACCGTTAGTTTTCACCCGAATGAGCTGATTTTTGGTGGGTGGGGTGACTATGACCTCCAATCGCAGCATACCAAAATTTACCACTCTGGTACAATTTTGGGGGGAGTTATGGACATGCCGTTTTGAAAAATTTAAATGGGGGGATAATGGGGGTCCTTGACCGGAGCGACTCAATGTTTACCTTAAAATGATCTTGAACTTATTATGAGTACTTATACAAAATTTAACGGCTGAACTAACATTCTTTCAGAAGTTATGGAGCTTTTAAAAAAGGTCTAAAATGAAAATATTCTAATTTATGTTCTATTCTAACGCCGAAATATTCAATTAAACTCTAATGTGTTATATATCATTGCAAAGATAATTTTATGTAGTTTTTTGCGTCCTCAGACCATTTTTCTGTATCTCTTACCGTTTCTGAAATAATCGCAAAAAAACGAAAAAATGCCCCCCTTTCCCCCCTTTTTTAAAGGTTGCGGCACTTTTTTTAGGGTGCAAAGTTCATATTCGGAATCAGCGCCCCATAATACATAAAGAAACAGTGAGAAAAAAACTTCTGTATTTTTTTCACGGAATGGTACTAAATCGACACGATATTACTGAACTAGCACCACAATCCGCAAATTCACGGCTCGCGAGCCGTGTTTTGACTGTGCATGGCTCTCGCTTGCTGTCGCTCGTCATGAGCTTCCCATGAGAGCCATTCGATGTGTCCAGCTTGCGAGTCGTTTTCGCGTCGTGTGCATGAAGCCTAAAGGTACACATTTATAATGCCACTGGTGACTGAATTCAGAGTTCATATTTTCTGTAGGTTACAGATATACATACACAGCAAAAAAATCGGAGTGATTTGCACTTCGAATAGTGTCCATCCGAATCGGATAATATTGGCATAAAACTCGAAGGAAGGTATTGCTAAAGACTCCGAACGAATGTAATGGCTTCACTAGAAAAAGTGACTTGATTTTATCCTCTTGGTGTAATAATTTGAACTCAAAAGAATACTTTCGATTACACCAAAAGCAGTAATTCTCGATATTTTTGGGATAAAAAAACAGCATTTTCACAGGGAAGGAACATGTAACTCATAAATGAGATTTGTATAACCTCTCTATAGCTGGTCATTTACCTCTTTACGTTTTAAAATGCATAATAAATTTACCTACCTACCGTGGGATTCGATCCCGGGACCCTATGATTCGTAGACGAACGCCCTACCTACAAAGCCAATCAGACTAACTGATGAAGTTTGTAATTTATTCAACAAGTGACATCGCTCTACCACCAAATTCACTCCGATCGGTGGATATAAAATACCAAAATCGGAGGAAATAAGCCCCACCATAATAACTTGATTAAACATGTTACGGTAATGATCCGATATGTGTAATACAGAATACCAAATTGGTTAATGTTTGAAATATGTCCGTAAAAGGTTTTAATTTGGGGTCTTCGTCCGTTTCGGATTCTATTCTAATAAAACCGCCATCATGGCGGTGTTATTTTGAAGATGTTTACTCCGAAATAATTTTGCGTGTTAATCCTATCGGATTCTCTTCATACTTTTTGCTGTGTATCTAATAGCATCGATACCAACTAATCCTCGTCGGTGGATACATTTTTGTAACACGTAAGGCGTGTTTTTACGCTCAGTTCGCCATAAAACTGAACATGTGTTTCTTGCCATTATTTCAGAACTTAAAATCCTGTATGCCCTGTATAGTGGCTTGAATTCGAACCCAAATACATTGCTTGGTTTTTTGGTGTCTGTCCACTTTTTATATAGACAACAGCGGCTGCTAATCTTACACAAAAGTTAGTTGCTCCAAGGAAATTATCTGAAATCGGCCGTCCAGTTTCATGGAGGCACAACGCAAAAAGAGTAACAACTGTGACTGAATATCCGCGGGAAGTGAATTTGTTCTCGTTCTTTCGATCTTTCCAAACAATTCTCTTGAATCTTCGACTATCAAAAACATAAGATATAACATGCCGTGGGAAGTCTAAATGTACTAAAGCTTCTTTAGCCACCTCTGCAGATTTACCAGCTTAAAATACGGTTATGAAATTAATGCCAGAATTTTCAACGAAAAATCAAGGAAGAATGGTTGATGCGAAATTCAATGAAGCTTTGGAGAGAAAGATAATTTTTTTTTAATTTTACGAGATAATTTTCACAAAAAAAAACGATACAGTAGTAAAATTTGCACTAGTTGTCTTTGTAGCGTTTCTGCTCAAGTTAATTTCTCTATCGACCCTATTAATTTTACCCGACAAACGCGGAACACCATGTATGTACAGAAATAGCACATCATTGTGTATATAGAAAAGACAAATCAAGTTATTTGTCACTTTGTTTAGAATTACTACTTTTTAAGACTGACTCCATAAAAGATACCGCTGCATTGAATTTCACTCTATGAAAAAGATTGAAGAACGATCAGGACTCACGAAGCGAAAGCTCGAAAATCATAAGTGCGAACCTGTTAATGTACTAAGGGCAAATTAAATAAATAAAAGATGGTTTTGAGTAGTTAATTAAGGCACACTCTAATAATAGTGTTGTGCACATTTCGCACAATTTGATTTCAGGGTAAGCTACAAAAAGCAAAACGTCCTAGCTATGGAATGCGTTAGCTCATCACTATACTTGAAGAGGTCGATAGGGGCGACAAAATCTGATTAGTCTACTGGCGGCAAATTCGCCACTGTTTGAGAAATGTAAAGACTACGAGTCTACCATCTTCTTCAATTCACTTTCCAATTCGGACACTCTGCAGGAGTCATCTATATTATATTCTAGATATTCTATATGAATATTACCGGTACCAGCTATGGCTGGTAAGTTATAAATAGTGCTTCACCTCGCCCGTTTTCCAGTTGGTTGGGGTGTACGAAGCTCGGGCGCTCTAGTGCTAATTGCATTTCCCGCTTAACACATTTTAAATGGGCCCATATACATTTTCTGCAAGCATCACGAAAACGATCACGCTCAGTGGTTCAATTGGTTGAGTCGCACTCTACGAAGCTATAGTAATCTAGAGGTCCGGAGATCGAATCTCAACGTGGTCCAAAATTTCCCGTACTACCGATACGAAATATATAGTGCTTGACACATTATATACACTCCGAAATGATATGCAATATCACGTTGACTCGAATTGCCTACAAACGGCTGAGTTGACGCACCATGGCCCCACATGGGGCTGTACGGTACTGAGAAGAAGATCACGAAAACGATAATCGAGATCAAAATACACGGGGCTTACAATTATCCCCACACAAGCAAGGGGCGGAAGTGGCACGTTACGCCTAGAGCGCAACAGAGGCTCGCGCCGGTCCTGCCTACAGCTGCCAAGCGCGAACTTATTAGACGGTCTATAAAATTCTGTCTGTACCCTAACCTAACCCCTTGTGGGGCATTGGTCGTTCACTCAGCCGTTTATAGGCTATTTCGAGGCAACCTAGATAGCCCTGTGATCCTTCTGGAAGGATTTATAACATCATTTCGATTTAAATTAATTTAAAATAGTTCATCATGTCGAACAAGATAGCAAAAGTGTGTATGACAAACAAAAGACATTCCCCTAGCTATCTCATTCACTCGATCTGCTAGTTTGCGAGTTTAGTTTATGTTAGAAGCGTTTAAAATTGAGTGATCCGGAAACAAGGATGACCTCTCCGATGTCATCGTGGATAAGTGAGTTTATTTTGGAATGCGTTCACTTTGACGGCAACATTTTAAATTTGAGTGAATATATTCTTTTTTCTGAAATATGAAATATGTTTTTGCTTTTCACTAAAAGACATCATTTTTGTATTTTGGTAAACTCCTTGTACCCCAGGAGATTTAAACAAAAATTTGGGCAACTTTCGGAAAAATTAGGGGACAGCTGAATTTTCGCATGAGCCTTCCTTTCGTGGTCCAACACAAGACCCCAAAAGTCCCTGTCTGTATGAATGCCGCTAGCGGTTGTACAGAGGGCCGAAGACTCCAAAAACAGGTTTTTTTTTTTAATATCTCGATAGCGGTAGTACATATGTACTAAAAAGTGGTGCATGGAAAATTTATAGCTCTTGTGGTTTGTGAAAAAAATGCCCAAAGGTAGATTTTGATTCGACTACTCCTAACGGTGCCAGGGGTCTAACGGTATTTTTTACAAAGTTTCAGGAAAATATTTATAACGGTAACTCTTGCTTAAAAATTTTCTATGGCGAATTTGTAGATCAAATGTACAGATCTGGTGTTTTGCCATTGTATTTGGATATACTGAAGAAACATATTCAGTGCAGACCACTTTCCTGCATAAGCTGCCCATACTAAGATATTCATAAAATTAACAAAAAATGTCGTTTTGTATGGCTTGAACCCTCATAGCGCCCTTACGATTGTACATATCGATCTGAAATTTTTGGTATTATTTTGGGCGCTGTACAAGCTACAATTTTCGTCATATAACACTTTTTAGTGAATATTACCGTTATAGAGATATTCCCCAAAAACGGTAAATTTAGACTTTTGGCCCCTTATAACCTCTTTAGGCGCCCACCCATCGATGGGACCTTTTGGCATTTTATTTGCAGCCACAGAAGCTACAAAACCCAAAAATTCTCGTTATTCATAGGTTTAAACCCCCATAACACCCTCAAGGGTGAACATATTGATGAGAAATTTATCCACTTTCTTCAGAACCGTATTTGCTACGAATTACCCATACAATGTCTTTTAGCCAGAGTTACCGTTATAGAGATTTTCGTGAAACCTTGTTAAAATTTCGTAGGACCTCCTGGCACCGTTAGGAATGCTCGAATCAAAATTGATTTTTGACATGTTATTCTGATAGCTACATGAATAGCTACAAATTCTCTATTCGCCACTTTTCAGCACATATTACCCTTATTGATTTATTAAAAAAAAACTGTTTTTGAGGATCTTTGACCCTTTGTAGCACCTCTAGCGGCTATCGTACAGAAGGGGACTTTTGGGGTCTTGTTTAGGACCTTGAAAGTAAAGCTCATGCAAAAATCCATCTCATCCATCCCCTATTTATTCCGAAGTAAAATGCCAATTTTCTTGGGGTATTTCTAGTTTTTGGATTTGGGACGAGCCACAGCACTATCTGAATTATTTATTAGACCCTAACATTTGCTTGAATTTCAAATGGAATGAGCGTAGGCATTATGCTCATTCCACGGCTCGAAATGACATTCCGAATATTTTATTTCAAGTTCTTGCATGAAGTTCTGCCTTACCAATATACATATATGATTTATAATTTATAGATAATCTGTTCCATGAATGTTGTTTGGATGTTATTAAAAAAATCATCATCAATGTGGCACAAGAGCCCGACGTCGGGCCTTGGCCGCCTGAATCGTTGACCTCCAATTGTCGCGGTTAAGTGACCTCCAGTTTCGGAAGCCCAGCAGCTGGTGGGCGTCTTCACCTACGGAGTTCTCCCAGCGAGCTCTCGGTCATCCACGCAGCCTCGCTCCGTCAATTCGTTGTGCGTTCATAACTTTCTTTGGCATGCGATTGTCGTCCATCCGTTGTACATGCCCCGCCCATTGCAGACGTTGAAGCTTCACGATTTTCGATACTTCCAGCTCATCGTACAATTGATACAACTCATGGTTGTATCGGATACGCCATTGGTCTCGCTCGCGAACGGCCCCGAAAATTCGCCGAAGGACCTTTCGTTCGAATCGGTCTAGCAAAATTTCGGAGGCTTGGGTAAGGGTCCATGTTTCGCAGCCATAACATAGAACGGGGCGGATGATCGTTTTGTACACGCGGAGCTTCGTGTTCCTGTGCGCAAGTTTCGAATTAATTATAGGGAGGACCGAGAAATATGTCTTATGGGCTAGTTGTATCCGTCGTTTAATTTCGTCGGTTTCGTTGGCGTCCTTTGATAAGTTACAACCCAGATAGTTGAAGTTGTCTACATACTCGATATTAAGCTAGCTCCGCGGGGGATGTTGATGATGCATTGAGGAGCTCTTCAAAATGCGAGGCCCATCGTTTGTTGACGCTTTCGATGTCGCTGATGATGTTACCATCCTTGTCCTTACATAGGCTTGTCCTGGGTTGATATCCGTTCTTGATATTATTTATAAGTTTGTTCGTCTGTCTAATGTTCTTACTGGCTAATTTTTGGTTTATTTGCTGCAACTGCTCGTCAAAATGTTTGCGTTTCTTACGTCTAATTAACCTATTAGATACTCGCCGAAGCTCGTTGTATCTTTCTTTCTTGGCTCGGGATGCGCGTTGTGTGTATTGGCCTCAATTGAGGCCCTGCATTCGTCGTCGAACCAGTCTGCTCGTCTGCGCCGGCCTTGTGTGATTGGCCTCAATTGAGGCCCTGCATTCGTCGTCGAACCAGTCTGCTCGTCTGCGCCGGCCTTTATAGCCCACGACCTCTTCTGCGACCCCCTTGATGCTGTCTTTGAGCTCCTCCCAGAAGTCATGGATGCCTAGATTATTGATGTTATCAAGCATGGGCCACAGTTTTTCTTCAAGTGCTGTAGTATACGCAGCCGCCGTGGCATCATCAATCAAATTGTCAACCTCGAAGATCTTGGCAGGGTTGATTCTCGTTAGGTGCACCGAAGAGATTCTGCACCTGTAGGTCGTCTTCACCAACTAGTGATCGGTGTCGCAGTTGGCTCCTCGATAGGATCGAACATCTAGGACATTAGGAGCCCATCTCTTGCTGATCAGTACGTGGTCGATCTGGTTCACGGTGTATTCATCTGGAGACTTCCAGGTCTGCTTATGGATTCGTCGATGAGGGAAGCATGTAGAGCTTATGACCAAGTTTCTGCCGCTCGCGAAGTCGATAAGTCGCTGACCGTTGTTGTTGTTTTCGTCGTGGAGGCTATGACCACCAGTAGTTCCCCTATGCCAGCTTTCGTTTCCGACTTTGGCGTTAAAGTCTCCCAGCAGCAGCTTGACGTCGTTTGATGGAAGTAAAAAAATGCTAAGACGATTTAGATGATTTAGAAACGGCAATTCAAATTGGCACGATTTTAGAAGAAGCCATAGAAAGAGTAAAAATATTTTTTTTTTTAATTAAATGATTAAACATTTTTATTATTTTATTATTATTTATTTCATTTCTAACCATACTAGTCAGAGCGGTAATATGGATAGAAGTAATCTCACAACGCTGAATTATTATGGTGGTAAATATATATGTTGATTTTCGAGGACCTTAGGGATGTGAATATTAAAAATAACTGTTATATGAGGTATTTACATAGTTTATAGCAAACAATTGCAAATTATAATGTTAAAATAATGGTCACTATCCAGCTTCGTTAATTTGTTTTATTGTTTCTACAACGTTTCGCCTTTCTTTACGGCATCTTCATGTAGATCTATGTTATGCTTCTTACCGTAAGGATTATCACAGTTAGTAGATTCATATGTTTAAATTAATTAAAAATGTAACAAACAATTAAATAAATAAGTAAATAAATTAACAGAAAAACAGACAAAGTATACATATTAAAACTCTAAATTGGCGGGACTGTATTGGCAGTCATTAACATTATTTTAACATTATACGATAATCAGAAGTGAACATCCAAGAAACAAAATAGCAAATTATCCCAAAAAAAATAATTCAGGGTTATCAGGGATAATGTTGCAAGCAAGCAGCAAGTCTATAAAATTGGTATAAAGCACTACAATGCAAACGGCACCCTACGAACTGAAATCATTATTGGCTTTTTGGGAAATTTTATGAGCGCTTCTCAAAGTGCACAATTCAGTTGTAAAATTGGATTCTAACCTTGGCTGGTGTTAAAATTGCAGCGTGTTAATAGGCGTGATAACAGCCACTGTCACAGCTTTGCATCGTCCTTCTAAGATGGTAACGTGTTGGGGCGTAGCTTAGGAAACTTATTTCCGTACTTTAAGGGTTGTGAATTTGGACCTAGTGCTAGAATGGTATTCTTAATTCTTAATTTCCGTCTGTTGAAACTATGGTGGTGACAAATGTCCTTTTCTGTTAACACTATTTGTCTTCGAAACATAATGATTTTTGTAAGAAAAAAAATTCGGAGGGTGTTTGTACTATCAAAACCCCTACGTAGGATCGCCACTAAGCATACTGATCCGGAGGAGCAGGAAGGTTAAAATAGGCAGTCCTACTCTATTAGGGTTAAGTGTGCAAGCATCTTTGTTCTGCCCGATACAAACAAACCAATAAGTTTTGATATATCATATCATTCAAGTTGTCACTACGTTTCTTACTTTTCCGAATTTATAATAGCTAAAGATTCTATCATTAAATTTGCTAAGAACAAAATTATCGGAAAGCTCTGAAAAAGGACATTAAAGGACACTAATTACAAACCTTGATCGAACGTGAGCATGCGGGGTGTCATATCAAAGAGGACGTCGAGTGCATTGCATATCCGGTATTTGTTTCCTATTTCAAGGACACTAAATGGAATAATTCGGGCTCAAACGAAAAATTACGGCTTTGGAAAGATACATATACGAGAAACACGAAAATTTTCCATTGGGTCCCAATTTTCTCCTGTGATGGTCCTTGAAACAAGTAATAAATACCGGATATGGAATGTACTCGACGTCTTCTTTGATATGACACCCCGCATGCCCACGTTCGATCAAGGTTTGTAATTAGTGTCATTTTATGTCCTTTTTGGGAGCTTTCCGATAATTTTTTTTCTTAGGAAATTTAATGATAGAATCTTTAGCTATTATAAATTCGGAAAAGTGAGAAACGTAGTGACAACTTGAATTATGTTCGTAGTTATGGCTTTGGAAACATATACGGAAAACACAGTAATTTTACATTTAATCTCGATTTATTCCGTTGAGGGTCCTTGAAACAGGAAACAAACACCGGATATGTAATGTACTCGACGTCCCCTTTGATCTGATACCCCTCATGCTGACCTCCGGTCAAGGATTAAAGAGTATCCTTTTTTGTCCTTTTTGGGACCTTTCCGATCAAAATTTTTTTTAGCAAAATGAGTTTTAAATTCCTGGGAGCCCACTGATTCAAAAACCACAAGAATTAGCCTTACTCTATTTTTTTCTATTTGAAATGCTAATATGACTGCACTAAACCAACCCAAATAGCTATGCTGCTATTGCTAACGAAACATCTGGAAAGTTATGAAGGCAGTAATTTTTCCATACGTTTGCCTATATTTCTTGATCGGATTACAGTGTTTCAGAAAATAGGACTAATTCCATGATCCATCGCCAATATTCCTGGAACGGATTTCAGAACCCCTCTCAATGGCTTACACCCCCCATAACCCAATAGCATTTGATATCTGGGACATTGTTTCTCTGCACGAATTGGCGGATCTCAGTAATTCGGTCCCCTTCAGCACAAGAAACCCTTTTCCTACTGAAATATCTGCAAAAAAATCGTCAAGGCCAAAATGATTTTCCACATCCTTTTCGCAGATTAGCGGATTTTTGTGTATTTTCCAAATAAACATCTGACTAAGTGCTATCCTCACCTCAGTAGGAGACACATCTGGAAAATCGACCGAGAAAAATCAACAAGGCAGCTCATTTTCTGATGTTTTTGTTAGTCTAAGAAAGTTAGGATATTTGGTCGGCAAAAATCCTACATTGGAATCTTTTTTGCAGGATGGTTTGTAATGGCCCCCGGATTATGGAAAAAAAAAGTCCCAAGCGAATCGGGGTCCGCAACCTTATAAAAAGGGGGAAAGGGGGGTAATTTTTCGATTTTTTGTGATTATTTAAAAAATGGCAAAAGATACAGAAAAATGATATGAGGACAAAAGACTACATAAAATTTCCATTGCAATGATATACATAACACATTAGAATTTGATTGGGAAATTCGGTGCTAGACTAAAAAATAAATTAGACTATTTTCTATTATAGACCTTTTTTAAAAGCCTTATAACTCTCGATAAACAGCTAATTTAGCCGTGAGAGTTTGTGTAAGTATTAACAATATGTTCAAGATCATGCCGTTCGATGGCCATATTTTGGCTCAATTTTCGTAGACTATGCCTGTATCTCCTCAACACATTCGCGGAGTTCAGTACTTTTGCCGCACTCACACATTGGTAACATTTAAAAGTTTAGGCGATACGAAGTTCGCCGGGCCACCTTGTGTGAATATAAAGAAAAGTGACAAGATGATTAGTTATCGTGTTAGTTAAATTTCTACGAGAAAATGGGCCTTAATATGTAAAATAATCTCGAAAAACGGATAATGTGTAATGTGATGTTAAATGTGGAAAACCAAATGTTGAATTTGTTGGTTGTTACATCTTCCTCCTATCACATTGGCGTCGTATCCTGAAACAAGCAAAAATAACACAAAGAATCTTGCACAATACAAAAGATCGAATTATACATATCTGACTTGGAAGCACCTCGAAATCTAACGTAGACGGCTGGCTGTTGAACGGTGGACACTAGGCTACCGCATATTTGTTATTCGACATCGTCACCGGCTGCAAAATACAAGATAAAAAAGTAAATTAATGAAATATGTATAATGTAATGTAAAGATTTGAATTCCTAGGGTTAAGAGAAATGTAATTGTCAAATATTGATGACGTAGTATGATGACTGAAGAGAAGAGTATATAATATTTATGTATTAGTTGAATTCGTTTATATATTAAATTCACAGTTATACATGTTGCACTCTCAGTCGATAAAATGATAAGCGGTGACTTCGTGTCGAGCAGTCATCAAGATAAGATATATTTGATACAGAAATTATACGTATAATATTATTGAAATATTGTCTCTTTGATTTAAGGAATACCTACCTACTAAATTAGTTATCCCAGAGGAAACATTGGTCGGAAAGGAAGGCAAAAAAAAGATCTGTGTACGGCGTTGAGAAGCGCTTGAAATCCGCAGAAGAAATTTATCAAGCGGCTAAAAAGGCGCACATAGAAATACTCCAGTTGTGGTCGGGGGAAGAAATACCATACTTTCAAAACGATAAATTTGGTGAATTGGAGGAAAGATATTTCGCGTTAGCCAATGACATTCAAGAATTTTTGCAGCCCGAAACCACGGCAAAGTTACAGTGCGGTGTCAGTAGTGGAATGAAATTACCAAAAATAGAATTACCGCATTTTTATGGTGCTTACGAGGATTGGGTGTCCTTTAGAGATTTGTTTAGTTCACTTATTAAGGAACAGGATCTATCCGAAGTGCAAAAAATGCACTATTTGAAGTCGTGTGTATTTGGCGAGGCCGCTACGTTGTTAAGGCCATATAATATAACGGCTGCAAATTTTAATATTGCTTGGCAAGTTTTAGTTGAGCGGTATGAAAATAAACGTGTTCTGCTCGACACACAATTTAAAAGGCTCCTAGATTCAAGTATTGTGGGTGAATCTGCATTTGGGATTCGCAAATTATTGGACTCGACACTCGAAGCGGTTAAAGCAATAGAAAATCTTTCCGTAGATGATATATGGAACGCATTACTAGTACACGTTATAACTCAAAAGTTACCTATGCAGACACGGCAGTTATGGGAACAACAAATTGCAATCAATAAAAATCTTCCTTCGTTCGAACAAATTAGGTTGTTTTTGGAAAATCGCTTTCGGGCTTTGGAAGCTATAACACCTACAGCCAGGGCAAAACCATCAACTTTGAAACTACAATCGCATTTTGTGCAACGAGAAGTCTGTCCACTTTGCAAGGAAAATGATCACTGTATTAGACAATGTTCAAAGTTCGTGAATCTCAATTTTGAAGATCGATTCAACGTAGCCAAACAGAATGGGCTTTGCATTAATTGTTTAACAAAGGGTCATATAGTTTCGCAATGTGTCAGTAAAGGGTCATGTGCTAAATGTGGTCGACGACACCATGCATTATTGCATAAAGAGGTCATAAAAGGGGCAAGCAACCTCGATTTAGAAAAATTACCAACGATAGCCACTGAGACAACAACTCAAACCTTTAATAATTGTCATGCGTATACACAAGCTCAGGAAACTCAAAGCAAAAACATAGTATTGGCTACAGCTCTAGTATGTGTGGAATCATTGAATGGTAATTCGACAGTTTTACGTGCGTTGGTTGATCAAGGATCACAGGCGAGTTTTATTTCCGAGTATGCGGCTAATCAGTTAGCACTCAAGAGGAAATTCGCAAATATTGGTGTTTCTGGAATTGGCCAATTTGACGGAGTTCAGTTGCGAGGAAAGGTTGTATGTCAGATTTGTATTTCACCCAATGAGTATATACCTATGGAAATGTTAGTTCTAAGAAAAATTACGAGCTCATTGCCAGTAAATGAGTTTAATATTTCGAATTTTGAACATTTAAAGAACCTTCGTCTAGCAGATCCTCATTATAATAAAACTGCTAGAGTTGATATGTTATTGGGAGCGGATGTTGTCTCCAAGATTTTACTGCCAGGGATAATTAGAGGCATGAATGGGCCGATAGCACAAAACACATCGCTGGGCTGGATCATTTCAGGAGAGGTAACCAATTCAAATGCAACTACAATTCGAAGCTTTGCTATTACTAAGAATTCTGAAGATGGAATTGCCAAACAACTTAGAAAATTTTGGGAAGTCGAGGAAGTTTCAACACAAAGGCTTTTTACGACTGGGGAAGCTAATTGTGAAAGCTTTTATCGTCAAAATACATTTCGTAGTTCAGATGGACGATTTACGACAAGATTGCCTTTTAAGAAGGATTACAAGCTTCAGCTTGGGTCCTCAAGACAAATTGCGTTAAACAATTTAACAGCAATAGAAAGGAGACTAGCGAAGGACCCCGAATTAGAGGCTGAATACATTTATTTTATGGAGAGACGCAAGTGGAGTTATAAGGGACTATTGCTTAACGACTGTCACCTTCGGAACTACATGTGCTCCTTATTTGGCGATTCGAACTCTCCAACAGGCAGCTGAACAAGTCAAAGAAACGAATCCCCCAGTATATAAATCGATAATGGAGGATTTCTACATGGATGACTATTTGTCAGGAGCAGATAATTTGGAAGAAGCCATAGCGAAGCAAACGGCGGTAAGGAAGATGCTTAATTCGGCTGGCTTCAAATTGAGAAAATGGATAGCCAACGATAACGTTATTCTGCAGAATATAGACATGGATGATCAAGATAAGCATACAATATTAAGCTTAGATTGGGACAATGGTTTTAAGACGTTGGGCGTTGTTTGGTACCCGTCGTGTGACAGTTTCAGTTACAAAATTAAGTTAACATCGAACGGTTCTGTATGCAGTAAAAGAACATTATTGTCCGAAATAGCTCGATTGTTCGATCCGATGGGGTGGTTGGCCCCTATCATTATTCGAGGAAAAATGTTAATGCAAGCTCTATGGTTGAGCGGAACGGATTGGGATAGTACCTTACCAAAGGAAATTAGTGACGAATGGAACAGTATACAGAAAGACTTGGTACATATTGAAGATTTGCGAGTGCCCCGGCTCATTAAAGTCGTAGAGGGCGAAGAAGTTCAATTACATGGGTTCTGCGACGCATCAAATCGAGCATATGCGGCAGTAGTGTATCTAGTATCGACGTCGCGAACGCGGGCTCAATCATCGTTGATTATGACTAAAACCAAGGTAACCCCAATTAAGCCCATTACGATACCTAGACTGGAATTATGTGGAGCGGTCTTACTAGCTAAGTTAATAAAAGAAATTAAGCTGTCTTTGAATCTTGCAGCAGCTAATGCATATCTTTGGACTGATTCGACAATAGTCTTGTCATGGCTTAAAGGTCACCCAAGTAAATGGTCCGTACACGTGACTAATAGAACATCAGAAATACATACCGAAGCAAAAGATGCTATTTGGCAATACATCCCAACTACAGAGAATCCTGCTGACATCGCTACTAGAGGTATAGATCCGCCAAGTATCCTCAAACATTCACTATGGTGGAATGGCCCACAATGGTTGCCTCAATGGAGAATCATAATCAATGGCTCGAAACTACACCCAATGTACGCGAAGGAGATCTTGTACTAGTTAAGGACGATAGATGTCCCTCTTACAAGTGGCCACTCGGTAGAATAATTAAAACTTCACCTGGAACCGATGGTAGAGTCAGAGTTGTGACAGTAAAAATGCAAAATTCCTTTTGTCAAAGACCAATTACGAAAATTGCCCCTCTGCCTATTAACGACAATTACGATCAACAAGAATTACTAGAAAATAATTGAACTTATCCTCCGAAATCGAAAAAGAATACACAATAAACACTTTGAATCAAATACCTTGAATACACCCTCTAACTTTCCCCAGACTAGAAAAACCAATTTTGAAACAAACACTTAGAATACACCCGCTAACATTCCCGAGACTAGAAAAACACAAATTAGAACACATATAGAATACACACCGATATACATAATTATTACAGAAATTAGTAGAAACACACCCACACTAGAATATATTGAAATCCTGAACAAGACTTGCCTTAAAACTTATAATTTAATTGAATTATTGCGTATACATATTAAGCTAGATTGATTCGAAAACAGCGAGAAAGCCGCGCTGCAAAACGGCTTATGTTCCAGGTTCTGGAAGCTGTCGGCATGGAGGAAATGCCGTCGACAATTCTCCAGATGTACGTATAAATTGATCTATGGATTCTGAGACTGACGCATCAGCGGGCGGAGAATGTTGAATTTGTTGGTTGTTACTGTTGGCATAAACGAACATGTAATTCATATGCAAATGCATTGAACGCATGGGCGTAGCCAGGGGGGGGCAGGGAGGGGCGGTCGCCCCCCCCTGGTCGATGAAGATGGTGAAAAAATCCTTATGGATGTAGTAAAAAAATCGCTGCACTATACAACATTTTCAAAAATTTTCTGCTGCTGGCGCAGCAAATGCCCTTTTTACCACTGTGCCGCCGGAGAAGCCATGCTTGAGACAATTTGCAGTCAGGAGGCGCATGCAAATAGATGACAGCGAGTGGCCTCTCGTAACTGACGGAGGCTGCGTACCAGTACACACATTTCACTTGTGAGTGTGCTACTGTGCTTGCGTGGATCCCATATTTCCTGTTTCATTTCATGGCTTTTGAGCTGGAGTACACAATTTCAACCGTTAGGTCCCTTAGGGAAGTTAGTGGAATTCAACTTATTTTCATCTGAAAGGTTGACAAATGGTATACAGCTTTGCTTTGTTAGCCCTGGAAGGTCATGCTTCGTCGAATCGACTATCATAAAATTTTTCCCATTTTTCATGACAGTTCTCATTATTCAGAGCTAAGTTTTCGTACAGCACTTACCGTGATGTATTTGCCGAGTACATTGCGGCTAGACGAAGTAAGCAGGGTAAGTTGGATTTTTGGAAATTGGCGAAGAATGAACTTTGTGTAACTTTTAGAACTCCAGTATTTCTTATGGCTGGTTGTCGATTCGACAAAAAGTCTGTGTCCATACAACTAGCTCGTAACAAATATGTTTATTTTTGAAATAAGGGATCTATTTTTTCAAAAATTATGGAAAAAATATTTACTAGGACAAAAATAGGACAAATCAAGAAAATGGCTCAAAATTCTTCCTCAGTTTAGGAAGATTGCATTTCGAACTCATAAAAATCGGCTCCAAAATCGATGTTTTTCCATTCTAAATAAACTAACGATTGAAAATCTGTAAAATTTTATAAATATTTTGAGGAAGGGTGGAACACTTCGAGATTCGATCTCCGGATCTCTAGATTCCTAGCATCGTAGAGTGCGACTCAACCAAGTGAGCCACAGAGCGGGTCTTTCAAGTTATTAAATCAACATTGATTTTCTAATCAAAACAGCAATAAAATTTAGCCACTGTTAATACTTTGATAAATTTAGAGGAAATCTTATTAAAACCGTTAACCATATTTCAATCAATAAAGGATTTATGAATATTCTGACGATGCTACTTTGCTAAGATGAAAGTGACAGACGAAACAAACTGATTTCGCAAGTGGAATATGCAGTCCGAGAAGCAAGAAATACACTGAAAAAAGACAAACTACGCTCTAAAACGCAGATATTGGAGGCCAGTTGAATGTAATCAGAATGCAGAAGAAAATCATATTCTCATCTCAATTTTAAAAATTTGACTCTAAAATTAGCAAAAGAAAAAAGAAATAACATGCGTGGCAATCCACCAGTAAACTAGGGCCGCAGATGTGTGAGTGACATCCAATTTCCAAGATTTAACCCTTTCATATAACATAATGTTTTTAGAAGCCTTCTCCGCTTAAAATCCATAATTTGGGCATTTATGGGTTTTAAGCGGAGAAGGCTTCTAAAAACATTATGTCGTTCAGTTCAATTGTAAGCGCTATGGTTAACAAATTAGAGCATGATGCCATATGGCATCATTGGGACTGAAAGGACACTTAGCAAGTTCCGTGTGAAAAATGAGATATTTGGTCGGCAAAAATCCTACATCGGAAATTTTTTTGCAGAATGGTTGATGACGACCCCCAGATTATGGGAAAAGAAGTCCAACCGATTGGGGGTCCGCAACCTTAAAAAGGGGGGAAGGGGGAAAAGGGTTCATGTTTCGTTTTTTTGCGAGTATTTCAAAAACGACAAAAGATATAGAAAAATAGTCTGAGAACGAAAAAAACTACATAAAATTATCTTTGCAATGATATATAACACATTAGAGATCTATTCAATGATTCGGCGCTAGCTTGAAAATAAATTAGAACTTTTTCATTTTATACCTTTTTTAAAAGCCCCATAACTCTTGAAAGAACGTTAGTTCAGCCGTAAAATTTCGTACAAGTATTCACAATAAGTTCAGTATTATTTTGGGAGAAACATTGAGTCGCTCCGATCAACGACCCCCATTATCCCCCCATTTGAATTTGGCGAAAGGACATGTCCATAACTCCCCCAAAATTAGAGCAGAGTGCTAAGAGTATGTAGTACCTAAGTAAGAGTATGGTGCCTTCCATACAGCAAGCAACTAGCATTTATATGAATAGGGGACTTGGTGATTTACCTTTCACGCCCAATGATGCCATATGGCATCATGCTCATGCAAAACCACTTTATAGGGTTTTCCTAGAAAAAAAAATCGAAAAATCTTTAGATTTTCTCTTACAACACCCTCTTTACAAAATAAAACCATTAAAATGATTTGCATAAAATGATTATTATCAGGAAATATAGGGAAATGAATAAATCAGTTTTTCGGCTTTACGACACGTGTGAAACCTTCTCTAAAATTTCATTAAAAATAACATCCAAAAACCAAAAATTTCACGCTGGAAAAAATCAACTAGGTATTACACTATCGGAAGAGTCTAATATCACACAAAAATTTAAAATTTATTTCTTACATTTTCTATAAAAAATCATTAAATTTCATGATGCCATATGGCATCATTGGGAGCGAAAGGGTTGAACTTCTGTTTGTTGAGGTGTTGAGATCAACAGCCCAGCAATGTTATGGATACTTGTTTCACGTCACGTAAGTCGTGAGTTCGAAAAACACCATAAAATGAATTCGTTCACGGTGAGTCTGGAATCCATGACCCTGTGCACCAATCCAACCACAAGCCAGGCTACTCTAAAATTTGATAACAATATTTCTGCGACCGAAAATTTAAACTCCTAAGAAAATCATGATTTTGAAAAAATTTTGGGCTTGCCCCCCCCTGACCGAAATCCTGGCTACGCCCATGATTGAACGTACTCATTATTCCATTTCATTTTTTCTTATGTTGGTATATCTGATCTCTTACTTCCGTCTCTCTTGTCTTGTCTGACGTCTAATCGCGTACCTCGTTGTGTCGACACTCTCCCTTAACAAATCAAAAGATATAAAATAAATCCGTGAATTATAATTGAAATAACTTGCGTTTTAACAAAGGTTATGGGCCCAGTCCCCGGATTCGAATAATATTTGTTCGTGATTTTCTTTTGATTTTTACGTTGTTCGTTGTTGACGTGGCGCTACACTCGAAAGCGTTCGAGATGGCAGAAAACTTCGCGAAATATCAAGTTCCGCGTTTAAACGGGTACAATTATTTTAATTGGAAATTTCGCGTTACTATGCTGATGAAGCGCGAGGGAATTTGGAGTGCGATAGCAGAGGTTAGGCCTGCGGATGATGGCCACGGCCACGAGTGGGATAAGGCCGATGAGAAGGCTCTATCCACCATCTCACTGTTAGTTGAGGACGACCAGATTCACCACATCAGGAACGCGACAAGTGCAAAAGCGGCATGGGATGCTCTCAAGGATTTTCACGAGCGTGATTCGCCAGGATCGAAAGTGCGCGTTTTACGTGAAATCATGCAGCAGCGTGCAACCGAGGGCACGGATATGGAGGCTCATGTAAGCCGCATGAATGAGTTGTTCCAGAAGCTTTTAGCGTTGGGCGAGGACTTGAAGCCCGACTTCTTCAGGAGTGCAACTTTGTTGGGGTCTCTACCCAGCAGCTACGATGGCCTCATTACGGCGCTTGAGGCTCGAGAGGAGGACAAGCTGACTCCATCGCTTGTGTGCTCAAAAATTGTGGAGGAGTATCGCAGGCGGAAGTATCGCGACGGGTCGAGCTCCGTGGAATCCAGTGCATTGAAGGTTTCCACAAATAAGTCGAGTAAGACTTGCTTCTTTTGTAAGAAGAAGGGTCATTTCCGGAACGCCTGCAAGAAGTACATAGCTTGGAAGGCGAAAAAGGACTCTAATGAGAATTCGACGGCGAACGTTATTCGGCAGCACAATTCGGACGAATTTTTGTTCATGGTCGGAACAAACGTCAACGGCTGGATACTGGATTCAGGCGCAACATGCCATATTTGTAGTTTCCGCGAAAATTTTGCCGAGTTTGATGGATCACATTCCGAAAATGTATCTGTGGCGAACGGTCAACAAGTGAAAGCATCCGGCAAAGGAACTGTGATCGTTAATTTTCTAAACCGGGACGGTCGTGTGAATAAAATTACAATTCAAAATGTGTTGTACGTTCCTCAAATCGGTGGAAATTTAATTTCCGTAAAACGTTTAACCGAAAAGGGTTTTCGTGTGAACTTTGACGAAACAGAGTGTGAAATTCTGTCTTCGGACAATAAACGTAGAATCGCGGTTGGTGACATTTCTGATAATTTGTATCGTATGCGTGTCGCGAATCAGGTGAATATGACAACGAACAGTCAGAGTTTGTGTGTACATGAATGGCACCGCGTTCTAGGCCATCGGGACATGAAAGTCGTGAAAGATATTCCGAAAAACAAACTAGTTGACGGAATGAACATTGTGAATTGCAAGTGCAATACGGAATGTGAGACGTGTATTAAAGGGAAAATCTGTCGGTCACCTTTTCCGAAACAGTCTGTGCAGCAATCCAAAGGCGTCTTGGATCTTGTCCATTCCGATATATGTGGACCGATGCAAACAGTTACGCCCTCCGGTAAAAGGTACATTTTAACGTTTATAGATGATTTTTCTAAATATTGCACTATATATTTGTTGAGAGAAAAATCTGAGGCATTCGGTTGTTTTAAAGAATTTCATCAAAATGTTAAAAACAAATTTTCCACCGACATTAAATGTTTTCGTTCCGATCGAGGCGGTGAATACATGGACAGTCGTTTTGTTGAATACTTGAAATCGAATGGCATTAAAATCCATCGTACTGCACCCCACTGTCCGCAGCAGAATGGAGTCGCGGAGCGTAAGAACCGCACTCTCATAGAAATGGCGAGATGCATGCTCCTGGATGCAGGATTCGAGCATAGATATTGGGGTGAAGCCGTTAGTATGGCGAACGTTTTACAAAATTTGTTACCTTGGAAAGCTTTAAAGTGTACTCCGTTTGAGAATTGGCATGGGCGGAAGCCGAACTATATTAATTTCCATCGTTTTGGAGCGGCATGTTATGTGCGGGTCATTGACAGTAATCGTCGAAAGCTGGACGCTAAGGCCGAAAAAGCCCTTTTTATGGGATATGATTCTGAGTCGAAAGCATACAGATGCTTCGTTCCTTCAAGGGGAAAGGTAGTTGTTTCCAGAGACGTCAAGTTTTTAAAAGACAGTCGATCAGTCAATTCGAAGCCGATGTTACAAAATTCTCGCAGCAGCAATATAATTACAGAATCCTATGTTGATTACGAATTTGGTGCTTCTGACAATGAGGCATCCAGCCATCAAAAGGACCAAACAACAGCTGATACTAGTTTATTGGAGTACGATTCAGCGGGAGACATAACTTTGATAGATGACTCACAAGAAGAAGAGGAAGAAGTTGGCGTTAGACGATCTCAGCGTTCTACTAAAGCTATCCCACCGAAGTACTTGATTGAGGAAATCAGCGTTGTTCTGAATGGAGAACCATCAACATACAATGAAGCTGTTTCTTGCCATGAGAAGGACAAATGGCTTGTAGCCATGCAGGAGGAGTATTCATCGATAATGGACAACCGAACTTGGGACTTGGTCGATTTACCTCCAGGCAAAAATCTTGTCGGCTGCAAGTGGGTCTACAAATTGAAGACTGACTCGGAAGGGAAAACGAAGAAGTATAAAGCAAGACTGGTAGCCCAAGGCTTTAGTCAAAAGTATGGTGTGGACTACGATCAGGTGTTTGCTCCAGTTTCGCGACATTCGACTTTTCGTATTCTCTTATCAGTTGCTGCGAGTAAGGACATGAAGGTTCAGCACTTCGACGCCAAATGTGCTTTTCTCAACGGAGATTTATGCGAAGAGATCTATATGCGTCAGCCGCCTGGGTTCGTTGTGGACGAAGCTGATGATAAGGTATGTAAGCTAAATAAATGCATATATGGTTTGAAACAATCAGCGCGCATTTGGAATGTCAAGCTGCACAATATTCTTATCAACAATGGTTTGAAGCAAAGTAATGCGGATAATTGTTTGTATACGTATGATGGCCCTAGTGGCATATTATATGTTCTTATATATGTCGACGATATCTTGGTTGCAACCGCTTCGCAGTCATTGATGCAACAAATTGAAGATACGCTGAATGCTCATTTTACTATCGAAAACTTGGGCGAAGTTTCGAATTATTTGGGGATGCGAGCTGCGAAGCATAATGATTGTTATCTTATTGACAAAGAAAAATATATTTTGAATGTTACCTCGAAATTTAAATTGGATCTATCGAAAGCATCGCAAATTCCTCTTAGTCCATCGTATCACAAGGAACAGGATGAACATCAGTTACCCAACAACTCTAAGTATAGAGCAGCAATTGGTTGTTTGTTATATATTTCTACTAATACTCGTCCAGATATATCTGCGGCGGTTTCTATTTTGTCACAGAAGGTAGCGAATCCAACTCAGTGCGATTGGAATCAAGTAAAGAAGACGATTCGATACCTGCATAACACATCAAATTTGCGTTTGAAACTTGGTGGCGAAAAGGATGTCAATACATTGGTTGGTTACGCAGATGCAGACTGGGCAGAAAATCGAGAAACGAGGAAATCCAACTCCGGTTACATCTTTCTTCTCAACGGACCAGTTAGTTGGAGCTCTCGACGACAAGATTGTGTTGCACTTTCATCCACGGAAGCAGAATTTATCGCTTTATCAGAGGCTTGCAAGGAATCTATGTGGCTATTACAATTGTTGAGCGACTTTAATTGGACAGGTAATTCAAAGGCGACTATTTTCGAAGATAATCAAAGCGTTTTGAAAATGATAGTTAATGAAAAATTAAGTAATCGTTCGAAGCATATTGACACTAAAATTCATTTCGTAAAGGATTATGTTGAGAAAAATTTTGTTGAAATTAAATATTGTCCTACTGATGAAATGCTTGCAGATATGTTTAGCAAAGGTTTGAGTAAAGTAAAGTTTGAATTTTTTCGAAAGATGTGCAACTTAGTAACCATTGAATGAAATAAGTTTGTATTTTTCAATTACTTATTAAATATTAACGTAAAGATATTCACATTGAATTATATTGAATATTACAAATGAATTACAAAACTATGTATGATTTATGTACAATTTGCATATTCATTAAGGAGGAGTGTTGGCATAAACGAACATGTAATTCATATGCAAATGCATTGAACGTACTCATTATTCCATTTCATTTTTTCTTATGTTGGTATATCTGATCTCTTACTTCCGTCTCTCTTGTCTTGTCTGACGTCTAATCGCGTACCTCGTTGTGTCGACACTCTCCCTTAACAAATCAAAAGATATAAAATAAATCCGTGAATTATAATTGAAATAACTTGCGTTTTAACAGTTACATCTTCCTCCTATCACATTGGCGTCGTATCCTGAAACAAGCAAAAATAACACAAAGAATCTTGCACAATACAAAAGATTGAATTATACATATCTGACTTGGAAGCACCTCGAAATCTAACGTAGACGGCTGGCTGTTGAACGGTGGACACTAGGCTACCGCATATTTGTTATTCGACATCGTCACCGGCTGCAAAATACAAGATAAAAAAGTAAATTAATGAAATATGTATAATGTAATGTAAAGATTTGAATTCCTAGGGTTAGGAGAAATGTAATTGTCAAATATTGATGACGTAGTATGATGACTGAAGAGAAGAGTATATAATATTTATGTATTAGTTGAATTCGTTAATATATTAAATTCACAGTTATACATGTTGCACTCTCAGTTGATAAAATGATAAGCGGTCACTTCGTGTCGAGCAGTCATCAAGATAAGATCTATTTGATACAGAAATTATACGTATAATATTATTGAAATATTGTCTCTTTGATTTAAGGAATACCTACCTACTAAATTAGTTATCCCAGAGGAAACACCAAATGTGTGGCGATTTATTTCTAGTGCTATTTATTGTTTTGTTTTTAAAAACGGATAATGTGTAATGTGATGTTAAATGTGGAAAACCAAATGTGTGGCGATTTATTTCTAGTGCAATTTATTGTTTTTTTTTTTTATTTATATAATTAGTTTACAAGCGACGAATATATACGAGAGAAATCAATGTTTGTACATAATGTATCTACTCTTAAATACAAAACCAGGAAAAAATATGGCCAAAAAGTACTTTAATGAGCTTGATCACGTAGCAAATGGAAGCGCACCCGAAAGGTTAGATTCACAAAACTGCGTGTACTTACCGGAGGAAACGAAGTCTGAATATGTTAGCTCCTTTTTGTCCATGTCACTATATTTTATTATACGGACAAATTTCTCTATTGACTCGCACTTCACTGTGACTAACACTACAGGAACCATTTTCTCACATTGTAAACAACAAAAATCAAAACACGCACTCGACTGATTAGTAAAACAATCATTGCATTTCTTCATATTCTATTGAAATAGTTTTCATTCATTTTCATTTTCTAAAAAAAATCTATCTTGCATAGTTTTGTCGTATGAATTTCATACTATGACTACTAGATTTGAAGAAATGCATTCCGTTTTAATAAACTTTTCGTATAAAATATATAAGTAAATGTTATTAAAATCTGCATTATATGATTTTACTTATAAAAGGAATACAATACTTATTATAGAGATGTTTTTATACGAAAAAAAGTATACAAAATTTATATGATATTTATTATAAACCGAGTTTATAAATATCAAAGCTATATATTTCTAACCGACATGGTATACATAGACGTTATACGATACATGGTATAAAATTTTATACCAAAATTTCTGGCCGTGCAGTATTGTATGTATACCATGAGTTGTGAGACACCCTGTATAGGATTGCTACAGGGTAAAGTGCTTCTATAAAGCATACGCATTGTTAGTTGGGCACGCCATTCTATGAAATTGTGCAATGATTTTTTTCAATTTAAGAAGGAATTTTTTAAAATGATGGCCTTTCCCTTTAGTATTTATTGACCGCTACGCCGACGAGCGAAGAGGCCAGACCTCATTTTTTTCAAATCTACTAATATGAAATGAAGAAGTGGAGCACGTTTTCTTCGATTTTTAATAACTATACATAATTCTAGTTCAATCAATCGTAATACGTATATAATTGAAAATACGAATGATTCAATTACATAAAACATCCACAAATTTCTGTCCTGACAACATTCAATTTCGATCTTATCATATTTTCGGGTACCGCCAGATTTGATTCGTTTTCTCTAATCAAATTATAACGAACGCGACATGACAATCAATCAACAAAATTTAATGCGATATACATTTCAAAAAATGTAATTCAATTTCTTATCTTCTCGGTTTTCTTTGCCTAAGGATAATCATTCAAATCATCGTATCACCTTATTAAGGAGATAAGGAATACCACACTACACAAGTCGATTGTATGTCCTTACGATACTCGTATTTTCACTCAGAAGAAAATAGCTGGAAGCGAGTCAATTTGTGTTTGTTATCTCCCACGTACTTTGTCGCATATAAAAACGTAATACGTTATGTACATAGACGTATAGTATTGATGGTAGAAAAACGAAACTGAAGAATGTAGAAAAAACGGAAACAAGGAAATTTTGTATATCCTAGACCAAAACATTGAAATATTTGCTTGCTTTTAATGATATGAGATACTCTTGGCCGATGGAATCACCTACCGAAATGAGTTCATACTTCTCTAAATTTTATTGTAATTCGCGCCAATTAACCACGTAATTTGTGGTGTGGTTAATTTAAAATTGTATAAATTTAGCGACTCAAGTTGTAGCCCTATTGTCTGATGGTCTTAGTCAGCGAACCGCCGCTCGTCTTGGCATGAGTCAGTCTACTGTCTCGAGAGTTAGCAGGAGATTTCGAGACCAAGAACGGGCCGCCCTCGACCCACTTCAGAGAGAGACGACCGTTTCATTGTTACACGATGCACGTACGTTATGAAATCGGTTTCTCACGGGTGTGCAGCAGCAGAACGTGAGGCGTGTTCGCGGAGTAGCCGCAAGTGCCCGGACAGTGAGAAGACGACTAAGGGAAGCGAATATCTCTCCAATACGTTCCTGCCACGGACCCCAAATTGACTGCACGACACCGACAAGCGCGCCTCTTATAGTTGAAATAGATTACACGCGTCAGCAGCAGCATCGGCAGAATTTCATAGCTGACAAATATGCTGAATGCCAAGTCTTCAAGATTCCTGCTCATCATTTTTGTCAGCAATATAAAATGCATTGGGCTTGACGTTTCGCGATGCCGATGCTTCTGCTGACGCGTCTAATCTATTTCAAGCATTATTTGCTCGAGATTATCTGAATTGGAGCGTTACGGAATGGAGCTCAGTATTGTTCACTCACGAGTCAAGAATCTGTGTGCATGGCAGTGACAGTGTGTGCATGGCAGAAGACAGAGTCTACAGGCGTCCGGGTGAGCGATTTGCCTAGTGCTGTTTCGCTGAAACGGTCGCAAACAGCTTTGGTTCCTGTCTGATGTAGGCTGGCAATTCCTTAGAGGGAAAAACGTAGTTCGTATTTGTGCCCGGAAGAGGCCGAGTAGGAGGACTGACAGCTGATCGATACCTTACCGATATTCTCCGTGCTCACATTTATTAGCGATAACTTCACTTTGATGCACGATAATGCCAAGTGTCACGCATCGCGTCTCACTCGTCAGTTCCTGAAAGATTCCAATATGCCGACACTTAACTGGCCTGCACGCAGTCCAGACATCAATCCCATTGAACACTTATGAGACAAGCTCAGGAGAAGAGTCCGAGCCAGAAATTAATTTCCTTCGTCCACTGAAGAATTGAAGGCAGCTCTATTAAAGAATTGGAACGGTATTCCTCAATATACCACCAGCAACTTGATCAGATCAATGAAGAATTGACTGGAAACTGTCACTAGAGCATGAGGAGGCAATACCAAATACTGAAAAAATAAACACTTAAGTTATTTTCCAACAGTTTTTGTTTTATTTTCAAAAAACCTAACCACAAACCATTTTCATAATTTCCCATTTTCCCTACGATTAATTATTAAAGTACTCACCAAATATTGGTTAAAATCAAAGCCGCCTACAAGCCCGGAAGCAGAGCACGGTCATATACTGAAACGACAAATCATAGGCCTGTTCAGATCGAAAATTTACATTGCGGTAAAGGCAAATCGGGTTGGGTCGCGGCAAACTTTACACGTAAAGTATTGGTTCCCGGTCGATTTGCGTCGCGAAAAGTGCAATGTGTCGTGAATTGAAGTGTCTATAATGCAGTGAAAGAAACAAATCCCGATAAAAAGTGAATTTTCCACGTGTTTTCGCGATTTTTATCAGAGCAGACACGGTTTTTTTACATGCGCGCTTGTGTTAGTGCATCGTGCAACGTTTATACGACATATTCATAGGCTCGCTTTGTGTGCATGTATTGCTGCTTCCCGGCTTTCTAAATTCAGGTGGCTTTGGTTAAAATAGTACCAACATAAAGCTGAGGTCTCAAGCTTTTGAATGACATACGATTTGTATGGATAACTACCGTACTTTTCAAAAAACATGTACAAATATACGCGATTTTAGGTTGAGTCGATACTTTTGTCCGTAAGTGTATAAAATAAAATAGATGAATTCTGTTGATGCGAAATCAAGCGAAACTTCAACTATAAACCACGTATCTAACATTGATGGCAGTGCCAGAACATTAATCATAGTTTCGAAATATGTGATTGGAAAAAGAAAAAATAACACCGTAGCATAAAATTATGTAATGTACGCAAATACATTTATTTAGGGCGTAATTCATAGCCGTTACTTAAGGAATAAGTACAAGGAAATGTAAAACGTCACTTATAAAGGCATTGCCGCATTCAATGAAATAATTTAATTCAGGAGCCCAATTATAGTAATTGACAAATGAAATAAAAAAAATATCTACATAGTGGTATCAAAATTTTATTTTATTTTTTAAGTATGGATGACTATGAATCTTCCCTTAAGTAAAAGTGGTGGGACTATGAATTCAGCCCTTAGTGTACCTTTATGTAGTGTACCTTCTTAAATCTCCTGAATTTTATGGTCTATGCCACGGTATCCAAAATATCCATTGCAATTTATGTAAGTCATAACAATGTAGCGAGTGTACATATTTTGAAAATATCCGAATTATGATGTCCTCGGGTGAATGATTTTTGCTGATTTTATGGCAAGGAAATTGTGTTATTTCTGACGTTGAATAATCGGAATCCAAATTGGTATCAACGTTCATTTGAGAGGGGAAGATGTACGAAAGCATCTTTTGTCCGAATTGCATTCTTATATGAATCTACTGCTCCTCCTAAATAAATTTTGCAGATATATTTGTAATTTTCTTTTTCCTTTTTTTTGTGCGTATATTGTGCTAGTGCTAATATAAAAACATGAACAACTTCAATTCAGTTTCCCATCAATTATTTAGGACGGGCTGATGGCCTTTTTGCATGGCAAATTGCATATTTTATTCACAAAAACTAAATCTATTATACCCGTCATTATGTGAAAGGGTATATTAACTTTCTCATGAAGTTTGCAACGCACAGAAGGAAGCATCTCCGACTATATAAAGTATATGTATATATTATTGATCAATGATCAGTGTGACGAAAGAAATCGATTGAGCGATGTCCGTCTGTCTGTCGTCTGTCTGTCGTCTGTCTGTCCGTCTGTTGCAACGCAAACTAGTCCCTTAGTTTTGAAGCTACCGGGCTGAAATTTTGTATAAAAGTTTCTTTTTAGTGTACGCTGTATATACATATGTCGGAACGAATGGAATCGGACCATGGGGTCATGGGGCTGCCATACAAACCAACCCCTGAGTATTAGGTTCTTCTAAGAAAAACTTTTCTCTTTGTGTATTATAAAGCAACTTCAATTGTTTTAAGAATAAAAAGTTATAATTTTGTTGAAAATTTCCGACGGAATGCTATTGGCATACTTCGATCCTTTATTTGTATTATATTTTTCCAGGGATCAATTATAACCAGGTGGCTTTGTTTTTAACGATGCTTACAGTACCAATTTCAACCAAACTTCAACGAAATGTGTTTCTAGTAAAGCCTCAAAACATATCTAGGAACGGATGGAATCAGATCATTACCTCATAGAGCTGCCATACAAACCAACCTCTGGAAATTTAGTTCTGCAAGAAAAACTTTTTCCTTTTGAGTCCGACCTTAACCAAACTTTACCCAAATGTGTTCCTAGCAAAGCCTCAAAACAAAACTAGGAACGAATGAAATCGGAACACTACGTCATAGGGCTGTCATACAAACAAAACCCTGGAAATTAGGCTCATCTACAGTGTTGACAATTTAACCCTTTTCCGGCCAAATTTTTAATAATTTTTATGATTTTTTTACTTTGAAACTAGAATCAAGTTTTCAATATTTACAACCAAAATAATTAATAGCCTTATTCCTACATACACTTGTTTTCGTTTATTAGGGTAAGTACCTACGGTGTCCACTGAGAGGAAAACTTGCATTTATGTCTCCTGGGAAAAATTTGCCGCGGAGACTTTTTCAAAAAATTTAGGGTAATGAGTTTCGAGTAAACTGACGATGTTGTCTAAGCATGTAATTAACTAACCATTAATATATGCTGAATAATTTACAAAATGGGCAAATGGACAGTTTTTAAAATAAAATTCTTTGCTGAGCAAGTCTTGAAGCATGAGGGTACCCGAAAATTTTTCCATTTTTCAAAGTGTCAGTTCTTTACCACAGATAATGTAATCGTGCTAGAGTAAGTACAAGTACCTTTTAGCACGATTCATAGATATTGATAATAGAGCCGGAACATTGAAGTTTTCAACACTACCGTTGTGCAAGTAGCTTGCCCAGTACTACGAAGAACTACAAAAATTAAATTTAAGTGTGTATATATTTCGGGGCAAATAACCCCCTTCTTCTGAAGATTTGTGAAACCTACACATTTTCGTAGATGCATTACATTTTGTTTTTGGGTTTGAGCAACAACTTTATCAAAAATCTATACCATTTCCAGGCCAAACTCATAATTTTGGAACATCAATTTCGTATATTTGGAGCATAAAATTCGTAATTGCGGAACATCAACAATGGAAAATCAATTTCGTAACTATGGAAAATAAAATAAAATTTGGAGGGCTAGCTCAAATTCGAAAATGAATAAAATGGTTAAATTTAAATCAAAATTTAAAATTATTAACGTGCGATGATGGTAATATCCATACATAATTGCCCTTGCCAATAGTTACGCATTGGACGTTTCATTTACGAATTTTATGTTCCACAATTTCGAACCTACACTGAGAAAAAAGGTTTAGAATGTTTAACTACTGTGAAGTAGCTGACTTTTATTTAGATGGTTCCACTAAAGAAATAGTAATTTCCACTAATCTGTGTAGCAGGAAACACTATTAAAATCGTTCAATTAACCAGACAAAATTAGATAAAAGAAATTGGGCCATAAATAGTCAATTCTTTCACTAAATTTGTTAAGGTAACCATTTGAATATACATTTTAACTACAACCAATCGTCCAGTGTTCATCGGAATAGCAAAATTTTTCGACAAACCAATTCAACTAAATATTTGTGAAAATTGACTACTTGTGTGAAAATCCAAACACTTTAAATAGAAAATTCGCCTACTTCAACTAGCTAAATTCTATTACCTAAACACACATGTAGAAAAATCAAGTAATCAACCCAGCAAAAAATCTGATCAGGTTTGTCAGGTTTAAGGAATATGTAAGGGAATCGATTTCAGCTTTGGCCTTATAATAATTCTTACGAAAGCTTTATTGCTACTTTCTGTCATGGATAATTCGAGTTCGCTTTGTTTAATATTAAACTAAGGCACAATTCAGACTTACTTTAGTTTATTGCCAGCTTTACTTCCAGACAGGTATAAATAGTAATTATAATAATGGTTACGTAAGGCTCTTTATAATTTAGTTCAAACTTTAATTCATACCAGAAATAAGACAAAATTACGTTTCAGTAATTTAAAGTTTTTGTAAGCCTTTATATAAGGTATCTAAAATGTTTTTTTTCTGAAAACCTTCCCATTCCCTTATTAAAAATATCTAAAGATATTAAGTAAGTCTTATTTTAAGTTTCTTTCCAAATTGAGTTAAGTATCATTTTGCGATGAGATTACCGAGACAGGCTCTGTGGCTCAGTTGGTTGAGTCACGATGCTAGTAATCTAGAGGTGCGGAGATCGAATCTCGGCGTGGTCAAACATTTCCGGGCATGTGCGGATATATATGCACTATGTCCCACAAGGGGGGGTACACAGAAGAAGAATATGTAAAGACATAATAGTTCAGAAAAATCCCATTTTTTTATAATTCGCTAAACATTATCAAACCATTTACATAAGGATATGAAAAGGTATTATAATCTTTTTTTTTCAGGCATCCGTATAACTTATTAAAAGCTACTGTTAAATCTCTTTTAAAGTCTTAAATAGTTTTATTATAAGGTAAAAGTTACGTATCTGAGCTTAAACCTTATCGCCAATGACATGGCCTGTGCTTCGGTAAGGTATCTGACAGGTGAATGCCTTTGCAACACGTAATTCCTTACCGAAGGTTTCTCTTACTTCAAAGGTATACAGCGTATGGATACAAACCTTAAATAAGCCTTCCATTTTTTGCTGGGAAGTAGACCAAACAACCATTTTGATAATTCTCAACCGGTTTTGTGCGTGTTCATTCTCGAACAAAATGCAATCTCCTCTGTTCCGCGTATTTCGCATTATTTGTAGTTGTGTGTATCTGCCCAGCAAAAAATTGAAGGCTTATTTAAGGTTTGTATCCATACGCTGTATTCCTTTGAAGTAAGGGAAACCTTCGGTAAGGAATTACGCGTTGCAAAGGCATTAACCTGTCAGATACCTTACTGAAGCACAGGCCAAGTCATTGGCGATAAGGTTTAAGCTCAGATACGTAACTTTTACCTTATAATAAAACTATTTAAGCCTTTAAAAAAGATTTAGCAGTAGCTTTAAATAAGTTATACGGATGCCTGAAAAAAAAGATTATAATACCTTTTCATATCCTTATGTAAATGGTTTGATAATGTTTAGAGAATTATAAAAAATTGTGATTTTTCTGAACTATTATGGCATTATTCTTCTTCTGTGTACCCCCCCTTGTGGGACATAGTGCATATCCGCACATGCCCGGAAATGTTTGACCACGCCGAGATTCGATCTCAGCACCTCTAGATTACTAGCATCGTGACTCAACCAACTGAGCCACAGAGCCTGTCATAGCAATCTCCTCGCAAAATGATACTTAATTTCAATTTGGAAAGAAAGTTAAAATAAGACTTACGTAAGAACTAAATATATTTTTAATAAGGGAATGGAAATGTTTTCAGAAAAAAACATTTTAGATACCTTATACAAAGGCTTACAAAAACTTTAAATTACTGAAATGTAATTTTGTCTTATCAGTAATTTAAAGTTTTTGTAAGCCTTTGTATAAGGTATCTAAAATGTTTTTTTCTGAAAACCTTTCCATTTCCTTATTAAAAATATATTTAGTTTTTAAGTAAGTCTTACTTTAAGTTTACGGGTACTCGTAGTACTCCCAGAAAAGAAATAAAATTATTAAAATCAGTTTTTTAGTATATTTTTTCGTAATGTGATTGTTTTGTATATTTAGCCGTTTTTTTGCCGTTTTTCTGGCGGAAATTTGTTTAGATGTTTTTGAAAAAATATAGCCGGCTTTCCGGCTAAATTTAGCCGTTCTTCTAAGAAAAACTATTTTCTTTAACCCTCGGATGGTTCAGTGGGGTCTGACAGACCCCAGAGAAATTTAAATCTTAACATTTTCATAGAAAAACTTGTTGAATGGTATTTTGATGCATATGTAATTTAAGTATGTGTCACATACGTTCATTTAAGCATGAATTTGCTTGAATTTGTTATTTTGTTAATAAGTTATAGCACTTTGAAAGTGCTCTGGGGTCTGTGAGACCCCACGAACCATTTACGTATGTCTTTTTTACAAAAGTAAATTTTTCATTTTGTTGGAAATTTTCAAAGTATGTTATTTGGAAAACGATAAAATGTAATAAAAATAGTCGGGAACGGTTGAAACTTTGTAATTAGAGTACATTTGGGGAATTAGATATGTTAGTTTTAAAAGAAATGGAAAATTTAGGGTGTTTTGAATCAAGGGTTTTTTAAATTTTTACTCAATTCATTCAAAATTATGTCGTTTTTTACCTGGTTTTCATTTATGAGGATCTCCTTTTACTATTGTGTCATTACCTTATGTTTTTTAAGTCAAGACATAAATTAATGACTTTTATGAGCGTAATAATTAGGTGGGTATTTAACATAATACATAAAGCTTCCTCAGCGAACTTGGCTATACACTTGTCGAACCTCTTCTAAGAAGGAGGAAATCAACGGGCAACATTCGCCGAAGCACAGAGCAAAATATTGAAGACATTTTGTGCATTGTTCAGCTTGCCCCCCCCCTTTGGGGGCTGATGTCCCAGGCCCCCCAATGTGGTCAGATGGTCCCCCAAAGAGGCAAAAATGTTTTCTATGCCCACGAGCAAATGATCGGAAGACAAAATACGATTGCAACGAGTGCAAAAAGCCAATCTGCGAGGACCATCGAGGAAAAAGCTGTGAAGAAGAATGCTCTAAATATTGACTAACTTTGGATCCCGATTTAAGAAAAAATATTAACCTTAGCTAAAAATGTTGATGTACTTATCTTTGTTAATTAGTATTAAATACGTTTTGACTAATAAAAATAAAATTTTGTTAAAGTTTTAGTTTTTGTATTGATTTATTTGTGATAAGTTCAAATTACCCTCAAATTTGACACCACCTAATTTTTTCTTCCAACTACTAAAAGCTACTGTCCAAATTGCACTTTTTTTATATACCACTTAATCAAGAGGCTTCATAGCTACTTCTAGTTCAAACAAATGTGCCAAAAAAGCAAAAATTTAAGTTTTAGAGCGATTTTTGCTTTGGGGTCTGTCAGACCCCACTGAACCATTTACGTATGTAAAATTTCCCTGAACCATCCGAGGGTTAAGAACCAATCTTAACCAAACTTGTAATTCGTTCGTACAATTCATACGAAAGAAAAACCATCGTATTACGATTGTTTTTCATTCGTAAGACACGTTTTTAAAGTACACAGAGAAAGAAAATTAGAATGGTTATCTAAAGAAATAGTCGAATTCATCTAAAGTTCGCGTTGATTTTCAGCTTATGATTCTATGTAGTTGAAACAGTTACGAAGATATGGATAATTTTTCTATTCGTCATTAGTTGAAACATCTACTATATTTGCAAATTCAATTATTTCATTTGTAAAGACAGCTATTCATTATCTATAAATTGTTAAATGTTGGATAGCTAAATTGTGTTGAAGAAAAAAGTACGATTGTTTGTAGTTAAATTTTATATTTGAATAGTACAATCAACAACTTTTGTGGAAGAATTGACTAAACTTTTTCTTCTAATCTTGCGTGGTTAAATGAACGAATTTAATAGTATTTTCAGCTACGAAGATTAGAGAAATCAGCTATTTCTTTGGTAAAACTATCTAAATTTAAGTCAACTACTTCACTTTAGATAAAAAGTCTAAACCATTTTTTTCAGTGTACGTGTTCGTAGAGACAATTCATGTGATGATCGCTGAGCTATCGCAGTTTTGCATCCGACTTCGAGCCATATTTGCATATTTTTTGAACTCTGCTACTTTCCTAGTATCGACTATGAACTAAAGGAATATGTCTGTATTGGAAATGTACACAGTAGAAATTCTTGGACTAAATTGTAAACCATGTCATTTATTACTGCCAATTTCCAATACAAACAGATCTAAATTTAATACTTTTCAAAATATTACTTTTTTCCATAATATGTTGCCTATTAAAACTTAATCAACCTTGGTGTCAAATGAATTTTTTAATATAATAAGTATTAATTCCTTCAGGCACTTCATACTGAGCTAATACAAAATTGGATTAAAATGGGTTGAAATAAGGTATTTAATTTAAAACTGATAAAACTTAATCCAATTTGTATTCAGTTTCAATGCGAAGGAATTATGATATATTCCTTATTATATTACCATATTTAAAAATCTTGTGAATTATATTGTAAACCTGAATGCTTAATTACCCAAAATGTTTAATACCGGACTTATTGAATTTATTACATTTGTGAAGATTTTGTAATAAAACATATACCAAGTTGGTCTTACATTCTACTGGTAATACAGTCGGGTATCCAATACTAGAATTTATTAAAATTCTCTCTCTCGATTACCGCAACTCCTAGTGGAGCATGGTGCGTTGATGACTACCGTGTGTAGTCATCAACGCTACAAAGACAACTGAATTCGGAGTGTGATACGGTTGTCAGCCATACCACTTCCTAGTCGCATTGTTAGTTTATTATTCTACGATAAGAATATTTCTTATCATCTTCTTCTGAATAATAAACTTGCGACGAGTCGTGCCGAGTTTCGAAACTCGTTTCTCTATGAGTGTCTATTTCACAGAGTGGCGACCGAACGATCACGGCCACAGAGCACGGCAAATTCTAAAAACACAATACTCAATACAAAATCAGGTGGAAATGAATACTCTTTGTATTAAAAAATTTAATAATATATATTTAATATGCAATAAATTACGCAGTGTTATTAGTTTCGGATGATTAGCCAGCAGCCAGTGGTAGAGCGATGTCACATGTTGTATAAATTACAAACTTCGTCAGTTATTCTGGTTAGCTTAGTAGGTAGGGCGTTCGTCTACAAATCATAGGGTCCTGGGATCGAATCCCACTGTAGGTAGGTAGATTTATTATGCATTTTTCAGCGTAAAGAGGTAAATGAAATGTCGCCAACAGCTATAGAGAAGTCAACGCTAGTTATACAAAACTCATTTGTGAGCTATATATGTTCTTTCCCTTCGAAAATTGTGTTTTTTTTTTATCCCAAAAATATCGAGTATTACTTCTTTTGGTGTAATTGAAAGTATTTTTTTCAGTTCATCCATTTGGATAAAAAAAATATTGCTAAATTCCAATCCAGGAACGTCTTGTTACTTAATACACTTTTTATTTGGTTTTAATACAATATATATTAAATGTAATAAAGAAAATATTATATTTAATTACACTCATTGATACATGGAAGTATATTCTGCATTATATTTTAAAAAGTTCGTATTATAATGAATTCGAGATAAAATTAGATTTTAACATCCACTGGTGTGAAAAAATCTTCTCATTCTTTTAGAAATATGTATTAAAATCTAATCAAAAAATTGGTGTGATCATATATACAAGACCAAAAATATTAGAATTTAGTCCAAGAATTTTTACTGTGTACGCGTATAGTGCTGAAAACCGGTAGTTTAACTTCGATCGCTGAGCGATCATCACATGAGTCGTCTCTAGGAACACAAACCTTTACAATGTGAAATGCTTGTCTACCGGCCACTATAAAAGCTCTCGCCGAACGTTTGTTAGCCGTCCGGTTTCGTCTTACAATGCGAAACGGCCCATTAGGGTAAGAATTTTAACTTTTTCGTACGTACGCTTATTGAAGACGGTCGTTTTTGCAGTGACATATTCCAATTTTGCTTTGAGACTTTTATAGAGGGGTCGATTTAGAGATCCAGCTTTTGAGATCTATGTAAAGTTTTCTGTACTGATATGTTTAGTGTCGATGTACTCATTGCGTTATATGTGTCAATTATTATTACTGAACGCTCGAGACTAGAATCTGTAAAGGTATTCTTCAGGACTGATGTTCTGAGGTTCTGATGGTACCTTAGGCTTAAGTTTAACGTGAGCCTTAAGGTACATGTTCGTAGAGACGTGATGGTCGCTCAGTGATCGTAGTTCTGCATTCAATTCCGAGTCATGTTTACATATTTTTTGAATGGTGTTTCTTTCCTTTTGTTGACTATGACCTAAAGGAACATGTTTGTATAGAAAATTTACTCATATAGTGACCAGAATCGATAGTTTAACTGCAATGGCTGAGCGATCATCTCATGAGTCGTCTCTATGAACACGAACCTTTAGACTAATAGTTAGTTTTTATTCAAAAACGACAAGGCTCGAACGTACAGATCGCGATGTTCGCCGTTCATGACTATCTTATAAAATTTCCTTCTGCGCCCACAAAAAGTGTAAAAATGATCTTAGCCCGTTAGCAGATTATCGAAATTTCGACAAAATTTATATGGGATATTCAGGGGTCCCATAAGTCAACCACAAGCCAGGAGTGAATGATAGCGCATATGATGCCCGCTACAAAAAAATATTATCTGATATATTTCTACAGATTCAAAATTGGCAAAAATTTTATTTTTATTTTATTCTCGATTTTCATTGAATTTATTATGTTGTAATACTCAAAATAGGTAGTCAGTAAGGGTTACTAGGCATATTTAAATGGAACCAAACTAAGAAAAAAACCCATATACCATGTTGTTTCCGCCCCCATTGGAAATAATCATTTGTGAAATAGCATAGATAAAATTATTTTACTCTTAAACGAAGAATATTTAGACAGGAGTCGTTACATTTCAATTTATTACGATCTGATCTCTTAATCAAAATAATCAACAAACATTTTATTCTTTGGTCTGGACAAAGAAGTATCTCTCTTAATATTTGGTAGTACAGTCAAAAATTTTTTTATCACAAGGGAAACTTCGAGACTATTCGACAAAATTACTTTCCTTGTAGTCTTTGACTAACTTTTTTGAGAGATGCTTGTGTGACGGAGTTTCCAATACTTCACGGAGTAAGTGTCGATAATGCCAAGGAAACTTTTTTCGCAATAGTAATAATGTGATTACTGAATAATGTGAATATTATATAGTTATCCATTGAAACCCTCGTATGGACTTTCGTACCTCCGGCTAATTAAATTTAGTTTTTAATGAATTATGCACTCAATGCAATGGTTTGCGGAATTATTTCGTGATCAGACGAGTCCGAGTGGTTTCACCGCCATTTCAAAGTATTTTCATTTTTGGTTTTAATTTGACGTTAGTTGCATACAAAAGACATAAAACACTAATTTAAATGAAAAGTTGTTGTTGTAGCGGTGCAAGAGAGGGGGGGGGGAACTTGTATCATCATTCATAGATTGTAGGCATCCTCTCCTCTAGGTCATGAAGAAGATCGCAACTTCAATAGGGTTCTCCCATAGTGCGATGAGTGTTAGATGCGTAGGTGCGGCAATACATTCGAATATATTATGATACCACTTGCGTTATGGACACAACCCATCGAAGCAGCTTTTTTCCTAAATCTTGACCTCGAGGATGGAATGCCCACCATCTTCGAATGATAAATGTGCAACATTACTGAATGTTTCCCCATTTGTGCCGCTACTACAACAACAACAATATATTATGATCCACGTTGTGTGGGCTGGCTCCACCCGCTGGACAAATATTTGGCGTTGTCGATGCGTGACCAAAACGAGTTTAATCTGGAGCAGCATCCAGAACGAAGCTGAGCCAAGGTGGTACGTGTGGCTCTAGGCAGTTGTTGCTCGTTGGCTGAGATGGTCGAGCGGGTGGTCGAGCGCGAAGGACACGGTTTGCGGATAGCCTATTGGTGGCTTTGGTTACCTCGCTGGTGTACAATTGATTAAGGGCCGCCTTGTAAGTGTTGGAGATCGTTGTGTGCCTTGAGGTCTAGCGGCTTAGTTTCTTTGTGCAGGTGGTCTTGAGACGACATGCGTACGCATCCAGTAATAGTACGCATGCCTATATTCTGACAAGTTTGAATCCGTTTCCAATTGGTTTTGCATAAGTTATTCGTCCATATCGGTGCTGCGTAATTTACCACAGAACGACCGACGGCTTTGTAGGTGGTGAGTAAAGTCTCCTTATCTGTTCCCCATTTGCTGCCAACAATGGACTTGAGGATCTTGTTTCTGCCCTTCATTTTGTCACAAATGACGGCATGGCTGTTGAATAAGCCGTGGTTACAGATTGTGACGCCAAGAATTTTGGGGTGACGGATAGTAGGGACTTCGGAGTCATTTACCCTTATGTTAAGCCGTAGGTTCTTTGTTGTATGTGGTAAAGAGGGAGGCTGAGAATTTGGACGCTGATAGCATTAGGTTCTTGTTGTTGAAGAAAAGGTTGAGCTCTTCTTAGTAACTATTAATGAGATTGCACATGTCGGGAATGTTGTTGACAGATGTCATGATGGTTCAGTCGTCAGCATAGCATATACAATGTCGATTCCATCAGGTGGGGTGGGAAGCCCTGACATGTATAGGTTGAACAAGGTGGGGGAAAGTACCCCGCCTTGTGGTTTTATTCTTCTTAGTTTAGATTTCCCATTTCGAAACTCGGTGCTGGATTGACGTCCGGCAATGTACGTAGTTTGCGATCCATTTGACTATATGCGACGTATGATTTTGCGCTTGATTTTATCCTTAGTTGGGTGCTCGACGAATTGTTTGTCGAATAGATTTGCACATTTCTTGTCGTCGCTCACGGTAGAGTTACCAAACTTGATAGAAACCCTCCCTTGAGTTTTAGTCGGGTTTGAGAGGTTTCTAACAGCGTTCCAAAGTTTGCTCACACCAGTGTTGGAATTTGAATGAAATGAAAAGTCAGAGCTCGTTGTGAAAAAATGTAAAAAAAAAAGATGACGTACTTATTATTTTGGCCAACCTCATTATCGACTTCAAAGTTTATATCGGCCGGGACTGAGAAAATAGGGGAAGGCCATCTTCATTTTCGGGTCCCTGGAAATTGTTTTGTTTTAGGTGTTATAATGACTACTTATTTCGAGTAATAAAATATAATAAAATCAATGAAAATCGAAAATAAAATTTTACAAGAGGGGTGTTGTTATTTGTTTGAATTTATGTGTATTTACATCCATACTTGGTGAATTTTGAATTGGTAAAAATCGATCAGAGAACCGGTTTGGTCTGGGCTGACTGGCACTTTCGAGAAAGGCGAATCGAGATCTAACATGAACAAAAATTCAATCGGATGAATGCACCAATCTCCCCAAAATAACATAGTTTATATGATACACTTGGTGATTTTTTGCCTATTTTGAATCGGCAAAAATCCGTAAAGGAACCGGTTTGGTCTGAACTGACCGGCACTGTCGACACGGCGAATCGAGATCTATCGTATGACCTTTCATTAAATTTAATTGGGTGAATGCACAAAATCTTTTCAAAATTATATTTTTAAGGGTGTACTTGGTCAATTGTTGCCTATGTTGAATAGGTTAAAACTGGTTAATGAACCCCTTCAGAGTGGTCAGTCTACTCAATTTCGGTATAATGTAGTGAATCGAGATTACCACACGAATACAAATTCAGCCTGATTATCTAATCAAGTATGTTCGTTGGCAAGCCCGACATTTTTTCAACATCATGATTTTTTTTAGGAGTTGAACTTGTCGGTCGCGAAAATATTGTTAAGCAAATTTTAAAGCCAAATTTTAAGAAAGGACAGTCGAGGATGATTTTCTGCACCATTTGACGAAAATGGCCCTGGCACGTGTTTAGAATTTTATTGGTGATGAATTTATAAACCTTTTTTGATAGAAATACGGTTTATGGTTTGGATAAGGTTTCCTCCAAATTTAATTAAATATTAACAGTGGCTAAATTTCATTGCTAGTATGATTCAGCTACAAAATGAATCTGAAACACACGGAAATATGAGATTCGTTCTTTACAAGGTCCCTAACTAGGCAAAGCTGTATACCATTTGTCACTAGAATCGCTTTCAGATGGAATGAAGTTAAATAACACTACCTTTCCAGAGAAACATTCATGTGACGTTTAAAATTGTGTTCTGCGGCTCAGAAGCCATGAAATGAAACTCATGAAAATATGTGATTCTCGCAAAAGAAAAAAGATTTTTTGTGAGATTCATGATCCTCACACGTAGTTCTGGCTATCAAGGGCCAGAAAACTACAAATATTTTAGTTTTCCATACTACAGTCTCAGCAGCAAAAGAATTTTGCGTAGTGGCTGGAATCAAACTCGCATTTTTACGCTTTCAAGCATTGTAAAGTGCAGCGATTTACTACATACATCGGTAAGAATTTTTTTTTAACATAAACGTCGACCAGGGGGGCAAGCGCCCCTCCCTGCCCCCTTCTGGCTACGCCCATACCGGGCTTTTAGCCTATTAAAACAGGAGGCTACTCAATAGGAGTTTGTTCAAGGTGTATTAAGTTTTGATGGAATCTCCCCCAAGTTGCTGACCCTCCTCTCCGTCAGGATTTTTTTCCCTTAATCAGGGGACTGTCCTCAGCAATAAAATATTAATCCGAAATTTGTTGTTTAATTTGCATGAAGATAAGTAACATACGACAGTATTCTTTTCAAATTGTTTCATTATACCCTTCGCTTATTAAGCGAAAAGGGTACACTGAACGAAAACAATAGTACCATTGACTATTTTCCATATTAACCTAACTATTTTACCCCATGATTCTCAGCCTATCATGTCATAGTCAGAACAACTATGAAACCTGGTTGATTTTTCACTTGATTGCAAAAAAATAAAAAAAAAATTCACGAACGCACAGAGCGCGAACGCTGGGTTGGTGAGCGTAGCGAGCAGAGGGCGAAGCATCCTAATAATTCATAAATCATATACTTCATTGACCTCTTCTATATTTAATTAACTTCTTTACGCTGTAAATTGCATAATAAATTAACACCTACCTACAGTGGGATTCGATCCCGAGACCCCATGATTTGGAGACCAACGCCCTACCAACTAGACCAAACAGACTCTATGAGTGATGAAGTTTGTAATTTATACCATATATTGTGAGACATCGCATAAAAGTGATAGCAAAGCTAATATTTAAAAACAATTATGCCGTAGTTGTTTTCACTTGTGGAAGATATGACATGTAAACGATCATTTAATTGGTTGAAAGAACTATTTCTTAGTACAAATCAACCATTTTCATGGTAAATTTGAATTAACTTGGTTGCATAGTTAATGTTACAATAAGTTTTCTCTGAGTGTATATTAACTTTGTCATGAAGTTTGTAACGCATTGAAGGAAGCATCTCCGACCATATAAAATATGTATATATATGATCAGCGTGACGAGCTGAGTCGATTGGACGATGTCCGTCTGTCCGTCTGTCTGTCTGTCTGTCTGTCTGTTGCGACGCGTTTTTCTCAGCCAGTTTAAAAGCTATGGAGCTGAAATTTTGCACACATGCTTCTTTTTGCTGCAGGCAGTTTGTATGTTTGAATCGGTAAAATCCGAAAAGGGGGTCGTGGGGCTGTCATACAAACCTACTCCCCAAAATTAGGTTCTTCTTAGAAAAACTTTTTTATTTATGCACTAAATTCAATAAAATTCCACACACATGTGTTTCCGTTGGTGACACACAATATATGTAAAAATAGACCAAGTCGGACAATGGGGCCGTGGGGCTGCCATACAAACCTAGTCCTCCAAATTAGGTTCTTCTAAGAAAAACTTTTTTATTTTCTCATCGATTGCAATCAAATTTTGTGCAAATGTGTTTCTAGCGACACAACAAAACATATGTTAAAATGGACCAAATCGGACCATGGGGTCATGGGGCTGTCATACAAACCTAACTCCCCAAATTAAATTCTTCTAAGAAAATTTTTTTTATTTATACACCAATTTCAACGAAACTTCACACAAATGTGTTTCTATTGATGACACAAAACATATATATTAATAGATGGATTCGGACCATGTGGTGATGGGGCTACCATACAAACCTATCCCCCCAAATCAAATATCTCTAAGCAAAACGTTTTTATTTGTACACGAATTTCAACCAAACCTCATGGAAATGTATTTTTATTGATGTTACAAAACATATGCAAAAATGAATTAAATCGGACCATTGGGGTCATGAGGCTGGCATATAAACCCAACCCCCAAATTAGGTTCTTTGAAGAAAAACTTTTTTATTTGTCCACCAATTTCAACCAAATCTCATATCAATATGTTTTAATTGATACCACAAACATACATACATCCCCCCTTTTGGTTCTTCTAAGAAACCCACGACCCCCGCTTCTGCAATAAATCTTCGCCACGGCACTTATGTGAAAATTCAAGGTAAAGCGTGGAAGCGGGGAGAATTAAACACAAGTCATAGGAACGCCCGAAAAACCTTTTAGCCCGAGGGGAGCGAAGGGTATCCAAATTTCGGCCGCACCCGAAATTAGCCTCGGTCTCGTTTTTCATTTATTTTTTGTTTAGTGTAAAACGCAAAAACTGACAAAAATAGGATCTTTGGCAACTACATCAAAATCAATGAAGTGGTGAAAATCGAAGAATTTGGAACTTACGACAGTTTTATTCTTGTGGTGCGCTATGCGGTATCATCTACTTCCGGCTTGATGTTGACCTTAGGGCAGACGTGTCAAACTCGCGGCCCGTAGGCCGCATGCGGCCCTCCTCGCAGTTCTATGCAGCCCGCGGCCATGTCGGAGCAGCACAATCTGTATCAACACAAAATAGTGAAATTGGTAAGATGAACAAATCCAGCCGTTGAACTCAAGTCTACAAAAATTACTGAAAATCGTCACTGGATTATGCAAGATTATTTTAAGATTTTTTTCTCCAAATACTACCAACAATTTGAGGCTGGTTATTTGATTTTATAAGACAGCTCATCTTTTTTGTGCAGGACAATACTTCTCTTCATTAACTGTTCTGTCCCGAAATGCAGTTAATCAAAAATTGGTTGGCTTTACCGAACATGAATTGAAATTTATTTGGGAAAATGGCAAAGCTTTAAAAACTACGGAAATCTTGGAATTTGTGACTAAATCACCTGGATGTGAAATTTCAACATAATAATTAGAGCCCAAGTGCCTGATTTTTAGACCTGTACTTATGAAGCTGTATTGGTGCATGAGTTTGTTTAAAACCATATCACAAACAACTTTTTGTCTCTATTAGCTACCTTTCTGCTAAAATTAATTTATTAATTTTTGCCTCCCAATGCTATTTTGGGCGGCCTGGATGCCCAAGTAACAATTTCATCCCTATAATACTTCGTAAAATATTCTCTTCTAACATTAATAGGGGCACTTTGCAGTGTATAACCACTGAATAATAGTCCAATAATGGCATTTGGCTCCGTTTTTTAATCCAATGGAACTGTATTGTAGCACTAAATTATGCTTCAAAAAAGGCGTACGTCATTTGCCTTATATCATCATTTTCTTTCATTGAACGAATTTGCAAAAAAAAAATAGAAAAAATTTCGGCAGCTAGCATCGAAACCGTGTCTGTTGATAGTCCTACACGCTACCACTCAGCCAACCTCACATATAGTCAGCATTGCTCGTAAACACTACAAATGGATAGTTGTTTCTATAGAAATGCTTGACAATTCTTTATCGAATCTTCTGCAACTGCACTGCACCCTAAATCTGTACATTTATCAATAAAATAAAGTCAATTTCTGCGCAGAGATCACCCTAATTGGTTTCGAAGATAACAATGAGTGCGTACGTGTGGTTTTCATGCAAGATTTCAAGGATTTCTTATGTAGAAATTATGTATTTCAGAGCACAAGTGTCAATTCATTAAAAAATCACAAAGTCCATCCTTCTATAAAACTACGGTGAACAATTTATTGAATGACCATACGAATGTCACACTATAAAAATGACACCGACTGTGCTATAGAAGAATATATGTATGTGTGTGAGTTAACTTAGAGAGACTATTGCATGTGTGTGATGTATCATCCAATAAACACAAGAGTGGAGTATTTAAAGGAGTATCTTTTTAGGTTGAGGTTTATAGACAGTTTTATCGAAGTCTTACACCACCATCTTTAAATTTATTCCATAATGATGATAGAAGCTTTCCGGAAATACTTTAAGGATGTTTTATCGGATCAAAATATTACTTTAAGCGATGTCACACGATAAATTTATTTCGTGGTACTATGATTGCTACAGTGTGAAGTGCTTGTTTAAAGCAAACGAATTGTTGCTTGGGTGACTGGTGCTAAATTTTTGTAATCATCTGTCCAAAATTTGGCGCAAAACATGTAATTAACAAAAAGTGGTTACTTGAAGATCAATCACATTTTCACGTTTTCGCTTCTTGTCTTAATTGATTAATGTTCTTGAAGTACATTTTCGAAAGGAGGAAGTTCTCACGGATTCTCTTGAGGCGGCTATAGTGATCCAGACTCTCTACCATATTTTAATAGTAATATTCTATAATCAACTTTCGTAATACGATTACATAAAGGTTTTTAAAATTTTCCTCCTCCAGCCCACCTAAACCTGAGGAGAGTCTTATTTGGCCCGCGCCAGGTTTTTAGTTTGACACCCCTGCCTTAGGGACACCCTATGTATTATTTGCTTAAGACCAGAGCCACAGGGCAATCATTTCATGAATCTTGTAAAATTATCAAACAGAACAGAACAAACAAACAAGAAAAAAAAACAATTTAACTAAAATACTGTTAACCACATTCATTGCAATTTGACAATAAAATCTGAAAAACTTTTGAACAATTTTCAAGATTACCTTGATACATACGAGTAGGTACATACATATTCAGTTTCACTTCACTATGTAGCACTTTCTCGCATAAATAAACTCAGCTTCAATGAAACCGGGCCACACGGTAAGCGCGAACTCTAATCAAAACAGGCATTGTGTTTGTTGCGTGAGTTAACGGTACTTCAGATAAAAATCATAGTCATTTGAATTGCCATTAAATGCACTTTCTGTAGATATAACTTTCATAGTTGTAAGTTTCATACTTTTAGAGAAAATTGAATTTGAATGCGACTGTAGCGAGTGGCCCGATTTTTGTGAAGCCGAGTGTATTTTCACCACGTTGCGTCTGCCAAACAAATTTTCACTCAGGGCTATATTATAAGATGAACATGAAACACATCAAGTGTAAAGTTGACGAGAAGAAACTTTGAGACGATTTTCTAATGAACTTTTCCTTTTCGCCCTGAAAGAGGCTTTCAACAAGCTGCCAAGACACGAGCATCTTAATTCAATTTTACACTTACCTGATTTAAATGAAAATACATAACTGACGAAAACGTACGTACGTAAACGTAAGAAAAACTTTTGATTGGTTTTGACACTTTACCGCCGATATAAGGATAAGGAATGAACATAAATATCACATGTGATGTTGAAAAGTTTGGGTACGGATGGGATTAGTCTAATGGGAATAGTGAAAATAGGATCACGAAGGGTAGGAAGAGTTTTTGTTTGTTAAGAGTGAAATAGTCTATAAATTGGGATGTTGACTGTTTTGGTTACAGGTAAGAACACTTTCACAAAATAAGTAAATTGAAAGTTTATATTGTGAATGACTTTACAAACATTGTTGCTGCTACCACACAACCTACATATTAGATCCAAATGTAAAGGATGTAGGAAGAAGGTTGATTTATTATTTGTTGGTTTCCTTATTGGGTTGACATACGAGCACGTATTTGAATGTTTAGGTCTTAAAGTTAATCATTCATTAATTGGATTTATGGGCCAATTTTCGAAACTTATTTTTTGAAACTAATTGGATTAAATAATGTAATTAACAAATTTCATCCGTTGCTATGCTGAATTAGAGTGTATCCAGCGCGCTACTTTTTTGTTTTTGTGTACCCATGAGCCATGAGGTTTGGGTAACAAAAATGCATATGTAAAAATACCAAGTTGTTAAATATTTAAAAATTCATTAAATATTTAGGTACATTCTGTTTTTACTTATTCTGTCAACTAAATACATCGCTAACTACCAAACTACAATACACATTTGCATAAATTCCACGAAAAAAATCTTTCTTTTGGAAAAATGAATAGAATAAGGCGCAAATAAATCATATTTCGCTAAACCTAAATAAACACCGTACAAACAATCTGCGATTCAAATATTACACTCTTCAAAAATTTCATAAAAGAAAACACGGCCGAAATCCCTGCTAAGTCTTTCTCATATTAAGATACGTACACATTCAGCCAGGTTTCTTTTTTAAACAACCTGAAAAGATAGCTACAGACGGGAGGACGTCGACTACATCGAAATTTCGAAAAAAAAACTAAGGAAAACAAACATAAGGATTCGTCTAAAAGTGAAATCGCGTCTATTTTTTGTTTTATTTTTTTTCTGTTTTTACGTTGCCGATGCTATACCCAGCGTCAACATCGCATCCTATTCTTCTCGAAGATGAAACCACTTTCCTTTATTATTTTTGTGTTGAATCCGAGTTTTACGGATCAACCCTTTGAAAAATTATGAGCACCATACGTACATACGCGGAAGCTTGAAAGCTTCATCGTTTGTACTGCTTGTCTGGTTGCTCTGGAATATTGTTGGTTGAGCTATATGATTTTCCTAGGCTTCTTCGGGCTTATTCAACATATACCTACATATATAATTATCTATGGAATAAAAATAATAAAAAACGAGACCGAGGCTAATTTCGGGCGCGGCCGAAATTTGGATACCCTTCGCTCCCCTCGGGCTAAAAGTTTTTTCGGGCGTACCTATGACTTGTGTTCAGTCCTCCCCGCTTCCATGCTTTTGAATTTTCACATAAGTGCTGTGTCGAAGATTTATTGCTGGGAGAAGCGGGGGACGTGGGTTTCTTATAAGAACCAGAAAGAGGAAGGGGGGGCTGGGGTTGTATGGCAGCCCTATGAACGCATGGCCTTTCCATCAATTTTTACGAATGTTTGTGGCATCAATTAAAACACATTTCTATGAGATTTGGTTGAAATTGGCGGACAAATAAAAAAGTTTTTCTTCGAAGAACCTAATTTGGGGGTTGGGTTTATATGCCAGCCCCATGATCCCATGGTCCGATTTAATTCATTTTTGCATATGTTTTGTACTATCAATCAAAATACATTTCATTTCCATGAGGTTTGGTTGAAATTTGTGTATATGTACAAATAAAAAAGTATTTTTTGAAGAACCCAATTTTGGGGGTTAAGTTTGTATGGTAGCCCCACGACCCCATAGTCCAATTTCATTTATTTTCACGTTTGTTATGTGGCATCAATAGAAATATAATTTTCTGAGGTTTGATTGAAATTGGTGTGCAAATAAAAAAGTTTTTCTTAGAAAAATTTGATTTGGGGGGCTAGGTTTGTATGGTAGCCCCATGACCACATGGTCTGACTCCATCTGTTTATACATATGTTTTGTGTCATCAATAGAAACACATTTGTGTGAAGTTTGGTTGAAATTGGTGTGTAAAAAAAAATTCTTAGAAGAACTTAATTTGGGGAGCTAGGTTTGTATGACAGCCCCATGACCCCATTGTCCGATTTGGTCCATTTTTACATATGTTTTGTGGTATCATTAGAAACACACTTATGCGAAATTTTATTGAAATCGATGAGAAAATAAAAAAGTTTTTCTTAGAAGAACCTAATTTGGGGGACTAGGTTTGTATGGCAGCCCCACGACCCCATTGTTAGATTTAGTCGATTTTTACATATGTCGTGTGTCACCAATTAAGACACATTTGTGTGAAATTAGATTGAAATTGGTGGATAAATAAAAAAGTTTTTCTAAGAAGAACCTAATTTTGGGGGGTAGGTTTGTATGGCAGCCCCACAACCCCCTTGTCAGATTTTAGCGATTCAAACATACAAACTGCCTGCAGCAAAAAGAAGCATGTGTGCAAAATTTCAGCTCCATAGCTTTTAAACTGGCCGAGTAAAACGCATCGCAACAGACAGACATACGGACAGACGGACAGACGGACATCGTCCAATCGACTCAGCTCGTCACGCTGATCATATATATACATATTTTATATGGTCGGAGATGCTTCCTTCAATGCGTTACAAACTTCATGACAAAGTTAATATACCCTTTTCGCCTAATAAGCGAAGGGTATAAAAACTTTGTGAAACTCAAACGACAAGAACGCGGAACAGGACGAATGCAATGAATTTTTATTCCCAAGACAGAATACCGCTCGAATATAAAATTTCTGTGATGAATAAACAGAATGAGAGGAGTTTTCAATGTTCGCCGAAAACAGAAAGTCCCTTTTTTCCTAGTAGTAGTATGCCAGTGGAAAATCTGCTCCATTTATCTACGGCAGGGGTGTCAAACTCAAAACCTAACATGGGCCCAATATAACTTTCTGGAGGATTGAGCGGGCCGGGCCGTACGATACACATTTCGAAAACGCCCCTGGAAAATTATTTTTGAAATTTTATGGCAGAATATTACCTAAAATACATATGAGTATAAATTTGAGTCACTAACAACCTCGGGATTATATCCTTTAGAAATGTTTTTTTTTTTTTTCGAAAATGTTCTTCAAACAAATTTAGAAACTTTAGACAAGAAGTTAAAACGCAAAATTTGGTTAACCGATCAACAACTGTTTCTAGATTAATTTCCGCCAAATTTTGTACAAATAATCAAAACTTTGTAGCATCGGTCATCCAGAAACATCGAGGTAATCCAAATCCACCTTGGGAGCCAAAATTGTTAGGCTGACAGTTTTTACGCTTTTGTGCTGATACACATTGTGTTTCTTCGACCAAGCCGCGGGCCGCACGAAACTCCAAGGTGGGCCGCATGCGGCCCGCGGGCCGCGAGTTTGACATGCCTCATCTACGGGATGTTGAACTTCGGCAGTTTCCCTCTGATCGTGAATTGTAAAGTCATCGTATGGAAGGGGGTAGCAACGGGATATTTTAAAAGCAAGTTCTTTACCTCTTTTGGCTTCAACTATCACTAATCTTGTTTACGTGAAATCCTTTTTGTTTATACACGGGTAGACTCGTATCTTTGTACTAATGAAATGAGTGAGAAGCGAATTGTCAATTGTGATACGTTTTAAATGATTCATTGTATAAAAATGAATTAATTGCTGACGGGAGAAAAGAATTTCATTAAAAGAAATTGAAGATTGCACCCTTTATGTTTAAGCAGTTCTATGTTGTGAAGACATGGCAGTCTGTGTGTTGCATCGGGTAACGTACGAGCAGCATGTCAGTCTGATGCACAACTAAGGATGTGCAGCAGGTTATTGACTATATGGTTGAATTGTTTTAGCTTGCGCACAATAAACAACAGCCAGTATAAAGCCAAAGATCCTGATCCTGAATTGTCAAATTTTCATCTATTGGGCCTTGTTCCCTAGGAATTTATGATAAACTGCTCGTATATGTACATAATGTACGAGTATGTATTTGGAAAAAAATGTATTCCTATATAGGATAGGCGCAAAAAGAACATTATTTTATCCTCTATACACTCAGTCAACAAAAATTCTCTTCCTCTTCATTGATAGTTTCAATATGTGTGTATCATATTTGCTACGCAACCATTTTCTACAATAAGATGTATTGTTATCGTTTCGAAAAGGTATACAAGTGCAAAGCACACACATACTCGCACCGAAATCCATCATCAACTTCGCCTCCTTTGTTGAGACTTCCTTATTCTTTTCATCGATTCTCATATGTATGGAATCTCCATGTTATATAAATAAATATTTTTTTTCTGTTATTCTGAAAAGCCATCGCTAACAATGGTTGATAAACGATAAATTCTCTCTTTTAAATGAAAAATTGAAAGAAATTGTTGTCAGGTTATTGTGTAGTCGTCCATTTGATTTATGAAGACATTTTGCCATTAAGGTCGTCTAAAAGGATACATGTGTACATATCGCAGAAAATGCAGAGCCATGCTGAATTGGGTCTGTGTACTATTTTCTATTGTGGTTAGAATATTTATGAAAACAAATTCTCTTCCTGCCGACCACCTTGGCGTGAGACATAAAAATAATGCGGACATTTGGTAACACTTTGGTAACAAATATTTAAATTTTGTAAAGAAAACGAAAATTCAATAAATTTATGAAAAATAACAGATTTAAAGTCCACGGGATATACGATTCCAATTGCTGTCACGAAATAAGAACACAGTACGTAAATATCTAGATGATTATCATGTTATTCATTGAGTGCTAAGTAGTGCAGTCAAAATATCCCAATTCAGGCCTCCAAATAGAAAAAAAATAGAGTAAGTCTAATTTTTGTTGTTTTTGAATCAGTGGGCTTCCAGAATTCTACAACTGATTTTGCTAAAAAAAATTTTGATCGGAAAGGTCCCAAAAAGGACAAAAAAGGATACTATTTAATCCTTGACCGGAGGTATCGGGGTATCATATCAAAGGGGACGTCGAGTACATTACATATCCGGTGTTTGTTTCCTGTTTGAAGGGCCCTCAAAGGAATAAATCGAGCTTAAATGGAAAATTTTCCAGTTTCCCGTGTATCTTTCCAAAGCCATAACTACGAGAATAATTCAAGTTGTCCCTACTTTTATCACTTTTCAGAATCTGTAATAGCTGGAGATTCTACCATTGAATTTGCTAAGAAAAAAGTTAAGCGGAAAGCTCTGAAAAAGGACATAAAAGGAAACTAATTTCACACCTTGATCTAACGTGGGCATGTGGGGTGTCATATCAAACAGGACGTCGAGTGCATTGCATATCTGGTGCTTCTTTCCTGTCTCAAGGCCACTAAATGGAATAAGTAGGGCTTAAATGGAAAATTACGGCTTTAGAAAGATACAGATACGGGAAACACAAAAATGTTTAAGTTGAGCCCAATTTTTTCTTTGAGGGTCCTTGGAACAAGTAACAAATGCCTGATATGGAATGTACTTGACATCCTCTTCGATATGACACCCCACATGCCCACGTTCGACTAAGGTGTGCAATTAGTGTCCTTTTTCAGAGCTTTCCGATCAACTTTTTTTTTAGCAAATTTAATGGTAGAATCTTCAGCTATTATAGATTCTGGAATGTGATAAAAGTAGTGACAACTTGAATTATTCTCGTAGTTATGGCTTTGGAAAGATACACGGGAAACCGAAAATTTTCCATTTAAGCTCGATTTATTCCGTTGAGTGTGATTGAAACAGGGAACAAACACCGGATATGTAATGTATTCGACGTCCCCTTCGATATGATACCCCGCATGCCGACCTCCGGTCAAGGATTAAAGAGTATCCTTTTTGTCCTTTTGGGACCTTTCCGATCAAATTTTTTTTTAGCAAAATCAGTTGTAGATTCCTGGGACCCCACTGATTTAAAAACAACAAAAATTAGCCTTAATATATTTTTTTCTATTTGAAATGTAAAAAAACTGCACTAAAGAGTAAGAGAACAATCCCAAGTAACAATTCGTATGCTTTAAAGAAGCACTTCATCCTGTAACAATCATATAGTACCACAACATCAGTTTATCGTGTGACATCGCTTATTTTAGTATTTTGATCTGATAAAAACTCCTTAAAACACTTTTCGGAAAGCTTAAAAAGTTCTTATATGTATTATCAATTCACGACTACATCCAATAAGACTTCGATAACAATTCTCTAAACGTTAACCTAAAAAAATACTCCATTAAATACTTCTTTGTAGTCTTTATTGAATGACATAAACACACATGATTGAAATCAACACACACACATGCATATAATCTTCTATAGCACTGTCGATTTCATTTTTATAGTGTGACATTCCAATAAATTGTTCAGCGTTGTTTTATAGGAGGATGAACTTTGTGATTTTTTTAAAGAATTGACACTTATGAAGTGCTCTGGAACACCACGTTTCTTGAATTGAATTCATTGAAATATTGCATGAAACCAACATTTCCTCACTCACTCTTAACTTATGAATCAATTAAGATAATCTCAGCGCAGAAAATGGCTGCATTTTATTGATAAACGTGTGAATTTAATTAGCTTCAACCAACTGATTGACATATAAAGAAGAAGGTGCATTACAGAGAAGTGTTGAGCATTTCGATAGATGCAACGAACCACTTGTAGTGTTTACGAGCAATGCTGACTATATGTGAGGTTGGTCGAGTGGTTACACTGAAAAAAAATATATTTCCTATTATCCACGAATCGCATTCGTTGACTTATTTTCATTGCCATATAACGTAATTATTCGTTATGATAAGGTAGACGTTCATAAAGGTTTACGCCACATTTCGTCACATCAAAGAAATCTGATTCGTTTATATTTTTTTTGTCAATATCACGAATATGTTCATAACATTAATGAAACCTTTTCTTAACTTTGACAAATATTTTATGTGGATCTTAGAAACCTTCAGCACGTGTAGTCTGGTTGGTGTAGTAGGTAGGGTGCTGGTCTTCAAATCATAGGGTCCCGGGATCGAATCCCACTGTAGTCAGGTAATTATGATGCTTTTCAAAGCGTATTGAGGCAAATGTAACGTCCCTTACACTTGTAGAGGTCTAAGTTCAATGTGTGTGCGTGTGCGTAATTTTTTTTTGTATTAACAAAAAAAAAATAACGAAAAAGAATATTTGCTTTGAAGAATCACGTCTTCAAATGGAGAATCGCGTTCCTTAACTGTACGAAATTTTAATATCAACGAAAGACTTTACACAAAATAATGAATGTTTTCGTTACGTAACGAAACTAGTTTCATTGAAGTGACGAACAAGAACATTAGAGGTTTTTGAATGAAGTTTTTCGTTGATTTGAAGATGGTTTTCATAGCATTTACGACAACTTTTGGTTCAGTGTAAGGCGTCGGATTTGCGTACGACAGTCCCTAGTTCGACGCCGGCTGCGGGAATTTTTTTTTCTTTTTTTTGTTTGCAAACGCGAGAAAATGACAGAATATGATGACATAACACATATGATGTATGTCTTTTTCAAAGTGTAATTCAGTGCTACAATAAGGTTCAATTGGATCAAAAAACGGCGCCAAATGCCATTATTGGACTATTATTCAGTGTTTATACCCTGTAAAGTGCCCCTATTATCGTTTGAAGAAAATATTCTACGAAGAATCATAGGGACGAAATTGTTACTTGGGAATACGAGCAGTCGAACGTCAATTAAGTTCTAATTTAATACATACGAAGGCTATCTTTTCCCAAAGATCTTGAATTCGACAACAAGAAACTTAGAGAAAGGAAGATTTTATCTCGACCTGAATCTTTCTGAAAATATATCAGACATCCTCCGCAATTCATATGCCTTTAACCACATATCTTTCATCCTGACAGATACAAGCTAAATGAATTAAAACGATCCATGCATGTAGATACACCAGTATTTCTACTAGCCTCGCGCCAAATATGAAAAGATAAAAAAAATGGATAACTACGTACCTGCAGATTCGTTATCCGCACTATGTAAATTGCTGCAGTATTTTTAGATGCTTTCTGAAAGTCGTTCCAGAAGTCTTTGGGTTTTTAGATCTGAACTCGACCGGTATGAAAACGAATAGAGTATAGTCCTCCTATAGTCAGACACTATGTACGATACGAAGCGACCGACACGTCACGGCTGTAACGCAATGCCCAAGGGGTGCAAATTTAATTTTATTTGGAAAGTAAATTCTGAAGTTTTGTCTCGTGTTACAACAGAATGATATAGGATGTTTATGCATAAGTAAGCATGGCGATGCATCTTCTCATCTTGTACAACAGTTTTATAACGTGTTAAACATGGACTCCATTGATTCATAGGAATTTATTATGATTAAAGATACGGAAATTTCGTAAATAAAAAAAAAAGTATTTCGAATATACATACTAATTTTGAAAATGAGAAATCTCGCTTAAATTCGTATAAAAACTTAATTTTGTGCATTTTGTTGCTGTTAAACTTTATTAAACTAGAAATTCTAGAGTTTTACAGTGAAACGAATGTTCAAAGATAACCATTACATTTGAATCAGAAATTTTTAATAATATTAGGCAGAAAAAAAAACTAGGAAGTAGTGTGGTTGACAACTGATACTGTATCATGCTACGAGTTTAGTTGTCGAGAAATGTTTTTAACAATACATACGACAAAGTCGACAACGCTCATTAAAATGTTTCCATTTAATTGATTTCAGATACAGGCCGGGTTTCTAATAGCTCTTATTCAGTACCTGTCGACTGATTAGTGTTATCGCATAGAGAAGACACACACAATATTCAGAAAGCTTTTCCATTGTATTGATTGGAATTTTTGATTATTTTGCATAGCTACGCCATATTTTGCTTGGTTACGCCATCATCATTGAAAAAATCACTGCGCACTTTCATCCAACAGCGTAAATAAGCAAAAGATAACATAACTATGCAAAATTAACAAAAAATCAACTCAATATAACGGGAAGGCTTCTGAAAATTGTGTGTGTCTTCTCTATGCGATAAGACTAACCATTCTATAAGATCTACGAGAGAATGGGCCACAGTGTACAATAGGTACTAAGTTTTAACCACACTTCATCCAAGTGTATTTAAATTTCGGGCGCGCCCGAACTCGGTCTTGTTTTGAATTTCAAATGATGTCGTAACCAAGCAAAATATGGCATAACTTTCAGTTAAGGTTAACAAAAATTCAATTCAATAAAAAGTAAAAGCTTTCCGAAAATTGTGTGCGTCTTCTCTATACGATAAGACTAACCATTAGATAAGACGTATGAGAAACTGGCCCTATGTATTTTTGTATAATACTTTACAATTTGTTTGGCCACATCTCTATAAAATATGCTTAAAATTTACTATCTACTGATTCAATTTAGGTCCTTTTTTCTGTATCATCCAGCATAAAACACATTTCTGATCCATCACACAACATGTAAGTCTACAGGGTGTCCTTGCAACCGGTCCGCCATAGACCCACGACTCTACATTTTGTTTTAGGAAAATGGCCGCCAAAATTATGTCCCTAGCTTTTACCGTTACGTAATGACATTTACACTAGCCGTAATGCACTATGTGTTTTTATTATTGAGTAAACAATTCACTTTATTATTATTTATTAACAAGAAAGAATAATAAAACAAATCAATTAACATATCATGTCGAATTCAAAGTCGAAAGTACTTCATGTTGGATGCATAATTGGCATATTTTACCAATTGAAGAAACTGCTGCAAGCAGGCGCGCACAGAGGGTCCGGCCCCGGGCCCCGAGTTAGAGAGGGCCCCGCAGGGACAGTGGTCTCGAAGTGCGCATACGTGTGCAAAATTATTACACGAATTGATGTCAGATAAATTTTATTTAAATCTCTATTTATCTTGTTTTGCGTTATTCAAAGCATTCCTAGGACCCTATAGGATTTCCCTTCACCTACTTTTTTCAATTAAAATTGCTAAATCTAAAATTGGCACTGATCTTGATATATTTTAGGTGTTGAGATCAACAGCACACTCTAATTAATCGGAATTCCCTTAAAATCTGAGTGTCCTCGAACTATATACCTATGTGTTCTATAGAGAAAGTGTTAACCAAGAAACTGAAAACGATGGAAGCCCCTTTAAATGACTATTTCTTATTTAGTTTCCATAAATTTATATTTATTCAAGTCGGTCTCTGATTGTTGTTAACTCATTGTAGTCTTATCTGTAACTATGCTCTCAACTAGCAAAATTTCTCAACGTTTTCTACTGGTTTGGTTTTAGACTGTCGTTCTCCTATGGATCAGTGCACACTCGGTCTTAGTAACGTTTATGAAGAGACAAGAATTTCGATTTTCGCAACTTCACTCTGGGCCCTCCCGCCAACTTCTTGTGTGAGCCCCCTACACTGAGAAAAAAAGTAGAGTGAAATCAATCGAAAACACTCTTGAAGGTCGATCCACTCTTTTCAGTCATCAGTCACAGTCATTTCCATACAAATTATTTGATTGACTGACAATCTGTCAATTTGTATGAGAAATTACTGTGACTGCGACTGATGACTGAAAAGTGTGGACCGATCTTAAACCAAGTATTTTGAAACATGATTTCGACGTTACAGTTTTTCTACTAAAATTAAGAACATCGTACTAAAAAAAATTTTCTAAGAGCTACTTTGGCTCTTTGCATTCTTACATTGAGAATAGCGTTCTTGTTGTAACGTTTATTTAATTAATGATTTCATCAATTGTTTTTTTTTTTTAATAAAAATGCTCACGCAGCGCAGCATTGACCTCTATAGGTGTTAGTGAGGTTTAAGCATAGAAAATTACCTGCGCCTACAATGAGATTCGATCCCGCGATCCTATGATTCGAAGACGAGCGCCATATCTATCTACCCTAATGCCGCTCTCTCAGGTACCAGCATCCTGTAGCAAGAACAATATTTATAGAGTTTCCAAGGACAAATGTTCTTTTTCTCAAAGGGGCCACTTTTATTTATATGCCCCGGGCCCCGTAAATCCTCTGTGCGCGCCTGGCTGCAAGGATTTCTTCCGGTTTTGCTTCCATATCATCAAATGCCCTTGTATTTTATTTGCAATTGCTCCCGAGAAACGATCGGTTGACTGTAAACTATGTTTTTAAATTTACCCAAACATGGAAGTTCAAAGGTGGTAAATCCGGGCTCCTGGGTGGTTATGCGATTGGCCCAAATTTTCCTATCAATTTTTCTCCAAATTTTTCGTTCAAATAGTCTGTAACCACCCTTCTATCTGTCATCTGTCCATTTGCCACCAAAGATTCGTTTGTTGGGTAATGGGCAAATTGTCCAATATTGAAAATATTGGACCTCTAATATTTGGCGAAAAGCCGGGGAATTCAACCGATACGGAAGAATAATGGGACCAAGAAGCCCTAGCCAAACATTTACACTAAATTCGTCCTAATAAGTGGACGTACATGGAGCTCCAACAGTACATGGAGCTCCAACTGTGACCATTGAAAACAGCACTTCGAGTGAAAGTCGCCTCATATCTTTAGGTTAGTTTACCATCTTTCGACCATGAAGTCGACTTGATATGTTAATTGATGTGTTTGATTGAGCTTGATTAATGAATATTTGTAAATTTTTGATTTTCTTTCTTGTTAACTAAAAATAAAAAATAAAATTAATAAAAAAAAGAACATATTGCATTACGGTTAGTGTAAATATCATTCACATGTAAGTGCAAAGTTTGTTCCATTTACAGACCATGTTAATGTTTTTGCCATTTTAAAATTATTACTCATAAACTGGATGACCGCACGCCCTTTTTAGGGTTTTTTCGAATTTTGTCAAAAAAACCCTTATGAAATCGATTTTGTCCGTTCGTCTGTCCGTCTGCCTGTTCACTAAATAACTCGCGAACGGCTCAACCGATCGTCATTAAATTTGGTAGGAATGTGCAGAATTATAACAGTCTTTGGTGCGATTACTTTAGAAGTTGATAGGGAAAACATAACAGGGTGTCCCGAAGAGTTGAAAACTTTTATAGTTTTGATCGGAGATGGACGTATACTCAAATCAAAGGATTCGTCGAGTACAGTTTATACCAGTTAGTTTTTTCCATTTTCGAGTAAAGGTAATGGAGTTATGGGTGTTTGAGCTTAAGCTTACGTTTTCACCTCGGTTTTTCTAAACCGTTATAGGTACCGATGTGCAAATTTGCATAAAGATTGGTCAATATGAGCTTATATACGCTAAATACTAAGACTGTTGACATTTACTAAGAAAAAGTAAATAACAGTAAATTTGTGAAATTTCAATTTGTTCGTGTGTAGCCCTTCTTAAGGTTTGTTTTCCTCGGCACGACCCCAGCTGCTCTAGCGACAGCGACTCGCTTATTCCACATAAAAGCTTGTTTTTATATGATAATCACTTAGCATAGGTCCATAATGAAGATTATCGTCGGATGAATCGCGCGACTCATATTGTAAATAAGGTCTGCATTAGTGGTGAACGTGTTGCAGTCGCTTGTTTGTAGGCTTCGGGCGACGGCTGCTTGGGGTAGGGGAGTTGCAGTGTACACTAGCCACGAGCGCTGCAGCCGCATCGAGGAAAACACAACTAGGTGATAGTCAACAGCTAGAGCCTCTGGAGTCGCTAGGGCCGCTGCGGTCGTGTCGAGGAAAAGGTACCTTTAAGTCTGGAAATATTTAAAAAAATGATGAGAGTTTTTAGAAAATGACATAGAGAATATGTCTGCAAATTTTCATTCTAATAACCTAATCCAAACCGATTATATAGCGAATCTAATATATGGTAAAGGCGTTTTACAATACCAGGGCAGCGTTTTAAGCATTTTTTCACTGCTTATCTTGTGTGACTGGATTAAACAATGAACATGATTGAACATGAAATTTGGTGGCAATGCATAGAATGATAATAGTGTTTGTCACGAATACTTTTGAAGTTTGTAGGACCAAGTAAACAGGGTATCCCTGAATAGTTGCAAAAGTTTGCTTTTTCAATACGCATAGGAAGCGTCTGTGTGTGTGTCGTGCTCTGTGGCCGTGATCGTTCGGTCGCCACTCTGTGAAATATACACTCATAGAGAAACGAGTTTCCAAACTCGGCACGACTCGTCGCAAGTTTATTATTCAGAAGAAGATGGTAAGAAATATTCTTATGGTAGAATAATAAACTAACAATGCGACTAGGAAGTGGAATGGCTGACAACCGCATCACACTCCGAATTCAATTGTCTTTGTAACGTTGATGACTACACATTCACACGGGAGTCATCAACGCACCATGCTCCACTAGGAGTTACGGTAATGAAGAGAGAGAGATATGTGTAGCTATTCTTATGTTTGTCTGAGTTTCTTTATGTTGAAAATTCATCAGAAATTAACAATCCGAAAATGTCTGTATATTTGCCGTTGAGTACTTTTATTTAAACTGGATACATATAGTAAATCTATTTTTGGATTGGTCTAATTAAAAGCGTTAGCCTTTCATTCTGGAACACGTTTATTTAGACCAATCCAAAAATAGATTTACAGGAAGCATTTAATTAATGTTGTGCACAATTCTTATTTATTGCTTATAAAATAAATTTACAAAAAATATTCACTATGCATTAAAATTCTAAAAAACCCTCGTATTGCGAGCGCAGCCCTCTGTACGCTTTGTATTCTTTTATATTTTATTCAAAAGCTACTTTTGTCAACGTTGCAGAGTTTTCACTTCAATGAAAATATGGAAATATGTGTATAATTTTAGCATTTAGTTTATTGGATTTTTTTTTTGTACTTTCAGAAGATAATAAAATTTTCACTTTACATGAAGCGAGAAAATCTGAGTTTTCCGCAGAAAGTCGTGTTTTTTGACAATATTCACTAAAAATTGCAATTACTACGTAACGGTAAAAGGCAGGGGCATAACTTTGGGCGGCGAATTTCGAAAACACCGTTAGCCTATAGCGAATCGGTTGCGGGACACTCTGTACAGGGAAGTCAATGCCGGATAAAGCAAGCGCGGGGTCCGTGGCAAATGTTGAGCGCAGGGCCTATGGAACTTCGGTTAACCAAACTAGTAAAGGGGTCCTAAAATTAATATTTCGGTTTATGAGTCATTTCTCTAGTGTTTTTTATAACCGTCGCCGTCACTATGTGAAAGGGAATATAAACTTTATCATGAAGTTTGCAACGCACAGAAGGAACCCCCTCCGATTATATAAGGTATATATAGGGTGGGCCAATTACAAGTTCGTTTTTAAACCATAGGTTAGTTTGACACTGACAGCTGTTTTTCGCTCGAAATCTTGATAGAAAGTCAGTATCATACCTCCGCGGAACGAAATGAGTCGCTTTACGCTTGAACGACGTTGGGAAAACTTATTGAAAACTTATTTTCAAAGTGAGTGCTGTCTAGCCCAGAGCCAGTTACAGCGCCATGTTATCCGACTTTTTTTTTACTGAAGTTGAAGACATGGATTTGGACGACCTCTGATTCATGCACACATGCCACACAGCCCATGTCACAATCGATCTTTTACGCACCAAATTCCCAAATCGTGTTATCAGCTGTCTTGGCGATATCAATTAGCCGCCCCGGAGCTGCGATTTGACTCCTTTGGACTTTTTTTTTGTGGGGAACCGTGAAGGACCGATATTATAGACATGGAAAAAAAATTAATTTTGTTCATCTTATTGCATTTTTAAAAACGAACTTGTAATTGGCCCACCCATTATATTATTGATCAGTATGACGAGAAAAATCGAATGAGTGATGTCTGCATGTCTGTCTGTTACAATGGAAACTGGTCCCTCAGTTTTGAAGCTATCGGGCTAATGTATACAAGTTTCTTTTTAGTGTACGCTGTATGTATGTATGTCGGAACGAATGGAATCCCATTCGAATCAATGGCTTCATGGGGCTGCCATAGAAACCAACCCTTGAGAATTAGGTTCTTCGAAGGAAAACATTTTTCCTTTATTTACCAATCTTAACCAAACTTCACTCAAGTGTGTTCCTAGTTAAGCCTCAAAACATATCTAGGAATGGATGGAAACGAAACACGTCATAGGGCTGCGGTAGAAACTATTAACACAAAAAAAGCTTTAGTTTCATTCAAAGTGACGGGTATTTTAATTTCAGCCGCGCCCGAAAGTAGACTCGGTCTCGTTTCTATCTCTTCTTAAAATATTAAATATTTTTGGCTTGTCTACTTTTTTGCTTACCCTCTGTTGTATTGTGTCAAGCATTTTTTTATCATTTATTTCTTGATTAGTTACCTCAGTCTCCATTTTAATAATAATTACGTATGTATTTTAATCTAGCAAGTTCAGTTCGCTGAAAGCGGATGACTTCATAGGAAGGCGGCTCGCAGCTGGAAAATATGTATCAGCAATACAGCCTTGCAATATACGACGAATGTGCAATAAAAGAATTGCTATATCATGATATTTAGAGGTGCGGTATTGTGATTAACGGGAAACTTTTGAAAATATCAATCTAAACTGAAGGATGATAATCTTATCTTCCATAATTCATTTATTTTACAACTGTTAACTAAATCTAGGATTTAGTAAATCTTGTCAATAGTCTGAATCCCCTTTCAGGAACACCGATCGATATAACTGAACGAAAAATACATATTCTTTTTGCCAAGGTGCACTGAGACAGATAGACGACGCACAGTGGTTCAAATTCACATTCAGCAGGACAAAAATCAAAAGAGCAAGTACTTATGCGATAACTGAAGATTTTGTTGGGCAATACATTTGAAAATATCAGTAAAATATAGAAATAACCATTATATCCCTCATGCACAGTGGCGTACCTCTCAAAGCATTATGAAAAAGGGGGTCAAAATTATCTGTTTTGAAAATGATTCAAAATTGTTTCACAGAAATGTTTTTCATTGACTTCTGCAAGTTTGCCAAGACTTTTTTTTTATTTTAATTAGAAAAACAAGTTTTTGTATAGACAAATTATACTTATCCGACAAAGAAGAATATATTTTAGAAGTCCCTTTTTGGACGATCGCTGAAAATTGAAAAATTTGACATTTTCCGAAAAGTGATAAAATATAGGAAAATATTGCCTATAAATATCGCTTTTGATTTTTGTCCCTTTTCAGGTTTACTCAGGTTCATAAAAGATTAGAAACAAACATCTAGCTAAAAAATGGCCATAATAAATATACTCACGTAGCGCATACCAGAAGGCCAAATTTACCTTAACACCTTCTACATTTAATTGGTTCTATTATTTAAAATAAAAAATCATGGTAAACTTACACACTTAAATGAAGGACAACACTTTTGTGGAACAATTTTGAATCATTTTTTAAACTGTAATTTTGGCCCTACTTTTCATAACGTTTAAAGCGGTACGCCATTTTTAATGAGAGATATGATTGTAATTTTTAAATTCTATGGGTGTGTGCTAATACATTTCCCAACATGAACTTCAAAAATCTTATCTCCCGCTAGAATATGATTCTGAAACTCTGTGGACGCAGACTTGCGGTAATGCCATCATGAATTTTAGAAACAAACTTTTCTGTATTCTTATGCAATTTAAACCTGGCTATATATTATTTTTGTACACCCCAGCGTAAATTATTCAACAATAACGTGTCATATTTAGAAGGAACTGGCTTTTAGAATTTCGTTGGCATCTGGGTTGTTGTAATTTTTGTATGAGAAAAACGCCTAAAAAAATCACTACTACAGCAGCCGATTCTACGATATCTATTTGCAATCGTTGCAACCGAACCCGCTGTTACAAACAAAACCACCTTCACTAGAAGCCGGGAAGCAGCAATACATGCACACAAAACGAGCCTATGAACATGTCGTATATACGTTGCACGATGCACTAACACAAGCACAGCGCATGTAAAAAAACCGTGTCTGGTCTGATAAAAATCGCGAAAACATGTGGAAAATTCACTTTTTGTCGGGATTTTGTTCTTTCACTGCATTCTAGACACTTTAATTCACGACACATTCCACTTTTCGCGACGAAAATCGACCGGGAACCAATACTTTTCGTGTAAAGTTTGTCGCGACCCAACCCGATTTGCCTTTACCGCAATGTAAATTTTCGATCTGAACAGGCCTATGATTTGGCGCTTAAGTATATGAACGTGTTCTGCTTCCGGGCTTTGTATAAAGATGGTTTTGGTTACAAATGACAGCCCTTCCTCAGTTCACGAAAATAAATATTGGATCGCTACAACAAAAATAGAGATAACCACGACAAAGTGTGCTAAAGTGAATTGAATTGATATGGTGCTGGCATTATCCTTCTATATATAAAAATGCTAACTTCGGAAATGGAAAAATCTGATGAATGTTCTGATTGGCTACGATGAATCCCGAATGTCGATAAGTAGAGCACAAATATTAGAAACATAAAGATCAACAACTTCATACAAATTAAGAAATGAAGTTGTTCGGAGGCTTTGTTTCTATAGGCCTGAATAGACCTCGGGCGGAATGAAAATGAAATTTTTGTCCGCTGCGATTTTCTCAATGAAAATGCATGCTTACTGTCGTGGAACATGTCGGAAATGATGGGGAATTCCATAAGCTACAATCCGAATATGGTTCCAAAATTTTTCTCGGCCATTTTATGTATTATTTTTCGATTCCCCCGTCATTAGATATTTTCCACGGTGAAATGACCGAGGAATCGAAAAATAATACATAAAATGGCCGAGAAAAATTTTGGAACCATATTCGGATTGTAGCTTATGGAATTCCCCATCATTTCCGACATGTTCCACGACAGTTAGCATGCATTTTCATTGAAAAAATCGCAGCGGACAAAAATTTCATTTTCATTCCGCCCGAGGTCTATACTGCGCTTATGTGTTGAATCTGTCTCGTCCATGTACAGCAAAATTGCGGAAAAGAGACTTTTCGCCGATATTCAATAGCACATATGCACTAAAACGAGACAACCATATACCATTCAGAAAGCGTAGCTTAACGAATCTTCGATAAATGATTCTCATTGGCCATCATCATCTGACATTTGACAGTTCTCTGATAACATGATAAATATGGACAAGTAAAATGCCGTCGGTGGTGTTTTTCATAAAAATACAGTGAATATGGTCGTCGCGTGTGGAATCGGAATTGCCCGGGTAGTGGGGCATTTTAGTGAAAGAATTGTGTTGAAAAGTCTGGTGTCATGTCCATTGGTCAGTGAAGAATGTGAGTGTTTAGTGGAAGTGCGCAGTTTTAAGGCAGGGACCACCCGTATTTCAATTGATTTGAAGTTCCGGGCATGTAATTTTATTGGCTTTGTAAAAGAATTCAGCCTCAAAATATACATGCCTGCAATACTTCCTATTAATTTCATTGGGGACACTGCTATCGTTTATTTTGGTTTGTCGTCGGGCGATCGGATTTGTACCAAGCCTAGGCAAAAAGTCGCTGTTTATCTCTGGTGCAGTGTCGACGACTTTTTAAACTGTAAGAATCTCTTAAGTTGGCAAAATTATGGTGACGTTTCAGCAGCCGCACAATAAGCTCGATAACTAATTAAAATGGTAATATTTGCAAACGTTGAACGGCAGAGACTGGCCAGCTTATCGTTACGTGTAATCGCTTCTTGGCTTGGTACAAAACCGATCGCTTGACGACAAACCAAAATAAACCATTGCAGTGTCTCCAATGAAATTAACAAGAAGTATTGGAGGCATGTCCATTTTAAGGCTGAATTCTTTCACAAAGCCAATAAAATTACATGCCCGGAACTTCAAATCAATTGATATACGGGTATCACTGCCTTAAAACTGAGCACTTCCACTAAACACTCACATTCTTCACTGACCGAGGGACATAACAACAGACTTTTCGGCACAATTCTTTCACTAATATTCAACACTACCCGAGCAATTCGGATTTCACACGCGACGACAATGAAACACACGGTATTTTTATGAAAAACATGACCCAGCGGCATTTTACTTGTCCATGTTTTTCATGTAATTAGAGAACTGTCAAATAACATATGATGATGGCCAATGAGAACCATTTACCGAAGATTCGTTAAGCTACGCTTTTGAATTGTATATGGTTGTTTCGTTTTAGTGCATATGAGCTATTGACTATCAGCGAGAAGTCTCTTTTCCACAATTTTAAGTCGCAGAAACATGGAGAACCCGAGTCAGAAAATGGTTTTGGATTGAGCGTGTGTGTGGGCCTTACAAAGTCAGAGCAATGCTGTACGGGCTGGCGCTGGCGTACAAAATAAATAATTTCTTCCGTTTTCGAAAGTCATGCTGGAAATAGAATGAAAGCAGCGACAAAATGCAATTTAAATGGGTGGCAACAAAAAATCTTTACAGCTTTTGCTGAGATAGAAAAAAATGTTTTTGGGTCAAAAAATAATAATTTTACTTTAAAGCTCTGTAGAAAGCAAAGCTATTATCCGATTCTAGTGCGGTTAGTTTTATTTGTTAGTTTAATTTGTTGGCTATGAAAGCCATCTTATTTCGCTACTCTACCTAGTATAGTTTCGGAGGTATTGGGGCTTAAGTTGCGCAATAAAATATTTTTTTCGCAAATCTTCAAACGCCTGTGGCGTATATAGGGTTCAGAATTGGGGGTATGTTCTATACAACTTTTTTGATGGAAATCACGAGAGCAATCATTTTCCGGTGCATATATACGATAGTTCCCGGACACCCTGTATATGGCATTGATTTGTTTGATTGATCGAAGAAAACTTCGGAATTAAACAAACAGTTCAATTACTTATAAAAAATTGTTATAAATTCTATTGCGACACGTAAAAGCGCTTAGTTCACATCTCACCAAGAGACATATAGTAATAAATTAGTGCAGGAAATGGAAATTTCCTTGACCTGAAAAGTAGTTTTAAAACTTAAAGTAGGTGCTAACATCGTCAGTTCACGTGAAATCCATGCAAATACTGTCAAAATTTGGATGATCGTGAAATCGAATTCGCTTGGTGGTACTCACTTCACATGGAAGTCTCCACACCGGATTTTGACATTTCGCCAGCGAAAATAATGCAGTTGCACTTTATTTCACAATGAAAAGATGTCATCGACATTCAATCAGAACGCGAGTGAACATTTATCTTACATTGAGTGAATAAAAAGCACGTCCACGTCACCGTTTTCACGGGAGAGATATATGCAAGTTTTTCGCTCGGTGAACTCAGTACATACCTTTACGCACTCATTTCCCGTGGAACACCAAATAGCCTCAACGACTGCCCACAATGCAAACTATACACGGTTCCATAATTTTACAATACTAGTACATATATTCAATCGAAAATACTAATTACTCGTACTTACACGATTAATACTTTTTGAAGACTTAACCTAATTATTACTATGATAATCATTATTTTATGTCAAAGACAGAAATATATGCTAAAGGTATGTACTGTGTTCGCCGAGCGAAAAACTTGCATTTATGTCTCCCGTGAAACATTTGCCGTGGAGACTTGCGAAATGTCAAAAACCGGTGTGGAGACTTTCGTGTGAAGTGGTGAATTGGTGGTGAATTCGGTTTCACGATAATCAAAATCTTCTCAGTATTTGCATGGATTTCACGTGAACTGACGATGCTAGTACCTAATCTTAAATTCAAAATTCATTGCGCGCCAATTTCGTCAAAAATATGAACGAGTCGAATTCTCATCAGGTAACATTACCATTACGATTTAAATTTTCTTTATCTGGCAATACTAAGTATAAAGAAAATGTCACACATACATTCAAACTTTCTGTGCATCATGAATGGGATGGTCACTCACACTAATGATCATTCCATCGATTTGACATTTGCTGTACATACCACAGCTGATAGTGGTATATGGTGGACCTTGTCGCACTAATGAAATTTTTGAGCCCATTGCATGCCATTTCAACTCTCAGTTGGTGGTTTGCATGTGTTTGTAAATTTTGTGCATCCTGCTCTAAATTTTATTTTGTTCTTAGTAGTTGATCTTTACTTATCTCTCATCTTTGTAGAGCATGCAAGAACGAAAAGCAGTCAGTCAGTGCTGCGAGCACGCCAGCTCGACGTTGGCTGTGGCAGGGCAGGGCATGGACAGGGGCATGGGGCGTGCAGGGGCGGGGGGAGGGGGGTTGGCGAGCGTAGCGAGCAGGGGGCGAAGCCCCCTAGTCTTACTTATAATAATCAAGTGAGCTATTAAAACTGAAAAATAATAAATGAATAAAGCACAAGAATGGCATTTTCGAGATGTAAGCTGAGTATGCAAAAGATTTAACTTGGCTCTACGGCAAGATTACTTCCTGATCCCGTGGAAATGAGTCATCCAGTTGTTTAAGTTTTAGAAAATCCTCTGAATATATTCTCCATTTTCACAATGAACAGTGAGTGCATTCAGCGAGCACATATTGGAAAAACCAACTGGAAAGTGTTCTCTCTCCGCGTCCCACTCACCCGCTAATCGGTCCGATCGATGTATCGAAAATTTCCCCTATTTAGCGTTGAATTGGAATGCTACATTTAGATGTGTAGCTGCTACTTGGACTGCTCGATCAACTGTCACGCACAGCTGCTCGACCATCAATACTGGAAATTGTTTATTCACAGTTCAGCAGAAAAATGTCATTTCTGAGCCAGGTTTTAGTGAACGTTATAATATTGTGCGATGAGAGTACGTATTTTGAAGGAAAAGTTGCAGTTTTAGGTTTTTTGAATTTTTGATTGCCGCAATGTCTGCGGATGTATCAGCTGGTTAGAGAGAACTGACGTTTCATGTAGCAAGTCCATTCAGCGAACACAAACTTAGCAGTTTTCCAATTTCTTGTGGTGGGGATATGTAGCACATCACAATATGTGCCCGCTGAATGCACTCAATGTTAGATGATTCATGAATGGTATTATGGAAAAACTTACACATATCTTCTTGTACTCGTATGGTACACTTCACTCTGATATTGTCGCTAGGACAAGAGCACTTGTTCCAGCTCGTTGTCCTAGGACCTAAGAACACCTAAGATATTGTTTACAGCCAAAGTAGCGTTTGTATAATTTTCTCGCCCTTTAGCATCAGGTGACGACATTTTTAGCTAGCGCAGTATAGACCTCGGGCGGAATGAAAATGAAATTTTTGTCCGCTGCTATTTTTTCAATGAAAATGCATGCTTACTGTCGTGGAACATGTCGGAAATGATGGGGAATTCCATAAGCTACAATCCGAATATGGTTCCAAAATTTTTTTCGGCCTTTTTGTGTATTATTTTTCGATTCCCCGGTCATTTCACCGTGGAAAATATCTAATGACGGGGGAATCGAAAAATAATACATAAAATGGCCGAGAAAAATTTTGGAACCATATTCGGATTGTAGCTTATGGAATTCCCCATCATTACCGACATGTTCCACGACAGTAAGCATGCATTTTCATTGAGAAAATCGCAGCGGACAAAAATGTTATTTTCATTCCGCCCGAGGTCTATTCAGGCCTTAAGAGATTAGCTACAGTGTCGGTACCTATGGTATGGTAGTGAAACGAAAATAGAATACCTTGGTTGCATTTTTTTTACAGCTTGGATGAAACATACTTTTTACTGTTTTAAAATGAAATGTCATACCGAAAATATATTGTTATCTCATCGTAAATTATTTTTGTTGTCCAGGGAAATGAATATTACAAAACATCATCTGTAATGCATTTATTATATTTCCATTAGTATCTGAAATATCGTTATACAGTCGAGAACGAATAAGTGCAATCGTCTCCGGCAACGGGAGAAATTGCACTTATCCGTATTTTTCACTTATCCGTTTTCAGGCGGATTCCGGAAAATAACATATTTTAGGATGGTATGAAGCATATTATAAGCGTGTCTTTTCAATGAGTGCAATCAGCGAAAGAAAAATGTAGCAGGAAAGTGCTCTTCCGATTAGATTTTCAATCCGCATGAAGACTTTTCAGCGGAGAAAGAGGTAGGTGGCGGGCAATTCTTGTAACATTTCTCTTTTTTTTCAGTAAATTTCATTCGCTGAGTGCAATAATTGTATTCGCGTCCACTCCGCTAAGTATGTATGTACATTTCTCTGAGAAAATGATAGTGTACGCACATACGAAACCATGACCCATAGTCAGTGATCAGCGAATTTTTCGTTTTTAAGGTAAGTACATACTATGTTCATCGCATTAAACTTGCATTAATGTCTCCCGTGAAAAATGGACGGTGTAGACTTGCCTTATATTCACTAAATTTAAAATAAATGGGCACTCGCGGTCTGATTGATTGTCGATCACATATTTTCACTGTGAAATAAAGTGCAGCTGCATTATTTTTGCTGGTGGAGTGTTAAAAACCTGTGTAGAGGCTTTTGTGTGAAGTAAGTACCACGGAGCGAATTCCTTTTCACAGTCATCAACATTTTGAATGTATTTGCATGGATTTCACGTACATGACCTAACTAGATTTTATACCCTTCGCCCAAAGAGTGAAATGGTATTTTAACTTTGCCATGAAGCTTATAACGCATTAAAGGGTGCATCTTGTATTTTTTTTTTTTTTGTAACAGAGGGGATCCACACTACTGACAGGATTTACTAAAACCACTAAATTAATCGAGTCGAAAGCCGCTTACAAGAATAAATTTTACGTCATTTCATGCAAAATGTAGAATCGTAGAATGTACTTGCTTTATTAAAAATGCAGTACAATATGCTACAACTGTAAATTAAATCTAGGATTTAGTAAAACTTATCGATATTCTGCATCCCCTTTTATAGATAACTAGTCGAACGAAACCCACTTTTCATGTCGAATCCAAATCAGGCCAAATAAAAAACTCAATTTTAGAACATTGTATTCCCAAATTGTCTGGAAAACTTCTCCCACCACCCATCCTGGCTGAGTCTCTTGAGTAATTACCAACAGATTGCTTACCATTCATGCTGCAGACTTCTATAGCGCTAATCCTCACGTTACAGAAATTAAATTTACACACATACTAATACGTACATATGTATATCTCAGCATATGTATACATTATATGCCCTTTCCTCTTCACTTCACTAACTATTATGCCAACTACGCGGTGTATGTTTACACGTTCCTAGTTAAACTTTTGGAAAAGTTTTTCGGAATGTAGAACACGCTACGTACGTATAGAACTCTATGCAGGGATAGCAGAAAGAGGAAATCCAAGAAATGTCCTTACTTCACATCATTTCGTGCCATATGCGCCGACCGGAACGGCGATGTTGTAAAAGATCCGCCACTACTCTTGTATATCTTTATGGACTATGGAAACGTAACGTGTGTTGTGTCGTCCCACCGGGACCCGGTTGAGGAATGAAACGATGAAAGGACCTAATTATTCATACTGAGATATCTTAAGAAGGAAGCTATGCGGACGGGAATGTTGGTGTTCCGTGGTGGCTGGCCATGAATCTAAGATGAGCTCCACTAACAAGATAACTTCAGTTAATTATAGTTTTTGTCTGGGCGGCTGCTACTGGATTTTCTTCACTCGATTGTCTTTTGCACTTTGCAACACAGTCTTACCATAGGTGTGTTTTTTTGGTTATCCCGTGCAGGTTTGGGTAACGAAACTTCATATGAAAAAAATGACAGGTGCGTCAGCTGTCATTTTTTTTATATGGAGTTTCGTTACCCAAACCTGCACGGGATAACCAAAAAAACACACCTCATATATTCCAAAGACATTTTCTGTGTGTCACAGCTTATTAAGAACTAATTAGGCATTTTCACACTAGAAGAAGAATGTATACTTTTGTGTCGTTTCTTGCATGGTTGCGCAAATAATTTATATCCTATCTTGATTTTCGTGTTGGGTTTTGGTCGGATCGTTTGGTTTGTCTCAACTGTATATATAGATGTATGCACAGAAGTGTCGTGAAATTGCGATGATGGTTACTATTTCGAACAAATGGTACAAAATGTATATACCTATTAGTTACATATAGCTATCGCGGTTAAATCTGACTCAAGAAAACGATTGCGTTTAACTTCCCAGCTGCTCGCTCAAACAGCTGACACCTCACACCTGACAGTTGTTGAGATGCTGCATTTTTGATTTACTCTCGTAGGTTTTTTTAGATTTGTTGGATTTCATCACAAAGACAATAATTATTTATTTGCAAAATATAAAACCACCATGAGAAAATTCGCACATTTGGTTTGAATTGTTAATTTTTACACGTACGCCAACATAGAAAAACAAAATTCCCGTATATTTTCCATATGTATTATCACTGCCATCTAGATAGACAGGCCGAACTGCAGAAATTTGTTCGTCTACAAGTGGACAAAGTGCGTTCGTGACCAGTGACAGTTGACATTTGTAAAGCCCACAACCTCCAGTGCTTCTGAACCCAAAAGTTTAAATATGCCGAGCGTTTATTACGAAACAAAGGTTATGGTTTGCTTTAATTTGTTTTTGATGTGCAAGTGGTAAAATAGTATACATCAACATCGTACTTACCATATTTATCTCAAAAATCAACGCACTGGCATGTGTATATCATAGCAAGTCACACGAAATGACAGGCTGACAGCCACTGATATTTGGATTGTGGACAATTTGTGGATTGTACTGAGCGGTACTTTGGAAGTATTAAGCGCGGACCATGACCAACCATGGCACTACTAGTGTTGCATGACCACTGACAGATCAGCTGATAATCCGGCCTGTCTATCTAGATGGCAGTGGTATTATCCATCTGCATTTGATTTAGGGATGGGCCAATATTCCGGTAACTGTTACTAGTAACAGAATATCTGCCTGTAACCGTTACTACCCGTTACCGAAAACCAAAAATAACCGTTCCTTTGCATAACCGTTCCATAACATAGTCACAATATCTAAGCATGAAATCATATAAAACACCCACAACGGCACAAATTCACTTCTCAAAACATTATCATCTCAACGAAAAAAAAAACATCTCCGCTACGACACAGAAAACTTCGCATCACATAAATTATTCCACCTCTTCCCACACTTTTTACCAAGAGTAACAATTCCGAGTAACATATACTGAAAACGTTCCTAAGTAACAGTTCCAAAGTAACATTTGCTGAAAACGTTCCTAAGTAACAGTTCCAAAGTAACCGTTCCAAAGTAACAGTTCCAAAGTAACATTTATGAAAACGTTCCTAAGTAACAGTTCCAAAGTAACATTTACGAAAACGTTCCTAAGTAACAGTTCCAAAGTAACATTTGCTGAAAACGTTCCTAAGTAACAGTTCCAAAGTAACATTTACGAAAACGTTCCTAAGTAACAGTTCCAAAGTAACATACAATGAAAATGTTCCTTAGTAATGCTATTGGAAAATGTTACTTGAAGGTCAGGGTCGGTCCCTGATTCGAATAAGCCTGTCTGTCTGTCTGTCCGTGTGTCTCCGTTTGTCTGTCTGTTCGCACGATAACTCCCGAAATAATGAAGCTAGCGGTTTGAAATTTTGGTCAGATGTTTGTTTTGATAAAATCTTGGACGGCATTGAAAATGGGCCAAATCGGACCAAGGGTTCCCCTACCTCCCATACAAAATATCCCTCCTTGATATTTTAATTCGGCCATAACTTTCGATACAGTATCGCTATCGACTTGAAATTTTGATCAATGCCTAATTCGGATATATACTTTAAGTGGATGGAAAGTGGAGTTGGTCCGGCTACCCCTACCCCTACCTCCCCTACAAGCCATATCTTTTGATAGAATGTCGCGATGAACTTCAAATTATTATCAAATGGTAGTTGTTGGATGCCTTGATAAGATGTGTCAGGTCCGACCCATCTATACCCTCCCGCCCCTACAAAAAAAACATGAAAATGAACATTTTGGGGTTAGCATATCTTCTAGGTCTGTACATGGGTACACCATGTTTTGATAAAACCTTGGACGGTATTGAAAATGGGTCATATCGGACCAAGGGTTCCCCTATCTTCCATATACAAAAACTTCTTCTTGATATTGTAATTCGTCCATAACTTTCGACAGAATATCGCTAGCGACCAGACATTTGGACCAAAGCCTAATTGTGACAGATCCTTGAAGTTGGCGGAAAGTGGAGTTGATCTGACTATCCCTACCCCTACCTCCCCTACAAAACTATATTCAGCCATATCTTTTGATAAAATATTGTGAAAAAACTTCAAATTTGTGTCAAATGGTAGCTGATCGATGTCCATATAAAAGATGAAAAGTGTGCCGGATCCTACCCATCTACCCCTTCCTCCCCTATAAAAAACATGAAATTGAATATTTTGGGTTTTGCGTGCCTTCTAGGTGTGTACATGGGTGTAGGGTTATATTATATCTTGCTATTCGCACGATTAGAGCTTGGTCTGGTTTTTTTTTGGGTTTGTATTTAGTTACAAGGAATGTTTATCGTATTGCAGGTTCTGAACTATGACTATTTGTAATTCTGTTCCTGTTAACATAGACAAGAAGCAATTTTGTAACTCACTAGAATTGACTTAGTAGTCTGGCTGGTCTAGCGGTTAGTGCGCGCACCTTCGGTGCACAGGGTCATGCGTTTGAATCTCACCGTGGATCTTGGTGTTTTTCGAACTCACGAGCTTGTGACGGACTATGATCTGACTCAGATGTTAAACGAGTACCCATTTATGGGGATAAATAACACTGCTGAGAGTGATACTGATCTCATTACTTCATCAAAAAAAAAAAACCGATAAGATCTTGGAAATAGGATGTCACTAACACATCCTGCGGTCTTAGTCCAATGTTGGATTGTCGCGCCTGTTATTTATTTAGAATTGACTTTGGTAACCGGGATTTCACGTCACAGTAGAATGTAGATAGGAACAAGGAAGGAATTATTGCTGGCAAATATTTGAATAATAATTGTTCGGTTTAAGCCTGAATGAAATACAGGTGATTTTTCATTGTTTCAATTTATTGGCCAGCACAAAACTAATATGCTCGCTTAGATATTATTTATTTTAAACGCGGCGAAGATTATGTCTATTGCCTCTCTCAAATTTTCTACATTCCATGAGTGGAATTTAAAAAGGTAGGTGATTTGAAGTTGGTGGAATGTTGTTCGTTCATGTATTATGAGGAAAAAAAAGAGAGCGTTGTGTCGTTGCATATGTATAATGTGAGATGCAGCTAAGAGATGTTCTCATCCGTGCGTCCAGCGTATTTCGTGAGGGGTTTTTTTCCGAAGAGGGTTAGAGTGAGACTTGATATAGGTTGCTGGCTCAAAGGTAGATGCGTGGTGCGAACACTTTCTATTTTGAATATTGCCTTCAAATGAATAAGAGTGCTGACTCTATGCATTGATGAGATTGACAAGCAGCTAAGGAATGTATTCTTCCCTTCTTCTGTGCACCAACGAATATGGTGATAGCGAGGATTTTTTTGCGGAAAGAGTGCGACTTGGTTTAGAACGCTGTCTTACAGGTGCGTTGTGCGTACTCTTTCTTCTGTGGATATTGCTTTCTAATTCATTTATAGTGTTGGCTTTATGTATTCATTCTCTTAGCCTTCTTCCAGCCGCGCGGGCATAAATTATAATATAATAATAGGTATCACTGTGTTGACGTGTCTTCTACAGGATGTCTTTTGGAAATTTATTATCAACCGTTGTGTAAATATAACGGGGAAAGTGAGGGCGGTAAATTACCGCCGCGCGCCCGATTATGTTACAAAAAGATGAGCTTGGATGAAGGTTAGGAAAACTAAGGGATATGGTATATAAGTTGGTAGTGGAAATCAAATTAAAATCAAAAGTAACAGTAACTGGATCGAGTAACCGTTACTTTCCAGTAACAGTAACGGCTGTAACCGTTACCGGAAAGTAACGTTTTTGCCCATCCCTAATTTGATTCCCCTAAACTCTATCTATGAGTCATTTTTTATATGGAGTTCCTTGAATTCGGTAAATCAAGAGCTCCCGGTCAGGTAATCGCTTATTAACGCTTCTATCCACTTATGTGAAGTTAGCCCGCACACATTCTCAAATTACGCTCGTAACCGTTTGTTCGCCGGCGGCTACGTTTGTTCGTGAATGTTCGTCAATTATTTTCGTTTGTTCGTCCTTAATTATTTAATAATAGCAACTTTAAAATTCTAAGTGTGAACTTAGCCCGCCATCTATAAATATGGTTGGATTGGTCTGCTCTTTCTTAATTACTCCTGAATTCTTGCGTTTCCAGGACGAACAAACGCACAAAACAACGAACAAAAGTCTGTTTTGTATCCGTCCAATCCGAGGCTTTTGTTTCAGGTTTCTTGACTTGAAGTTTTTCTTAGGATGAGTTGTCGGCACATCGCTAAACCATGATAGGGTTTAATCGTTGAGTAAATGCCATCATGGGCATGCCTCGAAGATGCTGCTTTAGTGGTTGAATTAAATCGTTTCTGTCGCCTATCACGTTAAGTAATCTGAGACGCTGCAGATGTTAATACAGCACTCAGGCAAAGCGGTTACTCGGATAATGCGAGAAAGTAACGCCCCGTAGAGAGACATAGGAATCGCCCGAAGTCGTTCACCCTATGAGACTCCTCCTCCATAGCTAAGGGTCCGCAGTTATGCCACTTTTGAAGAAGATATGGGAATGAGCCGGAGCTTTTCAACCTTTATCTTTCCCTTACGGGAAACCAAATTTCACTCGAATGAATTTCTACTAATGACACAAAATATATGTAAGAATGCATCAAATCGGACCATGGGGTCATGGGGCTGTCATACAAATCCAAATCCCCATTTTGGTTCTTCTAAGATTTTTTTTTACACCAATTTCACAAAATCTTGAATTAATGTGTCTTTATCAAAGCAACTAAGAAGGTAAAAACAAAAGGAACCGTACTATGGGGCCATGCTCCCGCATCCCCCAATATAATTGTCTTTTTTTTGGCCCACTTATTCCTACCAAACCCCACATAAATATTGTTTCGTCGAAGCAACGGAACTTTTGTGAAGACAGAAGGAAAATAATGGGGGGGATTTAATACAAGTCGTAGGTAGGCCCAAAAAAACTTTTAGCTCGACTGACATGTGGTTTCTACAAGACGGTGCCACATGCCACTCAGCACGCAAAACCAGGGCCCAATTGAGAGGCGAGTTCGGTGAACAGTTTATTTCACGTTTGGTTCCGGTCAATTGGCGGCCTAGATCGTGCGATTTAACACCTTTAGACTTTTTTTGTGGGGCTATGTTAAGGCTCATGTCTATAGCGACAAGCCCGCAACTGTTGACACACTGGAAGCCAATATTGAAGAATTTATTCGTGAGATACCTGCCGATATGTTGGAGAGAGTATGCCAAAATTGGACCCAGCGTATGAACCATTTGACGCGCAGCCGCGGTCAACATTTACATGAAATTGTCTTTAAACATTAAATTATATACACATATGGCCAAAAAAATAAGTACACCTCTCATGTACTATTTTATGCCAAATTTTCATACCCTTTTTAAAATTGAATTACTCCAAATAGATAGCCATTACAACAATTAGGATACAACAATGCCAACGGAACCGAAAAAAATAAATGGCATCCCCCTATTATCTTAGTCCCTGCCGATATTAGCTTTGAAGTGAGTTTTCAGCTTGGTCAAAATAATAAGTACACCATCGGTTTTTTAAAATTTTTGCCAACTTACTATTTTCCGTAAGGATTTGTTTTTTTATTCATTGGTGTATGCAACAAGCGTTAAATTAAAAACAAACAAAAATTCTTAAGGGGGCGAAAAACGAATGGTAGGTACGAAAAAGACGTTTAGAGTCAGAAAATTTGAAATAGCGGAAAAATTATTCTCTTATTAACGAAATAAACCAGCTAAACATTGTATTTACTGTGTAATTCATTAAACTAAATAAAATCAGTCTCAAATGCGTCTAATAGGTCCATGTAAGGGCCTTAAGGATAACTGTCGATCTCATTAACACTATGGCGAGAAAAGTTCCCTTGGCTTCACTGATGATTTTCGCGGTAAATATTGAAAATAGGGAATCCCTTTGAAAAGTTAATCGGAGAGTACAAGAAGTAAAGCAGTTTCCGTAAAAAGTTTAGGACTTTCCATGGCGATGTCAAAAAGTGTTGACAGTACAAGAAAATTTTGTATGGATAGTTCTTCTTGTTCCAGACCGAACAATGAAAACTCACAGAATATTTTGTTTTATTTATGAGATCGTAATAAATTTTATTGGAAACTACTCTTATCGTAATATTCTTCATTCAGGAAAAAAATAATATTATATACGGTACATAAACTGGCTATTTCCCATGGAGTCGGAAAAAACTTAGTCTATGGCTTAATTTTCATAGTTTGGTTTCGTTCAAATGTACCTAATAACCGTTACTATGAGGCAATTTCCATATAAGAAATGTTAGTTGATAGTCCCAGAATATTTTACTGATAAGTCCATACACTTTAAATGGGGATTTCAGCAGGATATTAACCCTAACCATACCTCACAAACTGGTCAAGGATCCGCTTCAACCAAATCGAGTGGCTTTTCACGTTGTTACTAGGGTCAAATTGAATCCAGAATGTTTATGGAGAGTTGAATCAATGAACTAGAAACAAAGTTTTCACAAAACGGACCAAATACGGAATTTCCTGGAAGAAACTGGATATATGGATGTATGGGAACTTAAGAGTAATTCTTCACCAGAGGGCCAACAAAAACCTTTTTTTTTCAAAAGAATGGATCATTTACTTTTAAATAATAAATTAAATCAAATTCTTGTAGAATCAGAACATAACATTTTAATTAAAACAAGTTTTAATCAAATTAATTGACATGTACTTATTATTTTGTCCAGCCTATTTTAGTCAGTTCGTACTTTTTCAAGGTAGATGAAAGCTGTTATTTATTAAAATATGCTAATTTACATATTATTTGATTCCTCACCAATTTTAATTTATTTAAATCTTTCCATATGATTTTATTTACTCAAATAACTACTTGGCTACAGGGTGATAAGAAAAATTCGTATGGGTGTACTTATTTTTTTGGCCATATGTGTAGATCGTTCTATCGACTCAAATAAAAATTTCATACATTTTTCTGAATTTTATGCGTTTTTTATTTAAATCAAATCCGAAAGTAGTAAAATTAGTAATCACCCTTTACTATTACTCCCCGCACGAAAACAAAGAGAAGGTTAAACAGCATTGATAAAATTCTCTTAAAAGCTGCCGCTATATCATCAAATTTCCCTGAGACTTATCCTGCTTATACGAGTACATCAAATAGTGACAAAGGCAACATTACTAGCGTACAAAATCGGAAGAACAACAAAATGGACCAGCTGGTAAGTGAACAAAATACATTTGCACAAAAATAATCGACTGGTTAGCACTCTTTGTAATGAATTTCATCATTGCATTACAGAACATCAAGCATCACAATTAAAGACATACACAGCCGTTCCTCCCCGTATAGCGTCGTATAAATCATCAAAATACTTAGTTAAAATTTTAACAAATGCATTTAAATATTTATTTATTATTTATTTATTATTTATTTAAATATTTAGCACAATTAATTAAGCACCTCGTAAAACGAATTATTCCGAAAGATTGACGTTGAAAATTGTTTAACGAATATACACTCCCCGACAATAGGATAGACGCACTCAAAAATGCGACGTAATTTTTTGAATGTTGAGAATATTTCGATTAAATTTTATATTTAATTCCCTTTTGTGATGCTGCATTTTAGCTAGCAACATTGAGCTGAAAATTTACCAAATCAAAACGGTAAATTCAAGTTTATCATTTTGCGACTGTTACAAGTGCGACAATAGGAAAGACGCATCAGTTTGTTTTGAATTTTGAAAGTGCTAAGTGTTCGGAAACAATTCCAATTGACTTTTTTGCTAATGACCATTGTGCCACTGATAAAAATTTCTTGTGTTGAAAAAATGGGTCGCGGCACAACATTGAATAAGGAAGAGATTGGGAAAATTGTCGCATTAAAACGAGAAAATTTTTCCAATCGATAAATTGCAACCAAAATTGGACGAAGTGACAAATTAATTGGTAGTTTTTTTTTTTAAATCCGGAAATGTATGGCAAAAACCAAAAAGGACGTACAACAAGAGCTACAACAGAACGAGAACGTAGGGCAATTATACGAGTATCCTTGAATTCTGCGTCATCTGCTGCGAAGATCAAAGCAAAGGTTGGAACTTCTGCCAGTATACGGACAGTATAAAGAGTGTTTAAAACGTGCCAGCATCTAAAACAGAAAAAACTCACGAAAAAACCGCCTTTACTCCCTCGTCATAAAGTAGCTCATTTGGAGTACTGCCGGACTCACATTCATTGGACCGATCAATGGCATCAGGTGATATTTTCCGATGAAAAAAAAACTTAATTTGGATGGGCCTGATGGTTTCCAATATTATTTTCACGATTTGAGGAAGTCGGAAAGGTTTTTATCCCGTCGTCATAGTGCTGTCGGTTCCGTCATGGAATGGACTGCAATTTCTTAGCATGGTGTATCTACCACTGCGGCCTTAAATATCGTTGACCGAGACTTCGAACGCCGTGTCAGCATGCACACACAAATCCCAAAAAAGACGTTCCTAAATTTGCCTTGTTTCTGCTTGATTGAGTGTAATTATTATAAATATATGTAACGATAAATGTATCTCCAAGAAATCAAGCCTTTTCATAGGTTCTAGTCTCACACTTATAGGTGTATTCTTGTGCAAAATGTCCTGCACAAGACCATATTACTGCCATCCCAAAGGACAAAATAGAATAAGAATCAAAAATATTCTACACGAATATGATGAAAATGTAAAGTTTACTTATGAGACCGAAAATGATGGAAATTGGTTCTATATGCCTATAGCGTCCAATAGAATACTTAGTTATTATTCTAATCAACCAAAGAAAATGAAAAGAAATGTGGCCAGATTCTTTGTTCGTAAAGTTTTGAAGTTTAGTCATAGACAATTAAGGACGGAAAATATTGACATAATTAAAACAATTTCAAGCAATATCTCTTAAAAAATCATTTGGTTGATAAATTGTTTAAAAACGTCATAAATTCACAGACGTAACCAGACACAAAAAGTTATGCCTTTATAATATCCGCGTGTGATGCTCTTAATAGCATGAGTGCCACCCAATGGCCAATGCAATAAATAAATAAAGGCAAGTCTTTTTTAAGTTAGAGAAACACATCAATTTCATAATAAAAAAAAGCGTTCAAGAGTCATTTATGTTTAACTGTATTATTAGTTCTCCTTTGAAAGTTGTGTCTCGAAGATGCGAAATCTTTGCGAAGCTTTGATACAAGGTGCTGTATTTTGAATCCTAAAACGCTAAGTAAGAGTTGCGTAATTTGTACGTCTCTGATGTTAGCACTCGCCTTTTACTTCCAAAAAGCAAAATAGGCCAATTCGATCAGTTATGGGCTAATAAACTTCTTCTTTAAAAAAGAAATTGAAGAATCATGTGCTAATTGAGCATTTGGTACCTTTTCTTTTGACTAGTATTAAGGATTGTAATTGGACCTGCTATGTATGATACCTAGTTCTTACCAAAGGGAGAGCCCTGTAATTTTTTAGTAGAGGACGAAGTTATAGAACGTAATTTTATTATTGAGCTTATGTGCGATACGTCGCAATTGGATTTCCGGAAGTAAACTCTTAAATTGCCTAGTTTTAAATTCTAACATACATACACTGAACCAAAAAATTCGTAAATTCGACGAAATTACATTTAATATGAAAAATATTTCATCAAAATACGGTCAATGAAGCTCTTATTTGGATGGAAGAATATTATAGTCATATTGAATATTGACAATATGATAGATATGTTGATGAATATTTATTCGAATTGAAGAAAAATTAACAATCTTCCATATGATAAATATTTTTTCGTTTTGAATAAATTGAAAAAAGTCAGTTTTGATGAATATTTATCAAATTGAAGAAAATGATTGCAAAGTTAAATTGTCAATATGAAGAATCCTCTTCATATTGAATATTATTCTATTGTCACTGTGATGAATCTTCGTAGAAACCATTATTCTCACATATTCAATGTGAAGAAAATTATATTTTACCAGCTGTAATTTTTTCTTGACATATGAATATTGATATAGCTGAGGAAAACTACTGAATTGGATAAGCACTCATCATAACTAAAAAAATACATATTTTTTGCAACAAATATGTATGTAAAGATAGTTGCACTAAGAGGTATGAACATTTTAATGTTCGGAAACGCAGATTAAAAATCTTCATACCTATGTGTATCTATTTGTCTTTGCATACCTATATATTCAGAAATTTGTAGCTATGATAACTAAGTTCTTATTAAATTTTTAAAATTGCCTTGGTGATATCAATATTTATATATGTTTAGAAATGAGGAATATGTGAAATTATTACACACCACATGCACAGGACAATCAAGTTGCTAAACTGAAATTGGACTGAATATCGAATTAGTAAACGACGAAGAAAACGGTATATTTAAGTGATAACATATTTCCGTTTGTTTAAAATTCGTTCATTTGAAAAAACACCTAACTTTGCGTTGTCAATATGAAGAAATTACTTACATAGCGAAAAGTTTATACGAGAACATCTTCGATTTGAATATTTTTCTTCAATTTGAAGAATTGAAGAATAAAGGTTTGTGTTCGTAGAGACGACTCATGGGATCATCGCTCAGCGATCGAAGTTAAACCACCGGTTTTGAGCACTATATGCGGATATTTTCTATACAGACATGTTCCGGTAGGTCATAGCCAACACAAGGAAGGTACCACCATTCAAAAAATATTCAAATATGGCCCGAAATTGGATGCAAAACAACGATCGCTAAGCGATCATCACGTGAGTCGTCTCTACGAACACGTACCTTAAGACAGCAATTTCTTCAATAAGATGAACCATATGAATAATTTTTATTCAATTGGACAATTAGGTATTGTCTATTTGACGAAAATTTTACCCAGATGTTACAGATTTTGATGAAAGTTTATTCAATTCAAATAAAAGGAAAAGTGAAATCTTCATTTTGAATAAAAAGCATTTTTTCTTTAAAAATACTAGTGATTAATATTCAATGCAACAAATTATGATGTAAAATTAACGAAAATTTTAATCAACATTTTATGAAAAAAAAATTCGTTGATATGAAAAAATATTTGGTTCAGTGTAGGCCCATTCTCTCGTAGATCTTATTGAATGGTTAGACTTATCGCTAAGAGAAGACACACACAATATTCAAAAAGCTTCTCCATTATATTAAATTGATTTTTTGTTAATTTTGAATAGTTATATTATCTTTTGCTTATTTACGCTGTTGGATGAAAGTGCGCAATGATTTTCTCAATCTAAGATGATGGCTTAAACAAGCAAAATATGGTGTAGCTATGCAAAATAAACAAAAATTCCAGTCAATACAATGGAAAAGCTTTCTAAATATGGTGTGTGTCTTCTCTACGCGATAAGACTAATCAGCCGACAGGTACTGAATAAGAGCTATCAGAAACCCGGCCTTAATGTATAAACACGGTGAATTATTTAACTATGTTTTCTTTTTCATTTACACATATTATTCACAAACTGGATGACTCTGTGCTTTATTCTTATATGCCGTTCGGAAGCTTAGCAAATGGATCAACTTTTGTGAACTTTTCAGATTTGCCACTTCAATGTAACGTTACGAAACTCGGGTTTAATTTTGACATTTGAAGTTGAAATTGAAATTTCTGCAAAATTAAAAACATCCTTTCTCAGAAGATAGGAGACTCTTCGCATCGTGCGATATGTCCTTTTATTGGAAATTTTGTGTTCTTTCAAAAGAATATGAAAAACATTGATTTGGGTAAACTGGAAGCTAGAAAATAAGAGTTTTTCGAAAAAAAGTTTTTTTTACAAGAATCACAAAAAATGCTATTACTCCGTAACGGTAAAAGCTAGAGAAATATTTTTGGTGTAATTTTTCCAAAAACATCCTGTAGAATCTACCATAGGTAGGTATGGCTAACCAGCTACGGGACACCCTGTATATAAGTAACTATCTCATGTATTCCAAATGTTGTGTTTCATTTTCAGACCGAAAATTATTGATGCGTCAGATTTTGAATCGAGTTGTTTCTTCGCGAAGTTATCAAACCATTTTTCAAGTTGATTTACTTATCCTTGGCCGCTTACCTAAAACTGCTTTTTGCTTTATCAGATAAGTTCAAATTTGGCATATTTGTTTTATTCTTCATAATGCCGTACAATACACAAGTCCTCGTTTAATGTTAAATATGAAAAGAATTGTACACGTGTACTTTCTAATCGAAAGCAATTTGCATTGTTCATATAATTTAAAAATCAATTAAAAAATAATATAAATAAAAAATAAAAAAATACCTAATTATTATATACAGAGAGTCCGGAAACTGCTGCATAAACGCATCTGATTGTGATTCCTTATGTGATTTCCAGAAAAAAAGTTGAACGGAACGTACCCCCAATTCTTAACCATTTAGCTGCCACAGGCATTTGAAGATTTTTGGGAAAATCAATTTCTTGCACGACTTAAGGCTTTTCAGTTCACTATCTCCAAAGCTAGACAAGTTAGAATAGCGAAATAAGATGACTATTAGAGCCAATAAATTTACCTAAAACATAAAACCAGCCACACTAAAATCGGATACGAGGTTTAGTTTATACAGAGCTTCAAAGTCAAATTTTTGTGATTTGACACGCAAAAACAATATATTTCTCCATCTCAATTTTCTCTAACTTCTGCCAATGTGAGGTGCTTGTGTGGTTCTTTTAAAAATTGGCACATAGTCTTCCAGTCATATCTTTCTTACATCATTTTATTCTATGTCCATTATTTCTAACAGTTTTTATACGGTATGTATTGAAAACTAGGGTTAATTTTAGCTCGAATTGAATTCAATCAACGCCATCTAGATATATCATAGCCGCAACTCAGCTGGACAATGCCGTCATAGTTTAGCTCTTAATTTTTTTATTTACACGAACAAACAACAAAAACAAGTAGTGACGTAATAAAAAGCAAAAACAAAACAGTGCAACATTGGCGAACATAACCTAAAATTATAAGCTGATTTTGACGTCTAAGATTCTACATTGCGGCCTTAATATCTAGACGGCGTTGATTCAATTCATTTCAAACTGCCCCTAAAGTTCTGCAATTTGGAAAAATCTATTCAAGTTATGTCGAAATTAAAAACATGCTCCCTTTGCACTACGAATTATGGACGTTTTAACCGTATTACGATTCAACGAAAGGAGTCGGTTAAGCGTTACACAAGCTCCTGTAACCAATATTATTAGTCAAGGGCTAGAGACAGACATTGGGTGCGGTTCCCAAACCGAACAGTTGCGCATATGTTCCGACAGCATGTTCCATTCTCTTTCAAATCTACCGACCGTTATGGATCAGAAACTTCTCCTTACAAACAGATACAGATCCCCTAAGCGCCCCCTTGCGAGGAATAGCTTGATTCATTGAAAGAAATTTACAATCTGCCATTGAACCGTGCAGTTCCGCCCTCATTTTTATTAAACTATTTATACTCAAAATGAAATGTATCTGATTCTCGCATTAAACTGGAAATTTTATTTTCTATCAAAACGTATCAGCTGTGATGTGTCCATTGTCACATTATTCACTTTCCGAGAGATGGCGGTAGGAAAACCAAATCTGATCCGGATGCGATTACAGGACAAAATAGAAAACAGTTTGCAAAATGCGGCACATTTGTCGGAACATACGCAACTGTTCCGTTTTGGAATCGCACCCATTGGCTCAGTCAAACATCGATTGCGTTGCAATACTACATATAGAAATTATTTACTACATACATATTTGTTTTTAAATCCTTTAGTCCCGTCCTCCATACGCGAAAATGTAGGTATACTAACGTTTTGATTCATTTTATTCTGAATGAGAGTTCTAGTGCCTATGAAACTACTGCATATATATGTACATATGTAATAGAAATTCTGCTCGTTGGCTGCGCTTTAGTTTTGTATGCTACATTTTCGCTTGCCTGACCATTTGTGCAAATGCGGTGAGAGACGTACTTAACAGAATCAGTGCAACATGAACATATCAGCAGAATTAAAGCTAGGCATTTTCACAAAACATCGAAAGTGCACATGGAAATAGTTCCAGGTGCACTTTACTTTCAATGTGTGGTTTGTCTGAATCAATTTGTTTTTCAGCCTAACGTATGAATAAAATGTGCAGAAGGCGTAATTCACGGTGAACTACATGCACTATTGAAGTCCTAGCACACACCTTGATAGTAGTAACGGTCACGGACGAGCATTGATAATTCAAATAAAATGTTTGCCTTTACTCCGATGATGATTAGGTACGAATACTCTGGTCTGGTCATAAACAAAATAACTTGAATTTATTTGTATAGGGATGTATCTATGGTTGTATTGTATGTAACCAATCTTGCAGAATTAGGTAGATTGAAAGGGTTAAGCCGTCAAACTTATTACTGAAGGCACATGAATAATAAAAATGACACTTGTAGTTTCTGTTTTAACAGAAAAAATTAAAACCCTTAATGTAAAACTCCTTCTGATAATAGAAATTAAACTGTCGACATTATATTAATATTTTTTTATTAAATCAACAAATACGAGTTTCATGTCCAAATTTACATTCCAGCGTTTGATTTGATCCAATCCAAGTAGCTGGTGACGCGAGTGAAGACAGCTGGATATCCCTTTTGGCATCCAGAAGCGCTTCCGAAAGAGGTCAAACCAATGATAACACGGGATTCACCACTTCCAATTGCCAATGGGCCACCGGAATCGCCGTTGCAAGTTGATTTCTTGTCAGCTCCCGACGTGCAAATGTTGGAGGCACGAACGTAGGTTCCGAAATAGTTTTGGCAGGCAGAATTAGAGATGACAGTCAGATCAGCGAAACGGAGATCAGACGAAACGCTGGTAGCACTGTCCGAGGATCTGCCCCATCCAGAAGCGACACAAACATCACCGACAAAAGTCTTGCTATCATCGGCAGCTGTTGGCAATCTGATGGTCTTGATGAAATCTTTTGAAGAAAGAAAATTTCAAAGTCAGTCTGCATATTTTTAAGAGTTCGTCGAACTTACTTCCAAGACGAGCATTGGTTGGGAGCTTAATCAAGGCAATATCGTTAGCCAAAGTGTTGGCATTCCAGCCAGAGTGGATGATGAAGTTGGCGCGAGTGACAGCAATGGTTTGACGATTGGCTTCGTTGCTTTGTTGGATATTCAAGGCTCCGAGGTAGACGGTGGCAGCAGTAGCGCTATTGTATTAAAATAATGTATCAATACTGCAGCGGAAAAGCGACTATATTTATTACTTACGAGTCAACGCAGTGAGCGGCAGTAAGAACAACATCTTCCTTAATCAGGGAGCCACCGCAGAAGCTTTGACCACCACTGACGGTCAAGATAAGACCAACTTGGTATGGGAATTGACCGGCCGAAGCCAAAGATCCTCCAACGATACGTTCAATTCCAGCGTCCAAGAAAGCTGGCTCCAATCCCTTAGGGTAGGCTTGGGCGAAACGAACGTTAGCCCAATCAACTTCTTGGCTGGAGGCCAAGGCCACGACGGCGAACAAAACTACAAACAATTTCATGTTGTCTAACAAGTCAATCAGCCTGCTACTGTCGGATTCGAACATAGCTTATGGCTATTTATATGATTTAAGGTAATTGTCCATTAAACTATACTAAATAGCAAAAAAAAGTCTTTCATTGATTAGAATATTTTGAAGCTAAAAATGAATGAATAGAAGATAATCTGACAAGAGCCCAACCTATGCTCATTTTTTATCGGATAAATTATTATATGTCTCATAGATTATGTTAAGTGGCGTATTTGTATAAACAATGCAATATTTATAGTTTATAATTATACGTATATATGCTTTAATATTGATATGTTATAGACTTTTGACTTATCTTATTTTCTAGACTGATAATCTCAAACTAAAATATGCAATTAAACTATTTATTACGGCTCTCCTCACACGGAAATACTCAAATCTCAACTGTTTACCTTATGTTTTCACGGAGAGTCTCCCCATATCAGTTTTCCTTTTGTTTGAATATACCTATACATACATATGTGCTGCGACATATATAAGTATGTACACACATCTTGAAATTGATAAGGATATTTTTTACATATTGACTCATTATTTCCATGACGTATGTTTATTTATCATTATAGGTTAGGTTACGCGGCCCGGAAGTGAAAACCCAGCGCACTTAGACCAGTGACAAATCCATTGTGATACGTCCAATGAGAAAAAGAACGTAGCCTTAAAATTGAAATAGTTGTTTGGAACCAGCGTGTGCTGGCAATATATTTATTGAGCTGCATTGGGCCACATCTCTGAGATCATCCAGATCATAAAAGTACCAAGAAGCCTTAAGCGTTTCTCAACTAAAGCCAAGAGAAGATATACGCTCTCCACTTCCTCTTCATCATCACAGCTTCTGCAGTAGTCATTGTGAGGAATTTTGAGTGCTCTGGCAAGCTCCCCGATAGAACAATGCCCCGTTATAACCCCAACCAAACTTCGAATATGTACCCGGTCCAATGACGGTAGCATAGTGGAGTGGATAAAATCTAATTTTGTCCAGATCATTTTCGTTGTAGTACAAGTGCTACCTGTGATCCATCTTGCGTTGGTCCTGCGCTCAGAATCCGCTGTAATAAATCAATTGGCAGTTATAATTGGCACGGTCGATTACAACTAGCACTAGCTAAATAGTCCGCACAGCAGTTGCCCGCAAAGCAACAGTGATCCGGTATCCAGCATAGTGTTATGTCAAAAATGCGACCCATCTCTTTTAGAACAAGGCGGTACTTTTCAACAGTTCTTGATGTGGTCAGTACCGACTGGAGTAATCGAATTGCATTCTGTCAGTATAGTTACCGCTTACATAATCAACCTCCGCTTGGAGCACACTACACAAATCAGGAAGACTAAGGGCCGGATGTACAATCATGGTTTAACTAATGGTTGTCAGTTAAACCGTCGACGGTTAAAAAATGTGTTCAAAAAGTTAAACAGCCGTTTAAACTACGAATTATCCTTATAGCTGGTTCACACTAAAATCAAATCATATTTGGCATAAATTAAATCAGTCAAAACCGTAGTAAAAGGGGTTGAATCCACTAAATTCAAAATTTATTATAGAGAACACTTTAATTATTAAAGTTGCATTACAATATGGGACAACTGTAATTTAAATTTAGATTTTAATAAATTTTTTCAACAGTGTGAGTCCTTTATTATTAAAAAAAACAGTTGTTTAACGAAATTTCTCTCAATTGTTAACAATCAAGGTTTCTATGGAAACATGTGTGCGAATACAGTCGAACTTGCTTAAACGGACACATATCTTAACTTTTATTTTCACTCAATTTTTCTTACATATCATGCCAAGAAAATTAAGTTAAAAGACCTGACACACGCATGGTCAGAAACGAATGCAACATTTTTCTCACTAAACGAACTGGCAAAAAAAAATGACTTTTAAATTTTAATGTTGAAGAATTATATTCCAAAGAAAGCATTTTAAGGTCAATTGAAGAAAATGTAATAGTCGTTTCATAACTCGAATAAAAACCAAACGTTAACTAATTTCTGGCGGGGCAAATTTTAGATTTCATTTGGACTTCCATATATAACTTGTGTTCCGATTCCGTCTGCTGCTATACATCCTTGTTGTAACCTTGCTTTTTGGGTGCGGTTTCAATTTCAGTTTCACCTTTCTTTTCCTTCTGTTCTTATATAACTTGGTAGCTTCATAGATTCAAAAGTGGATCAGTAAAAAACGTCGCAGACGAACATCGCCCAATCGAGTCCTCTCAACTCTCATCTACTGATTATATTCTATATTTTTATATATTTTAGTGAGAGATGGTTCCTTCAAAATAATAATCTGCCTTAAACGTTAAACGAGATTTTTTTTTTAATTAATTAGCGAACTGGTCGGAACTTTAAATATAATAGCGCAGAGCACGGTCGGAGACTTAATATTCCATCCCCCTGTTGAATCATTTCAAAACATTCTTTAAATAATTATTAAATTTCATAAAGTAAATCATGTCAATAATTAATGAGTGACTAATTAGAGCGACGATTGACTAATTGCTATAAAATGTATGTCAATCGTCGTATTGCTTTCATTCTTTAGTCATAAGTTACAGTTTTGTTAGCTATAAATATTGTAGTTTTAAGAGTAAAGATTTAGTGTTCAATAAACATTCAAATCACTAACCAACCGCTGATTTTTACACTCAATTATATACTCCCAATTCCTATAAACCTAACGGAACAAGTATTCTAATACCATTGAATACTCTGTTCCTCCCTCCACATATAGAATATACTACCACTGGAACGGTGGCCCTATATTCTATCCTTTTCACCCCCAATGCAGTGTTCGTCTATGGCAAGTTCGACTGTAGCATAAACTGGCTATCACCTACACCACAAATCACGAAATAATGATTACGCGGTGTTCAGGTGACGACATTTGGGACAGCATCAAAATAACTAATGAACATTTTGAATCTGTGTCACGCAAATTAAAAGAATTAAAAGTAATCAACATTTGTGAAATTCAAATCTTTTCACAGATAATACTTCCAGCCATCTTTGGCTACCATTTCAGAAGCTCATGTGCGCTTCCATCTTTTTTATTATTTCATGAGTTAAATAGCAGTAATCGTTGAAATTTGCAAAATAGAATTCCCTCAATGGTATAAGCAATCAAGGTTACCATGGAAACTAACTGCAGTTTAAAATTGTTTAACCAATCAGCAGTCAGCACGCACAAACTAAACACAGTTTAACGATTTCGGTGAGCAAGTTAATTGCTGATTGGTTGAACAATCAGCTCGCTCAATCGTAAACAACCAATATTTCCATGGAAACTCGTAAACGTAACAATATAAATTAATAGGCAAAGCAAAATACAAATATTTTCTGCTTCGGATTTAAATTAGAAGTTGAAACTAAACAAATAGCAGTAGGAAATAGTTTTTTTAGGTAAATACTATTTTATACATAATTATGATCGAGAACAATTAACTCGCTTCTTGTTCATACAAGGAGTATTTTTCACTGTCCCAATTTCATGCTGGTATCTATGGTAATATTGAAAACTGGCAACTTTTGTTCAGATTTCCTGCTGCATTTTTTTTTTCGACTAGGACGAAACAAAGAGTTTGATTTCAAGGATTGACTAAAGTGTTAAATAGGATACCTCCCGTACATAATGATGACCCTGATGGGTTCTTTCAGTGCGTTTTATTAATCTACGCGTACTGTGGAACATATTGCCGTGATGTATCATTTTGTATATAAGATGCCTTAATTTTTATCTGATTGAGCTGGTTTTGGTAACAAGTACATTGGCGACCTCCCAAGCACAGGCTAGTCCAACATACGGTCATACGCGCCTGTAGCGAAAATTTGCAAAAATGTTTATGTAAGTTTTTGTATGGCTGAAGTTAAACGTTCCATAAACTTCATAGATCGAATTTGGAATCCAGCTTTTCTGCCGTAGTTCAGCAAAATCTAACCCTGCTGATCTGAATATGTCTACATTAAACGCATCAACAAGATTTTCTATAATTTTTGGTAAAGTTAATCAAGGAAGAGCTTCTGTTCTAATTATCGCATATAACAGCATAAAAAATGGCTGCCATTTTTGATATGCTACCAACTGAGCAGATACACCTAACGAAAGTGCGATGGATTATGTCGGCTGTCGGGTCCTTGCTTTCTATGTCTCTATTCAAAAAGCTAACCAATCTTCGGATAGCCACCTCATCAGCCAATTATGGGGTTAAAAACTCCCATAATGCAGTTAGATAAAAAATCAATATCAATCATATCATATCAATATGATCACTAACTATTGCAAAATGATCCTACAGCATCCTGTCAAGTTTTTCATTTGCCAAGTTTTACAAATTTTGGCCTCCCATCGCAAGCCAATAGTATAAAAAATAAATTAGACATCCCTGACCACATAGCTTTAAAAAAAAAGTGTGAACTGTTTAAATCAAATCATCAATGCAAAGAAAATTTTGAAATAATCCCAAAACTGATAAAATACAACCTTTCTCTCTTTTCCCCATGTTGCGGATTAGAATTTTTCCCCATAATCAGAGAGCCACCCCCAGCAAAAATTTAGAAATTCATGCTCTTTGCCACCCGATGTCCTTATTTCGGTTAATTTTTCTTTGTCTAAAACCCATGAGTTAAACGGCCAACGACGACCGTTTAGTTTTTCACGTTAAACTGCAGTTTAAACGACCGTTTAACTGTTTGTCAATTTTCATAAACGGAGTTTAGCTAAACTGACAACAATCAGTTAAACCATGAATTTTCATTCCGTTCATTTTATTTTAAAATTAAAAATTTTAATAGTTACTATCCGGAAATATCCAGTTGCTAACGGAAACTATTGATTTTTTAAAAATTAAATTGCTGCTTAGCCAGGAATTTCAATTATCGCGTAGTGTATTTTTCCCCAATTAGTTAAATGGAGTTTAAAATTAAACTACAGTTAACTAAACGGTGAGTTAAACCATGATTGTACATCCGGACCTAAAAGACAAACGGATGTCCAGTTGCTCCGAGTATATTCCAATACCAACTCATGCGTCGGGCTTGGAATCATCAGTGTAAATAGAAATAGCTCCACTTTTCAGAGGCGTATTATTATCCCATTGATCCCTCGACGGAATCAACCTAAGTGGTTCTTACCAAAAGAATATTTGGTGACAGTAGTCTGTCCCCAAGGGTAGCCTAAAGTTACCCAGTAGCGTTTAGTGCCCATAGTCTAGTGCTCTCTATAGGCCAGTTTTCCGTAACCGTAGGGCCGTGTTTTCAGCCAGTCGTTGTCCGAAAAGGTCCAATGGGAGCACTCCCAGCACCATTTCTAATCCGCCTGAAAGGGTGGTGCGAAAGGCTCCTGTTATGACAAGAGAAGCCATCATTATACATTGTGACGCCAAGCATCCTTTATATATTGCCAAAAATTAAATTCTTCGAACTCGTCAATTTTCTGTAGATCGAGTAAAGTACAGAAAAAAACGTTGATGTCATAATTTTCAGGAATTCCATAAATATTTGTCAGCCTTTGAACAGACTCAATCAATCCGTCCTCGTGTTCCGAAGACTTGAATAAATTTCACACTTTCTCCAAACTTAATACTACAAAATAAATCAACAACGACGACGACATAGCGAAATCAAAGAAACAAATTTTGCGTATAACATTTTCGTTTCGGCTGGCAATAACCTTAAAACCTATGCACATTAGGCAATTGAATCATTTGTCTTCTCCCAACCGTTCTTTCGCCCAGAATAACATAGCGAAGGCCTTCTTGTTCGTGTCACTTGACACGAGGGCGGCAAGCCGTACAACAATCTTCTTCAATTTAAAATAACAATGAAAACACGTTCCAACATCAAACAACTTGTTGATATATATGATAGCAAAAAAGGACTTCATTTCGAATGGAGTTAGAGATGTGAAAATATATCCCTCACAACCAGAACACCCCCTCGATGCTGGTTTTCGTCGTGTCGTTATAAATGGGTCGAATTAAGGGAAACAGAATCAAAATCGCACATCCCGTTCGGCGTTCGTCCCCACTCCAGCTCAATGTTTCGACAAAAGACGCCTGCCTGGGACGAACGTGCAGAGAGACAATTATGGAGATGTTTTTCATTGAATTAGCGGTTAGAAGATTGCCAGAATTATATCAAAATTAAATGGCAGTCGTTTAAGGAACACAGCTGGGAATAAGAATGTCTTAAGAACTTGCCGCTGGGATCATTAGATTTGAATCAGTGATAAGACAACACGACGCACGGTGAATTTTCTCAAAGTTTCTCACCTTATTTCTGACTTAGATATTAAGGATACCTGGTTAATTTGTCTTAGGAGCATAATTTTGGTCTGATGGTATTAAAAAGCTTTAAATCTCTCACATCTACGATTAGTATATTAATTTATTGTACAATGCATATGGGTTAATAAATTTCCGTCATCCCGACGAAAATTAATTACTAACTTCTTTTTTTTAAATCCCCACAATTGTCGGAGCCCGAAAATTCACTATTTCTCGGGTTATTTATTACATTTCCTCTTAATAATTTCGCAAACATCCATAAGTAGACATTGAGGATTGTGCTGGAAAGTCCCTACAATTGATAAGGAGTTTGCACGTCGAGAGGCAAAAACTGGCGGAAAGGAATTTATTCGTTTGGTGAGTTCATAAACACACATACTAAGTCTACAGGCAATTTATGTGATCTTAATTTGACCCCAATGGCGTAGATTGTACGAGCAGCTTACGCGCTACATTAACCGCGTTATTGGATGGAGAGAATTTATTTGTTTTTCTTGTTTACATGTTTGGCTTTGTAGTATCATAGATATACACTGCTTGTCATCAGGTTACCTCTTCGCTTTAGTAGTTTCGGGAACTCCAACGTCCAACCAAACTAAAAGAGTTACAATTTCAAAATTATTAGGTTCTTTCAATAGCCTATTCAATTTTAAGTTAAGTAAAGTATTGTTTCTCAATCTTTGAATATCGTTTTATAATTATTTTTCGAAAAAGAAAACACAAAATATCAATTGAAAGTTTGTCGTTAGGTTAGCACATGCGACTTTTTTTTCATTTTTAATGAACTTTTAAGCCATGAACCTATTTTCAAAAATTACAATTTTTAATAATTCATACCCTTTCAATAAATTAAATGATGAATTAAATACGATTGGGGAGTGACTCGTACAATATCCCTTCATTATTTCGGAAAATAGCTGATTAGAAGCGCCTAAATGCTTTCGATTCGTTCGTCTTCGTTAGAAAATTGTGAAATGTGAAGCTTACGGAATAAAAATCCCCAAATGTTTACTATTCGCATTTCTTTTCGGGTTAAGTTTGGGATCTTTGCTAGTATATAGTTGTTAGTAGTTAGTTGTTAGTTTGTTCGTTCAAATGTAGAGTATTTGTTATAACTATTTGATGCCTTAATGCCAGGATTTGCCCTAATAGCGAACGAATCAAGAGAACCCGACGTTTCGCTCTAAACTACTCTCTAATGAGCATTGACAAGAACTAAAATTTTATTGTTATTATTATTTTTACCTTAATTCGACTTATAACACACAAATTCAGATTAAATTTTTCTCATTTTATTATATTTTTTTCGAAATTTCACCCTTTAACAGCCTTGCTCCTTGTCAGCTTCAATTTTCGATCTCTCATGGATCGACAACGTTTGTCCTTTACCGTTTCATTTCATTTATTAGCTATTACTCAAACAACAACAATAAGTTTAAGTTCCTCCGTGCTCAAATGTGGAAAATCGGTGAAAAATATATCACATGTCCTATTGTTATGACGAATTTCAAATGGCTATTTTGTGCGTTCTTTTTCGAAAAAGGATTATAAAGGCTTTTTTTAAAATGGAGGAATAATACTTTGCGCTCTACTTAGCCGAGAATTAAATAGTAATAATTTAGACATTCTAACTATGTCAGTTTTGATGGAGTTCAGCCGAAACTAATCATCCGAAGGGTGTGCTAACCTGTTGACAAGCAATGTACATTACATAAGTCTTATCTATTTATTTTTTTAATTGTGCTGTAATGACAGTTGTCTATTTCAATGACGGATTTACCGATTATCCGCTAGCAGGCTTTTCACATTTTGCCGCCCCTTCCAGGGACGTAGACGTAGCCAGGGGAGGGGTGTCTGGCTTTGAAATTTCCATGATGATAACATGATAACTGATAATAATGCACACTTATTTAAATGTGCTACACATTTTCTTGCGGGTTCTCTTTCAGGACACCAGTACAAAAATTCACCGAATTGCACATGATTAAATCAGCTGTTGCGAAAATGGGATACCTAATTATTTATTTATGCCGTAATTTGTATCCTGTCCATGCGGCCCGGATTTCTCTCTATACCCATTGCGATTTTTTTAGATACCGCATCCGTATTTTATTTTTTTCTAATAGAGAAAAATTGAGGCTTTCGTTGCACAAACGAACGTTTTTACCGAAAATCGAACAAATTTGAAAATTTCGGATCTCATAAAAATACGTACAAGTAAGTAATCCGTCGGCAAGGGGGATGCATCAAATTGGCCCGAGCTGGTTTTCATTATTAAAATTTTTCTGCTTGCATGAATCATCGCCAAAAAGTTAACGCAGACACGTTCGCTGCCGGTGTATCATATGCTGATACATCGCTGTCTCTCCAGAGATACCGATGTAACAGCATATGATACACGCGCAACTAAACACATGTAACGTTTTTGTCAGTTGATAAACAAGTGCGAACGTTTACGGACGTGTTCGGTTTTCTGCTAGTGAGGTCACAATGAATACAAATGCCATTAAAATATCCTCCACCATGAATGGGACACACTGTATTTGTGAAGTCGCGCGCGCCACGCCATACCATAGCATAGCTAAAGTGTTTAGCTTTTCGTAGCTTACCTTCAAATCGAGTTGTCCAGAAAATGTGCCGAACAATTTCGGCAGGTGTCGAAAATTATGAATTTCTTTTATTTACACCCAATAATTTTGAACTCTCTTCCAACAAACATTAATACGTACGCGTACGAATGAACTGTCGCTTTCGAGCTTCGTGGGTCCTGAGCGTACTCCAATCTTGATCACAAAGCGAAATTCAAAACGGACTTTCCTTAACGAGGCCATCATATAAAAGAAGTGACAAACGATTTGATTTGTGATTTGAAGTCCCTGTGATTTCTCGATTTCTGTACATGGCTGCGACAATAATGGTTGGGAAATATTGGTAGAGTTGATTGTACAATTCGCTGGAGCAAAAAAGAATGTGTACTATTTTTCCTGTTATTCGGCTAAAGGGTTTTGTTTTATGTCGCATAAAAATGAGAGCTTTCGACGTTCATACCTAATCTAATCACTTATCCAAATGTTCAGCTCCATGAAACTTAACTTTAGAGCAATTTCAAACTTGATTGATTGATTCTTTGAAAATCCGGACAATCAATTCATAGCAGTACTGTGAACTGATAAATCTGCAAAGTTTACAAAAGGGTTCCTTAGGGCTTAGACTTAAATATATTTTAAATTTCGACAGTTATTTTTTTGAAGAATTAAAACAGCCAAAAATTTACTTTCTTTCCCTCATACATTCTGCTGAGGTTTGACCCTTCTCATGCATAAAAACCCTTATGAAACTCGACGGCTTAAATTGTCCTTCTGCGTTGATTAGTTTAGCTGTCAGATTTCCTTTTTTGAGTTTACCGGAAATTTTTAAAGGCATCAAATAATAGCAGGAAACACTACTTCAGTTTTATGTCTTACTGAGGGCCAAGTAAGCGCTATTTCCAATACGTGTGTAACGTCGATCGATATGACAGTATATGGGGGATGGTGTTGAGGGGATTTATCGGGTGAAGGCTGGTGATTCCAAGGAAAAGGAGAACAGATTCGTTCATTGGAGTAAACCTTGTACTCTCCTTTACTCCCTCCCTCGAAAACTGTTATATCGGCCAATTTGGAGGACTGCAGCGGGAGAATGGTTTTTTTTGAGGAATAGTACTTCAGATGTCTTTAGTGAGAGTCGACACCTTTCGATTGACATTCAATTCACTAGGCATTACAGCCACTGTGACTTCAGTTTGGTCCTATATTGTATTCAGTTCAAGTATCTCCATTTCAATTTCAATTCAATTTCATAAAGCAAATAAATTGTTTTTCCATTGCAATAAACCACAAATTAATTAAAGTCGTCTGCCGTATGCATAAAACTCATTTTCTCTATTTAATCATTCATTAAAAAAGCCAAGACTCATTGCCCCGTTCCTATTCTTTATTTCGCGTTCCGAAAATACGCAAAAAAGGGTAAACAATTTGCAAGGGGTAAAAAATACATAACACATCATAAAATTCTGGTGGTGAACATAATGACAACATCAACTACTATTTGAGACGTTGAGATGTCCGTGTACACCACTGCATCCCTGCAAATGATGCCCCCGAAAGCCCGGAGCAATGTTTGCTTTTTAATATTTTTGTCAAGTGTTCATGTGTCCTGCCATGCGTAAATAATATGGCTCGCAGGCAAAATCTGGTGTGTATGCTGTGTGCAATATCCTTGTTGTCTCCTTGCTGGGTTATCATACTGCGTCGTATATGAATATGATGCTCTACCATTAAGAAAACAAAAGCCACCGAGAGAGAATATGATGTATACGTAAATATAAAACAAGTAAAAATATGCGCCAGGATAACAAAAAAGAAAAGTCTACTGAGAACAAGCCCAAAATCGACGGCGTATAGGTTTTTAGGTAGACAACCTTTCACGCTACGCCGACTTTCGCGACTGACTTTCAAAGGCGCCATTAATAAATTCAAAAAAAAAGAAGGAAAAATAAAAACAAGCCAAGGCGGAAGGTCTATTGAATGGAAACAACACAAACTACCCGAATGGCGCCTCCTGTCGTGTACACTCTCGGATACCATTCACTGTAGCAATAGCGCCGACGTCGCTAGAGTGAAGGGTTAACACGAGAGCGCGTACTCCAGACGTGTCAAACTCGCGGCCCGCGGGCCGCATGCGGCCCACCACGCAGTTCTGTGCGGCCCGCGGCCAGGTCGAAGCAACACAATGTGTATCAACACAAAAATGGTGAAGTTGGTAAGGTGAACAAATTTAGCAGTTGAACTCATGTCTACAAATATTACTAAAACTCGTTAGTGGCTTATGCAAGATTATTTTAGGAATTTGTCTCCAAATACTACAAACAATTTGCTGCTGGTTATTTGGTTTTATAAGACAGCTATTTTTTTTTTTGTACAGGACAATACTTAGCCTCTTCATGAAACTGTTCTGTCCCGAAATGCAGTTAATAAAAAATTGGTTGGCTGAACTGAACACTGAACATGAATTGAGATTTATTTGGAAAAATGGCAAAGCTTTAAAAACTACGGATATCTTGGAATTTGAGACTAAATTACCTGGATGTGAAATTTCAACATAATAATTAGAGCCCAAGTGCCTGATTTTTAGACCTATACTTATCAACCTGTATTGGTGCATGAGTTTGATTAAAACCATATCACAAACAACTGTTTGTCAGTTTTAGCCACCTTTCTGCTGAAATTAATGTAATCTGTCTATTTTGCTTCTCAATGTTTTCGGCGACCTGGATAAATAATTTTTTATCATCTGGTCAAAATTTGTCGCAAATCATGTACATAATTAACAAAAAATGGTTACTTGAAGATCATGTTCATTTCACGTTTTCGCTTCTTGTCTCAAGTATTTAATGTTCTTGAAGTACATTTTCGAAAGCTATAAGTTCTCACGGATAGTCCCGAAGCCGCTATAGTGATCCAGACATTCTGCCATATTTTAAAAGTCATATTCTGTAATAAAATTTCGTAATACGATTTAATAAAAGTTTTTGAAATTTTGCTCCTGCGGCCCACCCAAACCTGAAGAGAGTCTTATTTGGCCCGGGCCAGGTTTTGAGTTTGACACCCCTGGCGTACTCTGTTTCAAGCCCCGGGGAAATATTTTAATGAGGACACCCCCACACCAGTACTTACTAAAATATGATATGACATGGTGACGCTTAGGTGAGAATTGAACGTAGTGTTGTTTTAATCACATGGTTGCAGGATATTAAACAAATACCCATTACAATGGTGTACCCGGCATACAGTGTGTCATTTTGGAATTCTTACATCTCAAGGAATTAAAGTCAGTCCTCCGAATCGGAGTAGCTTATAAATATTTTTTTTAATTATCGTAGCCGTCAGTGATTCATTTATAATGAGGAAATTTCACTGACTTGACATTATTTTGTTACAATTTATTCAAATCCCGTGTTTCAACACTTGATATCATCATTGTTCCATTTAATGTCGGATTCATATCCCTACAAATTTACTCAAATTTCACTGCAGCAGATTCATGTCTATTGTTTGACAGAGTGACACCACTTATGTCGACGCAGTGATGTGATATAACGTATAACCCACAGAAATGGATTTTAGAGTGTGATTCGAACAATAGATGAGAACAGATCTTGGATCACGATAACGACACGCGGACATGGCGTGAGTTCTTGCCATTCTACCAGAAATTTTTAATTAGCCTTGTCGTACTATACCTATATATGCCTTGGTTTGTATAAATGACATTTCATTATATTCCGGAAGCGGTGTAGGATTTTATCTAAGGAGTGAGATGGTTTTTTTGGTACGCAAGAGAAGCAAATACGATACGACTCGAATAAGTGGTAAGCAGATCATCAAATCAAACGGTATACCGGAGAAAATTGTTTTCATCATAACAGACTCCGAAGCTACGTCTCGAAATCTACCTAGAACCTAGTCCTTTTGAGTTTAATAATGAAGTCAGACAGACAGCCAAACACCACCTGAAGCAAAGGCTTCAGAAACTATAATCCTCGGATGGGACTTTAAGGCGCATCATATAGTCTTGGGCAGTTCGGAGTTCGGGCACTAATGAGCGAAATGAACTGCTTGTCAAGTATACTTTCTGCGGGTACTCATCTTCTTTTTTGAATTGCAATTTGGGCTGAGACCGAGGCTAATTACGGGCGCATTTGAAATTTGGATACCCTTCACTCTAGTCGGGCTAATACAGGGTCCGCCAATAGGGACGCTCGATCTTTGACAGCTCATGACGGCCATGTTGTTTGTGGTAGAGTTATCAAACCTAGTTGTTATTATTCAGTGTATCTTCACAAATCACCATGAACCAATTCAGCCGCGAGCAACATGTGCAAATCATTAAAACTTATTACGAAAATCATTCATCGGTTCGAGCAACGTTCCGCGCGTAAACGGCGAACGATACAGATCCATGATAACGAACTTTTTCTGGCATGAAATCGACAATATGGATGTCGAGGATATGTGGTTTCAGCAGGACGGCGCTACGAGCCACACAGCGCGCGCCACAATGGATCTTCTGCACGAGGAATGGTTATCTCGTGCGGAGGCGACATCAACTGGCCACCGAGATCGTGCGATTTAACCCCACTAGACTATTTCTTGTGGGTTTTTCTTAAATCGCAGGTCTACGCAAAACAACCACAAAACACTGATGACCTCAAAGTCAACATACGCCACGCCATCGATGAAATACAGCCCGATTTGTGCGCCAGAGTCATTGAAAATTGGACTTCTCGTATGCGCGCCACCAAGCGAAGCCGAGGTGGCCAATTGAACGATGTTATTTTCCATACATAATGCCTTCGAATACTCTTTCAAACAAAAAATAAATTTCATTTATACCTCTCACACAACTTGCTTTATTTCATTTTAAAGTTCGAGCGCGCTTATTGGCGGACCCTATAGTTATTTTCCGGCTTTTGTTTAATCGCCAAATGTCCCCAAAATCAATCATTTTACATAAAACTAAAAAAAAACCTAATTAATTTAAAACAATAAATTCACTCAACGACAAAATCCATTTCTTTGAATTCCATTCAATCCGAAATAATGACTCAGCCTTCTGCACTGCTTAACCCGCAAACAGTTTTGCCAATCTCATTGGGGATACACATACACAAGTCCATTAGAGAGTGTACGCACATCAACGTCTTATCTGTCAGGTAAACAAGAATCCTTGATTGCGTCTTACGTCGTTTCCAATTCCAATACAAATTACTTCCTATACAATTGGAAAATAGAACTCTCAAGGGACACTTATCCTCTTCTATGGTGTGTATGTGTCATTTGAGTGCGAGTTCATGAAAGCGTAAAAAGAACAAGGCCATCTGCGGCAAAAATTGTGAAAATAAGTGAATACCGAAGGCTTAAGCAAACCATCTGACATCTGCTTTAGTGACCACTCAGACTCACTATACATACAATCTCTATTTCTTACACGCCTCGGCAGCGAACATTTTTCTCGAATTGTTTTCTTCCACATCCACAGTTGTAGTAGGTATTATACGTCCTCTTAGGATAAAGCTGAAGATTTCTTTTTTTTATCTTGAGGTGGATAGGAGGAGATCAATTCGAACTGAGTGAAAATTTCATAGCTCGGCGGAGCTTAACTTAAAATGGTATGTATGTATTTTTTTCCTGTTGTTCGTGCTTTACTTAAAGCACCAAAATAAACCGAGACTATATTGTTAGTACGCCCCGAGTGGTTGAAGTGGTAATTTGATTCCGTGCAAAGAATTGTAATTGTATACGTAATTCTTGAATTCTGATATCGAGCCATTTTAGCATGTGTAAATCCCTGGAATTTTAAAATGACGACATTCATGAATAAAGTAAATTAATATGTAATTACATTAAAGCGATCCACTCTCCTGAGATAATCTGGATGTGAAACAAAACGGAATTGTGACGAATCAGGACTGTATAAAAAAACAATATTTCGTATTGGAGTGCATGCTATAGAACAAAAAGTAAGTCCACTTTAATTTAAAATCTATTTTGTATCCCACTAAATAGTATTACATGAACTACATCAGTGTAACAGTGTTACCTAATTACGTTATTAATTGCATTCCCAACTCTAAGTTAATTTCAACTAATCCCCAAAGTCATCGTTTTTTCCGCTTTTACTTCGAAGAAATGCAGTTTTCCTTGCGCCTTGAGGCCATAATTGAGAATGTATCCAGGACATTCTATCCTACAGAGCTTTAGGGGAACTACTATCCAACGAAGTAATTAAAATTCCATTTAAGTTTGTTTTTAAGAAAGCCGAATCAGGAAATGGCTGACACCCGAGTTTCCAGACTGTATATATAAAATATAATAGTCATACCACTTTTCACCACAAGTGTCAGGCGTCTTAAAGAGTCCTAATTATGGTTTGGTTTTCATTGTTTGAATGCAAACAATAGGAGCAGATATTGTTTCTTGATGAGGGTGAGAAGCGTTCAGTTTGTGTCACGTTAAAATGAAATATTAAAGGAAATATTGTTAATATGCATTTCATTAAGCCGCGCGCTGCGTATTTCCATTCTACATACGCTTGTAGGCAAAGTAGCTCCACAATCCGTGTAACTAACCTGTAGAGATTCCAAGTGACTATTGCCTCCAAAGGAGCACACTTTTATTAAACTGCACTACATCAAACTGAACCTAACATCGAAAAAAAAATGTTGATGACAAATTCTAGGTAGGTAGGTATATCAACTACTCCCCATAATATGCGTTCTTGCACCCTTGGGAGAAGAATAAGTTATAAAGAGACCGACGCTAATTTCCGGTGCAGCCGATATTTGGATACCCTTCACTCTCCCCGGGATAAAAGTTTTTTCGGGCGTACCTATGATCCCTATAACCCCTACCATCCCCATCCATTCTTTTCGCTCCGTTCTCACATAAGCTCCGAGGCGTCGCACAAAGGTTCAGATTCACATTCTAGTCGGACAAAAATCACAAATTTTTGTAATTTATGCTTGGGAATGAATTTATACTCAACCATAGAATTGGAAAATAACAATTATATCCTTTTTGTGCAGTGGCGTCCATGCCAAAACGACCCGAAAAGAGGGGGCAAAAGTAGCTGTAGAAAATCACACAAAATTGTATGACAAAAATTGTGCTTTTCATTGCAGTGTGGTTTTCCAAGTTTTTCATTTCAATTCATAAAACTGAATATCTGTAGAATTGTAATATGCATGATAATAATAAGTAGATAATTAAATGCAAAGACGATATGTTTGAAAATATACAGCGAAGTGCGCAAGTGATAGTTCTAACGATAATCATAACTATGTACATTTAACCACAGCCGAATAAGTAATTTAACTAAATTATAAAAGAAAATGTTCACTCTATGAGCCAAAGGTATAAAAATTGTGTTGTTATTAAAAGTTCTAATAGGCGAGACGAACATGTCCTTAATCGGATGGCCTTCATTTTTGCCCGAAGCAAATTAAATATTGTTATATTCCCCATGCAGGGAAGTACCCACGCAGTGGCGACCCGAACCTATTTGCACAGGATGGGCAACTGGATGGATTAAAAATATCCTGACACTTCCACCTACAATTAACGACTTTCCACATAAAGTTTTCATTCTGGAAAGGATACTGATGCATAGAATGAAGGATCGGATTGAAGATTGGGTGTCTGTTAGACAGTACGGAATACGCAAGGGAAGGTTTGTTGAAGATAGGCTTCTCTACGCCCTGGGGGCAGTAAAAGACAGTGGTGTCAACCGGGTCCTTGGAATCCTTGTAAATTTCAAGTAATTGAGCAGCAATCAGCAAAGCTTTACTGTTGTCTAGCGTTTGCTAATTGTTACTTGTCCATCGTTGGATTGTAGGGTATAAGACGAGCAGGGAAGACCCAAAGATATTGCGTAGATTCTAGTGGGATAATACAATTCCGCTCTCCCGAATAGTTAGGTTACCAGTTCTACGTACACAGAGAGAAATTTCTTTCGAATAATAAAAATTTAATAATGAATATTCATTACGGAATAAATATGATTTTATCGGTTAACTACAAAATGTTGTGAAATTGACTTGTCGTCTGCTAATTCAACTTTCATTTCACTGCAATGAAAAAGTAATTGCACTTTATTTCGGTGGAATTTAATTATAAATACAATGTTTAGTTTCCTACAAAATTCGTGAAAACATAAATGTCAGTAGAATTTTATTATGAAAAAATTATGGGGTGTGTTCTTATGAATTTTTATTGGAGGATTTTCCTTAATGCTTCGTGGTAAGTTAATTTATAGTAATATTAAATAATTTAGCATGTCGTACAACTTACTTCAACGTCTATGAGATTCTAATGGAAAAATTAGCTTGTGTAGCTTACACAAGTAGTAGTCTGGCTGTTAAATTATGCTTAGCGCGCACACCTTCGGTGCACAGGGTCCTGGGTTCGAGTCTCACCGTGAACCAATTCAGTTTGTGGTGTTAGTCGAACTCACAATCCATGTGACGAACTATGATCTCTTTCAAACGTTAAACGAGTACCTATTTATGGGGACAAATAACACTGCTGAGCGCTGTTGATCTCAACACCTCAACAAAAAAGTAGTTAAGATTTTGGAAATGAGATGTCACCAACACATCTGCGGCCTTAGTCCAATGTTCGACTGCCTTGCCAGTTATTAATTTATTTTATTTATTAATTTTACTACAAATGCGATGGGGTCAGAATTCATTGCATTTCTGTAATACTTACTACAGATTTTGTAAAATTTTACTATTTTTTCCACTGCGTGTGGTTGTGCAAGGCGCCTAGACTACAGCACTGGCAGGTATACTACGAGTCCGGAGCGGAGGTCACATATCTGTTAGCACGGGATGCCGAGGGAAAAGCCAAGTGGAACGGACTGGTGGTAATTCCCCTCAACCGACATATGAGGTAGCCCCCAAGAGGGGAGTATAGAGCGGGGTGTGGTTTTACAACGGCGTGAAATTGCGATCAACCGAGTGTCAGGACAAAGGTAGTAGAATGGCCTCACACATAGCAGTACATATAGACGTCAAGCCTTAACACTTGGTGAGCAAAACTGTTACCTCCCATCCAAAGTGACCCACCAGGAATTTGTTTTACGCACTACTCATTTTATAAACTGTAGAACAGACGTGCCAAACTCGTGGCCCGCGGGCCACATGCGGCCCGCCTTGCAGTTCTGTGAGGCCCGCGGCCATGTCAAAGCAGCACAATGTGTATCAAAACAAAAATGTTGAAATTGGTAAGGTGAACAAATTAAGCCGTTGAACTCAAGTCTACAAAAATTACTAAAACTCGTCAGTGGCTTAAGCAAGATTATTTTAGGTTTTTTTCTCTAAATACTACCAACAATTTGAGGTCGGTTATTTGATTTTATAAGACAGCTCATCTTTTTCGTACAGTACAATACTAAGTCTCTTCATGAAACTGTTCTGTCCCGAAATGCAGTTAATAAAAAATTGGTTGGCTTTACCGAACATGAATTGAGATTTATTTGGAAAAATAGCATAGCTCTAAAAACTACAGAAATCTTGGAATTGTTAACTAAATCACCTGGATGTGAAATTACAACATAATAATCACAGAACAAGTGCCTGATTTTTAGACCTTTACTTATCAAGCTGTATTGGTGCATGAGTTTGTACCATATCACGAACAAATTATTGTCTCTTTTAGCCACCATTCTGCTTAAATTAATTTAATCTGACTATTTTGTTATTTTGTGTGACCTGGATGATTGGTGCTAATATTTTTTTTATCATCTGTCTCAAATTTGACGCAAATTATGTTATTCACAAAAAGTGTTTACTTAAAGCTTAATCACATTTTCACGTTTTCGCTTTCTTGTCTTAATTGTTTAATGTTCTTGAAGTACATTTTCCAAAGTAGGAAGTTCTCACGGATAATCCCGAAGCCGGTAACAGTGATTCCCAAACGGGGGCGCGCTCCCCTAGGGAGGCGTGGCGGCTAGGGAAGGACGGCGCGGGCACAACTCTAATATTGATACCATTAATAAATTAGGGCTTGCTTGCCATAATTAATTATGGTTTTCTTCCAAACTTCTTTCGAAATATGTACACCAGGAAGTAATCGGTTGTTACAAAGCTTTGTAAAATGGCAAAAATTGTATTTTCGTCGATTAATTCGCTGATACAAAATTCATTTGATGAACACCGCTGAGAATATTTTAGATCGAGAAAAAAATAAAAAATCTCTGAATTTCGTCATGAGCAAAATTGATATTGATATTACTGGAGCGACCAAAATTCGTAAATTTTATTTTAAAAAAAAATTTAGTCTTTAAATGTTTTTTAAAAATAAAATTAACGAATTTTGGTCGCTCCAGTAGTATTAATATCAATTTGGCTCATGACGAGATTTAGGATGCGCAAATCATGAAATTTAAATAAGACTTCCTAAAATTCAGTAGTTCCAAAATATGGGCTGCACTAACAAACAAATGTTCAAACAATTTAAATTGCGGCAATGGATTCCTGGATGAAACTTATGTCCAAAATTAAAGCATTCCTTGGCCATGACATGGGGGGGGGAGCAGGATCAACAGATCTCGCAAGGGGGCACGAACTGGATCACCACTGCGCTACAGTGATCCAGTCTTTCTGTCATATTATAAAAGTAATATTCTGTAATCAACTTTCGTAATACGATTATATAAAAGTTTTTGAAATTTTCGTTCTGCGGCCCACCTAAACCTGAGGAGAGTCTTATTTGGCCCGGGCCAGGTTTTGAGTTTGACACCCCTGCTGTAGAACAAAGTTGCATTGGGTTACTTTGTATAGTTTATATCCGATTGAGCTGATTTTTGGTGAGTGGTTTATTGGTGCGCCCCATTGGCAATAGACCAAAATTTAGCTTTCTGCTCCAATTTTGGGGGGAGTTATGGACATGCCGTTTTGCCAAATTTATTTATTTATTTCTTCAAATAAACGGACTAATAGTCCTTTTTACAATAATTTACATAATGGTAGACGATTCACATATTGAAATTGAATTAAAATGAAATAATAAAATAATGACAACAAGAATAAAGATAGAGAAAACAATAATTATATATAAAATGAGGTAATTCTAGTCAAATTCTGAATAAATAAACACAGCTGAAAATGATCCTTATAAATAATTAATAGCAACGTTTTTTAAATGACAAACACTTGTATTAAATAAATCGACATGTAAAGAAATTCTGTTCCCAATTGTTTTAAGCCTTTCGAGAGGTGAAAACTGCAAATAATTTGTTCTGTATGTTGGCAGATGAAAGATATCAGTATTTCTCGTAATTCTAGAGGGAATCCTAAAAGTGATTTCGCTTAAAAGATCTGGCGCGTCAAGGTGGCTACGTAACAAATTAAACAGAAAAACTGCATCATTTACTGATCTTCGTTCAACGAGGGTATTTGAATTAATAATACGTAATAATTCGGAATAACAAACATTCTCACGTCTGATATGGCATTTATATGCAATGTACCTTAAAAAACTTTTGCTGAACCTTTTCAATCGTAACAGAATGTGAGTTATAATATGGACTCCATAAAACTGAAGCATACTCGAGCTTGCTTCTTATCAAAGAGAAATATAAAACTTTAATAGCATGAATGTTGTTAAAGTGAGTTGTAACCCTCATTATAAAACCTAAACATCTACGCGCTTTATCACAAATATCACAGATATGGGTTAAAAAATTAAGAGTTGTGTCAAAAATAATACCTAGATCATTAATAAAATCAACCTGCCGAAGTAGATGGTTGTTTATATTATACGTATGTTGGTATCGCAAATTTGTTCTATTGAAAATAATCTATTGACATTTATCAACATTCAATATTAAGGTATTGTTAACACAATATGAGTGTAAACTGTTTAGATTAGATTGCATAATTCTTAAGTCCGCCGGGGTGGAGATTGCTTTGAATATTTTGCAATCATCGGCAAAGAGAAGGAACTCAACATCTTGAAAAACGCAATTAATATCATCAAAAAATATCAAAAACAATAACGGACCTAAGTGAGAACCTTGTGGAACTCCTGAAGTAGGACTAAAAGGTTGAGAAAACACACCGTTTATATTAACAACTAAATCTCTACCTCTAATATAATTATTTAACCATTTCAACAGCATACCATGGAAGCCAATATTAGCTAGCTTTTTTATTAATAGATCAAAGTTAACCACATCAAATTCTTTTGAAAATTCAGTATATATAGATTGTACTTGTAAGAACTTCTCAAAAGAGTTGTTTATATAATTATGATAAGATAATAAATTAGTTACTGTTGATTTACCACTACAAAATCCATGTTGATTGCTGATTATAATTGGGCGAATTTGAGGTGTGAGAAAATCTGTTACTAAATTTTCGAAGATTTTTGGAATACTGGAAAGAATACATGTAGGACGATAGTTCCTAATGTCGCTTTTGTCTCCTTTTTTAAAAATTGGAATAACAAAGCTCGATTTCCATTTATCCGGAAAATCTCCTTGTAGCAGTGATTTATTGAAAATAGTTAATAACGGATTTAGTAAATAATGAGCACATTTTTTCAAAAAAAATGTTGGAATTCCATCTGGGCCGGGACTTTTCGACTCATCTAAATGTAATAGCTTCTTTAATAAAGATTCAGCATCAATAGAAAAATTAGATATATTTAGTGCATAACTGGACAAGGGAGGATCATATGTATTAACGTCACAACTGTAAACGGATGAGAAGTGTTCAGCAAACATATTTGAAATATCAACCACATTAGAACTCACATTGTTATCACAATACATTGAATTTGGCAAACCGGACTCATTTCTAAACGAATTTACATACATATCTCCAAAAATATTTAAGGTTATTAGGAATTTGTGATTGAATTTTACTAACATGAATTTTGAAATCAATTCGCGACTTATTTTTGCATTCCGCTCTATAATTTGAAAAAACTTTATAGTCGTCAATTTGACCAGACTCTTTGAACTTAGCATGTGCAATTTTCTTAGCACGAATTAAACTTTTTAGTTCAGCCGAAAACCAGATAGGAAACTCATCACTTTGCAAAGTTACAATGGGAACATAGTTACTTATTACGTTATTTAAGACGTCATAGAAATAATCAACAGCTTCATTTAGCGATAAATGTTTCAAAATGGACCAATCCATAGATATCATATTCGAGTGAATACTGTCATAATCAGCTTGTTTAAAATCTAAAAATTGGTTTGATTTTTTATCAGAAAGATTTGTTTGCTTGTGAATGGACTCTAAAATTAAATTTATATTTAAAGCTGGATGAAACTTGTCGAATGGCAACAAATGAAAATCATTACTATTAACAACAATATTATCATTACTTGAAAAAACTAAGTCAAGAACATTATTACAAATATTCCGAGTACTATTTAATTGTTTGAAATTCAAATACGAAAACGATTCAATGATAATCGAACTCTTAACGTTAGTGCAATTAGATGCCATCGACTCAAGACTCCAGTCTATCCCTGGTAAGTTGTAGTCACCGGTTACAATGAAGTTCGCTGTGGGGAATTTCCTAACACAGTTGGTGATGTCCACAGAATGTTTGTTGTAGATGTCAGGCACAGCATCAGGCGGGAGATAAACAGTTGAGACAATCGTTTTCTTGGGTTTGGTGTCAATACAAACAATCAGCTGCTCGATGTTCTTATGAAGACATTTGAATTCAATTGCTCGGAGAGAATTTTTGACAGCGATTAAAACGCCACCACCTTTTGGTTTGCAAGATGTTTGCTCGTCGCGATCGCGTCTAAAGATTTTATAATTGCGCATACCAAGCTCGGAAGATTGTATGTCAGGCCTAAGCCAAGTTTCCGTGAACACAATAATATCGTGAGGTGAAAGTGTTGTGGCTAGATACAGTTCATTTAGTTGAGAGCAAATCCCACGAGTGTTCTGGTAATATATAGACAAATTTAGTTTTTTGAAGCTCGAGAGCGCACAATGCGGGGGACGTTGTTCGTGTACTTGATGGTCGCATTTAAGTCGGTCTTTTTGATTTCAATCAGCTGTAATCGAAATGATTTAATGTGCTCTCGTTGACATAGTGTTAAATCGCAAGTGATATTAATGTTGTCATGCTTCAGGTAATTACGTATATCTAGTACTTTCTTTGACTTAACAATCTCAAGTGGCAATGACGAATCCTTCATTAGAACTTTTATCGGTCTGGGTTTGGTGTTGGCGTTACGCATGTTTCTAATGGGATTGTAATGGGAGTCCTCGATCGGATCGGCTGAACTTGCATTTTTTCAAGAACTATGTAGATTTAAAAAAATTCTAAAAAGCAAATATTCTAATTTATTTTTTTGTCTATCGCCGAATTTTCCAATAAATTTCTAATGTATTATACATCATTGCAAAGGAAATTTTATGTAGTTTTTTTTCGTCCAAAGACCGTTTTCCTGTATTTTTTTCCCGTTTTTTTAAATAATCGATTGCGGACCTCCAATCGGTTGGGTCTTTTTTTTCCTCCCATAATCTGGGGGCCATCCTCAACCATCCCGCAAAAATCCAGCGATGTAGGATTTTTGCCGTTCGATGGCCATATTTTGTTTTACTTTACTTTTCTTCGGCTAAGATTTAACTATCAATTTCCGATTCAATTTCAGGGTTTCACAACCATTTTTTTGATCAAGTTCGCATTTCTTTAATTTAACATTAATAAAAAAAGAACAAGGCTAATTACATATATGTTTGTTTTAAAACGAGGTGCAGATTTCCATTTTGGGCCATCTATAGGCAATTGCCGGAGGTTGCATATTTTTCAAATGTTTCATATTACTTTCGAGTTCTGTGAAATACGTATTTAATTACAAAAATTGAGTCTTTGGTCAGTGGCAGGTTAACAAATTTGCCGCTGATATAGGTTTTTCTAATTTTGCTGCCCTATCGACCTGTACAAGGCTAAGCTCCTTATTTAGAAAAAAAAATCCCGTGATTTTTCGATTGATTTTCTTGATTTCCAAATAAAAATAAGCAGGCAGGACTTGTAATTAAAAATTATCATTAAAATGTGAACTATTTTCAAATCGCAAAGTGACCACCTCAATTATCAACATTATCATTACCATTAGAAATGGTGTAAATATATAATCCATTCTTTTAGCAGTAAATGCAAATATCTAATAATACTTTGCACTAATTGCAAACGCATCAATTAATTGGATTTACATTCATAAGGCCTTTCAAATAAGTAGAATATCCCACAAACCCCTTGACAAAATGGGACCATATGCTAATAGATAAAATGTATCACATCCTGCTGGTGCATTTGTTAAACGTCCATGCTGCGGTGTCCTAGCTCGCAGGCAATTTTCTGATTATATGTATGAGTAATCAACAAAACACTTTCAATTAGCTTTTTAAATGAAGTACTAAACATGCGTTTCCACCCATTTGGAAAAGCGGTCAATGGCATTAGCTAACCCGCAAAAATATTCCTATTACAACATCTCACTATGTTAATATAGCCTGCACGGACTACGCGGGGATAGTGGCGGACTGGGAAAAATAAAACGAACTCTATAAGCTCAGAGTAGCTTATATTGTGGCAAAGGATTTAAATCTAGACTATAGTTTGCTAGAGTACTTCCACTTCCAGGACGCAAATCCGCACAGCTTTATGCCTTGTCGCACGTTCTTACTCCTCTGGTCGTAACGTAATAATTGAAAAGCCCGGGAAAAACAAGAGAAGCAGAAAAAAAGTCAACTGTTCGTCATTAAAAATTTTCTCCCTAGACATTAATTGAAACTGAAAATAATTATAGCAATATCGATCGGCTGTGCAACAGAACTTTCCGGGGCAGCAAAGCCTTCCGTCGTTTCTGATGCGCCTGTTGCAGTTTGTGGAAACTGTGCGACCATCGTGGATTCGAAAAAAAAATTCTGCTTACGCCCATAGATTGCAGAATTGCAGAGCTTGCAATGAGATATGAATATGGGGTGAAATTGGAAGATATGTTATGTTATCAATCATGCCATTATGTAGTTTGCTTGGTGTATAGAGGTTAGCGCGTTTCCCTTTGAAGCACAGGATCGAGGGTTTGAAGCCCTTCGTAGATGGGATGGTTGTTGAGTCCGGGACCGATGACTGACAATGATGCCGCCCTGCGGAAAATTACGTCTAGAGAGTGTTCATTCGAAGTAAGCATCTTTATGAAAAAAGTCATGATCCTAACGAATGCCGTTAAGTTTCCGGATTTTCTTTGGTACTTTGTAATAAGGCAATATGCCTTTCACAGTATATGAAATAAATAAATAAATAAACATTCCGAAATACCAATCCTTCACCCGTCTCTGCTCTACACAGGGATCACTAGCCCCTTAAACGGTAGCCGCACCAGAATGCAATACCAATGCAATAACCTATTGAATTACACGCTATACAACAAATACACGATGCGCACTGTCGATGAAAGTGTTATGCATGTATTCATAATGTAACCGCGCGGCAGGACATGGTAGTCCCAGCATCCTCTGAAGTTGCAAATGTATAATCAAAGCCAGAGTATACGTAAAAGGCTTCCGCGCTTTCTGTGCATATCTCTGTGTGTGTAGAGCGTAGTGTGTTTTGCAAAATTGAATGGGTTGAGGGCCAAGGGCAAAAAAGTTTTAATTACCTGAAAATACAACAGGGCAAGGGCTCCATCCGTAAGTTGCACAGTGAAATCCGCCGGAATGCCTGTAGGATATTTTACACAGAGCCTATATGGTGAAATGCAGAGAGTTTTCATATGCCACTCCGCACTTGTAAGCCTTTCTATTGAATTTCAATTCAATAGTGCTCAAATCGTGGGAAAAAGTTCAACATCATGGGAATGAGACTTGTCTGGATTTATTTAGGCTTTTTTTTCGGAGGAGTTACTGGAAAGTCTGGTTGGGTAGGTCAGTCACCTGGTTGTCGAGTGTACTCCAGAGCCCGTGGCAGGGCTATTTCGTGCTTTTTCGTTAATTCAAAGGCATACTGGACGATGTAAATGAATTTTAAAATCAGACGAAATTTTAAGCAAAACCATTTCGCACTTTTATTTTTCCTATGGTATCGTTGAATGGATTGCAATATTGCTGGCGTATACTCTTGAATGGCAGGAAACGTGATCCGAGGCTTTGTGGTAAATCTCTCAAATGGAATATAAATATTTATTACTAAAGTATGATGTAGCGTAGCCATGATGCGGACGCAAGTTATCCGATTTTCAATAATAAATGAAAGCATTTGGGCGTGTCGCTCCGCCATGTTGTCTGTGTAAAGTGTATTTACTCGGTTTCAATAAGCTGGATAAGTTAAACATGCTTTCAGGAAAAAAATACCGGCGTACAGAGGGCTGCGCCCGCAATACGAGTCTTTTTTAGAATTTTAATGCATAGTGAATATTTTTTGTACATATATTTTATAAGCAATAAATAAGAATTGTGCACAACATTAATGAAATGCTTCCTGTAAATCTATTTTTGGATTGGTTTAAATAAACACCTTTAGTTAGACCAATCAAAAATTAGATTTACTATTTACCCTGTCTGTATAAAACTACTCCAAGGCAAATCTACAGGCATTTTTCGATTTAAGATTTCTGATGGCCTTTGAGCAAAAAGAAACTCAAGCAAACGTAAGGATGGCTTGGCTTTATATATATGAACAGAATTATTAGCTGTAAATCTACTGTTCTCTCTCTTCATTACCGTAACTCCTAGTGGAGCATGGTGCGTTGATGACCACCGTGTGTAGTCATCAACGTTACAAGCACAACTGAATTCGGAGTGTAATACGGTTGTCAGCCATACCACTTCCTAGTCGCATTGTTAGTTTTTATTATTTTACGATAAGAATATTTTTTATCTTCTTCTGAAAAATAAACTAGCGATGAATCGTGCCGAGTTTGGAAACTCGTTTCTCTATGAGTGTCTATTTCACAGAGTGGCGACCGAACGTTCACGGCCACAGAGCACGACAAATCTACTGTTACTGTTTTTTTAATCAAGGAAAAACAACTTATAAGAAATGTATCCATTGTGTCCCCTGACATAAGAGCCCACGCAAGCTTTCCTGGGAGTATTGAACAAGTATACATTTGCAGCTATTCAGGGACACCCTGTTAACTAACTTGGTCCTACAAACTTCAAAAATATTTGAGGCAAACACTATTCTGTGCATTTCCACCAAATTTCATGTTCATTGTTTCATCAAGTTAAAAGATATGCATTGAAGAAATGCTTAAGAGGCTTCCTTTGCATTGTTGAAGGGCTTTTACTAAATGCTTACTTGGCTATATTTCCGGATTGGATACAGTTATTAGAATGAAAATTCGTAGACATATTCCCTATGTAATTTTCTAAGAACCCTTAGCAGAATTTTCATATTTCGAAACCTAAGGGGGCTACACACGAACAAATTGAAATTTTACAAATTTAATGTTATTTACTTTTCCTTAGCAAAAGTCAACAGTCTTAATATTTAACGTAGATAAGGCCATACTGACCAATCTTTGTGCAAAGTTTCATATCGATCCCTATAACGGTTTAGAAAAACGGAGGTCGAAAAGGAAGTTTAACTTTAAACGCCAATAACTTTTTTACCGTTACTCAAAACTGGAAAATTTTAACTGATATGAGATGTACTCGTTTATTCAAATTCAAATTCATTTATTTCGCCAAAATTTAACATGATTGTGATATTTAAACATTACTAACGAATTATCAAGTGATTGAGTTCAAACTCTTACAACTTTAAATATATAATATAGAGTAGGCAAGCAGAATAATTTTAATTATGGAAAAGACCATGATAAGCTAGGTAAGAGGGAAAAGGCGTTAAAAACCTCTCATTCGTTTAGTGAACTAAAACCTAAAACTATGACTTAAATCTAACTTAACTAGGTTACATTACTAAAAACTTAAATATCGTTACCAGAGACATGGTTAAGTATTTAATTTTCTAATCAGAGGATTAGTAGCCTTGCCACACGAAATATGGAAGTTAATGATATTGTGGTTTATTTTGGACTGGACGTAAGGAACTTTGCAAATCGAATGTAACCGTGCAGTTGAAAAATAACGAGGCAAATTGAGCATAAGTTTTAGTATACCATTTTGCTTGGTTTGTATATTTTTTATATGGGAAAAAGCACAAGTGCCCCATGCGGCAGAGGCATAGAGTAAGCTTGGCTGGAATACGGCCTTGAATATCAATAACTTATTTTTGATAAAGGGTTTTCCAAGAGGGACGCTTGATCTTTGAAATGAAAAAAAATACATGTAGGAGAGATATTTGCGAATTTTTTTTTTTATTTGAAAGGTCCATCGACCCCATTACATATGGAATATGACATCATTCAAATGACCGCCACGGCTTCGGTTGGTGGCGCGCACACGAAAGGTCCAATTTTCGATGACTCTGGCGCACAAATCACCGTCAATGGTGAGCGATACCGGTCGATGATAACCAACTTCTTTTGGCCTGAAATCGAGAATATGGATCTGCACAACATGTGGTTTCAACAGGACGGCGCTACGTGCCACACAGCACACGCTACGATGGATGTTCTGCACGAGCAATTTACGGGCATGGTCATCTCGCGCGGAGGCGACGTGAACTGGCCACCGAGATCGTGCGATTTGACCCCGCTGGACTTTTTCTTGTGGGGTTTTCTTAAGTCGCAGGTCTATGCCAACAAACCGCAAACCACCGATGCCCTCAAAGTTAACATACGCCACGCCATCGATCAAATACAGCCCGATTTGTGCGCCAGAGTCATCGAAAATTGGACCTTTCGTGTGCGCGCCACCAACCGAAGCCGTGGCGGTCATTTGAATGATGTCATATTCCATATGTAATGGGGTCGATGGACCTTTCAAATAAAAAAAAAAAATCGCAAATATCTCTCCTACATGTATTTTTTTTTTCATTTCAAAGATCAAGCGTCCCTATTGGAAAACCCTTTAGATAATGGGGATTTCCGGTGAATGAGTGGATATAAGCTTTTAATTAGTACGTCTGCTTTTTAGGGTTTTTTAGATTTTACAAAAAACCCTTATGAAATCGATTTTGTCCGTCCGTCTGTCCGTCTGTCCGTCCGTCTGTTCACTAAATAACTCGCGAATGGCTTAACCGATCGTCATGAAATTTGGTAGGAATGTGTACAATGGTAACAGTCTTTGGCACGAAATACTTAAAAGTTGGTAGGACGAAAGTAACAGGGTGTCCCAGACATTTGAAAATTTGTTCACTAAATAACTCGCGAACGGCTTAACCGATCGTCATGAAATTTGGTAGGAATGTGTAGAATGGTAACAGTCTTTGGCACGAAATACTTAAAAGTTGGTAACAGGGTGTCCCAGACATTTGAAAATTTGTTCACTAAATAACTCGCGAACGGCTTAACGGATCGTCATGAAATTTGGCAGGAATGTGTAGAATAGTAACAGTCTTTGGCATGAAATACTTAAAAATTGGTATGGCCAAGATAAAAGGGTGTCCCGGACATTTACAAATTTTTTCATTAACCGATCGTTATGAAATTTGGTAGGAACGTGTAGAATCGTAACAGTCTTTAGCACGAAATACTTAGACGTTGGTAGGACAAAGCAAACAGGGTGTCCCGGAGATTTGAAAAAGTCGACTTTTTTAGTTTTTATCAAATCAAAGAACTCGATGGGTACATTTAATATCAGTCGCTTTTTTCCAGTTTGGAGTCATGGTAACGGCGTTACAGCTAATAAATCCAGTTAATATGTGGAGCCATGATACATAGTAAATCTATTTTTGGATTGGTCTAATTAAAAAGTGTTACAGAATGGAACGCGTTTATTTAGACCAATCCAAAAATAGATTTACGAGAAGCATATCATTAACATTGTGCATAATTCTTATCTATTGCCTATAAAATATATTTGCAAAATTATTCACTATGTATGTATCCAAAATCTAAAAAACCCTCGTATTGCGGGCGCAGCCCTCTGTACGCCGGTATTTTTTTAATATGGCGTCAATGTTTGGTTGGTCTAAACGTAAGTTTCTTATCTAGAAGTACCCCAAAAATCCTTCACATCTGTTGGGTTCCAATTTATTGTATAGTTGCGTAGTCTCAATGGCCGACTGGGAAGAAAGCATTCCTTGCGTTTTCTAGAGAAAAACAAAGCTTCTGTTTTATTTGAATTAATTTTAATTTTCCACCTCGAGAAGTATTTCTCGAGGGATTCAAATCCATTAATCAGCTGGCGTGTAATATATTCAGGGCTTTCGCCAGGGCATAGCAGAGCAGTGTCGTCGGCAAATAAACATATTTGGCAATTAGCTGGTATCGGCATATCGCTTGTAAATATGTTGTATAGTACTGGGCTGAGTGCCGATCCTTGGGGAACACCAGCTGGTAGCGTGAATGATGTACTCGTTTAGATCTTTGATTTAAATACCTGTAATGTATACATACAATGTATACAATATCACCTGTAATGTATGTATACAATGTATACATACAATGTATACAATACCACCTACAACCACAGAATCATAATTCCACAACAAACATGCCCGGATAGAAAACAAGAATCAAATTTAATAATAAACGTAGTTAGCACAAGAACCTTGAAAACAGTACAGTACAAAGTCATTTCATTCATCTGAAAGATGATAGCAGTATGTCTGCATTTCAAATTCGCTATTCTATGTTGGGATACGTGTGAACTTGAATCAGATGTCAAGTCACACGGGGAATTATGAGAAATGCACCATCAGCATTTCTTCCTGAATTCACACGTTTAGTATGTAATAATTCATTGTAAATTTTTGTATAAATAGGTTAAGAAAGCTAGAATAAATAATTAGTTTTAGAACGAAACTACAACCGGCAACTACTTGCCTTTGTTTCACTTAAAGCTATTTCACTTTCTGCAGAACCACTGCTTGCCGTTTATTGGCAGAAAATGGTAAGTTAGGCATCACCAGTTGCCTGCCGTAATTAGGCATAAACTCGGTTAGTTTGCGGACTCGATTCTGCAAACTATTTGCGAAATTTATACTTTTCAATATCATTCCGGCACTTAGTTTGCCTAGTTATGAGCAGGGACGGATGCTCAGATAAATCCCGTTCAAAACCAATTGCTACATAGTAGTTTCTTTCCTTTTATTTTCTATGCTGACTCAACACAACATATATTACATGGCGATCTTTCCATTTCATCCAACGTATATTACAACCCATACGTTAATCTCCGATAAAAACTAAAAAAGTTGACTTTTTTCACACGTTCGGGGCACCTGTTATCTTCTTCCTACTAACTTCTAAGGTATTTGTGCCAAAGACTGTGACCATTCTACACATTCCTACCTAATTTCATTACAATCGGTTGAGCCGTTCGCGAGTTATTTAGTGAACAGACGGACGGACGGACGGACGGACAAAATCGATTTCATAAGGGTTTTTTGAAAAAAATCTAGAAACCCGTAAAAATCAATGAATTTATAGCCTCGTCTCCATTGTAAACAATTGTGGCGGAACTGTATACGAACGTGATGTTTCAGTGCTCCCCAATTGTTCGCGAACAGTTGCTGAACAATAGTGTCACGTCCACACTGTAAACAAATGTTCCTGAGCTGTTGCACAAATTTTGGAGCAATTGTTTTACGTCCCCATTGTAAACAGTTGCATCGCAACACTGCTCCTGAACAATGTTCGCGAACAGCTAAAGTTCGTTTCGAGCTTGTTGCTGAGCTGTTGCACCAACTTTTATAAGTAATTCATTGATGTTCAATGTTTTCCATTCAAATGGAAAACACGGGTGAACATTACACGAATTGGGACAATTATTTAATAAGAACTGGGTCAATTTTAGTTCGTAAGGAGGAGTTTAAGTATGGCTTTTGATTAACCAAAACAGTTAATCAATATTTTGGTACAAAGCTCTATTTATATATGTCATCGTACGTCGTATGGTATGTACCAACTAAGATAGAATAAAATAGAAAACTCTACATGCTTTTTGTATAATTCTGTGGCACAGAAGGCTGTAAAGATAATCTTGAGGAACGACACAATTTTCACTCACTACTCTATACTATTGGGCTTAAATCCCTTGTGGGCATGGCGTGCCGTTCCGTTTACCTGTTAAGGGTTGCTGGTTGAAAGACACCGAGTGATTCTTGTGTTTTCAGTTGTGATAAAACTCAGTTGACCCTTAGGTATTCAGCATAGAGTTCCGACCATTTTCTGTGTTTTTCTCCGGAACGTTACTATCCAACATTATATCAGCATAAGAGGAGAGACTGGTGTCTAACCGGACTTTTCGTATAAGGCGACTAAGGGATGTGTATGTATATGCGGGTCCTATAAACACTATCCTCAATACTTCTAATATAAATGCAATAAAATTCCTTTTTGGTATGATTTACATATTTATTATGACTGTGACAAACAAATACACTAGAATATCCCGGCTACGATGTCCTCTTGACCTTCCCCTCTTAATGGATCGGCAGCATCGACTTTGGCAACAAAAAATAAATCGGCCACTAATAAGGAATCAACGATCAAAGGTTCATTAACGGATTGGTCTTTCTTCGATTTGATTTACTTAACCACTTTCATTTCACTTAAAACCTTGACATGACGAACATCGATGGATTGGTCTTTCGGCCAATTCCAAGAAGTTCTTCACGGTTTTTGACACAGTTACGCCGAACTAACCACTTTGAATACATCCGACCTGCGACCGTCAGTGTCGAAATACACTTAATTGGTGACTTCATTAGCGCCACCATTAAAACTTGCAAACTTCTTCTGATGCGTTTGTATTGGACACAACAGTTTTTTAAAGTTAATTAAAGAGACGACAATAAACGCGTAAGGTCAATAACATAAAAATATTAGATATAATCGACAAATAAATCGCGCTAGTTACACATTACAATGAAGTCACAAATATCACGGATAAATAGAACTGTCAAATAATAATTAAATAATTGACTTTGTTGCGCGGCAGTTTCTAAACAGTATTCGAACATGTTGCGCAACTGTTCGCGAACATTATAGATTCTTGCTCCGCAACTGTTCAGAAAAAGTTCAGTAAAATGTTGCGCAACTGTTCGCAGACAATATTTTGAACTTTTTTAGAACAGTTCATCAACAAATGTTTACAATGGAGACGAGGCTTATGAACAACACTTAGTAAGTAAGTACAATAAAAATACACAAAATCAGGGAGACGTCTCATGTGGATCTAAGCACTATACATGCGTATGCGTCAATTTCGTATGCAGGTAGTCGATACTAGGCGTCTAGCGTAATTCACAAAATATGCAAATAGGCCTCAAAATTGATTCCTGAACTACGACCGCTGAGCGATCATCGCATGAGTCGCCTCTAGCAAAACAAACCTTAAGGGCCGATTACTCGTAGGTATGAACCATGCTTAATGCATGACGAACACTTCTAATAACCGGACATTTCTCATAAACGGACACTTTTATTTTCCCCGACGTTTTTCCTTATATTTTACTAGAAAAATAACTTCCAATAGCCGGACACTCTCATAACCGGACACGGACAGTGCTTTTATAACCTTTCTGAACAAGCGAGTCTCTATAATAAACGGACGGTTCCACAAATAAAAATCGAAATTCTTGCATTACAGAATTGTATTTCGAGCAAAGAAGTTTTGAAATTATCGGAAAATCGGTCTTTTGCGAAAATCAAAATTCACTTTCCGGAAATCGCTGTACAAATCTTGTTTATCTCTCCGTGTAGGTGGAATTTTTTATAGATTCAGGAGTTCAATTTATGTCGCGGCATTTAATCGTGAAGTTTTCTATTCTTTTAAAATATGAAAATCCTTAAAAAATGTTTGCCTTTTCAAGAAAAAGCACAAGAACACGTCGTTTTAGAATTCACGAATAAATAGTGTTCTCGATCTCGAAAAAAAATTGTTTTGAAAACACACAGTTGAAATCAGACAACGTAGTTTTGAATGGATTCGCAGCGCAGTCCAAATTAGTTTAACCTTTGTGAAATATTCTCATAAGCGGACACTTCCAATAAGCGGACAAAATCTCAATCCCCAATGGTGTCCGCTTATGGGAAGTTCCACTGTATAATGGACGAGTGAATGGCCCTATTTTTATACCCTTCGCTCATAAAGTGAAAGGGTAGATATATAGATATTAACTTTGTCATATGAAGTTTGCAACGCATTAAAGGAAGCATCTCCAACCATATAAAAAGTACATATACAAATATGATCAGCATGACTCGGGGAGTCGATTGGGCGATGTCCGTCTGTCTGTTCTTCTAAGAACAACTTTTTTATTTGTGCACCAATTTCACTTAGTCTGGCTGGCCTAGCGGTTAGTGCGCGCACCTTCGGTGCAGAGGGTCATGAGTTCGAATCTCACCATAGTGTTTTTCGAACTCACGAGCTTGTGACGGACTATTATCTCACTCAGATGTTAAACGAGTACCCATTTATGGGGATAAATAACACTGCTGAGCGTGACGCTGATCTTACCTCCACAAAAAGCAGTTAAGATCTTGGAAATAGGATGTCACTAACACATCCTGCGGCCTTAGTCCAATGTTGGATTGTCGCGCCTGTTTTTTTTTTTTAGTTTCACTTAAATTTCACACAAATGTCGACTATCGATGACACAAAACATATGTAAGAATGGATCAAATCGGACCATGGGGTCATGGAGCTGCCATACAAACCCAACCCCCCAAATTAGGTTCTTCAAAGAAAATTTTTTATATTTGTGCACCAATTTCAACCAAATTTCACACAAATGTATTTCTATTAATGACACAAAACATATGTAAGAATGGATCAAATCAAACCATCTGGTCATGGGGCTGCCATGCAAACCCAACCCCCAAATTAGGTAAAATTGTTTTAAAAACGTTTGCTAAACCGTAAAAAAGAGGTTTTTGCCTGGCTATAAACGTAACATTATTGTTGCAATGTCGTTGTCTTTCAGACATTGTCGTTGTAAAATCGTTGTGAATATAACTACAATTTCGTATGCTAAAAAATTAAAATTTTCTCACTTTTTCTATTTCACAATTGACAATTTTATTTACCTTGGACACTGTTTATCTCAGACATATTATATTTTATACCTTTCTATTCATTCTTTCTATTTGCTTGAAACTGGTGTCGAACCAGGACCAGGCCTCTCGCTAGTCTGTTACCATTGCCATTGCGCCAGAAAGGAAATACTGTTAATGTTCTCAAAATCTGAAGTACTTCACGCGTAATAAATGGCGGTCGCAAGACTGATTCTCGATCATGCGATGTTTTATTTATGTTTTTTTCTTATGTGAAAAATTGTTTTAACATAATCCCTTTTATGATATTTGGTTCAGTTAGCGCTGGGAAGCTTAGTAACCAATATAATTGCATATATCAAAAATATACTTTTGGTTCAAATTGTAACAATTGTGTTATATTTAGGGGTACGGAAATTTCGTTTTTACGAAATAGATGCGAATTTCGGAGAAAGTTTCCCAATTTTGCGAATAGATGCGAAATTTTCTATTTTAAACTTTTTCAAGTAAAAGTTAATTTTTCTCCATAAAAATGGAAATTATGGAATTTAATTTCATCATCTCCGATTGACTTTTTCAGAATTCTCCCTTTGTTGAGAATAAAGGCATAGCTTGCCAAACACCTAGCAGTCGGAGGTTCGATGAAGGAACTCTGTTTTCTGTAATGCGAAAAACCTTTTTATTTATGGACCAAATTTCGCACAGATGTGTTTCTATTGATAACAATTACACAAACATATACATATGTAAGAATGGATAAAATCGGACCATGGGGTCATGGGGCTGCCCCCCCCCCCCATTTTGGTTTTTTTTAAGAAACATTTCTTACACCAATTTCACAAAACCTGGAATTAATGTGTCTTTATCAAAGCAACACAAAAGGTCAAAACAAATGGAATCGTACTATGGGGCCAAGCTCCCGCATAAAATCTTCTGAGGAAATATTTTTGTTTGGCCACTTATTCCAACCAAACCCCACACAAATACCAAATGGAACTTTAGGGAAGTCGGAAGAAAAATAATGGGGGGAGGGGGGATTAAATACAAGTCGTAGGTACGCCCGAAAAAACGTTTATCCCGAGGAGAGCGCAGGGCCCGAAACTATAGCCTCGGTCTCGTTTTGTTTTTAATTTTTGGGATAATTAGTTTTGGCAATAAACTGCCACTGAAAAAATCAATTGCTAAAAACAATAAAAAAAACAGCCAAGGAATAGTTTTTCCTAATTTCAGATGTATTTTATTGTTCCAAGAAAAGTTTTTTCTGATTTAAGGTGTATTTTCTTGTTCCAAGAAAAGTCTTTGCTTAAAACTAATAAATAAGCATTATTTTAAGCAAAAACTTTTCTTGGAACAAGAAAATACATCTTAAATCAGAAAAACTTTCCTTGGAACAAGAAAATACATCTTAAATCAGTAAAAATTATTCCTTGGCTGTTTTTTATTGTATTTTTTCTTGTTTTCACCAAATAATTTCTTTCAGTGTGATAAAATCAAAAAACTGACGAGAATGATCCCGCGTATGAGACATATAATTTACTCGTTCTTTATAGCACGAAGATCCTGCGACACTCAAACAGTGAATGTTGGTTATAGCATACTTACACAACTATCAAAATCTCAATCGGCTTTCAATATTTTTTGTTATCAATAGCAAAACTGTAAAAACAATCGAATTAATGGTCGACATTTCTTATAGACATACTCGAACTACTTGACATTTTCAAATTGAAACTCCAAATAAAATTCCAACATAAAACTTTTGAACAACATTTTCGAACTTGTTGCAGATTTTTTTTTGCTGTTTGTCAACAAATTACGTGACTGAAATATTTATAGAAAGCCATCTGTCTCGTCGTCTGCAACACAAGACACTGACACATAGCTAACAGCAACAATAACAAAAATTTTACTCACCAAAATGTCTTTGAATATTTCAGTAGAACACAAGGATGAAGGGTTGTTACTTGTTAGCAATGAAGATGGACTATACACGAAAATTTCATTTCGAGGGCAAGCAATTTCTGTTCGGTTACTTTGGTAAGTTTAGAAAAAGATCTCTTTCCCGGAATGTAAAAGAAGACAGAGTATCTGTGTATACAAAAAAATTTACATTTTACAAGGTGGAAATGGGATTTCATGAGCTGAATATTTGATGAGAATTTAACAACGTTTTGGTGGGCATTGTAGGTATAGGTTAAAGAGGAAGCATACAAGCCTACGAGTATGATTGCTATAATGCTATTAGAGAAAACAGCTCATCTAATATAGAGATTAACGAAAAATAGCCAACAGAATTCGGGGAAAATTATAATTTTGAAAAGATGATTATTAACTAGGACTAGAGTTAGGGGAACTAAGGGACTATACTTGGGCTTATTTCGTTCAATTGAATTTTGCATTTTTCTTTATCTGAAATATATTAACAGGATTTCTATTCTGAGACCAATCAAAACAACTGGCTATCATCAAAAAGTTCCAGAATATAATTCAGCCATGAAGGTACGACTACGAGTATATAAGTATTGATTTGCTCCTTTTACGGATACATTCGTACATTCATCCGTCAACTTCTCAAAATTTACTTTCGAAGAAATAGATTGTGCACCCTGAGTCAACTTCCTGGGAAATATTCACTGAAACAGGGCTAGTTGAAAATAAATCCCCACTTGACAGAAACTTCTTGAAAAGGTCTTCATTGCAATCGTCTATGTATGTGGCTCATATGTAGTGCCGGTATCTGTGTATGAGGTGTGTTATGCGCTGGCTTAGTGGCGGTCTGTTGAAAGGATTCGTCCGTGCTAGCGATAACAGATAAGATGAAAGTTTGAAGTGTATGACTCAATTTCGCTATCAAACACTGTCGTGGGACGTGTATGTATGTAGACGTATACGATCCCTTAGAAAATATATTGTCGTCGTTGTCGTTTCAGACAAACGGACAATCATACACCGTCTGAAGAGCAATCGAAAAGCAATTTTTAACGAACACACGCCATTGCCAACTGAAGCCTTATGTGCTTCTCGTCGTATGTGTTATTTTCAAAAAGATGAAAGAGCTCACAGTTGAATGATTTGGATAACTCTTTCGATATACACGACGAATGAAATGAAAGGATACGTGTTCATGATGTTTGCCTCTGGTGAAGTGAATTACTTCTGACAAAAAAAAAATAAAACGAAAGTAAGCAGTTGATGATATACGGGTATGTCGATTATGTATGTAAAATATTATTGCAATCAATATGGCATTTCATATATTGAAAGTCCTTAGTATAATTTATGCCTTTTGTAGATTTCGACTCCATACTTTTTTTTTAATGTTCAAGTAATGAGGCTGCTATTAATTGAGTTCGATACCCAGCCTGGCATATATTAATAAACAAATGCGGATCAGCTGAGGTCTTCTTAGCATAAGTCAAATTAAGAGGACTGTGAAAGTTTTCAGAAAATCTCGAGTGCAGCTACTATTTCTTTATAAGTAACCTTTCCTTTCCGCTTTACCGTTATAAAATATTCACATTTATGGCAATATTTGGACCTTCGTAACGCCCTTAGGGTTGCACACAACGATCGTTTTCACTTACACGTTTAACCCCGTTGCTCTTTCGGGAAAGAACCGATTTTGGCATTTTATTCGAATCCATAAAAGCTGACATTTGTAAAGTATTCGATAGCTGAGCCGTGCGAAAGAAATGCCGTATCCAAGAGAAGAGAAAGCTCGCAGAAGCATATATTATAGCAATCCTTTTTGCGGCTGACAACTTTTTCTTTGGCGGAAACTTTTTACAAAAGAGTTGTTTTTGTGAGATATGATATTTTTTTGCAGTTTTCAATTGACAAAATCAACTTAACATAACAATAAATGAATGCGTTTATTTTCTTGAAATGAAGACGATTTCACTGTCCTTTCATCGCGACCATGTTTGAGAACATAATAACAATAATAACCCTCTTGGTAACCTTTGTGCTCTTTGATAACCTTTGCGTCCTTCGTAACCTGAGGTGTGTGTATTTTGCGAACCTCTACCGTTTGCTGGAAGCTTTAGGATCATCGGGATGTTATTTGTTCATCCAATATTATAGTAATATGTACGTACTCGTATAAGAGACGTACCAAAACTGGATCTTTGAGCCCTTGCCGCCGCTCTTGCAGACGCTTTACAACTGAAAACTTTAGAGAACATATACAAGGGATTGTTCGAACCAGTCCTGCCAAATCACAAAACTATACGATTCTTTTCTAGGCATTTTTCGGGCCTATCCCCGACTTTTGCAAAATGTTTCCTTTAACCCTTCTGTCGGCATCTACTACAATATGCATATTCTATACCCAATAGGTCTGGCTGGACCTATTGAGAAAAAAGTGTTATTTTTTAGAAAAGGTTAAATTTTTATCGGTAGAATCATTCTATCAATTCTTTACTGCCATTTTTAAACAATAAAAGTATTAAAATAATTTTTGTAGATAGTCTAGTAACGTTTTTAAGTGGACATATTTTGAGGTGGTATTATTATAAACATGTTTTTCCCTTATTTTCATCTCTTTTTGCTTATCTATTTTCATGGCATATATCTAGTAGAAAGTTTAATCGCATTTTTCAATACCAATATCTTTGGGCAAATATTTGGCGCTTTGTTAGTAGATTTTACCTCGATATTAGTCTGCAGATTTAGGAAAGTAGGTGGAAAGAAATAGGGAATTTTCAAGTGCGAAAATCATTTCATTCTAAATTTTTCGTAAATTTCGTGATCGAATCTATTTAGAAAGACGTTCGTAAGTCTCTCATACTTAGTCCTAACTATTATAAAGGAAAAAAACTGGTTTGAATTTCCTTGAATCAAATCTCAGTTGATTAGGTGATGTTATAAAACGTGATGAAATTATGCATACTTATTTCCTGAACTTCACGGCTTTTCAAAGAAAAACCTGAGAAATTTTTATCGTTTATAGTACAAATTGAATTTTAATGACATTCTTACATCATAAATAGGAGAATTTGAAGAGAATTTCATATTTGCACCTTTTACCTCAAGACGAAAAAGGGGGGAAAAACTGTAGGTCTGGCCAGACCTATTGGGTATCAAAAAGCACTATAAATTGAAAATCATCAAAAGCATACTTAAAACTTCAACCAATTTTTTCAAATTTTTGCAAAATGCTTCTGAACATATTATTCTAGGATATCATGCAATATGAAGTCGCTGCGATTTCATCTTCTATACTTTTATGACCGAAATATAGTGCGAAAGGTCTGGCCAGACCTTTGTGCCGACAGAAGGGTTAAAACATATAAAAAGATTTAAGCGAGAAACTCTACGTATTTTCTCACATTTTCCGCTGTATTTTTTTTTCTACTCCACGGATCGGAGCAAACGATAGCCTATGCACACCTTCACGACAGGCTCTATCAATGGGAAAAGAGACAAAATCCCGAGATGCTCTCTGCAAGGCTGTAGCCCTGTCAATGAACAACAAGAACAACCAGAACAAGATTTTCGAAAAAATGCGATTTTCAAACTCTTATATCTCCGGTGTTTTTGATCGTATTTTCTTGAGATTTTCTACACTTCGTAAGACGGCGTGAACGACAACCTTTACCGAATTTGAACACTCAGGCTCAACCAGGGTCCGAGCTACAGAGGTCCGAAAACCCGTACTTGTTCCGTAGTGTAAACATAGTCTTAGTCGCTTCTCACTTTTGATTTGTTCAAATTTCTTCGTTTTTCTTTGGCGGTCAAAAACAACTCTGTTGTAAAAAGTTTCCGCCAAAGAAAAAGTTGTCAGCCGCAAAAAGGATTGATATAATACAATCCCGCCAAAATGCTCACAAGGATATGCATTCAAAAGTGATTGACTTAGTTAATAGTTTCCACGAAAACAGCGTGGTCCGGTATGCGTCAGAATTTGTGAAATAACTTCCGCCGCAGTGGCGTATTTACAGGGGGGGGGCACAGGGGGCACGTGCCCCCCCTGTGAGCACATCAAACTTTTTTCACACCATACTAAAAATTGCAGTACCAAATGTTCCCTTTTTATTTTGAGCGTTTCTATTACTAAACTTTGTAAATCTTTTTCGAAACATTATCATCACATCATCTTCTCAATGCGCCAGATCTCCTCGTTGATGAACCCTTTCCGTTTTTCGAACGGGTTGAGTTTATTTTCATAGACGCGTGGTTTCAAGAACAAGAAAACTCAGATAATAAGTACAAGCTATGATTAGGTATGTCGAGGCAACGAGGTGGTCATGAAACGTTGCCCAATCTCGACATGAATCTGTTCGGAAACAAGGACTGCTATTGAAAGTCTCGTCATGTGTGAAGTGACGCCATCTTATGTTGATATAAGTTGAGGAGATGTTGGTGCGGTATCGATGTCTTGGAAGCCACTGAATTGATAAATATTTGAAACAATCGGTCTGATTTTTCGATCGGGCTTGTGTATTTTAATTTGGCCGTAAACTCATGTTGGGCTACTGTAAAGGTATTTAAACCAGATACTTCTCTATCTGTTAAAATGCTTGAAGTGTTTTGGTGGGAAAGCATTTTTAGCATACATTTTCGAACTCCTACGGTTCGGTGTCTGTGGTGCCCTGCCTGGGGTACTTTCTTCAATGCTTCAATTTTCACGAAGTAAACATCATCGTAGCCATTCCTTCTCATTTATAGTTCCTACACGGCTGTAAATGTTGATGTAATTTTTATAAAAAAGTATATTCATACATTTCCATATAAAAACTTTATCAAAAGTATAATTAAACTATATTAAAAGTACATATAAGTATTCTTGATAAAAAATTTTACTCTTCAAAAGTATAAAATTGATAAGCAAATTTATACAAACCGCTCGAAAAAATAAAAATTGTAATAGGCGTGCAGTCGGCTTCGAATTAGCAATTCAATATATTTCTAGGTTGAATTGGTTTCTTGCGTTGAGTGATTCTACCCTTTTATGTTATAACAACGTTCAATGCAATTTATTCTATCCCGAACGGTGTAAAATGTATAATATTAAAAGGGTATTTGGATAGTTTTATTCTGTAGCGGTTTTAATTAATATAATTTTTGAATAAACTAAAATTATAAGTTGAAAAGGGGCAAATTACCTATATTCAAGTTTTGGAATAGATAGGAGTTATAATATTTTATTTATAAAATTTACTCCCGGTTTACACCAAAATTTTCAACCGTGTAGTATTCTCGATTGTACTTGTAAAATATTTTTCGGCACTTGTTACGATTTTACGGAATCTGTTACTAGATTTTTGACAAAACATACAAAGGCCTCTTTTTCAGTAAATCCTAATTTTGCATTCAAATTCGCTTAAACTTGCCATGGAATTCAAGACCACAATGTGAGCCAAAATTTGTTGTATCAGCTTTTCATCTGCGTGTCTTTCAAAAGTAAGCAGAACCACTTTTTGGCGGAATTTGGCAGAATTTCGGACGATGTATGAAATTTCTTTTCCAAAGAAAAGTGTTCCGTCTGGAATCCGTTTTGTCATATGGTGTCTTTGGTCATTGCAGTAATTCCATTGCCAATTAATTATATATTCGCAAAATTCCTTTTCGGCTTCAGGCTCCTTCGAACTACACTACGCAAACTTTTTAAAGGCCTCCGTATTTTAGTTCAGGAAAAGCCAAAAGCAGTTAATGAGTGTTATTCTAAGATCTGTCAGGAAAACTAAACTTTTGGTGTACTAAGCCTGAAATGTAAAGGACTCTCAGGCCCGTATTTATAAACACACCTTAACTCAAGGAGACCTTGAGTCAAGGATGCCGAAATTAAAATAAATGTCATTTTCTATACTTTTTCATAGAAATCACTTATATTCACGAGTCAATGCATCCTTGATTTAAGGAGAAACTCAAGGAGACCTTGAAATTTTCTATAGTCAACCTCACTTGAAGTCAAGGTAGCTACCCACCTACCTTGAAATATTATATTTCAAGTCTATTGAAAACTTAAGGTCTCCTTGAGTTTCGCCTTAAATCAAGGATCAATATTTTCCCACACCAAAACTTTATGTAACAAATTGGCCCCGTAGTCTGTGCTCCCCCTTTGAGAATTTTCTAAATACGCCACTGTTCCGCCGCGATTGACACCGTGAATTTGTCAATTCGTGTGGAGTTTGTGTTGTGTGTACCGCGTACCGCACCCGCGCTGGTTTGGTGGAAGCTAATTTCTTTCAACGCTTATTGGCGGGGAGCTGACGAGGGTGCTATTTGCTGCTATTCAGATTTAATCTCGAATCTTCCAGCCTTGTAAATAAAATGTGTTTTACAAACTTTTTTTTTGCTTTCCTTCGTGTAGACGACTTTTCCCTTTTTTATACAATAAAGTTCTTTCGTAATTTTCAAAGATTGGTTTTATCCTGCAATTACCCCTCCCCGCCAAACAGTATTGCAAGAAATTAGCTTCCACCAAACCAGCGCGGGTGCGGTACGCGGTACACACAACACAAACTCCACACGAATTGACAAATTCAGCGTGGTCTATCGCGGCGGAAGTTATTTCACAAATTCTGACGCATACCGCACCACGCTGTTTTCGTGGAAACTATTAACTAAGTCAATCACTTTTGAATGCATATCCTTGTGAGCATTTTGGCGGGATTGTGATATATTAATCCTTTTTGCGGCTGACAACTTTTCTTCTTCTTTGGCGGAAACTTTTTACAAAAGAGTTGTTTTTGTGAGATATGATATTTTTTTGCAGTTTTCAATTGACAAAATCAACTTAACATAACAATAAATGAATGCGTTTATTTTCTTGAAATGAAGACGATTTCACTGTCCTTTCATCGCGACCATGTTTGAGAACATAATAACAATAATAACCCTCTTGGTAACCTTTGTGCTCTTTGATAACCTTTGCGTCCTTCGTAACCTGAGGTGTGTGTATTTTGCGAACCTCTACCGTTTGCTGGAAGCTTTAGGATCATCGGGATGTTATTTGTTCATCCAATATTATAGTAATATGTACGTACTCGTATAAGAGACGTACCAAAACTGGATCTTTGAGCCCTTGCCGCCGCTCTTGCAGACGCTTTACAACTGAAAACTTTAGAGAACATATAAAGGGTTTTCCAATAGGGACGCTTGATCTTTGAAATGAAAAAAAAAATACATGTAGGAGAGATATTTGCGAATTTTTTTTTTATTTGAAAGGTCCATCGACCCCATTACATATGGAATATGACATCATTCAAATGACCGCCACGGCTTCGGTTGGTGGCGCGCACACGAAAGGTCCAATTTTCGATGACTCTGGCGCACAAATCGGGCTGTATACCGGTCGATGATAACCAACTTCTTTTGGCCTGAAATCGAGAATATGGATCTGCACAACATGTGGTTTCAACAGGACGGCGCTACGTGCCACACAGCACACGCTACGATGGATGTTCTGCACGAGCAATTTACGGGCATGGTCATCTCGCGCGGAGGCGACGTGAACTGGCCACCGAGATCGTGCGATTTGACCCCGCTGGACTTTTTCTTGTGGGGTTTTCTTAAGTCGCAGGTCTATGCCAACAAACCGCAAACCACCGATGCCCTCAAAGTTAACATACGCCACGCCATCGATCAAATACAGCCCGATTTGTGCGCCAGAGTCATCGAAAATTGGACCTTTCGTGTGCGCGCCACCAACCGAAGCCGTGGCGGTCATTTGAATGATGTCATATTCCATATGTAATGGGGTCGATGGACCTTTCAAATAAAAAAAAAAATTCGCAAATATCTCTCCTACATGTACCTATTTTTTTTTTCATTTCAAAGATCAAGCGTCCCTATTGGAAAACCCTTTACAAGGGATTGTTCGAACCAGTCCTGCCAAATCACAAAACTATACGATTCTTTTTTGATTCTGGTCGTCCCTGCGGTTCTCCAGCTTCGTTTCCCTTCAAGTTCTCAACAGCTCATGGTAAAAGGGGACCAACCAAAACATGGTCCGTTGTTCCACGGTCGAGGAAGGTGCGAGAGTCCTTTTTACCTGGGACTCCCTTGTCGGATGAGAAGGTGACGTCGCGTTTGAGGGTATTTGCGTGAAAGTTCAGGGACTGCTCGTTTGTCTCAGGCATTCGGGCCGACGACGCAGGAAACGTATACAAATTTACACGCGGAATAATAACTCGATTATCGAGTATGGACGAACACTCCATGTAAGAGTTGCTCCCTCGGGATCAACGAGTCGCAGAATTGTTCGCCATTACGCAGATGAAGTGCGAGGACGGACGAAATCATTGAGCAGGTGGAATCCAGCGTCGAATCAGATGCAACAACATCAACCCGATGAAGGTCGTTTCACTTGGGGATATCACGAACAACATTACAGCGTATTTTACATGGATGCAACATGTTTCCTTCCAAGGCACTATTTGCGCAGTACTTACAACCTCCTGATTACCAACAACGATTAGCGAACGCCATTCAGCTCCAGCGATTAGCCAGAGAGGAAGGATTCATTCATCGTCTTATCTTATTGAACGGCTTCGTCAACAAGCAAAATATTAGAACGTCGAGCGCAACAAATCCCAGAGACCTACACGAGCGTGAGACGTTTTGTGCAAAATTTACCGTGTGGTGCAGCATTAGTTCAGAGGAGATAATCGGTCCGGTATTCTTCGATGACGAGAATGCAGAGGCCCTGACTGTGAACGGACAACAATATCGTGAGATGTTCAACAAAGTTATTCATCCTTTTGTCCAAAACCGACCAGATATGTGGTTTTAGCAAGATGGAGCGCCTTGCCTTACCGCTGCAACCACGATGGAGATTTTAAAGAACGTTTTCGGGTCATTTCCAGAGGATCTGCAATTAACTGGCCGCCTAGATCTCCAGACTTAACTCCACTAGATTCTTTTCTGTGGGGAAACTTTAAGGAGAGAGTCTACAATAATAAACCAAAGACAATTCACGAATTGAAGCAAAATATTGTAGCAGGAATCCGAGGTTTGTAGCCAGAAATATTGCAAAAGGTAATGGAACATACCGTAGAACGATCCCGTCTTTGTGAAGCCGCCAGGCGCGGCCATCTTAAGGATATAAATTTTCGAACAGAGTGTAAACATTTCTCCCATGGGTCTATTTTTTTATGTGAAAATTTCAAAGACATCGGCTACGAAATAAAAAAGTTATTCATGGTTTAATCTAGTTCATTTTAAATAGCCCACCCTGTATATGTATTACCTTTATGCTTTGTCGAGTATGTACCTACTTAATAGTCTTGCCCAATACATAAGTGCAATATGAAAGACACTGACCGGGTGCATCCATCTGGTATATGCATAATTTCATAAATCCAAACTTGCAAAAGTTTAACGCAGTTCAGATGATTTACGCATGTAGGTCAATATTGATTTGTACTGAAAGTGGCCGATTCCGAATGCAAATACATCAACATGTGTGTACCTACATGTACATAATCATAATGTGCCATATATGAATAGGTGTGTGATTTAAAGAAAAAAGGATACGTATACATTTCCATTTTTTCACAAAAGGATTTAACTTTCGGTGAGAATTTTTTAGTGTGCTACTAGCGTAAAATGAAAATCAAGACAAAAAATATCGAAAAACGCATACTACACCCGAAAAAGGCGATGGAACCTTTGAAATGTCGATCTAAGCGAGTAGTTGTAGCACGAAATATTTCAGATGACCATTGAATTTATTGCATAATTTATTCGTTAAGAACTGAAAAAAAACCAGTTGAAGAAGGTACGATAAAGTCCATAAGGCTTCAAGCATAACTGATTTATCGATATGCTTATCGCGGTAAATATCGCAACTATCGTATATCTCCCCGAAATCGAAGACTATAAGAAGTAAAGTTTAGCGAATTGCTTGGAAGTGTCCTTTGCGACAGTAAAAAATATTGGCTGTTCGACCAAATGTTGAGAGGGTTAGTGCTCCTTGGTCTCCGGTTCATACTATTCGACTGGCTAAATTAAGTCTCGAGGGCTAAAATATCAATGTAGATACGATAGTACTCTCATGGTTACATAATAAGATAATAATAATATGATAGAAAATAATGATAATAAGAGAAAACGTTTAAGAATGTTTATTTCGTAAATTGTACGAAAATGTAAAACAATTTTCTTATGGATCCGAACTTATCGAAAGCAGTTAGGGCCTCTAGTCAGCCATTTTCCTAAATCATATAGTCACCCCCAAAAACGGTTATAATAAGGTTATTTGTTTATTAAACTCATTGAAAAGTGTATCAATTTCAAATTGTATAAATTTGGATATAAGATCCTGGCTTAAAAGCTCATTAAAAATGAAAAAAGTCAAATGTGCCAACTTGATGATAAATTTTGAATTGCTATTTTGTGTGTTCTTACTATTAGACAATATGTAAAAGTCGACAAACTATTTCATTCATCTAACTCAGAGTTAAATCGGCTATTAAAGGTAATCATTTTGAAATTTTAACTCTTTATTTTGGCTGGAATTTAGTCAAAAAGACTGATGCGAAGGGATGTGCTAACCTGATGACAAGCAGTGTATGTATGGTACATAGATGTATGTATAGATGTGCAAAAAGGGTCTTAACTCTTAACACAAAGATGACGTAATGAAATGATTGAAATTATCAGAGCAAAGTTAAAATGCTAAGAAGATAAGACAAACGGAGTGGCATCAGCTGATGAGAATGCGTATATAATGGATCATCTGATCGGAACAAATGCAGTGGTCCGGAACAATTTGAATGTAAAAAACTCCTATCGAATTATTATTCGTCTGAGAGAAAAATAATTTAATCTACACAACATCAAACGACTACTTCCAATGGAGGAGAAAATATCATGGTCTAAGAATTTTTTTAATATTAGGTTCGGTTTTTACTACATCCCGTACAGATTTGGGTAGCGAACTCAATATAAAAAAATGACACTTACCCGGGTAAGTTTCACCAACGCCATCTAGATATATCATAGCCGCACCCGCAACTCAGCTGTACTAGCCGGAAACTTACACGCCATCATCTCTTTGAGTCAGAGTTAACCGCGATAGCGAAAAAACGCAACTAATATGGTATCATTCAAATACATCTAATAACCGTTACTGTGAGTCAATTTCAACAGAGAAAATGTTTTTTAAGAACCATGTCACATTATGCTAAAGAATCTACACCAGTTAGCTGGGAATTTCAGCAAGATAGTATCTCTAACGTCACGTCTCGTCACGTGTGGCTCACTTTGTTGAGTCACACTCTACGATGCTAGTAATCTAGAGGTCCGGAGATCGAATCTCGGCGTGGTCCAGGAAATATATAACGCTTGCAACATTATATACACTATTATATATATAGGTTATAATATTCATATAGCCTATCTTACAATTATATACACTCCTCTATATGCAATGTAACGTTGACTCGAAGTAGCCTATAAACAACTGAGTGAACGCACCATGCCCCACAAGGGGTTACGGTACACAGAAGAACAAATAGCTCTAATCCAGTGAAGTATTAAGCCGGCCCCACATTGTCCGGAGTGTGTCAAACCCCGCGCAAAAGATTGATACAAAAAAGATCACTAAAGTTCGGCCAGAACGTTGGCCCAAACATCAGCGTATTTATTAACGTTTTTTTTAAAGCTTCATAAAAATGGGTTGAGTTTTTAAACTTAGTTACATCATGTACCGACCTTGAATTCATTTAACAAATTTTGGGGAGGATTAAAATGTAAAAGTTTTTTGAAGTACACTTGTCATCAGATTAGCATGAATAGTTTCGGCTGATTTCCAACCAAACTAAAAAAGCTAAACTTTCAAAATTATAACTGCTAATAGTCTGTTCAATACTTAGTTAATTAAAACAAAAAGTATTGATTGTATTTTAATTTTTTAATTTTGTTTTATAATTGTTTTTCGAAAAAGAACACACAAAATAGCCACTTAAAATTTGTTTTCAGGATAGCACATGCAATTTTTTTTTGTCGATCTTCCACAATTGTGGACGTAGGATTTATCATATCGACTTTTATTAATTATTTCTCGAACTTTTACTTTTTGACCGCCTTGACTCCTTCCAAGCCTTAATTTTTGATCCCGCTTCCGCAGATAATTTTTCCTTATTCATATTAAACTCAAACTCATTTAAACATTTATTATTCTAATTAACTTAGAATTGAATAGACTGTTAACAGTTAATATTTTTAAATTCTGACTCGTTTAGTTTGTTTGGAAATCAGCCCTTCGCTCATGCGAAGGGGTGTGCTAATCTGATGACAATCAGTGTAAGCGTCTATCAAACACAACTTGGACCATACCGCGAAATCATCTCCAGTAAGTCAACAAGATCGGGATTTTTTTCTGGAATATAATTAACAACACTATGAGAAATAATAAACAAAATCAAATTCTTGTCGAACCGGAGAATAAAGTTTGAATTAAAACAAGTTGTTCTTAATTTAATTGAAATGTACTTAATTAATCTTCAAAATGCGTCAAGTGGTATCTTTAGAATTGATAGCCAAAAGATTTCAACCAAGAAGCGTGGGTTTATCATGTTTTGCATTCACCAGGGAGGATGATATGATGCATTAAAAAAAGAGCCGAGCTATTTTTTGCGACCTAACGCCTTATATTTCGGTTTATTGACTGGCCTATTTATTTCATGGCTTCAAACATTTTATAAATTAAGACAAACTGTAGAATAATATACTCTTCACACTTATGTATATTCCACATACGGTGTATGTATAAGAACTGTAGGCCAAGTGCAATTCATATCACCGCACCGACAGATAAGTGAATCATTAATTCCAAACCTTTTGAAAAATCTAGATTTTGCCAGAATATTAGAGGTTCATATTACAGAAATGAAATGAACTTTTCATTCGTTGGAATTATTCAAATTATGCATTGATTTGCTACAGTCAAAACGAGTCTGCTTTCACCATTAAATTGCATTCATTAACTACTCAGAAATGTCTACTTGTCCCAGAAATTGTACACGTCGGGAGAAAAAAAAAAGAAAGTCTGAGAGCTACTGCGCACCACCATTGTATGAATTATTATGCCGCTTCTAGACTACGTATACGTATGCTTTTGGTTATGTGAAACTACTAAACAGCTGCTAACCAGGACTTATAGGAGTGTACAAGTTCGTAATTAAAATTCAAGTCTCAACCCTAGTTAACCGCATATTGAAAAAGTTCATTAATTCCCGTTGAAGGAAACTCAGCTGGAAGTAATGAAAGCCAACTAGCTGGCATCGACCATCATGATGCTATGTATATACTATACAAGGATATCTATGTAGGGTCCTGGTGTACGAGTATTAATGTGAATACGAATTCAGTTAGAAAGGCTTTCAAATGAGCAGATAGAACTGTGAGCTGCGCTCAATTGCGGCTTCTTGAATACAAAAACCCTGAACCTGGACACTCTTCGGTCGACGAGTTTGCAAAATACAGGAAAGATAACTCAGATCTAAAGGAAGTCAGTGGAGGCAGTGGAGAGAAAGAAAAAAAAAAGTTTTCTTTTAGTAACGTACAAACGGTGCCGGGCGCGTCCTGAATTCTGTTTGACTGACGAAGACTTCGGGCGGTAGATTTCGCATTGGTATAGAAGTAAATCTGAATAAGGCATAATAAGTACTTAATCACTAAAGGGTGAAACACAAACTTCAACGAAACCCTTGTGAATTGTAAGCACACAACATGGCTAGTATATTGGAAAGTTGTGGTAAAAGTTAGAAGTTTGAAATCATTCGCTTTAATTTTCCTTGACTTCCATTCATTGTGCGTAGACGAGTATATTCCGGAGCAAAGTGTATTCTGTTTTCGTCTGAAGCAAAGTAGAAAGCTAATTAAAATTAACTAGCTCCGACATTGATCATTGCATATCTTGTTGTTGTGCTTTTTCTCATTTTTAGATTTTCTTGTCATATTATCTATATGGGTCTCATTTGGTGCTGGATGAAGATACGAGCACTTATCGAGCTTCGTGATATTACATTTTTCACCTAGAAAAAAAAATTTCCTACATAGAATTCTACCCAATACAGCAATTTGTTGCAGCAATAAATTCGATCCTTTTCAATTACGGCAATGCATAGGTGGGCTAGCTACTATAGGTTTCACTATATCTACGACATGATAGCTTTCTTATTGTACCGTCAACATAATGCTGGATGGATATAAGACACTTTCATTCCCGCATAACCTTTCCCATTTCTCGTAGAAAATAACATTTGCGAGAAGTTTTCAATTTTCTTGGGAATTTATCGACCAAGGGTTATGTTGCCTTCAAATCTAATTTCAGTTCAATTTCATTTTAAGTTTCTGACTATTGGATATTCATGTATAGGATTACATAGTAAGGACGCACAGCACATACTATTCATTGAGAATTTTATTGAAGTTTTAAGCTAGTTAAGGCGATTGACGTGCTCCTCTCGCCATGACCCGGTCAGCATCGCTATCATTTTACCATATATATACAGGGTGTCCTCAAACTGCCGCATAAACGCACCGGATTGTGATTCCTCATGTGATTTCCAGCAGAAAAGTTCTACTGAACATACCCCCAATTCTTAACCCTTTGGCTGCCACAGGCAAATTATTGTTTAAAAAAATCATTTTCTAGCAGAATTTAAAGCTCAATAACACCAAAGCCAGACTAGCTAGAATAGTGAAATAACATGATTATTACAACAAATTTACCTAAAATAAAACTAACCACACTAAAATCAGATAAGAGCTTTGGTTTTTACAGGGCTTCGAATTAAAATTTGTGTGATTTGACCCAAAAACAATCTATTTTTTCATCTCAATTTTCTCCAACTTCTGCCAAGGAGAGGTGCTTCTACGATTCTTTTAAAAATTGGCGCATAGTCTTACGATCATATCTTTCTTACATCATTTTATTCTAGCTCCAATATTTATAACAGTTTTCATATGTTAAGTGTAGAAAACTAGGGAAACGAGTTCATGAAACCGTGCAGGATTTTAAACCTTCTAGGCCAGTCATTTTATGATTTTAGGTCGCAAAAAATAGCTCGGCTCTGTTTTTTGGGATATTGTTAGGGTAGATACCAGAGGTGTACCACCAAGCTTGCAACTATGAAAAACCTGTGCTAATCCCGTGACCCTCAAAAAAACTTCAAAATTTTCGGACTTATTTCATATTTTGGTTTGTAATTTCCAAAAGGTGCTTCCTACAAGAAAGTCGTCTACTGGATTTTTACAGCTAACATAACCCTCTTTAATCCTTCTATCGGCACCTACTACAATATGCATATCCTATACGCAATAGGTCTGGCTGGACCTACTAAGAAAAAAAAATATTTTTTAGAAAACATGCAAATTTTATCGGTAGAACCATTCTACCAATTCTTTACTGCCATTTTTAAGCAATGAAAGCAGTAAAATCATATTTGTAGATAAACTAGTAGACATATTTTGAGGTGGTATTATTACAAACATATTCTTCCTTATTTTCTTCTTCTTTTGCTTCTCCATTTGCATTGCGTACATTTAGTAGATAGTTCGATCGCATTTTAAAATTCCAATATCTTTGGGGAAATTTTTGGCGCTTCGTTGGTAGATTTTACCTCGATATTAGTATACAGATTTAGGAAGTAGGTGGAAAGAAATAGGGAATTTTCAAGCGCGAAAATCATTTGATTCTAAATTTTTCATAAATTTCTTGATAAAATCTATTTAAAAAGACGTTGACAGCCGGTGAATCAGAAGAATTTCCGTTGAATGTCGGATTACACCAGGGCAGTGTATTGAGTCCGTTGCTCTTCAACATCATCATGTGCTACTTATTAACATGTAAATCCGACGGCCTAGAAATATCTCTTCTTTTTGCCGATGATATAGTCCTCAGTAGCCCAAACATCGTTGCCTTGCAAGCTGCACTTACAAAATGGTGTGACATTCTGGAGGAGCATGGACTGAGGGTAAGTATAACAAAGACTGAGTTCTTATGCTGCCAATTCTCAGACCCTGATGCACCGATACCAGAAATGTCCGTCAAAGGAGAGCAGCTTAAGTCTTGTACCAAGTTCAAGTACCTTGGCTCGATGGTGAACATCGGAGTTACATGCGATGATGACATCAAACATCGCACAAAGGTTGGGTGGATGACGTGGCGAGAAAATTCTGGAGTTTTCTGCGATAAGAAAATGCCACTGAAGCTAATAAGGGCAAGTTGTACAAAACGGTTGTACGTCCCGCACTCATGTATGGATCAGAATGCTGGACCATGTATAAAGGTTACGCGAAACAAATGACAGCGACTGAAATGAAAATGTTACGCATGTCAGTTGGTGTAACGAAAAGGGACCACATCAAGAGTAGCTGCATCCGAGGCAGCTTGTCCATAGACCAACCAATCACCGAAAAGCTTGAAGACCGACGAATGGATTGGTATTGCCATGTTCAAAGGCGTCCGCCTGAGAACCCCGCAAAGAGAGCGATATCAAAGGAAGTTCCACTTGATGGACCCAAGGCCAGAGGCAGACCGAAGAACACCTGGATGTGTCAAATGAAAAAGCAACATATTTTAGTGTGGTTAGTTTTATTTTATAGGTAAATTTGTTGCCTGTAATAATCATTTTATTTCACTATTTTAGCTGCTTTAGCTTTGGAGACATTAGGCTTTAAGTCGTACAAAAAATGATTTATTCAAAAATATTTAAATGCCTGTGGCAGCTTAAGGGTTAAGCTGAGGGGTATGTTCCGTACAACTTTTTTGCTGGAAATTACATGAGGAATCACAATCCGGTGCGTTTATGCGGCAGTTTCCGGACACCCTGTATAGTGCCAAAGGTCTGGCCAGACCTTTGTGCCGACAGAAGGGTTAATTTGAGTCCACCTCCAGCTTTGTAGTTGCATAGGATCCCAAGATACAGCACTTTAAACATTGTTTTTTTTTTTTTCTAAAAAAGAAATTGTAATTTTAGTCATCTTCCGAACTAAATATCGACTTAAATGCGCATTCTACGGAGAAAGTCATGTGACACGAAGTTATAAACCAGTTAGGTGTCGGAACGAATGGAAACGGACCATGGGGTCATAGGGCTGCCCCTGAAAATTAGAATTTTCTAAAAAAAAATTTTTTCTTTATGTACCAATATTAACTAAACTGCACCCTGTTCCTGGTTAAGCCTTAAAAATATCTAGAAACGGATGAAATCGGAACACTACGTCTTAGGGCTGCCATACAAATTATGTTCTTCTAAGAAATACTTCTTTATGAACCAATCTTAACCAAACCTCACCCAAATGTGTTCCTAGTAAGGCCTCAAAACATATCTAGGAATGGATGGAATCGGAACATTACGCCATTATTTTATTTTTGAATCTTAACCAGAATTCATCCAACTGTGTTCCTGGATTAGCCTCAACGCATCCAGGAATAGATGGAATCGGAACACGTCATAGAGTACGTCGTATTACAATTTCGGACATTTTTGCAAAAAAAAAACATCTCTTTAAATGATGTATCTTGGGATCCTTTGTACCTACAAAGCTGGGGTTACATTCAAAATAAAGAAAATTTTGTTAGCTTTAAAAGTGGACGACTTTCTTGTAGGAAGCACCTTTAAAAAAAATACAAACCAAAATATGAAAAAAAACCCAAAACTTTGAGGTTTTTTTGAGGGTCACGGGGTTAACACAGGTTTTTCAAAGTTGCAAGCTTGGTGGTACACTACTAGTACCTAGCAATATCCCAAAAAACTAAAGACGAGCTATTTTTTGCGACCTAACGCCTTATATTTCGGTTTATTGACTGGTCTATTCAGGCTCTGAATACAAACAATATACGTATTTATATATATATATTTATATACGATTCCGGTTCGTCCCACCAACATTTCGTTGCGGAACAGGGTCAAAATCGCGAAAAAACCCTAAAATTGTTGCTGTTTTTCCGTTATTTGGCTCTGAAACTATTTATTTCTGCGAAAAACTCTCCAGGGATATTTTAGAGAGCACATAATTGCGCGTCCAAAGATACATAAATATTAAAAATCCGCTGAGCGGTATTACTACAATTGATAATTTAAATTTGCCATTTTTAACATAGTTTAATATTAGTTTAATATTATGGATAAAAGTTTGAGATTGAACGGTTTTTCATTTTTGGTCGCAAAAGTTGCATTTTTCTTGTAGATACATTATGTATTTTAGGGTGCAGAAGGTGAATCCCTAACTTCACACCAAAATTTCGTTGCAAAACCGGGTCAAAATCGCAAAAGACGCCAAAAAAATTACCATCAATTGTAGCAATACCGCTTAACCCATTTTAATGATTAATGGCGCGTTGGACCCACAATTAGGTTTTCTCTAATATTTTCATGGACAGGTTTTCAGAGAAATGTACACTTTTGGAGTTATAAACAAAAAAAAAACGGGAAAACTCCGAAAATTTTGGATTTTTTCGTGCTTTTGACCCTGTTCCGCAACGATATTTTGGTGGGAAGCTCCATAAGCACCCCAAAAAACATAAGAAACAACACTTTGCAATCTGAAATTACTTAGTAACTACACTAATAGAAGCATTCAGCAAATGTTCGCATTGAATCTATTCATGAGGCCTTGTCAGACTTAGGAATTTAGCCAGCGCTTGAGACTTAGATAGTGACACTACTAGCGACTAGAGAGTTCCATGGTAACGTGGGAAACAGTCATCTGACTAAATTCGTGTGTAGTGCAACACCTCAGGATGGTGTCATATCTTCACTCTTCACACAAGGGTTGCTAATTGAACTCGTTTGGATAGGCCATTCCAAATTGTATCCAGCGGCGGCGTTGGGCCAGAGCATTACTTTTGCACAGGACGTGGATTGAGGTCTCGTCATCTTCTTCGTAGAATCGACAGCTCGCGTCTTGTAAAAGCCTCATTGTGCGCAGATGTGATCTCAGGCAAGAGTAGCCTGTATGAATCACACAGATAGTACGTACTTTTTTTCTGCTTAGCTGAAGCCGCTCCTTTATGGGAATACTCTGCTATGAACAATTTAGTTTGTCCCAGTGCTCAAATTCCTTAAGTCGTTCCTGGTTATTGATTAGCCTCTGTACCAGTGGCGGCTCTTCAGGTGAAGTAGGTGAAGAGCCCCTTCACTACAAAATATAATATGAAAATTTCCTTTAATACTATTATTTTAAAAATATTAAAAACTAGCTTCTAACAATTAACAACTCCTCAATAAATCATCAATGAAAAACCATAATCAAAATGTACATAAAATACATAATGATTTTGTATATCACAAACCGAAATTTTTCTACTTCAAATTCTGTGCCATTGCACAGCAAAATTTTTCCTATCCATAGAATGATTAACAAGTGAAGAGCTAATCGTCTCACAGCTCCACGTCTGCACTTTAGATACACGACTCTACTGCAACAATGTATTCAGCACGAAATGTGTACACCGGATTTTCTTAGCAAGTGAATAGCGTTTTGCCTGGTACCTGGTATGTGCCTCATCTTCACTTCCGTATCGTATGAGGTGATTCTTTGCGATTTCTCTTGTGTTTTTAGTTGATGCAGAATTTTATTTGTGGATAATTTGGTAATTGATAAATTGTTTTGGATGTACAAATTTGTTGGGTTGAGTTATGCAAGTCAATCAAATGGCAAAGATAGCATTTTGCTTTTATAAAACAAAAGGTTTGAGAATATCATTTACATTATATCGATCCTTGTTTTTAATGGTCACTTCACCTACTTTTAGAGCCGCCACTGCTCTGTACTATACAGGTAGAGATGCTACAAAAGGATTCTGGTCCGTAGAAGTGGGATGCTGCGGCTGTGCGTGCCAACTCATCAGCCTGTTCGTTCCCTGTGATGCCCATATGACCTGGAACCCAGAAGAATGTTAATAATAGCCTAGTAAATAATAGCCTAGTTTGTTCAGCGCCTTCAGGCAGAATTGAACAAGTCCTTACGTGACGGTGTACTTAGTGAGTGGCTCAATACTCGCTTGGCTGTTTGAGAAGGTCGCTATTCGTTTGTTCACGATCACATAGTTGGCACGTAAACAGAGATCGGTGCAGGTTGCTATTTCGTGCACTTCTGCCTGAAATACATTGATGTGATGCCCCATAGGTATTATAGATATCCTATGTGCTGGGCCAACCACACCCGCTCCTGACCCTTCAGTTATTTCAGAACCGTAAGTAAACCATTTTATGGTCTGTGGGTGTAGCCTAGCGAACTAGACTGGAAACGGCAGCCGCATGAGATCTCCTTTGCAAGGTGGTCGGAAGGCATGTTCGCGATAGTGATATTGTTGAGGCATGTTAGCTGCCTCTTAACCCTCCGTCGGGCGCACCTCAAATCAAAACAAGATCGGGCGCACTGGGCCTGAGAGGCCACTCATCTATTTGGGTCCTTTTTTCTCAATATGTTACTTTAAATTTCGGATACTTTTCGGAAATTAAGTTATTAGTATCTAAGGGATGTAATTAAACTAAATATAGTACTAAGAACGTATTTACTAAACAGTATAATACAAAAATAAAATTATCGATTTACCAGAAAAAAACCAAGAGAGAAAATTTTATGAAAAATGCCGCAACCATTGCTGGTTAGAAAAATTGAAATTAATGTAAGGCAGGCAGTTTAAATTGATAATCGTTACTTGAAAAGGTTCTTAATGCTCGATATTAAATGTGGAATCTTTGATGCAGCGCTTTCGCGTAGTTTAGGCATATTCTAAATAATGACGCGATCAGGCGCACCCGGCCTGTGAAGCCAGAGTCCTTACCACACAACTGTCTAAAGGACCATGGCAAACTATAGGTAGGCATTGCGTGAGATTCTTAAAGTTAGACGAGTAAACGGAGCTAAAAAGTTGTGGGCCCTCCTACTAGCGTGGAGCAGAGCAGAAAGTGTTTTGCTGGCCTGTCAGGCAGGGTGCGCCCGACGGAGGGTTAATAAGCTCTAAATCGGCATCGCTCGCAATGAGTCGTGCTACTTTTGCCTCGGTTTCGATGTGAATGTCAATTGGATGTTGGTGTAGCCACACCTCTAGAGTGTTGCTAGGGCAAGATCGGACTTACCCTCCGTAGTCAGGGCTCTCTTCCAACTATGTCTGGAGGCGTTAGTCAGCCTTAGTACACGTTACACGAGAAAGAATCACTCTACCAAAGAAAATTTAATATAGTAGAGAGTTCAGTCCATACAAGTAATTTTTCTTAAAAAAAATTGCAAGAGCGTGACGACAATACTATATATCTCTCCCTTGAATATGTATGCGTGAATTTTATTCTCTCTGATATTTGAAATTCTCTCTGAAAAGTGCGCTAACATGACAGCCGACCGGTCACGAAATGGACACTGGATTTAACATACTACAGTTACAGTGCGTACTGGATAATCCGAAGCCTCGGAACCTCGAATTTCCAGTAATCCGGATCACCTCAAAGATTACATTGTACACTCTGTAGTCCGAATTTCAAGAGCTTCTCTAATCCGAATCTGACTTTTTTATCATAATAACAGTGATATTATCGTCCGAAATAAAAACAACAGTTTTCTTTGTTCTTGAAAAAAACAAAATCTAGAATAACAGAGTGAAATTCTTCGAAAATAGAAAACAGATTCTTCGAACAATTTGATTAAATTCGTCCATTTCCTCGAAATTTGGAACAAATTAAGCACTAGTCCGAATTCCTCTGTAGTCCGGATCGACCCTGGTTTTCAATAGTCCGGATTATCGAGTACGCACTGTAATTTAAAACATAGGATGTGTAAATATACACTTGCCGGATCTTTCAAATACACTGTGTGACATCCGCGAACAAGCAAGTGTGAAATAAACTGCGATTTTCACTATATTTTGTTCAATTCACATTAGCGAAATTTGTAAACAATTTGTCGGCTTCGCTCGTGTCGGTTGAATGAAAATTCAACAAAAATTACAGCCGACCGTTCACGAAGTCTACTCTAAACTACAGCATGCACTTTATGACATAAAATGACAAAAAACGCATTTGCACACCATTTCAAATGCATTTGCCTACATCTGGGGAAACATCGATTCGAAGTAAATTAAAAAGTATGTACTTCAGATCCTGTAGTTTTTACTTGGAAAATTTGACAGGAAATGATTCGGGTATCATCGTGTACTCAACATTCGAAAGAGAGAAATACGAACAAATTTAACACATAGGTACTCTCTGGATGGGACCTATTTTGTATGGAGTGACCGTTCTACTTTAGTTTGTGTTCTGTGACCCTACTTTGGGTACGCGGACATAGGCATAGAGGGTAACGAGATTGCTGATGAGCTAGCGGAACTATGGATGGAAAAGAACGTGAGAGATCCTGATTAAACCGCGTAAGGATGTTGGCAAACTGAACCCTCGGTTGTACTAATGGGTCTGGCCATACCTTTTTCATTTTTAAGTTGCTGACAAATGAAAACCGTTTTAGCCACAACCAGAATGTTTCGTGACTTTTCGTAAAAATTTGTCAGCTTTTCATAACCCCAAAAATATTTGGAATAACTATCCTGCGAGAGTAGTTATAAGGACTTTTTGGTCAGTATATCTTAATGTTACCTATAGAATTTTTTCTGCCGAAATCTGCCTATTTGATACAAATGTTCAATTTTTTCTTTAGAAACTAGATAGTTGAGTACAGTAACTTCTTTAATTTTTGCTTGTAATGTAATATGCATTATTTGTCGAAAGTCGTTGGAGATAAAATAAGTGATAATAAGATCAAATGTCTGTGGAAATGTGCACATGCACTTGCGCATATTTGCGAATTTTCTCTCAATTTTTTTTTTTGCTGATATTCATGTTCGATTGATTCCTAGTATGCATGTATGTTATTATAAATTTATAAATATGAGGTTAACATGACATAACAACAAAAACAAACAAAAACCGTGCGAATAGCACGATGAGTGTATACCCTATACCCATGTACAGACCTAGAAGGCACGCAAAACCCAAAATATTCAATTTCATATTTTTTGTGGGGGAGGGAAGGGTAGATGGGTCGGACCTGACACATCTTTATTACCTTGTCAAGGCATCCAACGGCTACCATTTGATACTAATTTGAAGTTTTTCGTTACAGTCTATCAAAAGATATGGCTGAATATAACTTTGTAGGGGAAGTAGGGGTAGTAGTACGGGAGACAGGTACCCAACTACCTTCCTCATAAGGTAACCGTCTGAAAATGTGTACAGGTGGTAGTTCATCATCGCTTCTGTTCAAAACTGCTGGTCAGCCCAAAATTTAGCGGTTCCTTGTTAAGTAAATTACGCAATTTGTGTGCTAGTTTTGAGGTTCAATCTTCCTCATAAGGTAACCGGCTGAATTTATGTACATGTGTTAGATCTCGACTTCCACATGCCAAAAGTGCCGTTCAGCCCAATTTTTAGCGGTTCCTTCACCTATGCTGACCGCCTCAAAGCTGCAAAAAAAATTACCCCTACTTTCCTCATAAGGTAACCGGCTGAATTTATGTTCAAATGATAGACCTCGCTTAACCGTAGCGAAACATAGTGGGCTGACCGCTCTGAACCGGTTCCTCGACCGGTTTTAACCGGTTCAAAGTATTGAAAATACCTTCGTAAAAAATGTATTTTTGATCATACCTGATTAGGTAACCAGGCTGGATTTGTATTCAAATGGTAGATCTCAATTCGCCCCTATCGAGAGTACTGGTCAGCGCAGACCAAACCGGCTCCTTGACGCATTTTTACCAATTCAACATAAGCAAAAATATACCAAGTACACAATATAAACTACTTAATGTTGGGGGGATATGAAGCATTCAACCGATTAAATTTATGTTCGTATGATAGACCTCAATTCACCTGTGTCAAGAGTACTGGTCAGCCCAGACCAAACCGGTTCCTTGTCCCATTTTTACCCATTCAAAATAAGCAAAAATACACCAATTACACAATATAATCTACTTAATTTTGGGGTGACATGTAGCATTCACCTAATTAAATTTATGTTGGTATGACAGATCCTAATGCGCCAGTCTCGAAAGTGCCGGTCAGCCCAGACTAAACCGGTTCCTTGACGCTTTTCTACCGATTCGAAAAAGGCTAACTTACACCAAGTACATAATATAAACTGCGTAATTTTTGGTAAGATTTGGAAAATTCACCCAATTAAATTTACGTTCGTATGATAGATCCCAATGCGCCGGTGTCGAAATTACCGGTCAGCCCAGACTAAACCGGTTCCTTGACGCATTTTTACCGATTCGAAATATGCGAAAATACACCAAGTACACAATATAATCTACTTAATTTTTGGGGGTATGAAGCATTCACCCAATTAAATTTATGTTGATATGACAGATCCCAATGCGACAGTGTTGGCGATCAGCCCAGACCTAACCGGTTACTTGACGCATTTTTACCCATTCCAAGTATGTAAAAATTCATTAAGTACGAATATAAATATATTTAATGTTTAAATAAAATTAAATGATAAAATAAACAATTAATTCAGTTCTATTGATTATATTACATAGTTATGTTAAAGTGACTAATCACTGTCGGAGTCGGAGCTATAAATATTACTAGCAATATCGTCATCGTCGTCAATATTCAATGTTGATTCTAAGATGTCTGCTATTTTCAAAGGGGTTTGTTCCCCGTCAAACCAATTGAGTTCTAGCCTTACCGAATCATTCGCAGTTGTGGTTTCCATCCGTACCTTGTAGGAGATAAAACTGTGCATGTTGCCTTAGTGACACTACGCCACATTGTTGAAACGTATATTGTCCTCAATATTTTTTGCTTCAATGATTTCCAGCAATGAATCAAAGTTTAACCCTTTCGAACCTAAAAAAATCTAGCAGATTTAGAAAGGCTTTATTAATGGAGTCATCTTTGGGATATGTCTTAGATATAGGGAGGTACAAAATTGTAGCCCCAACTCCTCTAGGGGGGCCTGTGGGGGTCGGGCACCTATGTCCCGTCCGGTTTTTTAGATGTTTAGAACATGTTCCGATGTTCCAACGTCAAAATTACCGTGAAAATAATCCCAGGACGCATAAATCTCTATCACATGCTCTAATATTTCGTATTCTATTAGTTTCCGCTAGGAAAAGGTTTTTTATTATAATTTAATTTGAAAATGAAAAGTATTCCCAAATACTGAGTGGGACATATTAGTACCACCAACCCAAACCCGATGGGACACATAGGTCCCGAAAACGAAAATACACAAAAAGCATATATGTAAAGAATAAATAATAAACTTATATAATTATTACAACATTGTCATGTAAATATACTTTTTCTCCTATAAAAATTGTGCCTATACTGATTTTTGACCGAAATAACACCGTATTTCTGAATATGATGAACGTCAGGTGCGAGAGCTTGCACTTTGAAACGAGAACTGTGCAAATTGGGTACCAAACTGCGGGACAAACGTATTTTTGTATAATTATCTAAACGTTAAAATACCAGGTTGGGTGGGCATATAGGTTGGGTGGATGAGGTGGCGAGAAAACTCTGGAGTTTTCTGCGATAAGAAAATGCCACTGAAGCTAAAGGGCAAGTTGTACAAAACGGTTGTACGTCCCGCACTCATGTATGGATCAGAATGCTGGACCATGTATGAAGGTTACGCGAAAGAAATGACAGCGACTGAAATGAAAATGTTACGCATGTCAGTTGGTGTAACCAAAAGGGACTACATCAAGAGTAGCTACATCCGAGGCAGCTTGTCCATAGACCAACCAATCACCGAAAAGCTCGAAGACCGACGAATGGATTGGTATTGCCATGTTCAAAGGCGTCCGCCTGAGAACCCCGCAAAGAGAGCGATATCAATGGAAGTTCCACTTGATGGACCCAAGGCCAGAGGCAGACCGAAGAACACCTGGATGTGTCAAATGAAAAAGCAACAACAGCGCATTGGTCTCGGCGATGACACGATCCAAGATAGAGCTGCCTGTAGAAATATGCTGAGAAATTATCGCCAAAACGGGCGATGTGCCTACACGGCGGAACCATGGAGCGGTATAAAGAACGAGGCAAGGAAGAAGAAGTTAAAATACCAGAAGGGACGCCTTTAAACCACATTTAATGGATAATTTTTCTTTCAGATGAAACCAAAATTTCGCCGGGACATATGTGTCCCAATAGGTCCGAAAGGGTTAATCAAAGCCCCTTATTTTTTTTAGAAATTGCTCTGATTTTTTTTTTGCTAGCATACTTTTTCTCAAAATTTCTACGCGAGCTTTATCCACGCTATCGCAATTTCTAACGGAGTACATTAAAAAGGTAAACTCTTGAATGCCACTCATTTTGTCTTCACCATCCACGTCAGACTCGATCGAAAGTGAAGAAAATACAGTGCTTGTCATCAGATTAGCACACCCCTTCGCATGAATAGTTTCGGCTGATTTCCAACCAAACTAAAAGAGCTAAAATTTCAAAATTATAACTGTTAATAGTCTATTCAATTCTGAGTTAATTAACAGAAAAAGAATTATGTTTAGATTTTTTAATATTGATTAACAATTGTTTTTCGAAAAAGAACACACAAAATAGCCATTTAAAATTTGCGATCAGGATAGCACATGCAAATTCTTTTTTGTCTATCTTCCACAATTAAAAACGGAGGACCCCCAATTTCTTTGTGGTTGTTTGAGTAAGATATTAATTTAATATGAATAATTAAAAATCATTATCTGCGGAAGAGGGACCAACATTTAAGGCATACAAGGAGTCAAGGCGGTCAAAAAGTGAATTTTCGAGAAAAAATTAAGAAAAGTTGATAAGTTGAATCCAAATTCGTGTGTAATAAGTAGCGTTAAGGTAAAAATAATAGAGGCGATAAGAATTGAGTACATGTCAATCCTTATGAGAGAGTTATTTTGAGAGAAACATCTAGCCCTCATGATTCGGTCACAAGGATTAGGGTAAATTTTGACATTAAGGCAAGCCTATCTTTTGTTCAAACAGTGATAACGAAACTTCACATTTCAAGAAACTAAAACTACAGAATAAACTTCAACTTAACTTTCCCCGAAGGAAAATACGTTAAAATTAATCATGAGAACACTTGACATGGAACAAAGAATGGCGGTATGTTATCTTTTCGGATAAAAAGAAGTTCACTTTAGAATAGTAACACAGTTATAATGTCAACTTCCAGGATCTTTGCTAGGAAGGACACCATTAGGATCGCATTCATTGTCGGACAGATTGTGTAATGGTCTCGAGGGCCAAGTGATACTATGAGATGATACTTCTTTTTATTCGAAAAGACAACATAGCGCCATTCTTTATTACATGTCAAGTGCTCTCGAGTTTAATTTAAGGGCATTTTCCTTTAGTTCTAGTTTCTTTAGATGTGGAGCATTTTTGTATCATTATTTGATCAATAGGCTCACCTTAATGTCAAAATTTACCCTAATCCTTGCGGCCGAGTCATGAGGACTGGATGCTTCTCTCAAAATTACTCTCTCATAGGAATTGACAAATACTCAATTTTTATCGCCTCTGTTATTTTTATCTTACGCTAGTTATTACACACGAATTCGGATTCAACTTATCGGCTTTTATTAATTTTTTCTCGAAATTTCACTTTTTGACCGCCTTGACTACTTGTAAGCCTTAAAGTTTGATCCCTCTTCCGCAGATAATGATTTTCCCTTATTCATATTAAAGTTAATATCTTACTCAAACAACCACAAAAAATTAGGGGTCCTACGTCTTTAATTGTGGAAGATAGACAAAAAAGAAATTGCATGTGCCATCCTGATGACAAGTTTTAAATGGCTATTTTGTGTGTTCTTTTTCGAAAAACAATTATAAATCAATAATAAAAAATGTGAACACAATTCTTTTTGTGTTAATTAACTCAGAATTGAATAGACTATTAACAGTTATAATTTTGAAATGTTAGCTCTTTTAGTTTGGTTGGAAATCAGCCGAAACTATTCATGTGAAGGGGTGTGCTAATCTGATGACGAGCAGTGTATATTTTGAAATATAACATTATTTTCTAATATTTTACAAGGTCCGATTTTCCCCTTTCTATAGAATGCCGCAGTGTAGTCGCTACCCGTAAAGGCATGTAGTGGAGGTAAAGCCTTACATAAATTTGTAATAAGGAATTAATCTAAGAGGAGAAACGAAATGCGCGACACAGAAATACTCTCAGTGCAACATAAACATGAAGTCAATCGGGTGAATGTTTTAAGGCCCGATTTCTCAAAACTCTTCTCGAATGGTTAGTTTCATCGTATAGAAAAAAAAACACGCAATTTTCAGAAAGCTTTTCGATTATATTGAATTGAATTTTCGTTAATTTGGCGTAGTTATGTTATCTTTTTCTTATTTACGCCGTTGTATGGAATTGCGAAATGATGTTTTCAATCTAAGATGAAGGCGTAACCAAGCAAAATATGGAATAACTATGCAAAAAAAAATGCAATTTAATATAATGGAAAAGCTTTCTGAAAATTGTGTGTGTCTTCTCTATACGATAAGACTAACCATTCGATAAGAGTTTTGAGAAATCGGGCCATAATTTTGCCAAAATTACGCAGTTTGTATTGTGTACTTGGTGTATTTTCGCATATTTCGAATCGGTAAAAAAGCGTCAAGGAACTGGTTTGGTCTGGGCTGACCGGTAATTTCGACACTGGCGCATTGGGATCTATCATACGAACGTAAATTTAATTGGGTGAATTTTCCAAATCTTTCCAAAAATTACGCAGTTTATATTGTGTACTTGGTGTAAATTAGCCTTTTTCGAATCGGTAGAAAAGCGTCAAGGAACCGGTTTAGTCTGGGCTGACCGGCACTTTCGAGACTGGCGCATTAGGATCTGTCATACCAACATAAATTTAATTAGGTGAATGCTACATATCACCCCAAAATTAAGTAGATTGTATTGTGTACTTGGTGTATTTTTGCTTATTTTGAATGGGTAAAAATGGGACAAGGAACCGGTTTGGTCTGGGCTGACCAGTACTCTTGACACAGGTGAATTGAGGTCTATCATACGAACATAAATTTAATCGGTTGAATGCTTCATATCCCCCCAACATTAAGTAGTTTATATTGTGTACTTGGTATATTTTTGCTTATGTTGAATTGGTAAAAATGCGTCAAGGAGCCGGTTTGGTCTGCGCTGACCAGTACTATCGATAGGGGCGAATTGAGATCTACCATTTGAATACAAATCCAGCCTGGTTACCTAATCAGGTATGATCAAAAATACATTTTTTACGAAGGTATTTTCAATACTTTGAACCGGTTAAAACCGGTCAAGGAACCGGTTCAGAGCGGTCAGCCCACTATGTTTCGCTACGGTTAAGCGAGGTCTATCGTTTGAACATAAATTCAGCCGGTTACCTTATGTCGTGCTCTGTGGCCGTGATCGTTCGGTCGCCACTCTGTGAAATAGACACTCATAGAGAAACGAGTTTCCAAACTCGGCACGACTCGTCGCCAGTTTATTATTCAGAAGAAGATGATAAGAGATATTCTTATCATAGAATGATAAACTAATAATGCGACTAGGAAGTGGTACGGCTGACAACCTTATCACACTCCGAATTCAGTTGTCTTTGTAACGTTGACGACTACACACGGTAGTCGTCAGCGCACCATGCTCCACTAGGAGTTAGGGTAATAAAGAAGAAGAAGACCTTATGAGGAAGGTAGGGGTAATTTTTTGCAGCTTTGTGGCGGTCAGCATAGGTGAAGGAACCGCTAAAAATTGGGCTGACCGGCACTTTTTGCATGTGGAAGTCGAGATCTAACACATGTACATATTTTCAACCGGTTACCTTATGAGGAAGATTGAACCTCGAAATTAGCACAAATTTTGGGCTGACGAGCGCAGTTTTGGGCAGAAGCGGTGATGAACTACCACCTGTACACTTTTCAGCCGGTTACCTTATGAGGAAGGTAGTTGGGTACCTGGCTCCTAGACTATAGGGGCAGTCGGACCTACTCCACTTTCCACCAACTCAAAGTATATGTCAGAATGAGACATTGATCAAAATTTCAAGTCGATAGCGATATTCTACCGAAAGTTATGGCTGAATTAAAATATCAAGGAGGGGTAGTTTGTATAGGAGGTCCGATTTGGCCCATTTCCAATACCGTTCAAGATTTTAGCAAAACAAACATTTGACCAAAATTTCAAACCGCTAGCTTCATTATTTCGGGAGTTATCGTGCTAACAGACAGACACACGGACAGACAGACAGACAGACAGTTATGGCTTATTCGATTCAGGGACCGACCCTGATGCCTGATCATTTATATATATACTTTGCCATACCTCCGGTGGCTCCTTTTGGGTGTTACATAATATCGGCGTAGCAAAAACAATATACCCTATACCATCTTATGGGTATAAGGTATAATAATGATGTATATAGATAAATGCCCACAAATACAGTGGGGTCTTGTCAGACACTTTAGTACCTTATGTGACTATTCAAACATAAGTTTCCCCGAGGGTTAAAACCGTTGTCAGAGGGCAATGGCCAATAGGGCACCACACTGCCAGGCTGGGCATCACTTACAATCCGCAGTGAACTCAGGTTCACTTTCACAAAGCCCGAGTCCCGCCAAAACCCGGTATCGCACGCTGGGAAAGCTTGCAGAATGCAGCGGAGGTGAAAATAGAGCATGCTGAACCGAAAGATTCAAAATGCCGTGATGACGTTTCAGTTATACGGTTTTATAACCCGTTGGACCATATAAATCCTACGCAAATTGCTTGTAAAATTCATACACGAGTTTCATTAAATCTTTCGTCAATTCAATATTTACACACTTTTACTAAAAATTTGAAACTACATTACGTATTTACACGTACATTTTTTTATGAGGCAACAATCCTTGATTTGAACTATCACAAAAATGAAGCCGAAAGGCATCATCATACCATATCGTCATTCGTTTATCAGCAAATGACTCAACGTCATTGTTGCCGCATCACACAAAATAGACATAATAAAACAGTTTGAAAGTAATATCCTGTATCTTTGACTGAAGCATCCAATTTCCGTTTCAAGGGGGGATGCGAGTCTGGCATCTTTCCCAAGAAGATTCGTTCGCTTCCTTAGTTTCCTTTCCAATTCCACTCTTTACTAGGAATTCAATGTGCAAGAGCAAGACAATCAGCAGCATGCCTAATGTTTGCTTGACCCAGTGCCCGATGCCATGTTGTTCGATTCCGCCGCGTGAAGGATAAAGAAAGTGAACTATACGACCCTACGACTGTACCGTACATAGAAAGGCGAAATGCGAATGGTCCGAAATTGAAGAAGAATGAACATTAATACCCCGGATGCTATACAATACTATGCCAGCATACCACCCCATAAACAATAACACTCTCTGTCTGTACAAGACAGTTTAATCAAAGAATTCTGCGAAAATGATTTTCTCTGTCCTCCTATGATAGTACTACAGTTATTGGAATTTTTGAGCTAAATCGCCAAATAACTTAGTGGAGATTTGTATTCTTGTCAGGATTTTGAAGTATTTTGTGTTTATCACTTCCTGACGATAATGATATTTCATCGTGACGAAGTCATTTAGATAGTTTTGAGCTCAGAAGTTAGAGAAGTGGAAAATTCAAATCAATGCTATTGCAAAATCATATAGAAAACATTTTTTATTGAAATGATGGAAAATCTATGTTTAGAATTCCATTTAAAAGCTAAATTGAGAACAAAAAATCATTATCCCTTAAACAAAAACGACCCCACTTGAATTTACGAATATATGTAAGTGATATGCAGTTTTTCAGATAATATCGGATTACTCTCACTTTTCGCCTTAATCTTCTTTTCAGCATGCGCCTGCGGTTCATTCAACCGCAGCACTCATGCTAAGCTATGGGCGGAACCAAGGGGGACAGGGAGGGGCGCAGAAAAATTAAAAACTATAAACTAAAGAGCCCCATAGACTCAGCGATTTATCGGCCGATCAAAGCTCATTTCTGTGGAGAAAGCACATTTTTAGGCTCCACTACCGAATTCGCAAGAGCAAATGAGCTTTTTCCACAGAAAATGTGCTTTCTCCACAGAAATGAGCTTTGATCGCCCGATAAATCGCTGAGTCCAATGGGGTTCTTAAGTTTGGAAGATGATTTCTTTGAGCTGACTTGCAGCGTACTTGGTACGCAAAGCCGAGCCCTTTGGTCGAATACTACTTTTCGGAATGTCTCTGGCTCTAGAACCCTAATTCAGGATCGTATCTTTTCTCTTACCGCAGCAATGGTTCTCGATTTATTAGCATAAACCCTTTTTCTGTAAATAACCCTACAAAGAATAATCTGCAGGTGTTAAATGTGAGGTGCGTTCCGCTACACCCCCCACTTTGGAAAATTACTAAAAAAATCATTGCACCGTTACGTGCTCATTATGTGCTAATTATGTACCACATTTAAACATTTTGTGCTAGTCAACTTTTAGAGATATTAGCAATTCAAATGGGGGGTGTAAAAGAACGTTCTTCTACACCCCCCCAAACAGAAAAAATTAACTTACGGGCTTCAAATCTATATTTTCGTAATTGTTGAGTTATGTGCTAATTATGTACCGAAATTAAACATTTTGTGCTAGTCAACTTTAGAAGATATTAGCAATTGAAATGGGGGGGTGTAGAAGAACGTTCTTCTACACCCCCCCAAACAGAAAAAATCAACTTACGGACTTCAAATCTATATTTTCGTAATTGTTGAGTTATGTGCTAATTATGTACCGAAATTAAAAGTTTTGTGCTAGTCAACTTTAGAAGATATTAGCAATTGAAATGGGGGGGTGTAAAAGAACGTTCTTCTACACCCCCCCAAACAGAAAAAATCAACTTACGGACTTCAAATCTATATTTTCGTAATTGTTGAGTTATGTGCTAATTATGTACCGAAATTAAAAGTTTTGTGCTAGTCAACTTTAGAAGATATTAGCAATTGAAATGGGGGGGTGTAAAAGAACGTTCTTCTACACCCCCCCAAACAGAAAAAATCAACTTACGGGCTTCAAACCTATATTTTCGTAATTGTTGAGTTATGTGCTAATTATGTACCGAAATTAAACATTTTGTGCTAGTCAACTTTAGAAGATACAGTCGAAACTCGTTATAACGTTCCTTGTTACAAGGTTTTTCCCGATGCAACGTCGTTGCTTGAAAGTCCCGGTCCGCTTGTAAAACATGCAATGAGATTTTACTTTGATATAACGAATGCTAAATATCCGATATAACATTTTTACTCGGTATAACGTTTCGCTTCCCCATCCCCAATTACAAATTCCTATACACATTGCAACTCGATACAACGTTTTAGTTCTTAGAAAATGATGATATCGAGCCACTATACGATACACACATAACACATGCAAGAATTTTGCAAACAGGTTTTCTCCGCTTATTGGCTGCTGCTGCTGTTCTATTCAAAGCGTACAACGTTGTGTTTTGCGGTCTAGCATGCAAGTAAACCCCTCTCCTTGACACTGTATTGTTATTCTTCCTATTTTTACAGTTTACTTTACAGAATTTGTCGAGAGACGCGAGTGGTTGCAAGGTTCTTTTCCCGTCTTGTAGAGTAAATTAAGCAGACTTTAACATTGCATAATGTCGTTGAAAAGAAAATCGTTTTCCATCGAGGAAAAAATTAAAATTATCGAAACCGCGCAGGAAAACTCGTCGTTATCTAAAGTAGAGCTTTCTAAAAAATTAAGCATTTCAGTGACAACTTTGGCTACATTGCTAAAAAATAAAGATACCATTTTAAAATATGCTGCAACGGCCGGAAGTAGCACAATGGTGAAAAAGCGGATTAAGAAAGGAAAGTTTTCAGACTTAGAAGACGCATTGGTCAAATGGTTTCACCAGCAACGAGCGGCGAACATTCCAATTTCGGGACCAATCCTTCAGGAAAAGGCGATGCATCTCGCGAAATTGTTTGGCGTTGCTGCCGACTTCAAGGCCAGTCCAGGTTGGCTGAAAAATTTTAAAAACAGATTAGGAATAACGAGCAAAGTTATCAGTGGCGAGTCAAGAGCAGTTGACGATAACACGGTTGATTTGTGGAAAACGAAACGACTTCCCGGATTGCTTGAAAAATATCAAAAGCAAAACATTTTCAATGCTGACGAGACAGGGCTATTTTATAATCTTCTCCCGGACAGAAGTTTCGTTTTTGAGAATGATGATTGCCACGGGGGTAAAAAAAGCAAGTTAAGGTTGACAGTTCTGCTGTGTTGTAATGCTGATGGATCAGAAAAATTGAAGCCACTGGTTATCGGAAAATATGAAAAGCCACGTTGTTTTAAAAATATAAAATCACTCCCGACTTATATACAAATCAAATTCCAAGTCATGGATGACGGGCGAGATTTTCACAAACTTTGTTGGAATTGGACAGTAAAATGGAAAAAGAAAATAGGCACATCTTGCTATTTGTCGATTGTTGTGCTGCTCATCCGACTAATTTAGAACTAGCACATGTTAATGTACAATTTCTTCCCCCAAATTGCACAAGCCAATTGCAACCCCTTGATCTAGGAATAATAAATTCTTTCAAGGTTAAATACAGAAAAATGCTTACAACGAAAGCCATTTGCTCCCTTGAGCGGGAAGGAAACATCCCAAAAAACATTTCGGTTTTGGAAGCAATGAATTTGATATCCTCAGCGTGGAATGGAGTAACGAGCACATGCATTTCTAACTGTTTTCAGAAGGCCGGATTCTTCTTAAATATAGAAGATATTGAATTAAATGAAGAAGAAGATCAATTAGCAGTAGCAAATTGGGAGACAATATCGGGTGGAGTTGAATTTGAGGCGTACCTTAGATGCGACGATACTGTTTCTATTTGTGGAAATGATAGCATTGAGGATATAGCAAATGAAATTCTGGAAGCAAGACAACATGCGGACGCAGGGATACTTGAAGAAGAGATCGATGAAGAAGAGGGCGAGGATAATGCCCCAATTCCGACATTTCGAGAAGCTATGGAGGGGTTCGATGCATGCAGAAAGTATTTGTCGTCGAAGTCCAATTGTGACATTTCGCATCACTTCGCTGAAATTGAGCAACAGCTTTACCGTACTACGTACAAAAAACGCCAAACAATGATAACGGATTATTTTTCATGATTTTTTTATGAGTGATTTATAAGTGAAATTTTGTATTGCATTTGTATTAGAGTTCGAACTTTTTTTTACTTTAACTTTATGTTATTAGATTTGTACGGAGTTTCTTCTGTTTTTATTAAAGGAAAATGTTAATTTATGTATTATCTATATGGTGTTAACTTGAATAAAAGTTGGTATACATTGTGACTAATTGGTTTGTTTAATTTCATATATACTTTTTCAGACAATTTTGGTATAACGTTTTCTTCGATATAACGTTTTTAAATGATGGTCCCGATGAACACGTTATATCGAGTTTCGACTGTATTAGCAATTGAAAATGGCGTGTTTAGTCCAGTCAAATTAGGGCTCTAAATTGAAAAAACAGGTGAGGGCTCATTTTTGTTGTTTTTAAATCAGTTAGCTTCCAGGAATCTAAAGCTCATTTTACCGAAAAAAAAAATGATGGGCAAGGTCCCAAAAAGGACGAAAAAGGATACTATTTAATACTTCTCCGGAGGTCGGCATGCGGGGTATCAGTGCAAAGGGTAGGTCGAGTACATTATATATCCGATGATTTTTTCATGTTTCAAAGACCTTCAACGGAGTAAATCGAGCTTAAATGGAAAATTATCGCTCGCTCAAGTCAAGTTGAATGTACGTGTTACATGGGTAGAGAATAGTAAAAACATGTCGCGAAAACGCCGAAAATCTGCGAATTCGTCGTACTCAATTGCGGTGCGTACAGGTTCAATTAACGCCCCCGGGACGTATGAAAATTGACCAGATACATGACGTGAAATTGTGCGTTTCGTATTCCCCACTTCCGTAAATTACATAAACAATCATTGTTATGTACCGCATTTAAACATTATGTGCTCGTCAACTTTGAAGAATATTAGCAATTTAAATGTGGAGAGTAACCCAAACAGAAAAAATCAATTTACCTTTTTCGGACCTATGTTTTTGTAACCGTCTGGTTATGTGGTAATTATGTATGGAATTTATGTTTTTTTTTTTGTTACTTGACTTTTGATAAAAATATTAGCAGTGGGGGTGTAGACGGAGTTTTTGTACACCCCCAAATAAAATAAATCAACTTGCGGGTTTCAAACCTCTATTAATATAACGGTCTGGTTGTGTGCTAGTTATTATGTAATGCAGCTTTTTTTTATTAATCAGTTTAAAACAAGTATAAGCAACTAATAAGCCCACTGAAGTAGCTAACGACAAAATGTGACCCGTGCATTGAAATTGTGATCGATTGTGAATAGAACTAGAAAGTTAATTACATATTTCTATTGTCCTACTGGCAATCAAATTTTTGTAGCCGATAAAGTGGCGATTTATGTAATTTCCGACATTGGTGAATCGTACTTTGTCATTTGATGAATGTGTTCACATAGAAACACTGTAAATTGTAATACTAAGATATGCAGTCTGTTATGACAAAATACCATCTTCCATACTCAGGGGTTGCAATGGACATGCTGGAGAGAAAAAAATAAAACAATGACGATGCGAAATAAATTTCTCTTTTTGAATTTGTTTTTTTTTTGCATTCATGATAATGATTCATAAAAAAAGTGTGCACGATTGATTTTCGTCGAATTGGTGTAATGAATTAAAATGAAAAGAAATTTCGAACTTGCACTCGCCATAAAAATAGTGTATGATTATTAGAGCTCGGATTTTTATGTTTTTACATATTTTTTCTCTAGACTGATAATCAATTTCTGGGGTGTTTTCTTTGCGTTTCAGGACATTTGAAAGCAAATAGCATGTATTTGTTTTTACATATTTGTAAATATTCAAGTGATATTACATATTTTTAAATATTTCACAATTTTTTACATATTTTCTTCCATATTTAGAAAATTTGTATATAAGTACGAATAAATTATTAAAAAAAAATATTGAATTGAATTGAATACAACAGTTCCATTAGAATTAGGTTTAAGTTTTTAGATTTAGATAGAACAGAACACTATGCTATTTAGAAAGAAGGTCGTAAATTATCCAAATATAAGCACTTTTATTGTTTTATTGCCTCTGTAAAAATAGATGCATAGCACAATAAACTGATGTGATAATTTTCTAATTGGATGAAACTAGATGCACTAGGTTAACTTCTAATTCTAATTCTAATGGAACTGTTGTATTCAATTCAATTCAATATTTTTTTTTAATAATTTATTCGTACTTATATACAAATTTTCTAAATATGGAAGAAAATATGTAAAAAATTGTGAAATATTTAAAAATATGTAATATCACTTGAATATTTACAAATATGTAAAAACAAATACATGCTATTTGCTTTCAAATGTCCTGAAACGCAAGAAAACACCCCAGAAATTGATTATCAGTCTAGAGAAAAAATATGTAAAAACATAAAAATCCGAGCTCTAATAATCATACACTATTTTTATGGCGAGTGCAAGTTCGAAATTTCTTTTCATTTTAATTCATTACACCAATTCGACGAAAATCAATCGTGCACACTTTTTTTATGAATCATTATCATGAATGCAAAAAAAAACAAATTCAAAAAGAGAAATTTATTTCGCATCGTCATTGTTTTATTTTTTTCTCTCCAGCATGTCCATTGCAACCCCTGAGTATGGAAGATGGTATTTTGTCATAACAGACTGCATATCTTGTGTAGTATTACAATTTACAGTGTTTCTATGTGAACACATTCATCAAATGACAAAGTACGATTCACCAATGTCGGAAATTACATAAATCGCCACTTTATCGGCTACAAAAATTTGATTGCCAGTAGGACAATAGAAATATGTAATTAACTTTCTAGTTCTATTCACAATCGATCACAATTTCAATGCACGGGTCACATTTTGTCGTTAGCTACTTCAGTGGGCTTATTAGTTGCTTATACTTGTTTTAAACTGATTAATAAAAAAAAGCTGCATTACATAATAACTAGCACACAACCAGACCGTTATATTAATAGAGGTTTGAAACCCGCAAGTTGATTTATTTTATTTGGGGGTGTACAAAAACTCCGTCTACACCCCCACTGCTAATATTTTTATCAAAAGTCAAGTAACAAAAAAAAACATAAATTCCATACATAATTACCACATAACCAGACGGTTACAAAAACATAGGTCCGAAAAAGGTAAATTGATTTTTTCTGTTTGGGTTACTCTCCCCATTTAAATTGCTAATATTCTTCAAAGTTGACGAGCACATAATGTTTAAATGCGGTACATAACAATGATTGTTTATGTAATTTACGGAAGTGGGGAATACGAAACGCACAATTTCACGTCATGTATCTGGTCAATTTTCATACGTCCCGGGGGCGTTAATTGAACCTGTACGCACCGCAATTGAGTACGACGAATTTGCAGATTTTCGGCGTTTTCGCGACATGTTTTTACTATTCTCTACCCATGTAACACGTACATTCAACTTGACTTGAGCGAGCGATAATTTTCCATTTAAGCTCGATTTACTCCGTTGAAGGTCTTTGAAACATGAAAAAATCATCGGATATATAATGTACTCGACCTACCCTTTGCACTGATACCCCGCATGCCGACCTCCGGAGAAGTATTAAATAGTATCCTTTTTCGTCCTTTTTGGGACCTTGCCCATCATTTTTTTTTCGGTAAAATGAGCTTTAGATTCCTGGAAGCTAACTGATTTAAAAACAACAAAAATGAGCCCTCACCTGTTTTTTCAATTTAGAGCCCTAATTTGACTGGACTAAACACGCCATTTTCAATTGCTAATATCTTCTAAAGTTGACTAGCACAAAATGTTTAATTTCGGTACATAATTAGCACATAACTCAACAATTACGAAAATATAGGTTTGAAGCCCGTAAGTTGATTTTTTCTGTTTGGGGGGGTGTAGAAGAACGTTCTTTTACACCCCCCCATTTCAATTGCTAATATCTTCTAAAGTTGACTAGCACAAAACTTTTAATTTCGGTACATAATTAGCACATAACTCAACAATTACGAAAATATAGATTTGAAGTCCGTAAGTTGATTTTTTCTGTTTGGGGGGGTGTAGAAGAACGTTCTTTTACACCCCCCCATTTCAATTGCTAATATCTTCTAAAGTTGACTAGCACAAAACTTTTAATTTCGGTACATAATTAGCACATAACTCAACAATTACGAAAATATAGATTTGAAGTCCGTAAGTTGATTTTTTCTGTTTGGGGGGGTGTAGAAGAACGTTCTTCTACACCCCCCCATTTCAATTGCTAATATCTTCTAAAGTTGACTAGCACAAAATGTTTAATTTCGGTACATAATTAGCACATAACTCAACAATTACGAAAATATAGATTTGAAGCCCGTAAGTTAATTTTTTCTGTTTGGGGGGGTGTAGAAGAACGTTCTTTTACACCCCCCCCCCCCCCATTTGAATTGCTAATATCTCTAAAAGTTGACTAGCACAAAATGTTTAAATGTGGTACATAATTAGCACATAATAAGCACGTAACGGTGCAATGATTTTTTTAGTAATTTTCCAAAGTGGGGGGTGTAGCGGAACGCACCTTTAAATGTGGACATCGAGGTCACATGATTGACCTGTTCTGAAAAAGTGTCCAACATTTTTTCAATACTTCTGCTCTGCATTAACTGTCAGCACTTTGCCACTCGTATATTCAAAAAAGATCGGTCGGATTATCTCCTGCGTTGTGATCCCGCACCAAACAGTAAATTTCTCGGAATATAAAACTCGTTGATGCAATTCATCTGTGCTAATGTCTCCCCAATGGATACTCGTTTAACATTTGAGTGAGATTAAGTCTGTTCCGAAAACCGGGATGCCGGCACAAAACCGGTGTTCAATTAGTACTGGACCCGATATTTAAAAGTACAGGTTTCAGGTTTTTTGGTACCGGGTTAAAAACCGACCGACGAGTCTGTTTTTGGTACCGAGTTAAAAAGAACAGACGAGTCGGTTTTTTGGTACCGAGTTAAAAAGAACTGACGAGGCAGGTTTTTGTTACCGAGTTAAAATCGACCGACGAGTCGGTTGAAGTTGGGTGAAATAGATAATTTATGGAAACATGCAGTGCAATGAAACCTAGTTTGAAGCGTACGCGCACTCTTTTGAGGCTGCCGTCCCCAAAATGGCATCCTGTTTTCTCTTGGAAATACGCGTCCAATCGACATGGCGGAAACAGTAAGGTAAATTTAGGTCGCTGATTCCGAATTTGATGTCAAACACAAGAAAACATTTTTGGGGGTTGCCCGCCCCGAAATGGTACCCCTGTTTTCTAGGGGAAATACTCGTCCAATCAGCGTGGTAAGGTAAATTTGGGTCGCTGATTCCGAATTTGATGTCAAAAACAAGAAACATTTTTTGGGGGTTGCCCGCCCCGAAATGGTACCCCTGTTTTCTCGAGGAAATACTCGTCCAATCGGCGTGGCAAGAAACATTAAAAGAATTTTGGGTCACTGATTCCAAATTTGAGGTCGAAAACAAGAACACTTTTTGTTGGGGTTGCCGGCCCCGGAATTGTACCCCTGTTTTCTCGGGGAAATACTCGTCCAATCGGCGTGGTAGAAACACTAAGGTAAATTTGGGTCGCTGATTCCGAATTTGATGTCGAAAACAAGAACATTTTGTCTTATTTTTCACCTAAGATTTGGAATCAGCGACCCAAATGTACCTTAGTGTTTCTGCCATGCCGATTGGACGAGTATCTCCCCGAGAAAACCGGGGTGTAATTCTGGGGCGGGCAACCCCAAAAAAAAAATGTTCTGGTTTTCGACCTCAAATTTCGAATCAGTAACCCAAAATTATTTTAATGTTGCTTGACACGCCGATTGGATTTTCCCCGAGAAAACAGGGGTACCATTTCGGGGCGGGCAACCCCAATTTTTTTTTCTTGTTTTTGACTTCAAATTCGGAATCAGCGACCCAAATTTACCTTAGTGTTTCTACCACGCCGATTGAACGAGTATTTCCCCGAGAAAACAGGGGTACCATTTCGGAGTGGGCAACCCCCAAAATCTTGTTCTAGTTTTTGACATCAAATTCGGAATCAGCGACCCAAATTTACCTTAGTGTTTCTACCACGCCGATTGGACGAGTATTTCCCCGAGAAAACAGAGGTACCATTTCGGGGCGGGCAACCCCCAAAAATGTTTTCTTGTTTTTGACATCAAATTCAGAATCAGCGACCTAAATTTACCTTACGGTTTCTGCCATGTCGATTGGACGCGTATTTCCTCGAGAAAGCAGGATGCCATTTTGGGGACGGCAGCCTCAAAAGAGTGCGCGTACGCTTCAAACTAAGTTTCATTGCACTGCATGTTTCCATAAATTACCTATTTCACCCAACTTCAACCGACTCGTCGGTCGATTTTAACTCCGTAACAAAAACCTCGTCACTTCTTTTTAACTCGGTACCATAAAACCGACTCGTCGATTCTTTTTAACTCGGTAGCAAACACCGACTCGTCGGTTCTTTTTAAGTCGGTACCAAACACCGACTCATCGGTCGGTTTTAACTCGGTACAAAAAACCGACTCTTCGGTCGGTTTGTAACCCGGTACAAAAAAAACTGAAAAGGCTTTTTTTAACTCGGTTTTTTTAACTCGATACCAAAAAACCTGAAAAGGTTTTTTACCTCGATACCAAAAAACCGACTCGCCGGACGGTTTTTAACCCGGTACCAAAAAACCTGAAAAGGTTTTTTTTAACTCGGTTTTTTACTCGGTACGAAAAAAACTGAAAAGGTTTTTTTAACTCGGTTTTTTTTTTAACTCGGTACCAAAAACCGACTCGTCGGTCGGTTTTTAACTCGGTACCAAAAAACCGACTCGTGGGTCGGTTTTTAACTCGGTACAAAAAACTGACTCGTCGGTCAGTTTTTAACCCGGTACTCAAAAAAACCGTGGTTAAAAAAACCGTCGGTACTGAAAAAAAAACCTGAGTCATGGAAACCGCTTGTGGTACCGGGTATTGAAAAAACCGAAACCCGGTACTGAAATCTCGGTACCCAACAGGCCTAAGTGAGATCATAGCCCGTCACAGGAGTTTTGAGTTCGAAAAAACATAAACCGAATCCCATCACGGTGACACTCGAAATCACGATACAGTGTTTCGAAGATTTCGCACTAATCCAGAGACTACTAAGATCCAATTTTATTGGAAAATTTATTTATTTTCAGATAAAAATTGAAGTTGACAGAAACTGCATTCGAACACTTAGAGTTAATTGTTTCCCTGTTATATCAGCAGATTTTACAAGAGATACGGAGAAGAAATACATAGGGTAATTTGCAAAATTAAAAAAGGAGCCATAGGGGGGTCGTGATCTATACAAAAATGTTGATGTTTTTCAAACTAAGGCGGTCGCGGCACCAAAAATATTGGGAACCGATGATTTATATGAAGCTTCCATTATCCCACAATGAAACAAAATTCTCAGAAGAAAATTATTTTGCAAAGGGCTGCTACACTTATGAACAAAAAATAAGTACACCTCTCTTTTACCATGCTATTCCAGATTTTGATTTCATTTATTATATGGTAATACTCAAAGTATCTAGTCGTTTTATTTTTAACAATTCGGATACAACAATGCCAAGATACTCGAAAACGGAGGCGCCTTCTTTATTTTCTCGGTTCCTGTGCCGGCATAAACTTTGAAGGGGAAAATGAGATTGGCTTAAATAAGTACGCCAAAGTTTTTTTTGCGTTTTTTCACAACTGCGATTCTGACTTTTCGTAAGAATTTTTTTTTTATTCCTTTTTATGTGCAATTAATGTTAAAATTAAATAAAAGAAATACTGCAATACGGAAAAGGGATACCGGCTCGAAGAAAGGCGTTTGGTATCCACACTTCGAAACGGCGGTCAAACTCCTCGCTCAATCACGACTAAATTAGATGACCATTCCATTAAGTGCATATTTTGTTAAAAACTAAAGAAGTTCCGTCCAAAGTACCATAAACTCCATATAAGGGCCTCAAGGATAACTGACAACCATATTATCACTACGGCAAAAAATATTGCCTTGATATTATCGACCCTTTTAGTGGCAAGTATTGCAAATATCGCCTTTCTACGAAAAGTTATTCGAAGAATACAAGAAGTAACTTCATTTTGGCAAATAGTTTCGAAGTGTCCCTTACGACCATAACAAATCTTGACGGCGCAAACAAATATTGAGACTGATAAACCTTCTTGGTCCAAACCAAACAATAGTTTTCATTGAATATGTATTTTGATTTAGTGATGATCGTAGCAAATTTGAATGCAAGGAACTCCTATCGAAGTATTCTTCGTCAGAGAGAAAAATAATTTTATCTACGCATCAAAGGACTATTCCGAATGGAAGTTTTGAGTTCGAAAAAACATAAACCGAATCCCATCACGGTGACACTCGAAATCACGATACAGTGTTTCGAAGATTTCGCACTAATCCAGAGACTACTAAGATCCAATTTTATTGGAAAATTTATTTATTTTCAGATAAAAATTGAAGTTGACAGAAACTGCATTCGAACACTTAGAGTTAATTGTTTCCCTGTTATATCAGCAGATTTTACAAGAGATACGGAGAAGAAATACATAGGGTAATTTGCAAAATTAAAAAAGGAGCCATAGGGGGTCGTGATCTATACAAAAATGTTGATGTTTTTCAAACTAAGGCGGTCGCGGCACCAAAAATATTGGGAACCGATGATTTATATGAAGCTTCCATTATCCCACAATGAAACAAAATTCTCAAAAGAAAATTATTTTGCAAAGGGGCTGCTACACTTATGAACAAAAAATAAGTACACCTCTCTTTTACCATGCTATTCCAGATTTTGATTTCATTTATTATATGGTAATACTCAAAGTATCTAGTCATTTTATTTTTAACAATTCGGATACAACAATGCCAAGATACTCGAAAACGGAGGCGGCCCTTCCTTATTTTCTCGGTTCCTGTGCCGGCATAAACTTTGAAGGGGAAAATGAGATTGGCTTAAATAAGTACGCCAACGTTTTTTTTTTTTGCGTTTTTTCACAACTGCGATTCTGACTTTTCGTAAGAATTTGTTTTTTATTCCTTTTTATGTGCAATTAATGTTAAAATTAAATAAAAGAAATACTGCAATACGGAAAAGGGATACCGGCTCGAAGAAAGGCGTTTGGTATCCACACTTCGAAACGGCGGTCAAACTCCTCGCTCAATCACGACTAAATTAGATGACCATTCCATTAAGTGCATATTTTGTTAAAAACTAAAGAAGTTCCGTCCAAAGTACCATAAACTCCATATAAGGGTCTCAAGGATAACTGACAATCATATTATCACTACGGCAAAAAATATTGCCTTGATATTATCGACCCTATTAGTGGCAAGTATTGCAAATATCGCCTTTCTACGAAAAGTTATTTGAAGAATACAAGAAGTAACTTCATTGTGGCAAATAGTTTCGAAGTGTCCCTTACGACCATAACAAATTTTGACGGCGCAAACACATATTGAGACTGATAAACCTTCTTGGTCCAAACCAAACAATAATTTTTATTGAATATGTATTTTGATTTAGTGATGATCGTAGCAAATTTGAATGCAAAGAACTCCTATCGAAGTATTCTTCGTCAGAGAGAAAAATAATTTTATCTACGCATCAAAGGACTATTCCGGATGGAAGCTAAAATATCATGGTCTATGGGTTTGTTTTCATAGGTTGGCGTCATTTAAATACATCTAAAAACCGTTACTGTGAGACAATTCGAGTGTAGGAAATATTTGCCAAGGCCCGACGTCGGGCTATCGTGCCATAAAGAAGAAGAAATATTTGTCAAGAAAAATATCGCATTATGCTAAAGGATCTATATACCAGTTACATGGTCATTTCCGCTGGATAATAACAGGAACCACACCTGATAAGCTGGTCAAGAACTTGCTTCATTAAAATGGAGTGTCATGTTTTGCTTGACGGAGTCGTTTACCGAAATTCAATCCATTCGAAAAATGTTGGGGACAATTAAATCAAAGAATTTGAAAAAAGTATGCTGCGATAAGGACACAATAATTATAAGAGTTTTCTTGAAATAACTTGGTATATACGGTACCCTGCCGTCAAATTATTCACAGTAAATCCATGGGCGTTGCCAGGATTTTGATCAGGGGAGGCAAGCCCGACATTTTTCCAACATCATAATTTTCTTAGGAGTTGAAAAGGTTGGTGGCGAAAATATTGTCAGGCAAATTTTAGAGCCAAATTTTAAGAAAGGATAGTCGAGAATGATTTTTTTCACTAAGGAAAAATGGCCCCTGGACGTGTTCAGACTTTTACTGGTGATTATGAATACTTTCAATTGACCTCCAATTTGAGACTGTAACTCGTCTATATTCAGTGCTATTTTTGTCTCTCTAACTGCATATTCAACATGCGATTTTAAAGAAATACACCAAGAGGTAAGTTCGTGTCATCTGTCACTGTTTTTCTTTTAAGCAAAATTTATAAATCTTTATTTGATAGAAATACGGCTTACGGTTTTGATAAGATTTCCTCCAAATTTAACAAAATATTAACATACACTGCGCGACAAATGCTTAGGTTCATGGATATTTTCCTTTAAAATTATATAATTTCTATGTACTCTGATCAGAAATAATTTTTAAATAATGCTCTCTCAATTAACGGTTATTTTAATAAATATTGCAACTCTATCAAGCAACTCGCATAGCTAACGGAATTTTTTAAAATGAAAATCGCAATTTCCACTGCGACAATTGTATAGGTTCACTTACTTTAAAGAGTTATCTCGTCCTGGTGAGAAGTGTTTCTGTAAACATTTTTTTCGCGTTATACTCGGTGAGTCGTATAGTGGATAATGTCAAAAGGAAAGCAACTTTCTGCCGATGAAAAGGCGACAATTTCCATACTAAAGCAAGAAGGATATTCAAACGGACAAATGGCAATATGGATTCAGCGGAGCTCGAACGTTGCAAGTAATTTTATACGAGATAGTGAAAATTATGGCCGACGATACGCAGGAGGCAGAAAAAAAGCGATATCCGGTGCATTACGGCGACGTCTCTTAAGATAAGCCTCGAATTCGTCCCTTACTGAGCGTAAGCATGGGGAGAATTTGGGGTTATCAACAATTGTGAGGACCATCCAACGAGTTCTTAGATCTTCTTCTTGTTTGAAACGTTTATGGTTAAAGAGAAAACCAGCCTTAACCCCGCAGCATCGCCTACAGCGCCTGGAATTCGCCTCAAGATTCATGAACTGGACATCGCAATGGAGAGGTAATATTTACGGATGAAAAATGGTTTTGTGTGGACGGTCCAGATGGGTTCTCTTACTATTATCCTGATATTAGGAAGGAACCTATGTACCTGTCACGCCATCACTCCCGAATAGGTTCCGTTATGGTATGGGGAGCCATATCATATCATGGAACTATCTTCTTGGTCATCCTACGAGGTCGCCAAACGAGTTCATCTTATAAACCGCTCTTAGAAGAGGATATCCCTAAGATAAATGTCATGGACGAAGGCGACCCTTGGATACTGCAACATGATCTTGCCCCAATTCATACAGCGAGGGTAGTTAAATCGTTTATTTTGGAGGAAAATGTGTCTTTGTTAGACCGGGTGCCCAACTCCCCTGACATTAACACATTAGAAAACATTTGGGGGTGGCTTGTTCGGGAGGTTTACAGTAGTGGTAAACAGTAAAACCCTAAAGAAGAGTTAATTCATGGAATTAAAACAGCTCGGTGTAAAATACCGCTATCCGTGCTGCATTCTTTACACAATTCCCTACCTAGAAGGCTTTATAAAATTATAAATAAAAACGGCGGAAATACACACTATTAAATAACAAAAAACTATCTTGTTTTTTTTTTGTATTTCTCCTGCTTGACACTTTTCTGAAATATTTTTCAGCGAAATCATTAAGTATAACGGTAAAATCGTCCCTGAACATAAGCAATTGTCGCAGTGGAAAAAGACTCTTTGAATGAAATCAATTACTGTAATTTAAGGAGAATGGTCTGTAGGGCCTCAGTCCATCCATTTTATTTGTGATATTTAATAGTTTCGAAAATAACATTTCTTGAACCGGTAAACTTCTTTTTTACCGTTTCTTGGAAGGAAATATGTGTGAACCTAAGCATTTGTCGCGCAGTGTACATTCGGCTACAAAATGGATGTTGATAAAATAAATTGAAAGACACGGAAATATGAGACTCGTTCTTCACAAGGTCCTTAACTAGGCAATGTTGTATACAATTTGTCACTAAAATCCTTTTCCGATGGAATGCAGTTAAATTCCACTACCTTCCCGGAGAGAACTTCCTGATTCCTGTGACGGTTTAAATTGTAATCTGCAGCTCAGAAGTCATGAAATGAAAAGCATTAAAATATATGCGATTCTCGCAAAAGAAAAAGAGTCTCCCTAAGTGAACGTTTTCTCTCTAATCTAATTATGTTATCGATTCATGATGCTCACACGTAGGTATCCCAGTTCCTGATATCAAGGGCCAGAAAACTACAAATATGTATTTTAGTTTTGCAAACTACAGTCTCAGCAGCAGCAAATGTTACGTATTGCCTGGAATCAAGCTCGCATTTTTACGCCTTCAAGCATTGTAAAGTGCAGCAAATTTGTTTTTGCTACAGCGCTTAGAATTTTTTTTACCATAATCATCGACCAGGGGGGTAAGCGCCCCTTCCTGCTCCCCTCTGGCCACGCCCATATATTCAAACCATTGTTAACTTGCTTGAATAGTATTATTAGTTTGCGTAGTTTTCCATTTTAACGCTTCTTTCCAGCATACTACACCTCTGTGCCCAAAATGCATACGTAATGTTACAACATCGATCCTGTCCTCTTGAAAGGGTCGATATTAATTTTACGACCAGTGATGGTACCCAATCGATCCTGTCATGTTGAAAGGATCGAGTGACTATTTTTATGACCATTTTATGATCATTTTGTAATGTATTTAAGTCCAATCATATTAGCATTTCAAACAGAAAAAAATAGAGTAAGACTATCTTTTGTTTTTGAATCAGTGGGCTCACAGAAATCTAAAACTGATTTTGCTAAAAAAAAATTTGATCGGAAAGGTCCCAAAAAGGACACAAAAGGATATTCTTTAATCCTTAGCCGGAGGTTGGCATGCGGGGTACCATATCAAAGGGGACGTCGAGTACATTACATATCCGGTGTTTTTTCCTGTTTCAAAGACCCTCAACGGAATAAATAGAGCTTAAATGGACAATTTTCGTGTTTCCCGCGTATCTTTCCAAAGCCATAACTACGAGAATAATTCAAGTTGTCACTACTGCTATCACTTTTCATAATCTATAATAGCTGACGATTCTACCATTCAATTTGCTAAGAAAAAATTGATCGAAAAGCCCTGAAAAAGGACTAAAAGGACACTAATTGCACACCTTAATCGAACGTGGGCATGTAGGGTGTCACATCAAAGAGGATGTCAAGTACATTCGATATCCGGCGTTTGTTACTTGTTCAAAGGACCCTCAAAGGAGAAAATGGGCTCAAATGAAAAATTTTCGTGTTTCACGTATCTGTATCTTTCCACAGATAATTTTCCATTTAAGCCCGAATTATTTCATTTAGAGTCTTCGAAACAGGAAACGAGCACCGGATTTGCAATGCACTCGACGTCCTCTTTGATATGACACCCCACATGCCCCACGTTCGATCAAGGTGTGTAATTAGGGTCTTTTCATGTCCTTTACAGAGCTTTCCGGTCAACTTCTTCCATAGCAAATTTAATGGTAAAATCTTCAGCTATTATACATTCTGAAAAGTGATAAAAGTAGTGACAACTTGAATTATTCTCGTAGTTATGGCTTTAGAAAGATACACGGGAAACACGAACATTTTCCATTTAAGATCGATTTATTTCGTTGTGGGTCCAGGAAATAGGGAACAAACACCGGGATAGGGATATGTAATGAACTCGACGGCCCCTTTGATATGATATGCCGACCTCCGGTCAATGATTAAAGAGTATCCTTTGTTGTCCTTTTTGGGACCTTCCCGATCAAAAACAGGGAGCCCACTGATTCAAAAACAACAAAAAATAGCGTAACACTATTTTTTTTCTATTTGGAGGCCTGAATTGGGATATTTTGACTGGACTACGGTTTACGATTTTATGTTATTTTACCAGATGTTTATGTTATTTACCAGATATATATCTCTCTTGTAGTCCCTTATATATCTATTACCTACATATGAAATATATTATGTATATCTAAGACTAGTATTTAAGAAATGTTGTAAGAGTAATAAAATTAGTGTATTGCGAACAACCGGGACTTCTGTATCCCGGACCTCGCCACTGATATAAATAAAAGGAATAATAAACAATATCTGCTGTAATTTTCCTTAACTCATACCGAATTAAATCTCTGCGCCACACAAGCATTTAATTTATACAAGTATGGCTCCAAGATTTCATTATAAAAAATGCAGCTAGGAGTAATTAAGAATTTTGACTTTCATCCCAAAAGATTTCCTTTAATTTTTATGCTATTCAAATGTTTTATTTTTTTTTTTTAAAGTTGACAAAAATAAAAAAAAAACATTTTGTTATGCTTGTACACACCGACGACGGGATAAATTGAAAAACTTTTCATATTGAAATTTTCAATAAACTTCAACTGCCCGCTCTGGGGAGCTGCTACACTAGCTAGCCTAGAAATTGTGGGTTTTCTTATTCATTTCTTTTCACGAAACACTATCATCATCGTCACTTCACCATGTTTTGGTTTATATGCTATACTTTTTCTCATAGGACTTGCGTGGCATTATTTTCCTGACTATAGTTTTAAACTACCTTGCGAATTTTTTTCGAGTTTATGGACAAAGTTGTGTATTAAAGGAGAAAAAGTTCAAGCAGTTCTTTTTAACTCTTCAACTTTTTTTGCAGTTTTGTTGGATGTTGAGGAGGTTGTTTTGAAAAACTATGTTCAAAATAATAAATTCAAACTGATTGTATGGTCAAGCAACCTATTCGGATGAACTTTTTCTTGTGTGAATAGCACGCGTCACTAAGAAAATTTGATGGAAAAAACGTCATTTGCCTTGCTTTTAATGAATTAAAACTGCACGTAAGCTTTGATGTTGCTGAAAAAACTGCATATTCTATTATAAGTTTATATCTTAGAGAAAGCATAGTAACCCATGCCATGCGTTAGTCCAGAGTGGCTCTGTGATCACACAACCCATATGTGTTTGACTCCAAATTTATTACACTACACTCCAGGAAATAATTCAAACGTCAACATATTGTCGATGCAATTATTAACCCTTCTGTCGCCGCTTACGAGCTATTAGGCCCAAGGTGTAGCTGAATTTTCTGTGAAATCAATCTTATTTTTTTAAGAGGTCTAATTTTGGTTTTAGAAACAGTTTAGATACTATGTCTTACAATGATGCACCGTTTTTTCATTTCTTTAGACATAGTTTACATTTCGCCGAACATTTGATCGCATTTGTAGCCGTCGGTTCCTTTGAAATATATATGGAAACGGGTGGAAAATATTGTTGAACGATATTTTCCATCAAGATATAGTACCAATGGTCTGTCTAGGTATACTTGCCAACCGAAGGGTTAATTATCACGTTGGCATTTAAAAAGAGTAATAGATATTACGCGAATATTATATGCTCAATTGTAAACAAAAATTTGACATTTGAATAAAATTTTTGTTTAGATGTGTGAACTGCGATAGTGTGAAACGGTGCCATTTTTATTTTCTTATGCCCACTCTGGACTAACGCATGGCATGGGTTGCTATGCTTTCTCTAAGGTTTATATTTATTAAGATAACATATACTCGACATGTACAAAAATACATTTGTTCTGCTTAACTCAGGTTTGTTTCTCCTTTTCGTTGAAAAAAACAGCAAATAAATATCTAAAGTTAAATGGCGGAAGATGTCCTTCGCAGAGACCAATATGCGTAAGCTCAGGGCCTCTAAAGAAATAACCTTAGTAAGTGGGTTTCATGTGTCTTGCTTAAAATAAAAATAATTTGCACTTTTCATTGTTCGTAGGGCTTACCCTATAATATGCGGAAGTGCATAGAACGTGCCTTATGGTACATGTACATACAATACTCTCGGTTGAAAAAACAAAATACGAAAAAAAATGTTGCAGAAACTATATACGACTGCGAGCCCCCTTCAAGCAAAGCATTTGCACAAAGAATTATACGTTGCATTGCAACAGAAATCTGAACGCGAAACATTATAAAGTCATATCATGATTACAAAAGGGAACATCTACTAAAGGATCAAAGAATTTGTACGACAAAAGAATGTCATCATAAAAAGGGAGGAAAGATGTTTCAGAAAAAAAAAGAAATATTAATGGACGTGTTTAGAATCCATATGTAAATAACACTTGAAAATACATACACATATACACTTACAACAAACGTCTGTGTATAGATACTTATAAATATGTATGGTATACCCTATAAGCGCATGTATACGTTTTACAAGAAGTTAAGTCCTTTTTAGTTGTCCTGAATGGTTAGAGCTGTAGCACAAACGTTACAATTTGCTTGCTAGCGAAAAGATGAGAAGTTCTTTGCAATTCTCCTACATTTACGAGAAAAGTTGTTTTGTGTGTATGATGATGGCACACATTAATAGCTGCAGGGTAGTTTTCAAAAACGTTCAGGAGGATTAAAAACAACATTTCTAAAGGTATGAAACGTTCATATATTTTTTCAGAGTTGTATGTCGGTGTCGGAACATGTAGTCAGCAAACTTAATTCTTTTCTGTTCGATAAAATGATAACGCAGTAACATTGATGAGCTGCAATAATGCTTGTTGATGCAAGGATGCAATACATTGACTTATGATGATGAATAACATATACAGGGTGGGCCAAAAGTAATCACTCTATTGAAAATCGCTGTTACTTTTTTCCTTCGTTTTTTTCTTTCTGTTTTCCTAATTTCTGGAGTAAACAAACGTAGAATACGAACTGTAAAGCCATGAATCGGTTTACTCCTAAGGAACGCTGGCAAATTTGTTTCGAAGAAGGGGACGATTTTTCATCAAAAATCATCATGAGCGATGAGGCTCATTTCCATCTGAGCGGCTTCGTGAACAAACAGAATACTCGTTTCTGGGGAACCCAAAACCCACGTATCACCTACGAAGACACCCGCTCAAAGTTACTGCGTGGTGTGCTGTTCACGCTAAAGGAGTCATCGGGCCGTTTTTCTTTGAAAACGCGGCGCGGCGGGTCAAAAATTAGCGAATAGTCTTACGATCATATCTTTCTTACATAATTTTATTCTAGCTCCATTATTTCTAACAGGTTTTATACGTTAAGTGTAGAAAACTAGGGTTAATTTTAGCTCGAATTCAATACAATTCACACTGTTCCTAAAGATCTGCAATTGGTAAAATCTATTCAAAGTATGTCGAAATCGAGCTAAAATTAACCCTAGTTTTTTGCACTTAAGGCATTAAAACTCTTAGAAATAACCCCCCCCCTGCTCGCTATGCTCGCTAATTTCGGGCGCGGCCGAAATTTGGATACCCTTCGCTCTCCTTGGGCTAAAAGTTCTTTTCGGGCGTACCTATGGCTTGTTTTAATCCCCCTCCTCATTCTTTTTCTTCCGTCTTATTTAAGGTTTTTTGCTTGGTTGAAATAAGTGGGCAAATAAAAATATTTAAAATTTTATTGGGGGTGCGGGAGCATGGCCCCATAGTACGATCCCATTTGTTCTGACCATTTAGTTGCTTTGATAAAGACACATTAATTTAAGGTTTTGTGAAATTGGTGTAAAAATTGTTTCTTAGAAGAACCAAAATGGGGGGTTGGGTTTGTATGGCAGCCCCATGACCCCATGGTCCGATTTGATCCATTCTTACATATGTTTTATGTCATCAATAGCAACACATTTGTGTGAAATTTGGTTGAAATTGGTGCACAAATAAAAAGTCTTTCTTAGAAGAACCTAATTTGGGGGGTTAGGTTTGTATGGCAGCCCCATGACCCCATCGTTGGAATTGGTTTATTCTTACATATCGCCTTCCGGCAAGAATAGTGACACAACTCAAAATTTTTCACTTTTGAGATTATGGTACTAACAGATAGCAAAATTCATGAATTTTATCCTGTAAAAATCAGGAATAAATATTTAGCATAGTTTTCGCTAGAAACCGACATGTGACACTATTGATGCCGAATGAATGAATATTATTGAGCGTGAATAGAGTCACATCTTTTTGTACTCAACGTGCGGTCGATACAAAGTTTTACCGGAAAAACAATATTTATTTGCGTCGAATCTGGAAATCTATCTCAAAATGTACAGTACACTTATATTTCATATTATGTCTTTTGCATTTTTTACTATTTTTCTGTCACTTTGTCAAAAATATATCCCTCGAAAGACTTTGCAACGAAAAAATTTCTCCGAAAATTTTTTTTCGTCTTCGTATTTTGATAGTCTACATAAATTTTTTTATCCAACTTTTTTTTAATTCTCCATTATCTAAATAAATTTATAAATTGCTGACATAAAATGCATAAATCCTTTTTTTGGGGAGAAAAAGGAAATGTTGAGTTAATTGCGAAAAGTTCGGCTATAGCTACATCGTGAAATCCGCAACTTGTTCATTTCTCACTTCTTGCATTTTTTTGTAGTCCCTGAACAGATCAGAGAAGCATTTTTCGCCTAAAATATGCTATCGAGAGGAGTTGGCGCGAGTGTAATGACTTTCTATTCTAGGAATGGACTTAGTATGCTCACGTACAGCGATTTTCATATTTTCGTCTATTTTTTTGTGGTGCTCATGTTTTCCTCTTTTATGTTCTGGAGTAAAACCATTCGTTTCCTTTTCAATAACAGTGCGAATATGCCTATCCCTATCGTTATTTCCACAAGTGTTCTTTAAAAACAATTTACAAACTCTTATCATTTCATTTCGCAAGTTTGAAGTAATCTTTTCCTGCCACTACCAGGATTGATAATGATGCAGTCACTTTCATAACTATCCTCCAGGTTACTTGAAGAAGAGTTATCTCCCTGATCCGATCAAAAATCGTCAAAAAACCTCATCGTCACTTTAACTAGAGGGATTTTCTTAGTATTCAGGGTCAGTTTCTGTATCGTCGAATGGTGAAGTTGGCCGATTTGATAAAAACTCAAAAGAGTCTTCCAAACCTGATTGTGAAGACGATGCGGAAGACCGTTTCAGGAATGGAAGAGCTGGACTGACCTCGAGACATCTGCAATTGATTATTATCATTATAATATCACCGAAGACCAAATTACTTACAAATGCAATATAATAAAGAGCTGCGTGGTTTTTAATCAATTCGAACCCATTATCACCGCATTTACTTGCATGAACTTTAAAACCATCAAAAATAAAAGAAAATCGCTCAGCGTGACAATGTGACAACAAAATTCACAAAAAAAAACAAAAAAAAATACATTTTGACGCCCAGAATCGTCTTTATTATACAAGGTCACACAACTTAATTATTATTTCTAGATTTGCCGTGAAATATTTACTGTTTCGCAAGCAAAACAACGATTCTTTAACGATCGCAGATTGAGGATAACAAAGATGTGACACTATTCCCGCTCAATGATATTCATTCATAGATTCACTTCAAAATTCATGCATTTTAATCCCTAAAACTCACGAACAAATGGTTTATATAGTTTTTACTAGAAAACAACAGGTGACACTATTAACACCACTATGAATGAATATCATTAAGCGGGAATAGTGTCACATCTTTGTTGTCCTCAATGTGCGATCGTTAAAGAATTGTCGTTTTACTTGAAAAACAGTACCTAAATATTTCACGCCGAATCCGAAAATCTATTTAGTTTATCTGTAGTCAGGTCTTTTTCAATAATTTTGCCAAAGATGAGGGATTTTTATTATTAATAGTATGAAATATCATAAAAATGAGTTGTGTGGCCGTTACATTGTATAATAAAAACGATTCTGGGCATCAAAATGTTACAGTTATATTTCATATTATTTTCCTTGTATTTTTGTGTATTTTTCTGTCACCATCTCACGCTAAGCGCTTTTCTTTTACTTTTGATTGTTTTAAAGTTCATGAAAGTACATGCGGTATGAATGGGTTCAAATTTATTATAAACCACGCAGCTCTTTACGAAATTGCTTTTGTAACGTAGTTTGTTCTTCGGTGATATTATAATGATAATAAATTGCAGATGTCTCGAGGTCAGCCCAGTTCTTCCATTCATGAAATGAATGGTATTCCGCATCGTCTTCACAACCAGTTTTAAGATCCTTTTGATTCTTTATCAAATCGGTCCACTTCACCATTCGACGATTCGGAAGCTGACCCTGAATACGAAGAAAATCCTTCTAGTGAAAGTGACGAAGTGCCAAGAAACGAGGATCACCCTATAATGTAAATGAAATGTCACATCAAGACTTTTATGATTTAAAGAACTTGAGTGACTAACTCGGATCTTTTACTAAGGACAGTGAGGGTAACAAAATCCAACTCAGCAAAACAAATAATAAAATACGAAAAAGAAAAACCCTTCACATAGTCTAAGAAAAATGGCAAATTTGGTCGGCAAAATTCCTACATCGGATTTTTTTTTTAATTATGCTTGGGGATGGTCCCCAGATGATGGCATTAAAAGTCCCAACGGATTGGTGGTCCACAACCTTTTAAAAAAGGGGGAACGGGGGCATTTTTTCGTTTTTTTTTGCGATTATTTCAAAAACGGTAAGAGATACTGAAAAATGGTCTGAGTGCGAAAAAAAACTACATCAAATTATCTTTGCAGTGATATATAACACATTATAGTCTAATTGAATATTTCGGCGTTAGACTAGAAAAGAAATTAGAATATTTTCATTTTAGACTTTTTTTAAAAGCTCCATAACTTTTGAAAGAATACTACTTCAGCCGTAAAATTTTGTATAAGTATTCACAATAAATTCAAGATCATTTTAAGGTAAACATTGAGTCGCTCCGGTCAAGGACCCCCATTATCCCTCCATTTAAATTTGTCAAAACGGCATGTCCATAACTCCCCCAAAGCTAGAGCAGAGTGCTAAATTTTGGTTTGTTGCGATTGGAGGTCATAGTCACCCCACCCACCAAAAATCAGTTCATTCGGATAAAAACTATTTCAATGTTTACCTTAAAAGGTTGCGGACCCCCAATCGGTTGGGACTTTTGATGCCCTCATCTGGTGACCATCCCCAACCATAATCAAAAAAAAAATTCCGAATTAGGATTTTTACCGTTCGATGGTAATATTTTGGCCCAATTTTCTTAGATTAACATTTCATTATAAATATTCATACAATGAAGAAAACTTCAGGCAAGTTATTGTCCGACAATGTACGCGTAATCAGGGAAGAAATTTCAATTTAACGAAAGCGTACAACAGTAAATTACTTAATGAAAGGAAAAAAGATGACTGTCTGTCTTTAGTTAACTCGGGAATAATCTCTCATCATTATAAATATTTTTTGATTCCCTTTAAATTCTGAATAAATTTTTACTCGTCGTGGTTCCTATGCAAAAACGACACAATATCAAAAACTGATTCTTTTTAAGCAAAAAAAACGACACATGTAACACTAACTATAATATACCGACATTTTTTTTTATTTTTATCTCAAGTAATTAGTAGTTAATGTTAATTGTAAGAACTTTGTAAAAACAATAAATAAGTTCAAACACACACTTAACCCGTTTTTCACACTTTAAAATCATGCGAAATTTGTTTTTGCTCTACTGTAAAAATTGATGATTTTGAGTTGTGTCACTATTCATGCCGACAGGCGATATGTTTTGAGTCATCAATAGGAACACATTTGTGTGAAACTTGGCTGAAATTGGTGCACAAATAAAAACCTAAAAAAAACCTAATTTGGGGGTTAGGTTTGTATGGCAGCCCCATGACCCCATGGTCCGATTTGGTCCATTCTTACATATGTTTTGTGTCATCAATAGAAATACATTTGTGTGAAATTTAGTTGATGAAAATGATGAAACAGATGCCAGAACTGCGACTCTCCAATTTGCATACAAACAAGAACAACGGACAATATGCCATAGAACCGTGATCTCAAAGCAATTTGCCAGAACCACGAAAGTTCATTGTAGCCTTTGTTTTAATGTTTACATGAATTAGACTATCTACTCACGTCTCACGAAAATGTATACTTTCTACTCATATTTCAGAAAAAAAAATGTTATGCTAAATGAATATTTCGATATTTGAGAGCAAATTGACACTTCAAATTGGTTCTGGCAAATTCGTGACGATATGGATTTTCGGTTCATTATATCCTTTAGTTATATTAGATAATAATTTTTCTGTAGGGAACTATTATGATAAATGGTGCCAAACTTTCGAGTTTGAGATACCGATGCGCGAGAGAAAACAGTCAAAATGAGCCACACTTCATCTTTTAACCCCAGAAAGAGAAAAAAACTCATATTTTTTACCCCTTAAAACACATGTTTGCATATTACACATCCATTTTATTGAAAAGATACTCACGATGCCTGAGTTGTTTGAGATACCTTGCAAACACGTTCCTCGGATTTCACCCGGTATTAGTAAGTTTTTTAGGTTTAGGACAAAATATTAACACAGCTAAAATAAAATCAAATCAAGAACTTTAAACCAAAAATTGATACGATTTCGAGAAGAAACAGCCTAATTTGCAAGAAAAATATGAGAGATTCTGACTGCTCTGCCGTCCACTAGCCAAAAAATATGATCAAACATAAATAACAAAGCATCTTCTTTCAAACGAATGTAATTCTTTGCGCATTAAGAAGTGGCGGCTCCTCAGATCAGGCAACTGAGGCGGCGTTTATCACAAAACATAATTAATCAAATATGATAAAAAACCCTAAATATATCTTTAAACTCGCTTTCAAGTTCCTTGACATAAAGTTCCTAAAATATTTTTTGTACACCAATTCATACATGTGAGGCGATAATTTTCCCACCGCACAATCCCGAACAACAACTCAACACGTATCAATACATTCACCCGATTCTCTATGAAAGAATGTACGGGAAAAAAGATGCCAGTGAGGCGAATCAGAAGTCGCCTCAGCGTGTGTATCTGAATCGAAACAGTGCGATGATTTGTTCTCGCTTTGTTGTATGCTTTGCGCATTGAAATGTAGCTCTGCAAAATGAAGTTGAGATGAGAACTTACTGAGCATAGTTTCAGTTTTCTATTTTATGTATTTTGGTTGAAATAGAAAAAGGAAGATATTAGATGATGTCGCTTCTTTCTTGCATATGATTTGAGAAAGGCTCGATAGTTGTGTGTTTTTTGTAACATTTAATTTATTTTAATATTTTGACGGCCAAAATTTGCAAATTGATTTTGTTTGTTTTTTTAATTTATACCCAAACAAAATGTTTACCGCAGCCCTATGATGTGTTCCGATTCCATCTGTTCCTGGATTCGTTGAGGCTAATTGGTTAAGATGCAAAAAGTTTTTTTTTTCAAGATCCAAATATTTTGGGGTTGGTTTGTATGACAGCCCTATGACGTAATGTTCGGATTCCAATTATTCCTAGATATGTTTTGGGGCTTTACTAGGAGAACATTTGGCTGAAGTTTGGTTAAGATTGGTTCACAAAGAAAAAAGTTTTTCTTATAAGAACCTAATTTACCTATGACGTAGTGTTCCGATTTCATCTGTTCCTAGATATTTTTTGAGGCTTTACTAGGAACAGATTTGCATGAAATTTGGTTAAGGTCGGATTAAAAAGGAATATTTTTTAGTGTTTCTTTTGTATGGCAGCCTTATGACGTAATGTTCCGATTCCATCCGTTCCTAGATATGTTTTGAGGCTTTACAAAGAACACATTTTGGCGAAGTTTGGTTAAGAAGGGGGCCATGACGCCATGGTCAGATTCCATTCGTTCCTACATATATACAGCGTACACTAAAAAGAAACTTGCATACCAAATTTCAGCCCGATAGCTTCAAAACTGAGGGACTAGTTTGGGTTGCAACAGCAGGACAGATAGACAGAGGGACAGATAGACAGACGGGCATACCTCAATCGATTTCTCTCGTCACACTGATCAATAATATATATACTTTATATAGTCGGAGGTGCTTCCTTCTGTGCGTTGCATGACAAAGTTAATATACCCTTTCACATAGTGACGGGTATAAAAAAATTCATGTAAAAATATGTTTAGCATTAAATGAAGCCTCAGATAACATAAATAGAATGTTACTCCTAATTACCCTGCTTACGTTTATACATATGTTTATACGGTGGAAGGTGAATATACTTTGCTGGATTGTAAAAATGATGTTTCTGAGCAAGCACATGACAAGACCAATTTTGGCCTGCAGTGATTTTTTTTTTTAATTAAAACATTTATTTTTCACTAAAATACAAAATTTTAAGAAATAAACGAGACCGAGGCTAATTTCGGGCACGATCGAAATTTGGATCATTCGCTCCCCTCGTTCTAAAAGTTTTTTTTCGGGCGTACCTACGACTTGTATTTAATCCCCTCCCCTTTATTTTCCTTCTGTCTTCACAAAAGTTCCGTTGCGTCGACAAACAATATTGGTTGGACACTAATTACAAACTTTGACTGAACGTGGGCATGCGGGGTGTCAAACCAAAAAGAACATCGAGTGCATTGCATCCGGTGTTCGTTTCTCATTTCAAGGAAACTAAATGAAATAATTCGGGCTTAAATGGAAAATTACGGCTTTGAAAAGATACTGGTACGGGAAACCCGAAAATTTTTCATTTCAGCCCAATTTCCACCTTTGAGGATCCTTGAAACATGTAACAAACGCCGGATATGGAATGTACTCCACGTCCTCTTTGATATGACACCCGCATGCCCGCGTTCGATCAAGGTGTGTAATTAGTGTCCTTATATGTCCTTTTGCAGAGCATTCCGATAAATTCTTTTTCTAGCAAATTTAGTCGTAGAATCTTCTGCTATTATAGATTCTGAAAAGGGCCTTGGAAAATACACGAAAAACAAGATAATTTTCCATTTAAGCTCGATTTATTCCGTTGAGGGTCCTTGAAACAAGAAACAAACACCGGATATGTAATGTACTCGGCGTCCCCTTTGATATGATACCCCGCATGTTGACCTCCGTTCAAAGATTAACGAGTATCATTTTGTGTCCTTTTTGGGACCTTTCCGATCAAATTCTTTTTAGCAAAACGAGTTTTAAATTTCTGGGAGCCCACTGATTCAAAAACAACAAAAATTAGCCTTATAATATGTTCATAGTGGCCGAAAACATATAATTTGGGGATGTTTTCATACAAAAACATGAAAATAGCAACAAATTTCAATTTTTATACAAATTGACACATTGAAAATACCCTATTTTGTGTGTTTTCTATGAAATCTTGATTTTTTTCAAATGAAAACGTGTAAGGACCCAGGTCTTAAATATTAATTACCCTATTCAGCACATTTTAACTCACTCCGATATTTTTACTTATTCCCGAAAAAATTGTTCAGTTTTGTGTGTTTGCCAATGTTCTTAATTTTTCCATGATAAGTGAATGGACGGTCAGTTTGAAGTGACGAAATATGTTAAAAATGACTATCGATGACTCCACCGGTACATTTTTATACTTAGGACGATTTATAGGCAAAATAATATTGTCGGTTGTCATATGAAATTACAAATAGTGCACTGCGAACATTCATTCCGTTTTCGTCCACTCTGAACATAATATTACTCTATTTTATCTATTTGAAATGCTAATATGACTGGACTAACGAAATCAGCTAATAGCAGTACAGTTTTCATTTATCAGCGTAAAATAGAAACTTTGTACGGAGCAATGATAAGTGCACAACACGCATAAATGCTCAAAAAAAATCGTGCATTATTGATGCGCACTTATCCGTTTTTACTGAATGTAGCAAACAAGTCTATCACAATGACCAGTTTTCATGATTCACTATACAACTCCAAATATGTATGTATATTTGTTAACATAAAAAAAAATATATGACTGCAATTTCCAAAACACTTCACAGGACTGCCATCACCATCACATATCAATTGTTTTATGCCAGGATACTTGGCATTAACTGAAAGTTATTGGTGAATGATAGTGGCATCAAACTTGATTACTAAATATTCCAATTTAATAGATAAAAAAAAATCGTTTGTCCTTTTTAGTAAAGAAAACCTAATAAATTCCATAAGTGCTTTTACCCCAACCATACACAATTTGTGTTCCGTCCGCCCGAAATCACATGTCAAGTTCCGTTATTACAAGCATGAAAATTTGGATTTATTATTGGTAACAACATCATGTCCTTCACTCTCAATTATCGTTATCATGCATTATTACGGCCTATAAGATATTATCGAAAATTCTTGAAAAGAGAATTAATCCGTACGCAGAACGAATCATTGGCGAGTATCAAGGCGGCTTCAGACCTGGTCGCTCAAAGACCGATCAGCTTTTCACAGTGAAGCTACTACTCCAAAAGTGCTGCGAATATAACATCGACGTACACCAAATCTTTGTCGACTTCAAGCAGGCATACGACAGTATCCATCGAAGTGTACTGTACAACATTATGCTGAATTTTGGTATACCGGCAAAGTTAGTGCGACTCACAAGGATGACGATGACTAATACCGTCTCGCAGGTCAAAGTGCAGAACCGACTCACTGACCTATTTGAAACTCGTACTGGACTCAAGCAGGGCGACGGGCTGGCGCCGACGCTCTTCAACCTGGCTTTGGAGTATGTAATTCGAGCCATGAATATGGACAGCAGCGGAACGCTACTCATCAAGTCGACTCAATTAGTAGCGTACGCCGACGATATCAACATCATGTCTCGAAGGTTGGGTAATGCAGAAAGCCTTCTGCATAACCTCAATAACGCCGCAAAGGAAGTTGGACTACATATCAACGAAAGCAAAACAAAGGTCAAGATGCAATCGAAAACAAGGACGCCAGCAAATTCAAGCATCACAGTGAGGGACCTTAATATCGAGTATGTAGACAACTTCAACTATCTGGGTTGTAACTTATCAAAGGACGCCAATGAAACCGAAATTAAGCGACGGATACAACTAGCCTCCCCATAATTAATTCGAAACTTGCGCACAGGAACACGAAGCTCCGAGTGTACAAAACGATCATCCGACCCGTGCTATGTTATGGCTGCGAAACATGGACCCTTACCCAAGCCTCCGAAGTTTTGCTAGACCGATTCGAACGAAAGGTGGAAGTATCGAAAATCGTGAAGCTTCAACGTCTGCAATGGGCGGGGCGGGATAATCGCATGCCAAAGAAAGTGATGAACGCACAACGAATTGACGGAGCGAGGTTGCGTGGACGACCGAGAGCTCGCTGGGAGAACTCCGTAGGTGAAGAGGCCCACCAGCTGCTGGGCTTCCGAAACTGGAGGACAAGGTCACGTAACCGCGACAATTGGAGGTCAACGATTCAGGCGGCCAAGGCCCAACGTCTGGCTATCGTGCCACATTGATGATGATTCATTATTATCAATGGTTTTGAATTGATTTGATGATTACTTTGTCGCCATTACATATAGCCAGAGAAAAATAAACCAAAATATGACCAACGAGCGGCAAGAATCAAAATCTCTGAAAAAAAATTTCAGGATGGCCCCATGATGAATTTTCAGTGTCAATGAATAAACTCAGTTTTATTTTAAAAAGAGGTAAGGCAAAAAAACGTAATTTTCAGATTCTTCATTGAATCACTGCTGCATAATGAATCTATCCTTGTTTCCGAATGGCTGAAAGTCCAGCTGAGGTCTAAAACTGGTAAAACAGGGGAGGTTAATTTTCCGAGTGGTTTTCTTTAAAAAGGAATCGTAAAGTAGTACACCTGATTTGATAATTCTACATAGTGACCATCTCAATCTTTAGATTTGGTATAAAAATGGAACTTTGCCATCAAATTATTTTCGATTTGCACTGTATTAAGTTTCATCGGAATTGCCACAATACAATTTTTGTTCCAAAGTCGCAAAAAGTGTGCAAAATCTGCCCAAATAGATTTATTTATTGTGAACTTTTTTTTTGCTTTTTCGAATTAATTCGGTCACTCGAATTGCCTCGCCAGTTCATCCACTGCCTTGTTTCGTACAACAGCATTTCACCAGCCTATAAGTAAGCCCTAGGGATGTCAAAAACGGGTCCATACCCCGGTTTTCGGTTTTTTGCAAAGCCGGTTAGACCGTCCGGTTTTATCCGGGCTCAAAGTACCGGTTTCCCGGTTAACCGAGTCTTTTCATTAATTTGCTTAGAATTTTAGTAAAATCATGCATACACACTCGTATTGCTATGGTTCGTATTGTATGCAAAATTGAATCAAAGATACAAGGAGAAGTAATTTGACGAAGCGATGGTTCTACGAGTAATAGCAATAAGGGGAGTCTTTTAAAATATATTTATGGGCTGGAATTTGGAACCGAAATTGTTCATAGGGGACAAGTAATAGAATTGCATACGGAAAATATAAAAAATTGTACAAATTTGTAAAGAATTTTTTTCCCGGTTTTAACCGGATCGACAAACAACTGTCCGGGTTAAAACCAGGAGGGAGGAAAAAAATGAAAAAAAAACGGTTAACCGTTCTGAAAGTACCTACCGGCTTTCGGACAAACGGTCCGGTTTTTGACACCCTAGTAAGCCCATGTGAAGGCTATCCGTGAATATAGTAGATTAATATTAAGTATCAAGAGTTTACATTGCGGAAACATGCCTCTGTAACCTCTGGTCTCAGGACCAGCTCCCTTTTCAGTTTTACGCTTTCATTGCGCCACTTTTAAAGCGTATATTATAGGTTAAGGTACCCAATATATGCTTTACTATTGACTGTACAACCGCTGAATCGTGTAGTGTATTCAAATATTGTATAGCTGCTCAGTAGTTTCCAACCTTTTTCTCTTGGACTCATAATAAAATAATTATAATTGCAATCAGACGCACACTTGTCGCCTTTCCCTATTTAATGAAATACACCTTTCCCTTTTAATGAAATACACACTGTACAAAACAACCGACACTTTTTTGTCTTCCATAATTTTCCATTACACTTAATTATACAAAAGATCTTCACCTCCAATGAACGGATATGATACCATTTTCCACGGGGTAGCTGTTCCCCTGCTAAATCCCCCCAAATGGATTGTTTTAAGTAATGTAGGAGACCAAACCGAAATTGCATTTTCAGCAACGCCTAGTAAAATTTATGTCAATCGAAAGGTATTTTCGGTAGAGTGAAATGTGATGATGACATTTGGAATAGATTTTGCAAACTATAATTAGAAATCGTATTGTGAGAAAGAAGTAGCATGTAGCACACACTCTGAGCTCATAAGTATGCGCATGTAATCCCACAAAGTACATACTTAGCATTGCATTTGAATTGTGTTTTAAAGTACCGAGGGATGAATGTATAGTGCAGTCAAAATATCCCAATTCAGGCCTCCAAATAGAAAAAAATTAGCCTTACTCTATTTTTTTCTATTTGAAATGCTAATATGACTGCACTAGTACGAGTGTCATTTGTTTCGATTTCGATGGGAAGATGGGATTGTCTTGCATAATGGTATGTAGGTGCCAAACTACATTTGTAGTAAAAATTCTAGTTTTAGCGGATTATATTTGAATGATGGATATGGATGGGTGGGTATAATTCCTCTTCGACACTCTGCAAGCATTCACTCAGCAGATTCTAATATTCAATGAAGCTGAAACGATTTTTTATTAAACTTTAATCTCATCGCAGCTGGCAGGAGTAGATCCCAAACTTCTTTGCATGTAGTTGAAATTTACTAAGTATATGGGCCTCCGGGGTCAAAACAGCAATGCTTATAGATAGTGCCGGATTAAGCGTGCGCGGGGCCTACGGAACTTCTATTAACCAAACTAATAAAGTGGTTCTAAAAATAATATTTCGGTTTTAGTGGTCATTTCTCGATGGGGGGTATGAAAAACAACATTTTTGTGTAATTTCGTTTGAAGCGGTGCGCCACGGTGAATGGGAGATATACATAATACAGTAAAACTTCGTTATAACGCTCTTCTGGGGTCTAAGCCAAAAAAGCGCTATAAGCGGGAAAACGCTATAGCCGGGAAGTCCAAGAAATATACTTTTAGGTGACAAAATTTATTATTCGATTGATACATGGAATGAAATAGTAAGGAAATGGCAATCAATTGATTACTGGTTAAAAAAAAAAACAGAAATTTGTTTTTGTTTTAGACTGGCCACATACTGCAATATTACTGAGGTTTTCAATTTATTGAAAGATCCTAACTCTGTGTCCATGCTATAGGCAAAAATTGCTCGAATCTTCTTTATTGCAACTAAGACTGCAAATGTTTTTGGCATGCTTGACGCCTCTTTCTTGTTCTCTTCAGTGTCGACGGATGCTGATGCAAATACAAGATCTTCAATTATACTTTCAATTGTTGTTATGTCTTTCCCTTTTCCAGTAAATTTGACCTTGATGTGAATTAACGGAACAACTTGTGCATCCTGGTCTTGTTTGTGATTATTACAATGTAAAGATAGACTACGTGCTCAATGAATTTGTCAATATAATTTTTTTTAAGAAAATGAGACTGCGAAAAGAGCGTTATAACCGGGAAATAGAAACGTTATAACGAATCGGAATCATATGTAATAAATGCTAATGGGACCGGGACCGAGAAAAAAGAGCGTTATAGCCGGGAAAGCGTTATATGCGGGAGCGTTATAACGAAGTTTTACTGTAGTAATTTCTAAATTCTATGGATGTGTGCAAATACATTTCCATACATAAACATCAAAAATCTTATGTCGCGCTAGAATGTGAATCTGAAACATTGTGGACTTAGGTTTGCGTGAATGCCATCATGAATCAGAAAGAAATATTTCTGCATTTTTATGCAATATAATAACCTTGCTATAATTTTGAACACCCTGGCGTGAATTGTTCAACGATGACTTGTTATAACAATTTAGAAGGAACTGGCTTTTGGAATTTCGTTGACATCTTGATTGTTATAATTTTTGTTTGAGCGGGGCCCTTTAAAGCGCGGGGCCCTTTAAAGCGCGGGGCCCGTGGCATTTGCCACCTTCTGCCACGTGATTTATCCGGCATTGATACAATGCCCTACATTTGAAAACCTCCAGTAGGTATTCAGTTTACACAATGATCGATTTCATGCCGTAATATTTTCCCTACTGCCCCGAACAACACATGTATATTATTGTGTTTGGAGCATTGCAAAATCCGGTAGGGAGTGCTAATACGGGATTGGAGATGGAGCTCTCAAGATGTGTTGTAAACATGTCATATGTGTAGTCCCAATTCAGTTCACATTCCCCTCTATTGTCGATTCGTATAGTACATAATACAAATTACGGTCACAATCACGTCACTAATAACACAAGCGAATATCTCGTAAAAGGGTTCGCCGTTGTAATTCTATTCAGCTTCAGCAGCATGTAGGAGCACACACGGAGAGTTTATTGTTCAAATGCAGGCTAATACAAAAGGAGGTTGAATGTTAAGTGTCGGTCCTTCAACATGAAAATCTTTTGTGGTTGCGCGTCCTTTATTCACACCACAAATTATCCTATGTCGGAAAGTCGAAGAAATGTGGGGATCTTTATTCTAATATACCAAAACGACGTATACAAAGACCCTATGATGCAATAAAGAAGGGGCTAGGCCTGTTCCAAAAACCGGGATCCCGGTACAAAACCGGTGTTCACTTGGTACCGGACCCGATATTCTAAAGTACCGATATCCCGGTTTTTTTGGTACCGAGTTAAAAAACCGACCAACGAGTCGGTTTTTTTGGTACCGAGTTAAAAAGAACGATTCACTTCAACCATGAGCCGGTTTTTTTCAGGTTTTTTGGTACCGGTTTTTTACCCGGTACTCAAAAAAACCGGCTCATGGTTGAAAAAACCGTCGGTACTGAAAAAAACCTGAGTCGGTTTTTAACCCGGTACTCAAAAAAACCGGCTTATGGTTAAAAAAAACCGTCGGTACTGAAAAAAAAACCTGAGTCAGGGAAACCGCTTGTGGTACCGGGTATTGAAAAAAACCGGAACCCGGTACTGAAATCTCGGTACCGAACAGGCCTAGAAGGGGCCCTCGAATCCGAAATCCTTGAAAACACCTCCGTTGAAATTCTCATAAAACTTCTGGTATAATGCTAACCACACTGAGATGTTCCCTCTTCTCGCCTACCGTGTGTTCGCTCGTTAACATTATACGTTCATACCCAATAGGAAAAAGAGCGCTTCAGAAGGGCAAAAGGAGCGCTTCTTGGGAAGCAAAAAAGCGCTTCCCATCTCCATTCTTCTTCATGTACTTTTTAACATTGTATGTCCGCGGAGGCAAGCATTTCCTTAAGATACGCTCCAGAAGCGCTTCTAGAGAAGTGAGTGGTAAGCGCTTCAAGAGAAGTGAGTGGCAAGCACTTCTGGAGGAGTGTGCTATAAGCGCTCCAAAAGAATTTCACATTTCTCTCATTTAAGTGAATGAAATGCGCTTTTAAAGGGTTGAATGCGAAAACCGAACATGATGCATTGTAAAAATAACTTCATATATGTAGGTATAAGTGAAATTTGGAAACTTATTTTAAAATGTTCATCCGTTTCATTTTTCAAATTATGAGTGTGCTGCAAAAAATCACGACCTGAACACTTTAAATTCAACAAGACGAATGACATACACTTACATTATACACGTTATGAAATTATCTAGAACAACGCAATAACGGTGTATATTCGACGTGTGCTGCAATCGTCGCAAATAGTCGATGCTTTCTATTACGATCTTAAAGTGCTTCGTCACCGTTCGTAAATATGCTTCTGTGGAAGCGCTTCCTCCGAAGCACATTTGGAAATGGTGAGGAAGCGCTTCTACGTCGCTTCTATCGGAAGCGCTTCTATTTTTCCTATTGGGTACTTACGGCCGGCGTGCATACTTGAGAAATCATTGTTGCCTTTAAATGTATGCAAAACTGAACTGTCGTGTGAGGGAGTTTGGTTTCCTGTTCTTGTACTTACGCGGGCGTGTACGTTCGTTCACAACTTTTCATGTAAAAATTTCCGAGGTGACAGTTTAGAAGACTATACGTATGTACATATATGGTAACAAGCATTCCAGGCTTAAGTCGTTTTTTTTTTCACGCCAAAGCGAAAGCATCCATGCTTGTCTCTCTGGGCTTTCATACCGTGTGTGTGGCTGTGTGTTGTGTCGTCGTTTCGTATACATATTTGGAACCATGGGTATCACACCGAACCGCCAAGGAAATTTTCAATTTATTTGAAGAATGTTTGCAAACGGGAAGATAGAAATCTTCTAAGTGGAAATCATTTTCAAACAAAATGAACAGATTCCGTCTGAGTGGCTTTAGCGAAATCTCAACCGTTCAAGGGAGAGTGTTGAGCGTCGTTGTCGTGAGCATACCACAAAGCCCTATAATGTTGGAATCCCTGTGTTGTGTACCTAGCTATAGCAACAGGATGGCATCCCTTCTGAGATCGGTTGTGCTTGTATGGGATATGTGAGTGTTGTTGCTGCGGGTGTTGGGAGAAATTTTTGAGATTCCATTTCAAATACATAGGTTGATGGCATTTTGATATGTCATTTAAAATTAAAACATTGATTTGTGTTGTTTTCGTACCCACCTCGTACACACGTCTTTTCTAATATACGATTCGCAATGGTAAGACTGAAATTGGTACAATGCGTGTCATGTCGATGCGGTTGTGTGTAATGGAGGATGGAGGGCTCTGGACTTGGGATGTCAAAAACCGGCCCATAACCCGGTTTTCGGTTTTTTCGGTTTTTTCGCAAAGCCGGTTAGACCGTCCGGTTTTAACCGGGCTCAAAGTACCGGTTTTCGGTTAACCGGTTTTTCATTGAATTGCTTAGCAAAATAATGCATACACACTCGTTAAGCTGATGTTCGTATAGAAATATGACTGTGTAATGGAGCCCTAAAAGAAAAACATGTTGAACAATAAAGATAATCAAATAAAATTGTCAGAAGTATTCATAATGTTTCAAAATTAGTTAACTGAGTTTTATTGCTAGACAATTAGTGTAGTTACTACGTGATAAACCTAGTACATCAGATTGCAAAATGTGGTGGAGACAAATTTTTTTTTACTTCTTATGTTTTTTGGGGTGCTGAGCACGAATCCGGAGCTTCCCACCAAAATTTCGTTGCGGAACAGGGTCAAAATCGTGAAAAACCCTAAAATTTTTGCTGTTTTTCCGTTATTCGCCCCCTAATTCTGCAACTATTTATTTCTGCGAAAAACTTTCTATGAATATTTTAGAGAGCACATAATTGCGCGTCCAAAGAGACATAAATATTAAAAATCTGTAGAGCGGTATTACTACAGTGGATAATTTAAATTTGCCATTTTTAACATAGTTCCATTTTATGAAAAAAATTTTGAGATTGAACGGTTTTTCATTTTTGGTCGTAAAAGTTGCATTTATCTTGTACATTGTGTATTTTGGAGTGCAGAACCTGAATCTGTAAGTTCCCACCAAAATTTCGTTGCAAAACAGGGTCAAAATTGCAAAAAACGCCAAAAAAATGACTATCAATTGTAGCAATACCGCTCAACACATTTTAATGATTAATGGCGCGTTGGACCCGCAGTTATGTTTTCTCTAATATTTTCATGGACAGGTTTTCGGAGAAATGTACACTTTCGGAGTTATAAACAGAAAAACGGGAAAACTCCGAAAATTTTGGGTTTTTTCGCGGTTTTGATCCTGTTCCGCAACGAAATTTTGGTGGGAAGCTCCGGATTCGAGCTCAGCACCCCAAAAAATATAAGAAACAAAAAAAAAATTTCTACACCACACTTTGCAATCTGAAATCACCTCGGAACTACACTAAATAGTGCAGTCAAAATATCCCATTTCAGGCCTCCAAATAGAAAAAAATAGAGTAAGGCTATTTTTTGTGGTTTTTGAATCAGCGAGCTCCCAGGAATCTAAAACTCATTTTGCTAAAAAAAATGTTGATCGGAAAGGTCCCAAAAAGGACAAAAAGGATACTCTTTAGTCCTTGGCCGGAGGTCAGCATGTGGGGTATCAAATCAAAGGGGACGTCGAGTACATTACATATCCGGTGTTTGTTTCCTGTTTCAAGGACCCTCAACGGAATAAATCGAGATTAAATCGAAAATTATTGTGTTTTCCGTGTATCTTTCAAAAGCCATAAGTACGAGAATAATCCAAGTTGTCACTACGTTTCTCACTTTTCCAAATCTATGATAGGTTAAGACTCTACCATTAAATTTGCTAAGAAAAAAATTATCGGAAAGCTCTGAAAAATGACACTAATTACAAACCTTGATTGAAAGTGAGCATACGGGGTGTCATGTCAAAGAGGACGTCGAGTGCATTGCATATCCGGTGTTTGTTTCCTGTTTCAAGGACACTAAATGGAAAAATTCGGGCTAAAACAAAAAATTAGGGCTGTGGAAAGATACATATACGAGAAACATGAAAATTTTCCATTGGATCCCAATTTTCTCCTGTGAGGGTCCTTGAAATAAGTAATAAACGCCAGATATGGAATGTACTCGACGTCCTCTTTGATATGACACCCCGCATTCCCACGTTCGATCAAGGATTGTAATTAGTGTCCTTCTTGAACGCTTTCCATTCATTTTTTTTTCTTAGCAAATTTAATGGTAGAACCTTTAGCTATTATAGATTCGGAAAAGTGAGAAACGAAGTGACAATTTGAATTACTCTCGTAATTAGGGCTTCGGAAAGATACACGGGAAACACGATAATTCTCCATTTAATCTCGATTTATTCCGTTGAGAGTCCTTGAAACATGGAACAAACACCGGATATGTAATGTACTTGACGTCCCCTTTGATTTGATACCCCACATGCCGACCTCCGGTCAAGGATTAAAGATTATCTTTTTTGTCCTTTTTGGGACCTTTCCGATCAAAATTTTTTTTAGCAAAATGAGTTTTAGATTCCTGGGAGCCCACTGATTCAAAAACCACAAGAATTAACCTTACTCTATTTTTTTCTATTTTAAATGCTAATATGACTGCACTATGATGTAGATGTTGAAGTCTTTGTTGATACGACGGATGTTGAAGTGAACGCGGATATCGATGTGGACGCGGATGTCGTAGCAACTGCCGATTCGTCTTCCTATAACAATGAACTCAAAATGCACTGATCTGATATATGTACATATACATTGAGTGAGGTTATAAAACACAACGTTCGCGCAACGTTCGCGCAACGTTACCTTTAATATAAAATCAACCGGCCGTTACGGATAAGAAACTTCTCCCTACAAACAAATCCCCTAATCTGTTTGTAGGGAGAAGTTTCTGATCCGTAACGGCCGGTTGATTTGAAATTAAAGGTAACGTTGCGCGAACGATGCGCAAACGTTGTGTTTTATAACCTCACCCATTCACGACGCACAAAAGATACACGTGTGACACCAACGCCATCTAGATACATCAAGGCCGTTACCAACGCCATCTAGATACATCAAGGCCGTAACTCAGCCGTTCCATGCCGTCATAGTTTGCCTACTAAGTTTTGGATTTACACGAACAAACAACAACAACAAGCATATGACATCATTAAAAGTAACAACAAAACAGTGCAAACAGTAGGCGAAAAATTTCTACATTGCGGCCTTAATATAGAGACGGTGGTGCCGTTACTCAGCCGTTCCATGCCGTCATATTTTGCCTACTAAGTTTTGGATTTACACGAACAAACAACGTCTTTAAAAGTAACAACAAAACAGTGCAAACAGTAGCAACGCCGTCTAGATATTAAGGCCGCAATGTAGAATCTTAGACGTCAGCTTATAGTTTTAGGTAATGTTCGCCAATCTTGCCCTGTTTTGTTTTTGCTTTTTATTACGTCACTACTTGTTTTTGTTGTTTGTTCGTGTAAATAAAAAATTTAAGAGCTAAACTATGACGGCATTGTCCAGCTGAGTTGCGGCTATGATATATCTAGATGGCGTTGACAGTAGGCGAAAGATTTCTACATTGCGGCCTTAATATAGAGACGGCCTGCGCGGCGGTGGTGACACGCAACGTAAACCATATCTGCCTTGGAAAAGAAAAATGCAAGGAGCGGTAGTTTGACAAAGCGATGGGTCTTGGAATAATAGCACTAAGGAGAGTGTTCGGAAATACGAAATTTTTCATAGAAGACAAGCAATAGAATTACAGACTGACAAATCAAGAAAATATAAAAGTTTTATGAATTTGGAAAGTTTTTTTTTCGGTTTTAACCGGATGGACAAACAACCGTCCGGGTTAAAACCAGGAGGATGAAAAAACCGAAAAAAACGGTTAACCGTTTTTAAAGTACCGGTTTTCGGACTAACCGTCCGGTTTTTGACATCCCTACTCTGGACATCCTAAGATGGCCGTGTGGACGGAGCTACTGCCCTTACAACCGTTTAAGCTAGACAAGGAACGATTCATTAGCGGCGTGCGCTTACAGTAGCTCAAGCGGAGTGCCTACTGGGTTTGTGCTACCCGTTGCTTCTTTGTCCTCAACACTTTGTACCACACACTGCGTGCGCCAGCACTTATTTTTTCTTTAAAAACCTCGGTTTTTTTCTCCAGTACTGTTTTTTCAACCATGAGCTGTTTTTTTTTTCAAATACATACCGTTTTTTAGGCTTTTAGCTGCTGTTCAGTGCCATACAGTACAGGTTTGCCGGTTTTCTTGAACACCTGGTACCTCACCCGGTTCACCGGTATCCGGCAGGTTTTTGTTTCCAATGTAGTATCTTGCAACCCATGATATTTGTGAGCTGTCAATAAAATAAATAAGCCGACACTCTATCCTAGAGACTGTTAGCGTATAGACGTTTATACGCATTTTTAGTGAATAGTACATCCGACACTCCGATTTTTTTCAGTACCAGATTTCCAACAAAGAGCCGTTTTTTTGAAAACATAGTTTTTTTTTCAAATTCTATAGCACCTGTTTAGTACCGAAGAGACGTGGGTATCTTACTAGGGCAAACTCCACAAAAAAATATTTATTAGTTCTATCCTGAACTCCGAATCCGCTATATGACTTTACCATAGTGTTACTACTATTGTTCCTGCCACTGCGATTTAGTGAGTATTTTCCCAAGAAAATCGGGTGTTGGATATGAATAAGGTCTTTGAAAAGCTAAAAACGAATTGTGGCCTAAAGAGATACCGGCATAAATAAACCAATAAAAAAAACGTCCGCATTACAAAAGATATTCAGTTCTTTCGGTATTGAACACGTGCTAAAAAAAGTCTGGGTAATCAAAAATCAGAAACTGTAAAGAGCGCTAAAAAAACCGGTAGAGCAAGTTCTAAAAACTGAAAAAAAAACAGTACTGAACAGATGATTAAAAACCGGTACTAAACAAGTTTTAAAAACAGAACCCATTTTTAGGGACGTAGCCCTAGGGACGTAGAGGAGTCCTTGGGGGCTGGACCCCTCCCGAATTTTTTTTTTACGTAATTAAAACATGAAAAATGTAATATGCAATTCATTTGGCAGGACATTTTCTTAAGACTGTGTGAGGACATCATTGCATACATTCGTCTGTATGGCAGTTGGGATTCTGACGATGAAAATCGAATGACTTGATCTGAAAATGTAGTAGACGATGTTGTTGCTATGCTTCTTCCTAACCAAATATATTTTTTTTAAATCTAAGTTTCAACATTCAGGTTACAAAACTCATAGTCATATAAAAACAGTAGTTACAAGTAGGTATAAGCTTAAATAAAGTTAAAATGCAAAAAATCACAACGCCGATTCGATGGCTGTAGGTACCTACTCATTACAATAAATTAATTGTATTTTTTGATGAATGTTGTTGTTAGACAACGGTTTTGATTTGCCGGGAACTTTGCTATTCTTCGGTGTCGTTTTATGTTGCCTCGATAGCAGAACCCAAATGAAAAACCCAAAATTGTAGTGAAACCGATATATTTCGGGCTATCAACAGCCCATCTTCAGGGTTTAGTTTTCTATAAAAACAATACAAATTTTGGGGTTATATAAAACAAAGTTCAATTAAAATAAATTAAATTACCTAATTAGTGGTTTACAAAAATGATGGACAAATTATATGATGGTAAAACAAAGAACAAACTACAATGTCCAATTGGCATATAAAGATATCACAGATAGGCCTGTTCGGTACCGAGATTTCAGTACCGGGTTTCGGTTTTTTTCAATACCCGGTGCCACAAGCGGTTTCCCTGACTCAGGTTATTTTTCAGTACCGACGGTTTTTTTTAACCATAAGTTTGTTTTGAGTACCGGGTTAAAAACCGACTCAGTTTTTTTTCAGTACGGACGGTTTTTTTAACCATAAGCCGGTTTTTTTGAGTACCGGGTTAAAAACCGATACCAAAAAACCTTAAAGAACCGGCTCATGGTTGAAATGAATCATTCTTTTTAACTCGGTACCAAAAAACCGACTTGTCGGTCGGTTTTTTTAACTCAAAAAACCGGGATATCGGTACTTTAGAATATCGGGTCCGGTACCAAGTGAGCACCGGCTTTGTACCGGGATCCCAGTTTTTGGAACAGGCCTAATCACAGATGTTAATGTGTCAATTGATTATAAAAAATATCACAGGGTGTTGTTGTGTCAAGCAAATCAAAAATATCACAGGTGTAATGTTGGACATTGACGTACATGTAACAAGAAATAAAAACGAACTTAAAAAACTAGTCAATGTTCATCTTAATTAAGTTATAAGTAGAGACCGGATTATATGCAAATGCATAACTGCATATGCATTTGCATATATTGCCCATTTTACTGGGTTTTTGCATATCATATTGATAATGCATTGATGATGCATATTTTTTAGTATAATTCTCCATTCGCACATTTGAAAATAGAGAAAAAGAAAGCATTACCATCAACTGCGAGTACTCAATTCTATGCGAACCTTGAGAATGTAGCATCTCCTTTCTTTTTTCATTCTTTAATAGTATTCAGATGCAAACGTTGTAAAGGTTAATGCGCATAATGAAAGCAACACTGCTGTCGAAGCTTGTACATTTCAAATAGCTGACAAAACGTTGCTGCCGAAAAAATTTTATCAGCCATTCAAAATTCATGGTTTTGAATTTTCGCGTATTTTCTATTGTCTACAGTAAAGCCCTTTTCTTTTTTCACAGAAGTTAAGTTTTTCTTAAAGCACCGGCGCGCATTAAGGCTTATAAGGAAAAATTGTCGAACGTACCTTTGCCGCCGGAGCCGGTTATAACTTGGTTCGAAGCAGTAATATTCTATAATGAACACTTGGATGCGATCAGAGATGTGGTAGATAGTTTTGACAGTACGGATGCCATAGCCATTCGCAAATGTAAGGAAGCATTCGAAAATCCCTCAATAAAAACACCTCGTCATAATAAATAATCATTTTTCTCACATACCTGAATATATTAGGAAAGTGGAGACACGATGTTTACAGCTAAAGGATTCCATCCAACTAATGAAAAGTGTGCAAAGATTGAACGCTGAGCTACCCGCTATATTCCCAGAAAAAAACTCAAGGAAAAGTTTGACAAAATCCTTAATAACAACCCTGAATACGAAGAAATATGTGAAATTGACAATTATATCAACGGTACCGGCAAAGCTTTACCTGGCAAAATATCTGCTAATATGGCGCCTAAATTTAAATATTGTCCAGTAATATCGGCTGATGTTGAACGTTCCTTCTCAAATTATAAGACAATTTTAAACGACAGGAGACAAAATCTTACTACGGAGCATTTGAAACAATATATAATCGTTAATTGCTATAAAAACAACCAATCTTTGACTGGAACCAACTAAAATGCATTTTCCGTGCACTAGAGTTCTAATAAAGACTGAATAATATATTTTTTCATTTTATGTTGCATATTTTGTCATTTTAGTTGCATATTTCAAAGGATTTTTATGCATATTTGCATGCTTATTTCAGCCTTTTTAAGTTGCATATAATCCGGTCCCTAGTTATAAGAGTTGGTGAAGTCCTTTTTATCCGTTTTATAGTTGCACGCGTGTTCTTCATATCTGATAATTTGATTTGTCTCGTGAATTTAGAGTTTTGTTTTATTGGGATGTGCTCAGCTTGGGACCGAAATTCTCACTACCTGTGAAACAAGTTCCCACGCTTGATATGATTGCCGATATTGAGTATATTGTTACAAGATATGCCAATGAGCACATTAGAAAACAGTTACGTTCTTATTTAACATATATGATTACAAATTTTATTAAATCTAAGAGAAAGTATAATCGCATAGAGAAATTTCTTATCGCTGCTGCTAAGACAACATCAACCTTTTTGAAACAACATCCTGACATATATATTTCAAATATTGATAAAGGAAATATCAGTATAATTGCCAATAAATCCGAGTACGATATTAAAATTGAGGAATTACTTAGCGATACTGATCAATTTATAATGCTAATCAATGACCCAACGGCTCCTTTACAACGTAAAAATAACCGTCTCATCACTACTCTATGCAACCAAAATCATAAATATATTTCTGAAAAAGAGGCATCGAGTCTACGAACGTATACGGCCGTATTTACGGTCAAATTAAAATTCACAAACCTGACCGAAAATTAAGACCAATTGTGTGGACGGTCAATTCGGTAGCGTATAAAACATCGAAGTTTTTAGCAAACATATTACGCAAAGCTTTTAAATCTCATTATGCATTAAAAAATTCGACTCAATTTGTTAAACAAATAATTAAGAGAACGGTACCAAAGGACCACAAACTAATATCCTTCGATGTCAGTAATTGTTTCAACAATTTTTCAGCTGATATGGCTTTACGCATTGTTGAAAGAGATTTTGCTACATTTGTTAGTAAACACACATCGATACCTAAAGATATTTTTATGAATCTATTACGTTTTTGCATCATCGATTGGAATTACTTTGCTTACAAGGATAAGTTCCTTTTTATTACATCAGGTTTGTTCATGGGATCGAGTTTGGCTCCAATTCTTGTTGAACGTGTCTTAGACGATGTAATTGATGAAACGTTACTTAAACTTGATTTTGTCCCACTGTTTTGGCAATTTTATGTTCATGACCACATTACGGCGATACCTGAAGGGAAAATACAACAAGTGCTTGACGTGTTACATAGTTATGATCCCAAAATTAAGTTTACTTATGAAATCGAGCAACGACGGACGATTGGACTATTTGGACCTTAGCTTGTATCGTACAGATAAGAACAAAGTTATAACTAACTGGAATCATAAACCAATAGCGTCGAATAGACTATTAAATTATTACTCCAATCATCCTGATAACATGAAGACTAACGTAGCTAAGTCTTTCATCAGAAAGGTTTTCCGAGTTAGCCATAAAAGTTTTTGGCACCATAACCTCATTAGGATTGAAGACGTACTAAAAAGTAATAACTATCCGGAAACATTGATTAAAAAGACGATAAACCAAGTGAGGAATTGAAACAATAAGAACATGGCTGATATGAGAAGTTACGCGTACCTGTCTACCGATAATTGCTCTCAAGTCTTACAAAATGAGAACACTCCTTTCTTCTTTCAATTCTCATCTTTGGTTTATGTACCCAAATTGAGTGAAGCGATTTCTAGATCGTGCGAGTATTTCATCCCGGAGTTGAAAATTTCTATGAAACCTCACCATAAAAATTCAAATATGTTTGCAAAATTAAAGACTCCGTTACCAAAAGGTGAAAAATCAGGAGTTGTATATAAAATTGATTGCTCCGATTGCGATAAAACTTATATTGGAGAGACCGTCCAAAAATTAGGTACGCGCATATCGCAACATAATTATGACTCAAAGAAATCATTGAATAATAATCTGTCAGCACTAGCGAAACATGCCATTACAAGTGATCACTCCTTTGATTTTGATAATGCGAAAATTTTTAAATCACATCCCAATAAAACGAAACTCCAAATTCACGAGACAAATCAAATTATCAGATATGAAGAACACGCTTGCAACTATAAAACGGATAAAAAGGACTTCACCAACTCTTATTATAACTTAATTAAGATGAATGTTGACTAGGTTTTTAAGTTCGTTTTTATTTCTTGTTACATGTACGCCAATGTCCAATATTACACCTGTGATATTTTTGATTTGCTTGACACAACAACACCCTGTGATATTTTTTATAATCAATTGACACATTAACATCTGTGATATGTTTATATGCCAATTTGACATTGTAATTTGTTCTTTGTTTTACCATCATGTAATTTGTCCATCATTTTTGAAAACCACTAATTAGGTAATTTAATTTATTTTAATTGAACTTTGTTTTATATATCCCCAAAATTTGTATTGTTTTTATAGAAAACTAAACCCTGAAGATGGGCTGTTGATAGCCCGAAATATATCGGTTTCACTACAATTTTGGGTTTTTCATTTGGGTTCTGCTATCGAGGCAACATAAAACGACACCGAAGGAAAGTTAATTGTAATTCGCCGGATCTATTCAAATTGTTCAATTGTTCCTTCGTTTGTGGTTTACAAGCTTGACACACTTAACTTCGAATGACGCAAATACGTCATTATGACGAAAATTTACCATCATTATCACGAATTCCAAATTACACATTTGGACCATCATTTGCTCAATAATGACATGGTACGCCATCTGTTGCAAAATTTAAGAACAAGAATGTTTGCAAAAACATTAAATTTGTTATCAATCTTTACACTTTTCTATTCAAATTCTTCGAGAAAAGTGTGTCTTTAAATTATTAAACAGAATATTCATCAAAATATCGCTGTTATTAGGGACATTTTCATCATTTACACAAACGTCAAAAGTAAATGACGAATCCTAATGACGAAAACATATATGTGTCACCTCAATTTCGAACTTTCGTCATTATGACGAATTATCGTCATGTTTTTCTTGAGTGAGCTATGGTCCGTGGTCGATCGAAATAAACCAGAAATTTCAGATAACCGCAAATCCGCCAAATCTGGAGAGCGTGCCGGCAATGGGAGATCGCCTCTGAAAGAGATGAGGCGGTCGGGCAAATGTTGTCGCAACAAATTCATTAAGCCCTGTACTGTGTGTGCTGTGACTCCATCTTGCTGAGACCACACGACACACAAAATTCATTTCTTCGAGGCTTGGAAGAAAAAAATCCTCGATCATGTTCCAAATGAGCGACCGTTAGAAAAGAAGCTCCCGACGCCCGCTGCTCTCTAGACGATAGCATGATGGTAACTGACTAGAATGCGAAACAGACTTGGGACTTTAATGAAAAGACTCGGTTAACCGGAAAATCGGTTCTTGGAGCCTGGCTAAAACCGGACGGTCTAACCGGCTTTCCAAGAAACCGAAAACCGGGTAATGGGGCGGTTTTTGACATCCCTACTCTCGAGAACAGATTTTTTTTTTGTTCCAACTCAGGATGTATCTGCATCTGCATCCATTTTCTTTACTGAAATAACGTTTTGAACCAAGTAGTGGAGTCCTTCCCGGCTAGATTTTTGTGTGCCGAATTAAATTGTATTGGCTAGTTAAAATTCAAGGCTGAACGCAAATGCCTATAAGAATATTGATATTTTGATTATTGAAAACATATGTATCATCTCTTGTACGTAATTGAAATGGTGTTGCATATCGACCAGGATCTCCCCAACTTCATCGTCAATAAATAAAATAGACAGAAATGAAAAAATCTGGTGATGCAAGATCAGAATAAAAACATCTATGGTAAAATTTCCTGGCAAATCGACGTAATGGAATACTATCGTTAACAAAAAAAAACAATAATTTGTCTATCCATATTTTTGATAAATCTTGTCACGTTAATCACTATTGGTTTTCAAAGGACAATGTCCAAGAGGCGGAGCCTCCTATATGTTCTGTCGATATAACGGCCAAATGTTTATCCCTTCCGTTGTAAATGAGGATTTGGTCATTGCTTAGAGATAATTAAAAATACGGCAAAGCCGCTGAAATAAATTTTGAAAAACCGCTTAGATATTTATTCGTATCAGTTTTATAATGTTTCAAAATTTAAAATGAAAAATTGCTAGTCCAAAATGAACTGTTTTCGCCAATACTCTGTAATGGTTCTGGCAAAAAAATCAATGCAATTCTCACTTATCCAGAAACATGCAAATACTGATTTCCAAAAACTATAAAATTTCTGATATCCAGCTTTGGACCCCTCCCGAAACCAAATCCTGGCTACGTCCCTGCGCGTTTTTAGCATTTATTCAGTCCAGGGTTTGGGGCTATTTTGAACATATCAAGAGACGCGAGAGCGTCTCGCCCGCCAAAGGAAAAAGAAAAACGAAAGCGAACAAGTCTATGATTACCGGAGACAACTTGCTTTTTTGTTTGACCAGGCTACAGCATTCCAGGCAACAGCCTCCAAAAAAAATTTTTTTACCAAAATATTCCACATATCCTGTTCTAGTGCCATTCCAAATAAAATCTTCGATCGGCACAATAACGGGTAAGATATATGCAATAAACGGTGAAATTTTCACCCTCACAGACTTAAGCGAGTAACCCAATTTCAGAATGAAGTCTACAGTTGCAGAAAGACTTGTTTCTACTGTCTCTCTTCGTGATGGGATTTTTATGAAATTTGGAACGAATGATCCTCTGGTGGTCCTTCTAAAGAATCAATGTCTTCCATTTAGATAAGTGGATGGAATAACGGCAAATTAATAGGTAAAGTTAACAAAAGATTTCCAACAATTGCGTCTATCGGCTCATCGCATTGACCATTTTTTAAAGCACACTGCGGCATTGGGACATTTGGATATTGCGACACCGGGAGACTGGGAGACTAGGATCTTGGGGTAGTGGGATATTAGGAAATTGGGACATTAGGGTCTTGGGACATTAGGACATTGGGGCATTAGGCACAATGGGGAAACAGGGACGTGGGGACATCGGCATATTGGGGCATTGGGACACCGGGATATTGGGGCATTGGGACATCAGGATATTGGGACAATGGGACATTGGGACATTCGGACATTGGGATATTGGGACATTAGGACACTGGGAGACTGGGACATTAGGACACTGGGATATTAGGACATTGGGACATTATGACCTTGGGACAATCGGACATTGGGACACTGGTACATAGGGGCATTGGACCACTGAGACATCGGCATGTTGTGACTTTGGGACATCGGGTTATTCGCACATAGGGCACTGGGATATAAGAACATGTGAACATTAGGGTCTTGGGTCATTAGGACATTGGGATATTAGGACATCAACACATTAGGACATTGGGGCATTAGGTACACTGGGGAAACTGGGATGTGGGAACATTGGGGCATTGGGACATCGGGATATTAGAACATTGGCACATTGTAACATTGGGATATTGGCACATTAGGATATTGGAACATTGGGATACTGGGACATTAGGGCACTGAGATACAGGGACATTGGGGCACTGGGATATTAGGACATTAGGCTATTGGGACCTTGGAACACTTGGTATACTGCGACATTGGGACACTGACCACTGGTACATTACGACATTGGGCCATTGGGATATTATCACATTAGGATACTGGGACATTTGGGACATTGGGGTACTGGGATATTAGGAAATTGGGGCATTAGGACCTTGGGACATTAGGACAGTTAGACATTGGGATATTAGGACATTAGGTGGGAGACTGGGACATTGGGATATTCCGATACTGGGAAATTGGGACACTGGAACATCAGGATATTGGGACATTGGCACATTAGGATATTGGGACATTGGGACACTGGGATATTAGAACATTGGGACATGAGGACACTGTGACAATGGACCTTAGGGCATTAGGACATTGGAACATTGGGACACTGTGACATTGGGACAATGTGACATTGGAACACTGGGTCAGGGGCGCATTAAGACAGATCAGTAACAGAACGTTAACAAAGCGTTGGCAAGGCAACAACAGAGCGTTAGCAGATCGTTAACAGAGTGTTAACAGAAAATTAACAGAACGTTAACATAACGTAAACCGAGTAATAAAAAAAAGGTAACAGACCGTTTACAGAGCGTTAGCCGAATGATTAAAGAGAATTAAGAGAACATTAACAGAACGTTAACAGACCATTAACGAAAAGATAATAGAGTGTTAAGAGAACGTTAATAGAGCATTAACAGAGTTAACAAAAAATTAACAGATTACTAACAAAATGTTAGCAGAGCCATAACAGAAAGATAACACAAATCTATTTTGCACAAAATACATATTAATAAACTGTACCCATTTCATCCCACAATTATTTTAAACAGCCATTTGCGGCGTATTTGCAATTGCGTTTGTAGTATCTATTTAGTTTAAAGAAGACCCTGTGAATATAACTTATGATATTAAATTTATGGAATATGCTGAACAAAAACCTATTGAAACTTTTCCCAAAACAAAAATATTAGTTGGCTATTTAAGTATGCAAAAATATATGATATCTGACCAAAGACAACAAAGTTGTAAAAGTTACCCGCCAAAGAAAAATTCATCCGCCGCAAAAAGAATACATATCACTCCAATCCGCTGCTCATATCTAATTTTGTTTGCTGGATGTACTTTTGTTTTAGGTGTAAATTAGGGATGTCAAAAACCGGCCCATAACCCGGTTTTCGGTTTTTTCGGTTTTTTTTCGCAAAGCCGGTTAGACCGTCCGGTTTTAACCGGGCTCAAAGTACCGGTTTTCGGTTAACCGGTTTTTCATTGAGTTGCTTAGAATTTTAGCAAAATAATGCATACACACTCGTTAAGCTGATGTTCGTATAGAAATATGACTGTGTAATGGAGCCCTAAAAGAGAAACATGTTGAACAAAAAAGATAATCAAATACATATAATTGTCAGAAGTATTCATAATGTTTCAAAATTAGTTAACTGAGTTTTATTGCTAGACAATAGTGCAGTCAAAATATCCCATTTCAGGCCTCCAAGTAGAAAAAAAATAGAGTAAGGCTATTTTTTGTGGTTTTTAAATCAGCGAGCTCCCAGGAATCAAAAACTCATTTTGCTAAAAAAAATTTGATCGGAAAGGTCCCAAAAAGGACAAAAAAGGATACTCTTTAATCCTTGGCCGGAGGTCAGCATGTGGGGTATCAAATCAAAGGGGACGTCGAGTACATTACACATCCGGTGTTTGTTTCCTGTTTCAAGGACCCTCAACGGAATAAATCGAGATTAAATCGAAAATTATTGTGTTTTCCGTGTATCTTTCCAAAGCCATAACTACGAGAATAATCCAAGTTGTCACTAAGTTTCTCACTTTTCCGAATCTATGATAGGTTAAGATTCTACCATTAAATTTGCTAAAAAAAAATTATCGGAAAGCTCTGAAAAAGGACATTAAAGGACACTAATTACAAACCTTGATTGAAAGTGAGCATGCGGGGTGTCATGTTAAAGAGGAAGTCGAGTGTTTCTAGGACACTAAATGGAAAAATTCGGGCTAAAACGAAAAATTACGGCTTTGGAAAAATACATATACGAGAAACATGAAAATTTTCCATTTGATCCCAATTTTCTCCTGTGAGGGTCCTTGAAACAAGTAATAAACGCCAGATATGGAATGTACTCGACGTCCTCACACCCCTCACGCCCACGTTCGATCAAGGTTTGTAATTAGTGTCCTTTTTGAGAGCTTTCCGAACATTTTTTTTTTTCTTAGCAAATTTAATGATAGAATCTTTAGCTATTATAGATTCGGAAAAGTGAGAAACGTAGTGACAATTTGATTTACTCTCGTAATTAGGGCTTCGGAAAGATATACGGGAAACACAATAATTCTCCATTTAATCTCGATTTATTCCGTTGAGGAATAAACACCGGATATGTAATGTACTTGACGTCCCCTTTGATTTGATACCCCACATGCCGACGTCCGGGCAAGGATTAAAGAGTATCCTTTTTTGTCCTTTATGGGACCTTTCCGATCAAAATTTCTTTTTAGCAAAATGAGTTTTAGATTCCTGGGAGCCCACTGATTAAAAAACCACAAGAATTAACCTTACTCTATTTTTTTCTATTTGAAATGCTAATATGACTGCACTATGATGTAGATGTTGTAGTCTTTGTGGACACGACGGATGTTGAAGTGGACGCGGATATCGATGTGGATGCGGTCGGCGTAGCAACTGCCGATTCGTCTTCCTATAACAATGAACTCTAAATGCACTGATCTGATACACCACTGAAAAAATTGGGCTATCTAAAACTAAGAAATTCTTTTCTCATTTCCAAAATTCCTGAATTTAGACAAAATTTCTCAAAATGTGAAAATTTCTTCTTGAATCAATCCCATTTTCAGGACCTTCTTTTGAGAAATAGGAGGTAGATTCAAGTTTAAACCATTATTCTCAATTGAAGCAAACAAATGCTTGATAATAGATTTTTTTTACATTTTCCATGTAAAGCTTGTGGAAAAGCTTTATTTTAGCTTTAGCTTATATTGGAGCGTTGTAGCAGATTAGTCAGAAGTGTCTCTGGCTCAGTGGGTAGCGCGTTTAACTGGGAAGATTGGGGTTATGGGTTCGATGTTGGTTGGATGCAAGTTTATTTTTTTATTTTCGTTCAGATTCTCTTGTCTTTTTCATAAGAAAAGTTTGCTTGATTCAATGTTACTTTTCCTTAAAGCGCTGCTATTTGCATTTCACTTGGATCAATGTGACTAATTCTAAAATGAAGAGAAATATTTCTTGGCTGTTTTTTGTTGTCTTTTTTTCTTGATTTGAGCCATATTTTCTTTACTTTAGCTGGCGATTTGGTTCAGTGTAGTTACATTCACGACGCACAAAAGATACACGTGTGACACGCAACGTAAACAATATCTGCCTTGGAAAGGAAAAATGCAAGGAGCGGTAGTTTGACGAAGCGATGGTTCTTGGAATAATAGCACTAAGGAGAGTGTTCGGAAATACGAAATTTTTCATAGAAGACAAGCAATAGAATTACAGACTGACAAATCAAGCAAATATAAAACTTTTATGAATTTGGAAAGTTTTTTTTTTCGGTTTTAACCGGATGGGCAAACAACCGTCCGGGTTTAAACCGGGAGGATGAAAAAACCGAAAAAAACCGGTTAACCGTTTTGAAAGTACCGGTTTTCGGACTAACCGTCCGGTTTTTGACATCCCTAGTGTAAATGCTGGAGAAGTTTAAATGTACAGAACTACTTCTTAAAGTAATTTGGAGGGAGCCGTCAAAGTGGCACTGAATAAAATGTTAAAGCTCCCACCAAATTACTTTAAGAAGTAGTCCTGTACATTTAAACTTCTATAGCATTTTCACCTAAAACAAAAGTACATCCAGCAAATAAAATTAGATATGAGCAGCGGATTGGAGTGATATGTATTCTTTTTGCGGCAGATTATTTTTTCCTTGGCGGGGTAACTTTTACAACTTTGTTGTTTTTGGTCAGATTGTACTATACTACAATTACAATATGTTCAAAATAGTTTTGTGTTTTCGTATAATTCCCAATATAATTTTCTCCCCCTCCCTACATTCACTTTACGGTTTGCAGAAAAAGTGGGTTAGGGAAACTGTCCAGATCTTATGGCTAATTTTGGTTAGTGTTTGCACAAAATTGTGTGGGTATCAAAACCGCGTTCTTATAGGACTTATTTGAGTGCCCATAAACTCAGCGATTAATTGAACAATCAAAGCTCACTTCTGTGGAGCACCACTTCAACTAACCAACTTTAATTAAGTTTCCTACAGCTCTTTATTATGTATTTAATTTTACCATTCACAAGATAACCGAACACAAAATTGCTCCGTACCTATATCAAATTATTCTCGGAAATGTTCATCATCCTAACCCAATGGTCACTTGGAATATAATCAACCTCACTAAATTACGAATCCAACTTTTGTACAAGACACATCAAATCTAACCTCAGTTGCAAATCATCCTAACCGACATTGATTCAAAACCTAGCCAAAGGAAATCAGAAAATTCTTCTTGTTACATAGTAGCTAATTTCAGGCTTATTACCATTCACATGTCATGAATAGATGCAATCAAAGTTCCTCCATATTTCAGTATAGGTCAATAATTCACCGACCCATCCCAGAGATTATCCTTTATGTCCCGATGGTGTGTATTCCGAATGGGTCACATCCAAAGGTGATGGCTGCCCTTTTTATGTATATGAACATTTGGGTGAAACATGCACATACGTAGGAGAGTATACGGCCATTTGCGCCTGTAAATATCGCACGTATGCGTGAATGGTGTTGTTGTCGAGTTCGATGGAATATCTATATAGATACGTGCGAATCCTTTTTGCCAATTCATATACGTACGTGTACCCATGTATAGTCCCGTCCCATCGTTGTACACGGAACGAGCAGTTTTGTGAGGTACGCATGTAGGTCAGCATCGATTTTGCATGGCTATATAAGATGAGGACGGCCTTTCTATCATCAAAGCCTAAAATTTGAGTGTCCATTCGCACTACGTGTATAGGGCCATTACAAAGCGAGTTTGTAGATCGGAGTGATATCGAAATAAGGAGTTACCATTCATTTTTGTATAATAGCGTATGAGTGAAAAGTCTTAAGGCCTGGATAGACCTCGGGCGGAATGAGAATGGAATTTTTGCCCGCTGCGATTTTCTCAATGAAAATGCATACCTACTTACTGTCGTGGAATATGTGGCTTAAGCCTCAATCGCAATACTCCGTTTCGTTCCATTCCGTCAACCATTCGATCCGTTCCGTTTTGTCAAAATATTAGTGCAAAGCACAATGCTCCGTTCCGTTCTGGCAGTTGTCATACGTTTTGTCGGAGTTTCTTGAAATGTTAGAATTGTTTTTTCATTTATACTTACTGTACCTAATGTACGGATTCGATATACTACTCGTCATCCATTTTCATATCCGTTTGTTATGCTCGTGAACTGTCATTTTCCATAAAGTGAGGTTATGTGATCCGTAAAAGTTGAATTTTGGTCAACTCTTCCGATCCGATCCGTTACAACCATTGTGTGCGTTTACATGCCCAGTCCGTAAGGTCTACTTTTGACAGCTGAACGGAACGGAACGAAGTACATATTGCGATTGAGGCTTAATGCTGGGGAATTCCATAAGCTACAATCCGAAAACGGTTCCATAATTTTTCTCGCCCATTTGATGTATTGTTTTTCGATTCCCCGGTCATTAGATATTTTCCACGATGAAATGACCGGGGAATCGAAAAATAGTACATAAAATGGCCGAGAAAAAAATTCGCCGGCATTTGCCACATTTTCCACGACAGTAAGTATTGATTTTCATTGAGTAAATCACAGTGGACAAAAACTTCATTCTCATTCCGCCCGAGGTCTATCCAGGCCGTTAATTTGGAGAAAAAGTGTAAATCACCTTAGAGTCGGCATATACTGTCCATTTGACTATACAATAACTCTCCTTTTTTTAGGTTCCACTACCGATGTCACCAAAGAAAAAGAACTTTCTCCACAGAAAATAAGCTTTATTATACAATCGATTGGACAGTCTATGCCGACTTTTAGATACGGGTGCCATGTCTTTTAGCTAGTAAGATAAGATGTATAATGGTGGACGCTGGGCATCCGAAGATGTCCCAGGGGACGGGACGAAGCCTGTACAACTGTGCAGGTTAATCTAAAGAAAAGGCTTCTCAGCGAGCAGCAGCATGCACTTGCTGTAGCTCAAAAAACGAAGTGATTTAGGTGGGGTGTGTGCATGCCCGTTGTCCTCTACATCAAAAATGGATATCACATGCCTATAGGGACTTGCACAAACGAGACGAATAAAGTTGGGAATTTTTATATTTTTGCAGACTAGTGGCTGCGAGAGCAGAATGGCGAGGCCTCTCACGCTTCATTTCATTCTTTCCACCAACAAGGTCGCTGAGGTTTGTACAAAAAGACGCAGTTCCACAACAAATCTTCCTCCTACTATGGGTGCACTAACGTCCTTTGCTGTTGATTGATTGATATACCATAGGAAAGAACTTCCACGTAAAGGGGCATGCAGACGCCACCCGTTGCGCTGCCCAGTTGACACCCACCCTGGTCGACACAAGCACGGAAAGAATGTGGCAATTTTGGCAAAAATGCAAGACCCGTGGAAAGAGATAAGACTGAATAAAAACTCCTCATTCCGCTCTTGACATCACCAGCTACCCTACAAACCAAGTTGTGAGGAATATGCGAGGAAGATGCGAGTAACACTCTCGATCTCTTTCAGTGAAAATGGATAGGGCACCGGGACAAAATTCACTTATTTACTTCCAATAATTTCCAGTTTTCCCCACGTACATGAATACGTGTGAGCGAGCTTTTCGCTGCAAAATGACTGAGTGTTCTTTAATAATTATAAGAGAATGCTCTGTAGAATTATATGAGAAGCGATACAATCTTTATTGCAGAATGCTCCGTAGAATTATATGTGAACCGATGCAATAATTATTGAGGACGTGATATAATAATTATTTTCGCCATTCTATGAGAAATATATGGGTGGTTCATTAAAAAACAATAGGTTGGTTAATATTTTGTTTTATTTAACATATAAATAAAATAAATAAATGTTTATTATTAAAAAATTACAAACCGCGCCGCACTTTGAATCTGCTTTGCATGCTGCAACACGACTACTGCACACGCAACCACGCATGACTTTCGCAACAAGTGCGATCTATTTACCTGGAAGATCGTCACTTGGGTTTCCCCGCCATCATGTCATATGCAACTCAAATGTAAGAACTTTATAACTTTTAAAAGGGGTAATGAGCTTTCTTGAATTTGAAATGAGAGCACTAACACAATGTCAGAAACCATTCGATAGTATTGGTTATTACATAGGATTATAGGAAAATCTTGGAGTGACTAGATAAAATATTTTTTTTTTAGATAATGACTACGATAGACTCCGATTAATTTAGGTAGCAGCCTTTCCATCCCGTCCATAGGCGTTGCTACAGCCAATCGTTTTTTCCACAGCCACTCGTTGCTCATTTTGGGGAAAGGGTTCAACGCCGCCATCAACCCATCATGACCCTTGGAATGGACGTTAAAGAAATAGTAACGGCTTCAAGCTCTCTTTTTTTTAAAGAGGCAATATACCGTAATCATACTTTAGGGGCTGTGTTTTTATATAAGGCACATAATACCGACTACTAGTAGAGAAAATACTATTTTCAAACACAGCAACTAAATCATAAGAAGAGCATTAAGGAACACAAAGAGGGGAGCGCAATGTGAAACATATCTTCTATGCCACAATAACGGTACTTATCTCATTGCTCGGGCTCTACTGCAACGCATAATGTTCAGTTATCAAAATGACAACAGTTCGTAGAGGATATCATAGGATGGCCTGGGATGCGGTCGGACGCTGCTCTTTCCCTCTTTTCTATTTTTTTAAGATACAATTCTTCTTATCGACCATCACCTTCGTACCATCCATCACGCTCTTCGTTCCCAAAAAAATTTCCACCGGACGCAATTAAAAAAATGTTACAACATTATCACGACACAACTGTTGCGTCTAAGGTAGTCGACACATGGCATTTTTAGGTTTTTTTTTTTAGAATTTTTTCAAAAAACCCTTATGAAGTCGATTATGTCCGTCCGTCTGTTCACTAAATAACTCGCGAACGGCTCAACCGATCGTCATGAAATTTATTAGGAATGTGGTAACAGTCTTTGGCGCGAAATACTTAGAGGTTGACAGAGCAAAGATAACAGGGTGTCCCGAAGATTTGAAAATTTGATCACTGAATGGCTCGCGAACGGCTCAACCGATCGTCATGAAATTTAGTAGGAATGTGTAAAATGTAGGGATGTCAAAAACCGGACGGTTTGTCCGAAAACCGGTAATTTCAGAACGGTTAACCGGTTTTTTCCGGTTTTTTCATTCTCCCGGTTTTAACCCGGACGGTTGTTTGCCCATCCGGTTAAAACCGAAAAAAAACTTTCCAAATTCATAAAATTTTTATATTTTTTTGATTTGTCAGTCTGTAATCTTTAGCTTGTCTTCTATGAAACATATTTCCGAACACTCTCCTTAGTGCTATTATTCCAAGAACTATCGCTTCGTCAAACTACCACTCCTTGCATGTTTCCTTTCCAAGGCAGATATTAAGCGCGTTTTTTTGTAAAAAAGGTGCAGGTTAGGGTATATAAGCACAAAAAAACGATTTGGGTTAAAAGCTGTTTAGATCTATTGCACCAACCATGAACTTTGTAAAAAGCTGAAGGTTCAAAGTTGTGATAAATAAATAACCAGTAAATTAACATGTCTTACAAAAACAACAATGAACATTTAACCAATGGTTTTGGTATTAGCTCATGCTTTTTCGTGTTAGAGCGCCTCTGGTTGTCACATCTGTAACAATTCTTCCGGGTTAACTTTGGTCAGAGTACGTACCCTCGATACATTACTGGGTTTATCTGGGTTCTGTTGTTATTGTAACCCCATGTAGTTACCCTAAACTAACCTACACCCGAGCACAAAAAAACACGCCTATTGTTTACGTTGCGTGTCACACCCCAATAGGCAAAAGAGCGCTTCAGAAGGGCAAAAGGTGCGCTTCTCGGGAAGCAGAGAAGCGCTTCCCATCTCTATTCCTCTTCATGTACTTTTTAACATTGCATGTCCGCGGAGGCAAGCTCTTTAAGATGCGCTCCAGAAGCGCTTCTAGGGAAGTGAGTTGTAAGCGCTTCTAGAGAAGTGAGTGGTAAGCGTTTCTGGAGCAGTGTGCTATAAGCGCTCCAAAAGAATTTCACATTTCACTCATTTAAGTGAATGAAATGCGCTTTTAGAGGATTGATTGCGAAAACCGAACATGATTCATTGTATAAAAAATAACTTGATATAAGTGAAATTTTCAAATTTATTAGAAAAATATGTTCATGCGTTTGTTTTTTCAAATTAAGAGTGTGATGCAAAAAATGACGACTTGAATACTTTAAATTTAAGAAGACGAATAACGTACACTTTCACGTTATGAAATTATCTAGAACAACGGCGAATATTCGACTTGTGCTCCAATCGTCGCAAAGAGTCGAAGCTTTTCTAGTACGTGAGTGAGTGCTTCCTCACCATTCGTAAATATGCTTCTGTGAAAGCGCTTCCTCCGAAGCACATTTGGAAATGGTGAGGAAGCACTTCTATTTTTCCTATTGGGACGTGTATCTTTTATGCGTCGTGAATGTATATGTGTATCAGATCAGTGCATTTGGAGTTCATATTGTTATAGGAAGACGAATCGGCAGTTGCTACGACGTCCGCGTCCACATCGATATTCGCGTCCACTTCAACATCCGTCGCCACAGTGGTTCAGATTCACATTCTAGTGGGACAAAAATAAAAAAGGCAAGTATGAGATTTTGGTAATTTATGCTTGGGAATGCATTTATACTCAACCATAGAATTGGGAAGTAACAATTATATCCTTTTTGTGCAGTGGCGTCCATGCCAAAACGAGTCGAAAAGAGGGGGCAAAAGTAGCTATTTAGAAAATCACACAAAATTGTTTGGCAAAAATTGTGCTTTTCATTGCAGTGTCTGTGGTTTTCCAAGTTTTTCATTTCAATTCATAAAACTGAATATCTGTAGAAGGTGGCAACATAAATTTAAATTTAATTTTTTTTTCGGTATGTGTTATGTATGTTTACTATTGGCCTTTTTTACAGTACTTTTCTTGTTGTAACCTTTTATGAACCTGAGTGAACCTCATAAGGGGGTATTCAATCGAAAGCCCTATTAATAGACATAACTTTAAAGTAAAAATAATATCCCACATTTGATCACTTTCCGGGATATAGCTAATTTTCCAAATGCTCATAAGTAAGCCAACACGAATTTCTAAAATATATTTTTGAGTCACGGTCAACTAAATCGTCTCAAACCGGCAAAATGTTAATAAAAATTGCCTCCCGGTATTTCGAACGTCAATATATCTAAATACTCGATAGTACGAAGTCATTTGCCCCCTCATATAAATAAAAAAAAAGTTGAAGCTTGCATGGAGTTAAGTATACACTCGATAATACCAAGTTTTTTTTAATTACGGAAAATACTCGTTTTCGGAGTGTAATAATAAATAAATAAGCTTCTTCAAATTGATGGATGAAAATGGATCAAATTAATAACTCCACATTAAAGAAAGGCGTAAAATACATATTACTTGCGCACTTCGCTGTATATTTTCAAATATATCGTTTTTGCATTTCATTATCTACTTATTATTATCATGTATATATTTTTCTGCAAAATTTATGCATATTTTATGGATATAATAAGAAAAATATGGTTTTCTCTTATTCACTTCTGATATTACAAGCTTTTTAAAATCGTTATTTTTTACTAAAATGAAATTGAAAATTTGGAAAATTAGCTATATCCCAGAAAGTGATCAAATGTGGGATATTATTTTTTCTTTAAAATAATGTCCATTAATAGGGTTTTCGATTGAATACCCCCTTATGAGGTTAACTCAGGTTCATAAAAGGTTACAACAAGAAAAGTACTGTAAAAAAGGCCAATAGTAAACATAATCACAGAACGCATACCGAAAAAAAAAATTAAATTGAAATTTATGTTACCGCCTTCTACAGATACTCAGTTTTATGAATTGAAATGAAAAACTTGGAAAACCACAGACACTGCAATGAAAAGCACAATTTTTACCATATAATTTTATGTGATTTTTAAAATAGCTACTTTTGCCCCCTCTTTTAGGGTCGTTTTGGCATTGACGCCACTGCACAAAAAGGATATAATTGTTATTTCCCAATTCTATGGTTGAGTATAAATGCATTCCCAAGCATAAATTACAAAAATCTCATACTTGCCTTTTTTGATTTTTGTCCCACTAGAATGTGAATCTGAACCACTGGTCGTGTCCTCAAATACATCTACATCATCTACATTGTCTAGCAATGTTACTCAGTTAACTATTTTTGAAACATTATGAATACTTCTGACAATTTTATTTGATTATCTTTTTTGTTCAGCATGTTTCTCTTTTAGGGCTCCATTACACATCATATTTCTATATTCATTTCTATTATGGATGTCATATCCTTAAGCCTACTCAATTCATTTGGTTCAAATTTCCCCACATGCAGTAAACAAAATCAAGTAGCCTTAAGCATATGACATACATATGATAAAAGAAATATCCTATATTTATGACTTATGAGTAATGGAGCCCTTACTTTATCATGTACGTGCATTGTGTTTTTATTTTGCATACAATACGAACATCAGCTTAACGAGTGTGTGTATGCATTATTTTGCTAAAATATTAAGCAATTCAATGAAAAACCGGTACTTTGAGCCCGGTTAAAACCGGACGGTCTAACCAGCTTTGCAAAAAACCGAAAAAACGAAAACCGGGTTATGGGCCGGTTTTTGACATCCCTAGTAAAATGGTAACAACCTTTGGCACCAAATACTTAGAAGTTGGCAGGGCAAAGATAACAGGGTGTCCCGAAAATTTGTTCAGTAAAAAACTTGCGAGCGGCTCAACCGATCGTCATGAAATTTGGTAGGAATGTGTAGAATAAAAACAGTCCTTGGCACGAATACTTTACAAGTTGATAAGGAAAAAATAACAGGGGGCCCTGAAGAGTTGAAAAAAGTACGTTTTAACCTCGGGTTTTCTAAAATGTTATAGGTACCGATATGAAACGTTGCATAAAGATTGGTCAATATGAGCTTATATACGCTAAATAATAAGACTGTTGACATTTGCTTGTGAAATTTCAATTTGTGCGTGTGTAGCCCTTCTTTTGCCTGCAATTATAAAAAAATATGAGGGTTTTTTTTAAATGACATAAGGAATAGGTCTGCAAAATTAATTCTATAATAACTTAATCCAAACAGCGGAAATATAGCCAATCTAATATCAGGGCAGGGTCTTAAGCATTTTTTTCACGTGACTGGATTAAACAATCAACATGAAATTTGGTGGCAATGTATTGGTTTATACTACCAAGTTAACAGGTTTTCCCTGAATATTTCTAAAAGTCTCCTTTTTCAATACGCCTAGGAAAGGTCTGTGTGGGTACACATAGCAATGGGCTCAACGAAATCATTTAATTTCCTTTTTCTTTATTCGCAGAAACGGAAACAGTTTTACAGCTAATAAATAAAAATATATGTATACCCATCCTTACGTTTGCCTGAATTTATTTTTATTGAGAACTCATAAAAAATTATGTATAAATCCAAAAAATGTCTGTACATTTGCCGTTGAGTACTTTTATTTAAACTGGATACAAAGTAAATCTTTTTTTTTAGTGGTCTAATTAAACGTGTTAAAGAATGAAAAATAGATTTACAGGAAGCATTTCATTCATGTTGCTAAGAATTCTTATTTATTTCTTATAATATATGTATATGTACAAAAAATATTCACTATGCATTAAAATTCGAAAAAAACCTTCGTATTGCGTATTGTCGACGAAAAAGGGTCAGACAGTGAACATATTAACATGCCGCGTCGTGCTATGTAGCCTTGCTCATCCGGTGTCCAGTCTATGATATAGTGATTCATAGAGAAACGATACTTCGAAACTTGGCACGGGAAATGTCGCGTTTATTATTCGGATAATCAGAAAAGAACAAAATGCGACTAGGAATTGGCGTTTTTGACAACTGCATTGCATCATACTCTGAATATGGAGTTGTCAGAGAAATTACGAACCATACTCCTCAGTCCTCAACTCGTTAGACTAACGAAACAACGTTTACAAACGTCTAAACTAAAGTCCGGCCAGATGGAAACCTCAAACCAAAAACTCAAATGGTTACCCTGCTAGCCAACAAATACACTATACTCCAGCTCACACACCCATAGTTTCCGATGTGCAATCGTACATCTTGGGAAAGTTGACAGCATCCGCGAAAATGTATTGTTGTTCTGTAATTAATAGCTTCGTCCTTTGGTGTTTGCTATTTTTTCTATTTATCGACAATTCTTTTCTACATATTCTATCGGATACCATTGTCCAGCCTAGGCAATACCAGCACCACACCCTGACGCGAAAAATTATGATTGTGTTTTCATCCGCGGTCGCGACAAGCAATATACCGTATCCCAACAAATTTATCGATTTATTTCCGAATGCATTGACGTAATAGGCGAACGATTCATCGAGTGGGGACTTGCGTCATCGGCTCTGAATAATTCATTTAATTTAATTTTATTGTTTCACATCCTGCCACCCCGAAAACTATACCGGTAGACGGGATAATCTGATACGATCAATGCAAATATGGAATGCCGGCCAAAATCGTATTTGTTCAAGGCTCATATTTGCGCACACAAATGTATATACAAAGATACTTTGAAAATCTCTGCCAGAATTTCACTATAAATCAGCGGGGAAAACTAAAAATCTGCATTTAAATTTTCACCCTATAGCGTGCCTAGCTCTCAGTATACACGATTTCCATATTTTGTGAAATATTCACGTCCTTTTTCAGGGGGAATAATAAAAGACTCTTGCATAAACGATTTACGTGGGTCGGTTGGTCGGTTCGGTGTCTGGGTGGCAATGGCAAGAAAAACCATACTCATTCAAACCGTTCAGGACGCTCATCTGTATTTTTTTGGCGAAATTTTCGCCATTTCTATGGAAAAGAAAATTTTATTTTTCGTAATCCTTTTTTTTTTTATTTTGTTATCGTCAATATGCAAAACGATGAAAATTTTCCAAGGAAGTCGGAAACATCTCATATTTTGGAGATTGTGGCACATTCATGGCACTTTGGAAACAAGACACCGGATGTATTGTGTGGCCGCATGTTTTAGGGTTATAAATGTTCGTTTCAACTCTTAAGTTGGGCGAAATCCAAAGATTTTCGTTTATTGCGGTTCCTCTGATTATACGTAAAGATTACTAGTACTACATGTAGTTCTACTATAGTTTGTATGCAAAGCACTAGGGTGGCGCTCGGAAATCCGACGATTTCTAAAACGTCGTCATAAATTAGAAATCCATACTACACAATTTTTTTTGCCACTAAAACAATTAGGACAGTTGCAAAATTAAGTTGACACAACAAATGAGGAATGAGAGGAATGTTTACCATTTTCATTACATAACTTTTAGAGTCCTTTCGCTAGTTGCCCTAAAATCTTTCTAGCAGATTCAATTAAATTATCATTTGGTATTGGACAGTGGCGTAGATAGCTTTTCTGAGAGGGAGGGAATCCTTTTGTGAGATTGCTTATACTTTTACGGTTATCGAATTTTGAGTTTCAGAATAACAATTTCTGCATTTGTTACAGCATTTTTTTTATTTGCAAAATAGAGAGCAATTTTTGCATACAAAAAAAAGCGTCCTGAAAATATTAAATTTTCCGCAAAAATTGTGACACTGAATCGATAATTTGGCTTTCCTACTACGGTGAGTGAATCCAATTTTCGTACAAATGTTTGCTATTGTGATTAGAGTATCAGAGCTTTATATTGGGTTAGATAAATTGGGTAGCACTAAATTTTTTTGGAGTCACGGAACACTTAGCATGGCCGTTTTTCTTCCCGGAACATCTCAAAGGGAAATTGTGAAGACGAGAGCTCGTTGGGAATGCCCAGTATATGTGGATTAAGTACAGCTTTTGTGTTTTTAAATCGGAATTCTCCGATAACTCAGAAATTCGTGGAGAGACATTTCTGAAGTTTTCAAACTTGTACACCGTAGCAGCTATCTTCAATAAAGGCCCTAGCTGTGACTGATTATTTGAAAATAATACCAAAAATGTGAGAAGAACTTCAAATTTGGACCGTTAAACATTCCTTAAAAAGTCATAGAAAAATTGGGATTAACTCAAATTTAATCTTCTAATGTATTTGTGCCTTAATTTAAATCCCAAAAACCTAAAAAAAAGCACCGCGGACATACTTTATTTTCTGGTACTACTTTTCCATTTCATAAAGTAGAAAGTTGTAAAAGAAAATCGGTCGAGTCTCTGATGCTGCTCAAATATTTTACAGTGTTGATTTTTGGTACAGTGTAGCAGACGAAGCTAAAAAACATTTTTTCGTATGGATTGTTCACTTTTTGTTGTCAAAAACTTTTTCTACATTTTTACTATTTTCGTAAATCTTCTCGAAACCCCTGAGAGATATTCACAGAATCAAAGGGTATCGCGGAACTCCGTTTGTTTGCGCTAATTTGTATTCGAATTACTGCCTGCAAAAGACTACGTATCTTTCAATTTTGGAAATTTTATAAAAGATTTAGTTAAAAAAAATAACATGGTTAAATCTTTGATAGTTTTTCGTATAAAATTCAATAAAATTGCGAACAACTAGAGAAAGTCAAGAGTTTCTTTGCCCTGCTATATACGATAAAACCTTTCGACAAATTTTAACTTATAAAAAAGAAGAAAGAAGGTTGATAAACAATAAAAAATGCTGAAAAATTGGAAGCAGTTTCGCATTACTTCTCCACTCC